>CM053028.1:65213928-65816428 GCA_028564925.1 Lithobates sylvaticus
ACCAACTAAAGCAACCTAAGGAATGGGGGCTACTGCAGTAAAGGGCCTCAACATAAATAGATACTTAGAGGCAACCAGGTGGTATCCCATTGCCTTCTAGTTTTCTAAGCGAATCCAAAGTGTCCTGGATGTAGAACAAAGGATGAAGGGCATGGGAATGCAGAAATGCATCCAGCCCAGTGTTGTGGGCCACTGTTCGCTATCAGGTATCTTGTGTCAGCATATTATTTAATTGCATTATATGGTGGGAATATGGATGAGGTAATAGCTCCATCTATTTATTAATAGACCTGGTTTCCTTTTTTGGCCCTCTTTTGGATATTGTTCACCGGAATACGAGACAACCGGAAGTGACACAAAGAGGCGCCTGTAACCCCGTTTTTACAGATCTGCTGTTTTTATTCATTTATGCTGTAAGTAGCCATCTCTTATTTTATTAATAAACAAGTCTAAGTTTACTACACTATGGGATATTCCTGTTTATTCCTTGCTTTTATATGCTGTGAATAAACGGCCAAATGGACCAATTGGAAGCCAGCATAGGAATACAGCACTCTGAGAGATACCATCTGCTGTTACGATACCCAGGAAAGCCCTGCAACACACAGATCACAGTGGCTTTTTGTTACCCACTTGGAGGTAAGAGCATAGAGAGCACATGAAGATCGCACAGCGGAGGTCATTTGAAGAGTGTGCTTGTCACATCGCTGCACACCAGCACTTTTTGCACGTTTATTTTTCTTATGTATGAATTTATATATGGACATTACCATTTGATCTATTAGGACTGTATCTATACACCGCTAGGTGTATATAAAAGACTATTTTGCACAATTAGGTGTTTATACAGCAATATTTTGCACAGCAACCCATTACTAGGATTGTTTGCACAGTAATCTCCACCATATATTTACTTTGCATATTTGTTTGCACAGTTCTACTTTTTGCATAGGAATTTAGTAGTTAGCACTGTCTGCACAGCATTTGTTTATTACATGCACATTTGCACTTTATTGATTTGAACATTTTGATTGCATAACACTAATACAGGTACTTGTTTACGGTATGATTATAGGATATATAAGTTGCGCTGATCATTATTTTTATATACGCCACCATATACTGCCCCCATCTGATATCTTGAAGTGATATGTGAGATTGCACGGAAAAGTTTTGTCATGACTGCACATGAATAAATTGTACACTATATATGTATAATACATTGTATTTTTCTGGTTAGGTTACTCTCCCTTGTCTCCAAGAACAAATCTCCTGAAGAAGAATTGTATGCAAAACGCGTTGACCTCTTGGATTGTAACAGACAAAGGAGTTTTCTTATTGTCATATTTCTATGTATGCTATTATGAGAGATGCAACTATATGTTTGGGATTCATTTCCTGTTTCTTTCATTTTTGCACATTTTTTAATTGTGTAATAAACTAAATTGAGTTTTTACAAGTGTGTCTTTCCTGGTGCCAGTAAAGCCAGTAGGTTCTTTTTTTGGTGTTTGAGGTACAACTTTAGGATGTGGTACAAATTATGGCAGCCATGCTAAACACAATAATACGACTTTAAAAAGGTAACCTGTATGGACTGTGCTTTATGGATTTATAGTATGAAGCTGCTGTTTGCCTAGCTGCTGTATTAGCGGGAATATAACCCGGGGCATTAAATCAGCGGCCCTAGTAAAGAGTGGAGCTACAGTATATAAAAAAAAAAAAAAAACATAAATTACAACTGGGGGTACCTCAATGGGGTCAGGGGCCTTTGCAGGGGGTGGGCCAAGAGTGGCCTTTAAAAAAATAGATAGAGGGGTAATAGTGATTAACACTGCAGAACCACAGGTGGACCCATTGATCCCTCTGGAAGTGAACAACTGTAAGTGCCCCACAAATAAAAAGTTATCAGTCATTCTGGAAGTGCACTTTTTAAGCAGTGGGCAGAATGGCCTTCTGGACTACTGGCAAGGGCAGGACTTGGGACAACCATTTACACAGGGGTCAAGTCCTGGGGAAAAAAGTGTGGGAACTCCCACCCAAGATCCACTCGCCCACCAAAAAAAAAAATGATACGCTCATATACACGAACGCTTCAAAAGTGGTATTTTTCATCCAATTTTCGTATTGTGTGTATGAAGCTTAACTGTTAGTACAAAAGAAAAAGCAATCCTCAATAAACATAAATACGGTAATTCTCTGAATAATCAGCATTCATTCAATTGTGCTTCCATGCAAATGTGAACATCATGTTCTGATCTTTATTGGGGGTTAAACGGAAAGGTCATAAATGAACTGCACATTATCTGGGCAGAATGCTTGGGGAGATAGTGATGTGTTCCTGCTTAGGAGATGTATATTAGCTTGGGGGGCTGTAAACGCTGCAGGGCTCCAACACACACTCGCTGCTATTCAAACCCTTCACATATTTCCACATAAACTTCCCTCCTGGCATTAAACTTTGCCAGGTATTGTGCTCAGCTTACCACCCCAAACTGATATTCCTCCCTCAGCTCACCTCTCTCCCTGCATGTCCTGTGAGCAGAATAGCTGTGCTCCTCCTCTGGGTTCTCTCATCATATGGCACTGAAGATAGAGGAGGGGGGGATTCAGCGCGACACACAGAGCAAGTATGCAGGAGACTGGGGGGGGGGGGTGAGGAGACAGAAAATCAGGAGGGGCCGGCGGGGAGGAGTGCATCACGAGAGGTCTGACTAAATACAATCTATTAGCAGCAGGGACCTGATCTACCCCTCAGCTAGCTGTGATTGACAGGTAGATCGAAGCGGAAGCTGTCATGGGGCCCCCTACTGGCAATGCCTGACTGGTCAGGTGTGCGGCACTTACTATTGCGAGCTGTGTCGGCAACTGCTGGTGTAGCACCTGCCACACAGCTCGCATACTTCAAAGTCTTGCAGGACAAGGCTGCTAACAGGAACTGAGTTCCTGTTGTGGAAAAAGTACAGGAACTCCGTTCCCATGCGTTCCCGCAGGACTTGAGCCCTGCATTTACATAAAGATTTTGCCACCCTCACAGATGACAAAATAAAACCTCTGTAGAGATGAGCTCCACATCTCTTTCCCACAGTACAGTCCCATCTGGTTGGACAGGAGACCTGATTTTTATCTGCAGGTAACACTTACCTGTCTTTTCCATGCACTGCATCACAACTGCTTGGCTCCTTGTGCTGCCTCTTGCAGTCTGAGCTCTGCCACACAGGGACCGCAAGAAGCTGTTTCTAGGATACATTCAAGTAATAAAGCTTCTTGAATTTACAAAAATATGTTTTATGATGTATTCAAGAATGCAGAACTATGTAATGTATGTATCTTTTATCTGCCTGGAATTTAGATTTAAATTGTAGGGATAAGCTCGATGTTCGAGTCGAACGTAAGTACATCGGGTGTTCACCTGTTCACCGTGTGTAGTGTTGTTGGCGTGGACAGAGATATAGCTTAAGTAGGCAGGTTATTCAGTTAGTGGCAGTGTATTTGATATATATATATATATATATATATATACTCTGCATTTAATGTAGCCTATATATACAGTGCATTTGGTGGATTTGGTGGTGTATACTTTATAATACACTTCAGGCGGTGTACACAGTATCTAATACAGTTGTGTACAGTTTCTACTACACTTCTGGTGGTGTACACATTATACAATACAGTGCAGCCATTGTACAGTTTCTAATACAGTGCAGGCTGTGTACACAGTATCTAATACAGTGTGTACAGTTTCTAATACACTTCAGGCGGTATATTAATATATATATATACAGTCTAGTATATATATATATATATATATATATATATACTCTGCATTCAGTGTAGCCTATATTTACAGTGCATTCGGTGGTGTATAGTTTCTAATAGTTGGGCCCGTTCCTGCGCCCAACAAGAGTAACTGTGAGGGGTTACAGTGTTTTGGCACCACCAACACCTGGGGGACCCCCGATCTATTTCTTCTTTTTACATTTTGGTGCAGGGTTCCATACCAGATCTATAGGGCCTGGTATGGATTTTGGGGGGGACATCCACTCAATTTTTTGGGGTATTTTTGGAGCGAGGTAACCCTTAATATTCATACCAGACCCAAAGAGTAATGGACTTGGGTGGGGGACCAATGCCGTTTTTTTCAATGATTTTTATCTATATTGCCGGGATTCGACAATACATTACAGCTGCAAGCAGTTTTCAATGAATTTTTTTCCTTTAGTAATGTCATTTTGCTATGGTACTGTTATAAGGATGGGAAATATGCGCTACTTTACAGGCAGACTAAGGAGACCCCCCAGGCATGATATTTAAAGGAATATTTCATTTTTATTGTTTCACTTTAAGCATTATTAAAATCACTGCTCCCAAAATAACGTCTGTTTTTAAAACATACTTTTGCATTGATAAATATCCCCTGGGGCAGGACCCAGGTCCCCAAAAACTTTTTACGGCAATAACTTGCATATAAGCCTTTAAAATTAGCACTTTTGATTTTTCACGTTCGCGTCCCATAGAATTTTTTGCCTGTTCCTATGTTGTGCTGCGAACCGAAACGGGTGATGTTCGGCTCATCCCTATTAAATTACTGAAAATCTTAAAAAAAACATAAATGAGGGGGAGTATAATTAGTGAGCACACCTGTACCTTTTATACATAGAATTTCAAAGCTACACCCTTGTTATGTTAACCATAATCATTATTCCTTTACCTTCATAAGACAGAATGCTTTTAATAAAATCATTTGAGAATTCGGATGAAAATGCCAAACATTCCGTCACTGACTTTGAGTTCTTTTATTACCTGCCATGCAATTATCGGTAAGCATAACTTCAAGCCCCGCGCAAAGGAAAGGAGAACCTGCGGGGCAGCAGGTTGGAATGATAGAGATCGGGCCAGCTGGCAGCTCTGCAAGTGTTTCGGGTTACGCTGCACATTTATGACCTATGTTTTCTGAAAAAAAAATGTAATAATAACAATTAGATTAGGCTATGTGATATTTCAGGAATGTCATGGCGGATGGCCATGCATATCTTAGGAACACATCTTTGCAGTTAATTAGTTTCTTTTAAATTTCACTGGACGATTCATAAAGAAAAATAAAGAGGGAAATAAGGTTTTATGTTAGTTGAAGGCTACTGATGGGCAAGGCCATGTGATGAATGTCTGCAGGTTGACGCATCAGTGTACCTGTACTACAGTAAGGCCCCTTTCACATTGGGGCGTTTTTCAGGCGGTACAGCGCTAAAAATAGCGCCTGTAAACCGCCTGAAAAAATCCGGCCCCATTCACTCCATTGTGAAAGCCGGTGGGCTGGAGCGGTGCGCTAGCAGGATGGTAAAAAAAGTCCTGCTAGCAGCATCTTTGGAGCGGTATAGGAGCGGTGTATTCACCGCTCCTATACCGCTCATACCCATTGATTTGAATGGGACACCGCGGTAATACCACGGCAATACCGCCGCAAAGGGCCGCTATGGCGGCGCTCTGCGGGGGATTTTAACCCTTCTTCGGCCGTTTGCGGGGGGTAAAACCGCACCGCGAGCGGCTGAATACCGCGGCTAAAACGACGGTAAAGCAGCGCTAAATATAGCGCCGCTTTACCGTCACCGCGTCTCCCGCCCCAGTGTGAAAGGGGCCTAAGAGTGATTGAAGGCATACTGATTTTATTGTAAAATTTGTAAAATGATGGTGGAATGTGAGATCAAAACTCTCAAGTTCACTCACTGAGTTGCTTAAGTGACATTTGCTTGAAAAATAAAAATCCGGTATTGTATTTTAGGAAAATTTGTTTATTACATTTAGTGCTCTTTGCATTTGCGTTATATTTCATCATCTTGGTGTGTATTTGATTTTTATTTGTTCAGTGTTACTCTTGATTTTAAGATGTATTCATGCATGCAGCTGTCTGTGTTCTCTTTTTGTGCAAAAGACAGTAAAATAATAAAGGCTAATAAGGGGCCATTTTTTTGGCACAAGAACCAGGTCCACATTGCAAGTAGACCTTGTTTACACGGAGCATGCTACAGCGCATTCCTGCGTGAGGACCATGTTAAACCCGCATGAGGATGCACAAGTGTGTCAGTGCATCCCCGCACAGGCAGTACCATTCATGCAATTTTGAGATGCCGCAGCTGTACAAGCACATCGGCGCAGGGTGGGGGTGCATGGCTCCGAACGCAGACAGTGTTCATTCGGGGCTGTGCACCAGCACCCGCGTAGATGTCAAATTGGGAGCAGTGGCTGTGCCGTGCACCTGCTGATTGACATTGATGGAACTGTCTGCACAGGGATGCATGGAGCACCTGTGTACCCGCATGTGGATTAACACGGTCCTCGCACAGACATACATTGCCCTGTGTGAAGGCGGACTTAGACACTTTGTGCGTTATGCATTAAAGCGGAAGTAAACCCATCGATTTAACAGTCTAAAAAAAAAAAAAAAGGCATGCCGTGAATGCTAACTGCACATTGGCTGTGCTCTCAACCAAACAGTCAAACCATCCAATGGCTGGTGTCATAACGGATCACATGTGCAGCACTGTGGCAGTTGAAAATTAAACAAAGGCAAAGATGGCAGCTTCCTTGGCTGAAAACGATAGGGGGGTTTACTTCCACTTTAAGGTTTCTTCTCTGATGTGTGTTCACCTGTGCATCTTTACAGTCAACGTATAGTCAAACAAGATATACAAGAGAATTTTACTGAAATTTTCTTGAACAGGTCCAAGTTAGGTTATCCCATTTACCGGTAACTCTTGGGAACTATTTAAAGTGGGTTTAAACCCACTTTTTAGACTTCTACCTATAGGTAAGCCTAGAATAAGGCCCATACTAGCCCATTATGCTTTTCATTTGCAGGCTGCAGCAGCGAGCAAAAGAGGAAGTAAAACCCACCAGGGTTTACTTCCTCTTTAAATCCCATTGTACTCATCAAAACAAAACCAAAAAAAAATAAACCACTTTAAATGTGCTTTCCCCATTGACTCAACTGCATCTTCCTAAAAAGACAAAATGTTGCTAAAATTTCCAGATTTTCCATATACTGCACTGATAATAGCTAAAAAGCCTGAAACAGCTGTATGCACTTTGGAAACATGACTCTATTATGTTAGGTTATATCTATACTATACACCCATGTTTCTGGATGTTCAGTTGGCTATCTGTGGCATAAAAGAATGATTTGTGTGACTCTGCTCACTGTCCTAGAATAAATAAAATTCATAATAAAATTTAAAATAAAATTTAATACAATTTGTTTTGGAGATATTTGATGGAACAAGACATGTAAATATGTTATTTTTTAAGAAGGCTTTACTGTGCTATGCATTGTTTCCTTTAGTCCCTTCTGACCGTAACATTTATAGTCATTCTTGCTCTTCCCTTTTGTACAATTTGGCCTATTCTTCTAACTACCGTATCTTGGAATATTATTGGTTGTAGATCGGAGTATTCCTGCAAGAGTTCTTATGTCCTGGTTGGCATAGACCTTCAACTAGTGATCTGATAGGTTAAAGCTTAGGGCTATTCTGTAACCTTCCTAGTCATCCGATCGCTACACCTTGCTTAGAGTTTCCAGACATCCTGGTTTGAATCTATAGATTAGCTTGGACTACTCCTGTAACATTTATAATGCCTCCATTGGTCTAGGCCAATTCCACTGGACTGAAAATGATCCGACTACAGATTGGACTAAATGTGCAGCTCTTTCAGTGATCTGATTTGATTCAGGCTGCAAAAATCTTGAAAATGCTTTAGGTTTCTGGCTACAGATTGAACAAGGACTAAGAATTGTATGATTGGCTAGAGGTTGGATTTGCTCTTATGACTGTTCTGGTGGTATAGTTGGAAAACAATCAGGCTGACTTTTTGACAGTTCTCATGTTCTTGCTCTCATGTCTATTTAGCCTTGTTCTATTGAGTCACACTTCAATACCAGGCACTTTCACCCCCTTCCTGCCTGGGCAATTTTCAGCTTTCAGCACTGTCACACTTTGAATGAAAATTTTGGTGATATTTAATTATCATTGTTTTTTTTTTTTTGTTGCTAAATAAACAAAAAAAAAAAAAAAAAAGTTTAATATTTTTTTGTACATACTGTCACTAGTGCAGTACACCGTCACCATATAACTGGTGTGGGGTGATCAGGGACACTGACTGGTGACAGTATGTAAAAAAAAAAAATTAATTATATATTTTTTTCAATTTTTTTTTCATTTTAGCTACATTTGTTTTCTTGTTTTACGTTTTTTTTTTTTAACACACTGTGACCAAAGCAATACAGTTTTACTATGGTCTGCTACTACCAGTCTACTACTCCGGAGAAGTGATCAGAATGTTTTATTTCTTTTTTTACACAAGATTGCTTATACCAATGGAATTTATTGGTATAAGCAATTATGTGTAAAAAAAAAAAAAAAAACAACCATTTTTTTCTAGATTCATTCAGTGAGTATTGTTGTGATTAGCTGTGATTGGCCACCGCTAATCACATGGTACAGTGATTAGCCCTTTCTGTATCATGTGATCACTGTGACCAATCACAGCTAGCAACACAATTGTACAGAATTGATGGCATGAAAAGAAGCCATCCATTGTTTACAACTGTCACGTGATCTGCTGTGATTGATCACAGTGATCACATGGTACCGTCAGCGGGCCGGTACAGTGATCTGTCATTGGAAGTGTCTGGTGGACACAGCCAGTGACAAATCGAGCATACAGTGTCGCACATGAGGCATTTTCCAGGAGGACATCATATGACGTCCACCCAGAACGACAAAAGTGGTTAAAGTAGAACAAAGTAGAGGCAAAACTTTGTCTGGATAACGATATGTGTAATCCCCCACGCTACCAGAAAACAAATTGAAATAAATATATGTGATGTGACCAAATACAGTGAAAGGATTGCTGCAAATCTAAAGTGTTCACAATGCACATAGTAACAATTGAAATGAATAGTGATCCGCGCAGTTCCTCAATCGTCACAATGTGATATAAAATAGAAAAAAAATAATATGTGATTCAAAACCGAATGTCCAAAAATCTGTGAATGAATGAATCAAATAATAAAAAAGTGCAATAATAATTTCAATGAACTGAATCCGAATCAATTGTCCAAGTGTCAGTGAATGAAAAAAAAGGTCCTTGTTAATTAAACTTCCATCCACAAAATAAATCCCGTGCCTTCACACAACTGCTCAATGCTCACAGAACTCTCACCTCTATATAGTGGATAAATAGCATTTAAGATCCAAAGTGGTAACGATATCCAACTTCCAGGCTCCAAACTACAGGCTCTATGCCGTGAATGATTATCCTCTAGGACACAGACCATATTCTCCTAATATACCAACCCAAGGCTCTGGTTAACATAGGAAATAAAATAAAATTGCCTCCCATGGCCTCCCTTGGATTTGAAAAAAAAAAACAATATTTCTTACTTTCTGCTATAAAACATATCCAATAAAAAATAAATGGAGAAAAATCTAATTTCCTCATCAATTTAGGCCAATATGTTTTCTGCTAAAATAAAAAAAATCATAATAATCGTATTTTGATTGGTTTGCGCAAAAGATATAGCGTCTACAAACTATGGGATAGATTTACAGAGTTTTTTTTTATTTAATTTTTTCATTAGTAATGGTGGTGATCAGTGACTTATAGTGGGACTGTGACATTGCGGCAGACAAATCGGACACTAAGGGGTTGATTTACTAAAGGCAACTAGACTGTGCACTTTGCAAAGTACAGTTGCACTCTGCAAGTGCAATTGCTCCAGAACCTAATAAATGAGGTAAGGCTTCACTTTGCAAAGAATGCCCAATCACATGCAAGAAAATAAAAAAACAAAAACAGCATTTTTGCTTGCACGTGATTGGATGAGGGAAGTAAGAAGAGCTACTGCTCATTTACTAAGCTCTGGAGCAACTGCTCTTTGTAGAGTGCAACTGCACATTGCAAAGTGTGCAGTCTATATGCCTTTAGTAAATCAACCCCAAAGTGACACTTTTTGGGGACCAGTGACACCAATACAGTGATCAGTGCTAAACTCATGCACTGTCACTGTACTAATGACACCTAAACCTGCTTTGTAGGAACACAGGATCACAACCTTCCCTTCTCACAGAAGGGCAATCTGCCTTGCTTACATAGACAGACTGCTGTTCTGCCTGTGTCTTGAACGATCGGCAGGTCTCGGTTGACATCGCATCCACCGGAACCGCTGATTGGCTCTTGCTGTGTCCAATCAGTTCACTCAGTTTGTGGTCCCAAATCCAACACCTGCATACCTTCTGGTGACCATCTGCCCCGTGACAGTCAATAGAGCTGCACTGTACAATGGCCAGACACCACAGAAAGTGTGAAACCAGGCTAAATGTCTGGGAATGGCAGCCACTGCCCATAAACAAAATATGGCCACAGGTCAGCTTGCAACAGCACACGCGCAGTTCCAAAAGCAGCAAATAGGTGTTGGAGAAAAAAGCGCGAGGAGAAAAAAAAGGCGATCACCGGCGGCAGTGAGAGGGACATCAGTCCCGATCACTGCGAGCTACCGCCAGCTCATCAGTGCCCACCTGTGCCCCCTACAAGTGCAACCTAACAGTAGGCAACAGTGCCGCTGCCTACCAGTGCTCACCAGCGCCACACATCAGTGCCCACCAGCGCCACCCATCAGTGCCCACAGTGCCACCTATCAGTGCCTGAATAACAGTGCTGCCCATCAGTGTCACCTACCAGTGCCCATCAGTGCCGCCCATCAATGCCACCTATCAGTGCCCATCTATCAGTGATACCTATCAGTGCCAATCAGTGCCAGTGCCATCAGTGCAAACCATCAGGGCCCATCAGTGCCATCTTATCAGTGACCATCAGTGCCGCCTTATCAGTTCTCCTTTTACATCAGGGTCCACAGATTTCTCCTTTTACCTCAGGGTCCACAGAGTTCTCCTTTTACATCTGGGTCCACAGGGTTCTCCTATTACATCAGGGACCACAGGGTTCTCCTTTTACATCAGGGACCACAGGGTTCTCCTTTTACATCTGGGACCACAGGGTTCTCCTTTTACATCAGGGACCACAGGGTTCTCCTTTTACATCAGGGACCACAGGGTTCTCCTTTTACATCAGGGACCACAGGGTTCTCCTTTTACATCTGGGTCCACAGGGTTCTCCTTTTACATCAGGGTCCACATGGTTCTCCTTTTACATCAGGGACCACAGAGTTCTCCTTTTACATCAGGGACCACAGAGTTCTCCTTTTACATCAGGGACCACAGAGTTCTCCTTTTACATAAGGGTCCATGGAGATCCCCCTTAAACTATAAAGGGTAACCCTGCAAACTCTGATATAAGGGGGAATGCTATGGACTCTGATGTAAGGAGGGACTTTTGAAACCCTGATGTATAGAGAAATGCTTGTGACTTTGATATAAGGGGAGACTCCAATGTGAACACAGAGTTCATTCTAACTGCTGCACTCTACATGTTGTTTTGTATGTTACTTACTTCTGACCCCTGCACTCTATACATTATGTTGTGCATTACATAGTCCTGACCCAGGTGTTCATTGTCCCAATAGTTGCTGGTTTTATTGAAGTTCTTTTTTAAAGCATAACTACATGTCATCTGAGCTCCACAAAAAAAAAACACTATTTAATTTACTTTTAATATTTAAAGCAAACACATCAATCCATCCATGTCCCCATGATTTATCACTTTGAAAAACACTTCCCTAGCATTTCTGGCCGTGGCCATTATAATCCTAATCAAGCCCATATTTTAAGCAAGAAATCTTTTGAATTACCCCCTTAACCTCCCTGGCGGTATGATTCTGTCTGGAATTTTGTGCTGAAAGTGGTACAATTATTTTGCATGGAAATTTGGCGTTTTTATATTGTAGGCATGCAATTCTTATGAATAACTCACTTAAATCTGTCCGAACCAGAGTCTAGTAGACATCCCGGGTATGATAAAGTTTGAAACACAAAATTATAATATAATAAAAATATATATAAAAATGATTCAATAATGTCATCAAATCAAAAACACTGAAATTTGCTCAGTTGCAGAATAGTCTCTGCCATTAAATTTAGTGTTTGATGATAAATCGTGATTCTAATTTATTATCGCTGTTTTCTAGCTGGTCTAAAACCACTTTTGACATAAAGGGACACTTTTTGGTTGCTATGGACAATCTCCAGTTTCCAGGCAGAAAAAAATCTTTTTATTATATAAAATGACATGCAGGGCACTGGACAGACCACTAGGGACAAAGGGGATGTGTATTTTTTTGTATACAGTACTGTAATCTGTAATATTACAGTACTGTATGTGTATTGTGTTTTTAAACTTTTTAGAATTTGGCGCCGATCTCTGCTCCCGTGCGTCGTAACGTCGCAGGGAACGGAGATCAGCGGCACTCGGTACTGTGTGAATCGAGTGAGCAGACGGCTCGCTCACACAGGGGGGAGACATCGCAGGATCCAGGGGACAAGGTAAGTAACCCCCCCCCCCCCCCCTGTGTGCTGCAACTCAAGCCCGAGTCTGGCTCAGGGTTACCGCTTTTGGTACTGAAGTTCCTGCCCCGAGCCAGACTCAGGATTACCGCCAGGGAGGTTAATATGTAAATAAATCTTTGAAATAACTCTTTAGCCACTTGGAGTATCATGGCACTTAACTGAAAAAGGTGGAAGTGGTGGGTGGTAGCGTGGGTGGGCAGGTCAACTTCTGCATCAGGGCCCACAAGCTTTAAGCTACGCCTCTGGGCCAGCGTGTACCGCCGGCATCTCACAGCTTCCGCTCACCTCCAGAGATCACTTCCACCCACCAATGTACATACGAGAGTTTATATATGTATATATATGTATATATATATATATATATATATATATATAATGTATATGTATATGTGCACAGAAACAAGGGATATAATTTACAATTAATGTTTTTTTTTTTTTTAATGCATTATATATATATATATATATATATATATATATATATATATATACACATTATATATATATATATATACACACATATATATATATATATTATTTATATTATTTTATATATATATATATATATATATATATATATATATATATATATATATATATATATATATATATACACACATATATACACACACACACACACACATACACACATACACACACACACACACATACACACACACACACGGCTCAAAAGTTCAAGTCCTGAGCCACTAGCCCGGCCTTAAGAGTTACTCGCAACCAGTTACCACACCCAACCACTCCCCTAAACACGTCCTCATAAATTATCTCATGAAATTACACTGTTAAATGTTTTATACAGAAATAAGGTCCAAAATAAATATTAACAACAACTATGACATTGCCCCACATTGATATTGTGGTATACACATGCCATGTGAGAGAAATAAACTATTACAATGACGATTTTGTGGAAAAGAAAAAAAAAAATCTTCATTTTGCAAAGAATTGTGGGAAAAAATTACAACATCAAAAACCTCACCATGCCTCTTACTAAATACCTTGGAATGTCTACTTTCAAAAAAGGTGTCATTTGGGGGATATTTACTATTTACTTTCCTGGCTTGTTCGGGTCACAAGAAATGAGATAGGCCACCAGTACATCAGGTGTGATCAATTTTGTATGATTTGCACCACAGCTTGTAGACTCTCTAACTTTCACAAAGACCAAATAATATCCACAAATTTGGGTTATTTTTACCAAAGATATGTAGCAGTATAAATTGTGGCCAAAACTTATGAAGAAAAATTAATAATTTGCTAAATTTTATCACAGAAACAAAAAAGAAAAAGGTGTTTTTTTTCAAAATTTTCGGTCGTTTTTCATTTATAGCGCAAAAATAAAAAACCCAGAGGTGATCAAATACCACCAAAAGAAAGCTCTATTTGTGGGAAAATAAGGACAAAAAATGAACTTGGGTACAGTGTTGCATGACTGAGTAATTGCCATTCAAAGTGTGAAAGCACCTAAAGCTGAAAATTGGTCTGGGCAGGAGGGGGGGGTTTAAGTGGCCAGTAGGCTAAATGGAATTGTCAGTTAGACCACCCACCAGGAGATTTGAAAAAAAAAAGGTTGCCATGACAACTGTGATGTCATCGGCTGCTCTCATAAGGAACTTATGAGAGCAGCCGATGACATCACAGTTGTCATGGCAACCTTTTTTTTTTTCAAATCTCCTGGTGGGTGGTCTAACTGACAATCTTTCTTAAAGGAGCCACATCCTTGTTTATTAGATTTGTATACTAAGCCTACTGGCTGAATTTCAAAACCAGGAGGAGGCTCCTTTAAGAAAAATTGTCAGTTAGACCACCCACCAGGAGATTTGAAAAAAAAAAAAAAAAAAGGTTGCCATGACAACTGTGATGTCATCGGCTGCTCTCATAAGGAACACACAGCAGGGTTCCTGCCAGTTGCTTTGTTGACACTGAACGGTTAACACGAGCTTCATTCTCTGGCGAGTTTTTTCTTGTGATCTGATCCGATTTTATCCGATTTGATTGCAAATTTAATTCTTGCCCATTTCAAGCGTGTTTCATTATTCTTTATAATGAACAGATTTAACCTTAAAAAGGTTGTTTCTCAAAATAACAAAGAGAAACCCACCATTGGAGGACCACCTATGGAAGGAGATATCAGTGTCCATCCTGCAGATATCCCACCCAAGAAGCCCAAAAGAATGAAGAGGAGTCCCGGGGCTTTTATGAGACGTTGCTTCAGAGCCGTGATTGGATGCTTTGGTGCCGGCTGTAAAGTCAATGGCCAACAGCAGAAAGAAGACCTGAATGGTAAGTACCTGTATTGTGGATATTGATAGATACAAGATAAAGGAAACCCTTTCATTGGATCCTTTTCTCCCATTAATGACGGGTCACATTCCCATAGGTACATAGGTTGTTTTTTTTTTTATATCAAATCCTTTTTTATTACATTTTTTAGTTACAATCAACACAAGACATACACACAGCCCATGTACTTATTGTATAATCATAATAAACACACATTTATAAGAAATATTTAAAGTGGTTGTAAACCCACAACAAAAAAAAATTAAACCTAACGTGCCATTGCTTCAGTGCCCATGTGTGGATGACGTTGGCACATGATGATACAGGGGATATCTCCTCATCTGTGCAGGTTTAGGAGATATCCGGGGGAGCTACAGGTAAGTCTTATTATAGGCTTACTGTAGTAAAAAGTGCTCTGTAAGGGTTTACAATCACTTTAAGAAAAAAAAACAGACCTCATAACATTGTATCCTACTAATATATTTATCTTTCATCATTCAAGTTTTTGCGCTGCTATATTTAGAGGTTCATATATATCCAGCATAATAAAAGGTCAATACATCATCACAACTATATCTGTCCTCAAACCCCTTGTGCCACTCCACCTAATTGATGGTTGTGAGTGCTGAACCCATGGTAGTCACCCACATCCCCCAGACCTTACCACATTATTCTGAGCAGTTCCTATGTAGATAGATTTATTTTTCTCTAAGTATCGTTTCATTTATTCGCATTTTCCATTCCCCTAATGTCGGAGGATGTGGAGACATCCATTTTTGGGCTATACATTTACAGGCCTGAAAAAGAGTCCTAACTATTGGGGTACATGGGTGTTTTCCGGGGTCCTAGATTCATCTATCATACTTAAAGGGCATACCCCGGGTTCTACCATCAATTCTGACTTAAAGACAGAGTTACCAGTAGAAATAACCCCTTGCCAATACTGATGGAGTTTAGGACATCTCCATAACATATGTATTAAATTAGCCGGCCCCATATTACATCTAGGACAAAGAGGGGTATCTTTACGCTGCCATTTAAACAATTTCTCAGGGGTATGATAAGTCCTGTGTGAAATGAATAGTTGGGTTCATTTCTGTGTGGAAGATAAAGAGACCATGGGCAGTGCGGACAATGGCGCCTTCCAATCATCATCCGATATGGGACCGAGATCTCTTCCCCACTGTCTCTTTGAAGGTTTAATTTTGATTGCAACTCTGTAGTCATATGTGTCAATCTTTTGTTTTCATTTCCAACAATCCACGTGTACACACTACTGGGAGGTCCACACACATGCAGATAGATGGTTATAGATCTCTTATTAGCACTGTCTCCCCGTGATTTTGTACTTGCTAGAAACCAGAATATTACTTAGCAGTGTCCAAAAGAAAACATGAAATTCCCTGCTGAATTGACAAAAAAATAATGGATTGTCTGAACTGCCTTAGGGCTCATTTAAACACGTTGTGCCCTCTGAACAGCAATCCACATTCAGGTCGCTCTTCAGAGGGCATTTGACAGGTGATAAAAAGGTGTTGTATTGCCTCCTCACCACCTGTAAACATGACAACATTATATACACATATTAGATGCCTGCATGCAGCACCTGGAAGTTACAGATGTTGCAAAAACGGCCACGTTCATGCTATATAGGCCTCATCACACTTGTAAACAAGGCCATACAGACAGACAAAACTAATACAAATAAAACTGCGCTAATTAATTATCCATGAACAATTTAATATGCACTATGCCTTTAACCTAAGGCCCCTTTCACACCGGGGCGGGGAGCCGCGGTGACGGTAAAGCAGCGCTATATTTAGCGCTGCTTTACCGTCGTTTTAACCGCGGTATTCGGCCGCTCGCGGTGCGGTTTTAACCCCCGCGAGCGGCCGAAAAGGGGTTAAACACCCCCCGCAGAGCGCCGCCGTAGCGGCGCTTTGCGGCGGTATTACCGCGGTTTCACCGCGGTGTCCCATTCTATTCAATGGGAAGGAGCGGTATAGGAGCGGTGAACACACCGCTCCTATCCCGCTCTAAAGATGCTGCTAGCAGGACTTTTTTTGTCATCCTGCTAGCGCACCGCTCCAGTGTGAAAGCCCGCCGGCTTTCACACTGGAGTTAAAGGGGCAGGATTTTTTCATGCGGTGAACAGGCGCTATTTTTAGCGCTGCACCGCATGAAAAACGCCTAGGTGTGAAAGGGGCCTAAGTGCTGTAATTAAAAGTGTCTGTGCTCCTAAAGCCGGCGATAGACAGTTCGAATCTAGGTTGGTTCAGGAGGGACCAGCTGAGATTCTAACCATGTATGGGCAGGCTTATTAGGGGCTGGGTACAACAAGCCCATATGATTTTTCATGCGATTATTGCCAGCCAGTGGGTCAGGATGAGTGGCAGGCAACCAGTATTTTATACGAAGGCCAACATTAGTCATCCTTGTGTCCCTGTCATGTCGCGTTTATTCATTGTCTCTGGCACAAGCGTTTTGAACTTTTCTCTCTATAATTTGATGTTGTACAAAGAAAAAATATATAAAATGTAGGTGAAGGTGCTAAATCTAATTCCTCTCTTTTTTTTATTGCAGATGTACATGGTATTGACTACACACAAGGTTCACATGGCAGGCCTGTCGACCAACACATTGAGATGCCACCAAAAAGTGACGTTCAAATTAGGACTCCACCAGAGTGCGACCTGTACATGGCCACTCCACCAGAGTGCGACCTGTACATGGCCACTCCACCAGAGTGCGACCAAGACACGGCCACTCCACCAGAGTGCGACCAAGACACGGCCACTCCACCAGAGTGCGACCAAGACACGGCCACTCCACCAGAGTGCGACCAAGACACGGCCACTCCACCAGAGTGCGACCAGGACAGGGCCACTCCACCAGAGTGCGACCTGGACACGGCCACTCCACCAGAGTGCGACCTGGACACGGCCACTCCACCAGAGTGCGACCTGGACACGGCCACTCCACCAGAGTGCGACCTGGACACGGCCACTCCACCAGAGTGCGACCTTGACACGGCCACTCCACCAGAGTGCGACCTTGACACGGCCACTCCACCAGAGTGCGACCTTGACACGGCCACTCCACCAGAGTGCGACCTGGACACGGCCACTCCACCAGAGTGCGACCTGGACACGGCCACTCCACCAGAGTGCGACCTGGACACGGCCACTCCACCAGAGTGCGACCTGGACACGGCCACTCCACCAGAGTGCGACCTGGACACGGCCACTCCACCAGAGTGCGACCTGGACTGGGCCACACCACCAGAGTGCGTCCTGGACTGGGCCACTTCACCAGAGTGCGACCTGGACTGGGCCACTTTACCAGACTGGGCCATTCCACCAGAGTGCGACCGAGACATGACCACTCCACCAGAGTGCGACCTGGACTGGGCCACACCACCAGAGTGCGTCCTGGACTGGGCCACTTCACCAGAGTGCGACCTGGACTGGGCCACTCTACCAGACTGGGCCACTCCACCAGAGTGCGACCTGGACATGGCCACTCCACCAAAGTGCGACCTGGACATGGCCACTCCACCAGAGTGCGACCTGGACATGGCCACTCCACCAGAGTGCGACCTGGACATGGCCACTCCACCAGAGTGCGACCTGGACATGGCCACTCCACCAGAGTGCGACCTGGACATGGCCACTCCACCAGAATGCGACTTCCACAAGGAGACTCCACCAGAGTGCGACATTCACATGGAAAACCCACTAGAATGTGACGATCACGTTGATACTCCACCAAAATGCCAGGGGAACGTCTCCAGTGAAGATGGGGGCAAGGTTACAAGAAAGGATAGGCATATACTAGTGGTAGGGGATTCAGTTATTGGAAGGATACAGAGGGCAATCTGTCCCAAATACCCTTATCGCCGAACAGTATGTTGTTTACCGGGCGCTCGGGTTCGGAACATTGTTGATTGCATGGACACATTGTTGGATGGGGCTGGAGTGGACCCAGCTGTCATGGTATATATCGGTACCAATGACAAAGTTCGAGAAAGATGGAGCGCCCTACAAAATGATTTCAGGGAATTAGGAGCTATATTGAAGAAAAGGACCTCCAAGGCAGTATTTTCAGAAATATTGCCTGTACCTCGAGCCACACCGGAGAGGCAGCAGGAGCTTATGGATCTTAACAACTGGCTGAGGAACTATTGCAGAGAGGAGGGTTTTGGCTTTATGGCGAACTGGGTTGACTTTTCATTCGGTTCCTGTCTTTATAGCAGTGATGGATTGCACTTAAATGGAAGGGGTGCAGCTTTTTTGGGAGTGAAGATGGGCAAAACGTTGGAAAAAATGTTCAACTAGGAGATGAGGAGGAGGGATCAGAGGATGATTTTCTAATGAACATGACGAAGAAGATCTTCAAGTCAAGCCATCATCACTGGAGTCCACTTCGTCATTGCTCTCTTGAAAGATTCTCATCAGCTCAAGACAATTGGCTGTTCCTAGAAGAAGACTCAACAAAAAATCTGAGGAACCCTCCCAAGGACCAGGTACGGCTGTACCAACACAGGTCCCTACACTGGTGGCGGCTGCCACTTAAGTTACTGGAGGGTCCTCCCATCAGCCCTCCATTTTTGTTTTTGGAACTTCTGAATCACCAACTATCAATGCAGCTGGACAAACAAGACAATTGGCTGTTCCTAGAAGAAGACTCAACCAAAAGTCTGAGGAACCCTCCTAGGGTCCAGGTATGGCTGTACCAACACAGGTCCCTACACTGGTAGCGGCTGCCACTCCAGTAACCTCAGGGCCTTCCCATCAGCCCTCTATTTACCTTTCTGCAGAAGCTTTAAGGTTTGACAATACATCGCCCAAACATAATCACCTGTAAAAAAGTACCTGAGATGTTGGTGGTAAACAGCCTGCTAAGCATGGGAGGTAACCGAACCAAGTCCTCCAAAATCTGACTCATCCAAAAGTTGCCAAGAATGTAAATGTAGACATTAAGCTTTAAAGTTAATCAAAAAAATCAAATAAGGTTGGAGGAAGAAGGGGTATGAGGGTTGGGGGGAACCCCCACACCCCTTCCTTACCCTCAACCTACCCCCCCACCTCCTTTCCTCCCCCTCCCTCTCTCCCCCTCCCCTTGTTATACCTTTCCTTTTAGAATGTGATATTTTTGATTAACCTTAAAGTCTACATTTACACTCTTGGCAACTTTTGGACTTTTGGATATGAGGTAGCCTTTGGAGGACTTGGTTTGGTTCCCCCCGGGCCTAGCAGGCTGTTTACCACCAACATTTCAGACACTTTTTTACAGGTGATTATGTTTGATCGATCTATTGACGATCGACATTAAGTAATTGATTAGGTTGTGAAGTTTGGAGGCTGGTAGGCTTTTGAGGCGCGTGTTGGACTGGCTACGAGAGAATGTTGGAGGCGGTATGTTTTTGAGGCGTGTGTTGGACCACCTATAAGGGGAGGTTTAAGGCTGGTATGTTTTTGAGGCGTTTGCTGGAGCGGCTATGAGGGGAGGGTGGAACACCTGTGCATCCCCCATTCCGAACAGAGGCCGCATATGGGCAGCACAGAGGCTTAGGAGTTAGCCTTGCAGCACTGGGGTCCATGGTTCAAATCCTGACCAGGACACTATCTGCATGGAGTTTGCATGTTCTCCCTGTGCTTGCGTGGGTTTCCTCCGGGTACTCCGGTTTCCTCCCACACTACAAACACCTTGCGTTGGTGGTGCAGTGGTAAGCATAGCTGCCTTTCAAGCAGCTGACCCGGGTTCGATTCCCGGCCAACGCCATCTCCAATAGTTGGAGTCCTCAGAGAGAAAAGCGCTATACAAGGTCAATGCGGAGTATATATTAGCGGTGGAATAAAGAATGAAACAAATGTGTGGAATGTTTGAGGAAGAAAATGTTCTCCCAGAATCTATAGAAGGTGAACCCAGCAACAGATAGAAGACGCTTAGGCTGCGATGACACAAAGGCGTTCCGGATCGCGGGCGGAATTACTGCGATTCACAAATTGCCACAAAACGCATGACATGTTGCCTGTTTCCCAAAAGCAGGTGACAATTGCGGCAAAAACTCGCCTTGATTGGGGCGATAGTGAAAGTAAAGGGTTCGCAAGCGTGTGCCGCGTTTTGCAGCTATTCGGGAATCCTAAACACCTAGGTGTGAACAGAGCCTCGCCCTGTCCATCATACGATGAGAACTTTCTGCACAGACATCCCCCCAGCAGGAATATTACACCCAAACTCCCTCCCCTCCAGCAGGAATATTACATCCGATACTCCCCCCAGCAAGAATATTACACCCACACTCTCACCCAGCAGGAATATTAAACCTACACTCCCCCCCCCCCCCAAACAGGACCCAGCAGGAATATTACACCCATACCCCCCCCCCCCATCAGGAATATTACACCCATACCCCCCCATCAGGAATATTACACCCATACTGCCCCCATCGGGAATATTACACCCAAACCCCCCCATCAGGAATATTACACCCATTCCCCATCCCATCAGGAATATTACACCCATACCCCACCCCATCAGGAATATTGCACCCATACCCCCCCATCAGGAATATTACACCCAAACCCCCCCCATCCAGGAATATTACACCCAAACCCCCCCATCAGGAATATTACACCCAACCCCCCCCATCAGGAATATTACACCCAACCCCCCCCATCAGGAATATTACACCCATACCCCACCCCATCAGGAATATTGCACCCATACCCCCCCCATCAGAAATATTACACCTATACACACCTCTATATCTGGGTATATACGGTGGATATAGTACATGGCGATATATAGGACAGTGGATATATAGTATATACAGAGAGTACACGTCACACCTCTATGGGTATATATGGGGGATATTGTATATAGGCGGTATATAGGACAGTGGATATATAGTATATACAGATAGCACACATGTCACACCTCTATATCTGGGGGATATAGTATATAGAGATATATAGGACAGTGGATATATAGTATATACAGAGAGTACACACATCACACCGCTAGATCTGGGTATATAGGGTGGATATAGTATATAGAGATACATATATAGGACAGTGGACCCTTTCTGGCTATGTCCTGGTCGGAGATTAGTATGGACCTACCATAGGGGTCATGTGATACCTTTCCGACTATGTCCTGGTCAGAGATCACCATGAATCTACCATAGGGGCCATGTGATACCTTCCTGGCCATGTCCTGGTCGGAGATTACTATGAGCCTACCATAGGGTCCATGTGATCCCTGCATTGCTATGGCCTGGTCGGATATAACTATGAACATACCATAGGGTCCATATTACCCCTGCCTGGCTAAGTCCTGCTCATAATTCACTATAAACCTATCATAGAGGCCATGTGATCCCTTCCTGGCTATGTCCTGGTCTTAGATTACTATGAACCTACCATAGGGGTCATGTGATCCCTGCCTTGCCATGGCCTGGTCGGAGATCACTATGAACCTACCATAGGGGCCATGTAATCCCTTTCCTGTCTATGTCCAGATCGGAG
This sequence comes from Lithobates sylvaticus, assembly GCA_028564925.1. NCBI lineage: Eukaryota > Metazoa > Chordata > Amphibia > Anura > Ranidae > Lithobates > Lithobates sylvaticus. Next base: position 65,236,274 of record CM053028.1, read on the forward strand.
ATCACTATGAACCTACCATAGTGGCCATGTGATACCTTCCTGGCCATGTCCTGGTCGGAGATTACTATGAACCTACCATAGGGGACAAATGATCACTTCCTGTCTATGTCCTTTTCAAAGATCACTATGAACCTACCATAGGGGCCATGTGATCCCTTCCTGTCTATGTTCTGGTCGGAGATCACCGTGAACCTACCATAGGGGCCATATGAGTCCTCCCCCAAACAGGAACAAGCATTGCAAGCACCAGAGTCACACAGGATTTCAGTGGCCAATGAAACTTGTTTTTTTAAATAAAAAACATGTCATACTTACCTGCTCTGTGCAATGGTTTTGCACAGAGCAGCTCCGAGCCTCTTCTTTTCAGGTCCCTCATCAGCGCTGCTCCCCCTCGAGCCGTGCCCCTAGAGAACGCTGCTTTCCCTGGGGGCATAGCTGCATGCTCGCTCCCAAGCCTCTGCTCTATGCGTCCATAAGATACAGAGCCACAGATTGTCTCTGAACCCCCACCCCCCACTCGCTCCTCACTGGCTGTGATTGACAGCACTGGGAGCCAATGGGAGCCCGCAGCTGTCTTAGCCAGTAAGGAGAGGGAGTCCCGGGACAGCCGAGTCTCTTGTGCACATTGCTGGATCAAAGTGTTTTTTTTTTACCTTCATGCATAGAATGCATGGCCTATTAGATATCATGAAGCCAACTGAAACAAAGGTGGACTTTTAGTGTCCCCAAGGAATACACACAGACATTGGGAGGGATTTACTAAAACTGGAGCATGCAAAATCTGGTGCAGCTCTGCATAGAAACCAATCAGTGTTCAGGTTTTTTTGTGAAAGCTTATTTGGACAAGCTGATGTTAGAAGCCGATTGGTTACCATGCACAGCTAAACCAGATTCGGAGTGCTTCAATTTTAGTAAATCAATCCCATTATGTATTATACCTTCAAAAATTGAGGGGGTTACTACCCCGCCAAGTTAATTAATACAAAAAAATTATAAAAAAAAAAACAATAAACACATACAAGATACGGTGGATATAAAAACTCTTTCACACCCCTGTTAAAATGTCAGGTTTCTGTGATGTAAAAAAATGAGATAAAGGTCAATCATTCCAGAACTTTTTCCACCTTTAGGCAACTTTCACACTGCGGCTTGGGCGCGCTGGCGGTAAAGCGGCACTATATTTAGCGGTGCTTCACTGTCATTTTAGCTGCGCTTTTCGGGCGCTAGCGGGGCAGTTTTACCCCGCTAGCGATCGAGAAAGGGTTAAAACCGCCCGCAAAGCGCTGCTGCAGCGGCACTTTGCAGGCTGGTTTGGAGCACTGCCCCATTGTTTTCAATGGGAAGGGGCGCTTTAGGAGCAGTAAATACACCGCTCGTACATCGCTACATTTTTCAGCGTCCTGCAAGCGCACCGCTCCAGTGTGAAAACCCTCGGGCTTTCACACTGGAGAGACAGCAGCGGCTGTTTGAATGCAATTTGCAGGCGCTATTTTTAGAACTTTAGCACCTGCAAAGCGCCTCAGTGTGAAAGGGGCCTTAATGTGACCTATAAACTGTACAACTCAGTTGAACAACAAACTGAAATCTTTATTAGGGGGGAGGTGGTAATCGGAGGCACTTGAACGGCAGGTGTGTACTGACTCCGATTTAACCACTTCAGCACCGAGCGATTTTACCCCCTTCCTTACCAGAGCACTTTTTGCGATTCGGCACTGCGTCGCTTTAACTAACAATTGCACGGTCGTGCGGCGTTGCACCCAAACAAAATTGACGTCCTTTTTTTACCACAAATAGAGCTTTCTTTTGGTGGTATTTGATCACCTCTGTGGTTTTTATTTTTTGCGCTATAAACAAAATAAGAGCGACAATTTTGAAAAAAAACGCAATATTTTTTACTTTTTGCTATAATAAATATCCCATTTTTTAACAAAAAAAAAAAACAATTTTTTTTACTCAGTTTAGGCCGATACGTATTCTTCTACATATTTTTGGTAACAAAAAAAAAAATCGCAATAAGCGTATATAGATCGGTTTGCGCAAAAGTTATAGCGTCTACAAAATAGGGGATAGATTTATTGCATTTTTTTTTTTTTTTTTTACTAGTAATGGCGGCGATCTGCGATTTTTTTTTTCGTGACTGCGACATTGCGGCGGACACTTGGGACACTTTTGAAACATTTTTGGGACCATTCACATTTACACAGCGATCGTTGCTATAAAATTGCAGTGATTACTCTGTAAAAGTGACTGGCAGGGAAGGGGTTAACACTAGGGGCGCTGCAGGGGTTAATATGTTCCCTAAGGTAGTGATTCTAACTGTGGGGGGGGGGGACTCACAAGGGGAGGAGACCGATCGGTGTTCCTCCGTACTGGGAACACATGATCGGTCTCCTCTCCACTGACCGGACGTGGAGCTGTGTGTTTACACACACAGCTCCACGGTCCCGCTGTTTTCACGGGCAATTGCAGGTGCCCGGCAGACATCGCGCCCGCCGGGCACGCGCATCAGGTCCCAAGCGACGCCGCGGGCGCGCGCCCCCTAGGCGGCCGGGAATGGTAGGACATCATATGATGCCCACCCAGGATGGGAGATCCACCTTGTGGGTGTCATATGACTATGGCCGGGTAATGAATCGGTTAACATGAGTTTGAATGCGATTGCCTAATTATGAACACAGCTACATCCTCAGTAATAAGAGGGGGTGCTCATTATTTTATTTTTACTTCCCCAAACTAAAAGATTTCCGTTTGTTTTTCAATTGAGTTGTGCAGTTTATAGGTCACATTAAAAGGTGAAAAAAGTTCTGAAATGATTTATCTGTCTCAATTTTTTACATCACAGAACCCTTTACCAGAGTTGTGTAGACTTTATCCACTATATATACACAGTGTGTATATATATATATATATATATAGTGCACCGAATGGAAATTTTGGTGCCAAAACCAAAAATGCAGGACCTACTTGGAAATTTCGGTGCATCTCTACACACACACACACACACCATCTCACAAAAGTGAGTACACCCCTCACATTTTTGTAAATATTTTTTACTATATTTTGTCATGTGACAACACTGAAGAAATTACACTTTGCTACAATGTAAAGTAGTGAGTGTACAGCTTGTATAACAGTGTAAATTTGCTTTCCCCTCAAAATAACTCAACACACAGCCATTAATGTCTTAACCGCTGGCAACAAAAGTGAGTACACCCCTAAGTGAAAATGTCCAAATTGGGCCCAAAGTGTCAATATTTTGTGTGGAGACCATTATTTTCCAGCACTGCCTTAACCGTCTTGGGCGTGGAGTTCACCAGAGCTTCACAGGTTGCCACTGAAGTCCTCTTCCACTCCTCCATGACGACATCACAGAGCTGGTGGATGTTAGAGACCTTGCTCTCCTCCACCTTACTTTTGAGGATGCCCCACAGATGCTCAATAGGGTTTAGGTCTGGAGACTTGCTTGGCCAGTCCATCACCTTTACCCTCAGCTTCTTTAGCAACGCAGTGGTCATCTTGGAGGTGTGTTTTGGGTCGTCATGTTGGAATACTGCCCTGCGGCCCAATCTCTGAAGGGAGGGGATCACCATGCTTGACTGTAGACAAGAAACACTGGTCTTTGTACTCCTCACCTGGTTGCCGCCACACACGCTTGACACCATCTAAACCAGGGGTCTCAAACTGGTGGCCCTCCAGCTGTTGCAGAACTACAATTCACATGAGGCATTGCAAGGCTGATGGTTACAAGCTTTGACTCCCAATGGGCAGAGGCATGATGGGACTTGTAGTTCCGCAACAGCTGGAGGGCCAGCAGTTTAAGACCCCTGATCTAAACCAAATAAGTTTATCTTGGTCTCATCAGACCACAGGACATGGTTCCAGTAATCCATGTCCTTAGTCTGCTTGTCTTCAGCAAACTGTTTGCAGGCTCTCTTTTGCATCATCTTTAGAAGAGGCTTCCTTCTGGGACGACAGCCATGCAGACCAATTTGATGCAGTGTGCGGCATATAATCCGAGCACTGACAGGCTGACCCCCAACCCCTTCAACCTCTGCAGCAATGCTGGCAGCACTCGTACCTCTATTTCCCAAAGACAACCTCTGGATATGATGCTGAGCACGTGCACTCAACTTCTTTGGTCGACCATGGCGAGGATTGTTCTGAGTGGATCTTGTCCTTTTAAACCGCTGTATGGTTTTGTTCATCGCGCTGCAGCTCAGTTTCAGGGTCTTGGCAATTTTCTTATAGCCTAGGCCATCTTTATGTAGAGCAACAATTCTTCTTTTTCACGTTTGAGATCTCCCCAGAGTGGATCAATGATATTGAGGTCGGGAGACTGAGATGTCCACTCCAGAACCTTCACTTTATTCTGCTGTAGCCAATGACAGGTCGACTTGGCCTTGTGTTTTGGATCATTGTCATGTTGGAATGTCCAAGTACGTCCCATGTGCAGCTTCCTTGCTGATGAACGCAAATGTTCCTCCAGTATTTGATAACATACTGCATTCATCTGGCCATCAATTTTGACCAAATGTCCTGTGCCTTTGTAGCTCACACATCCCCAAAACATCAGCGATCCACCTCCTTGTTTCACAATAGGAATGGTGGACCTTTCATCATAGGCCTTGTTGACTCCTCTGCAAATGTAGCGTTTATGGTTGTGGCCAAAAGGCTAAATTTTGGTCTAATCACTCCAAATGACTTTGTGCCATAAGGTTTAATGCGTGTCTCTGTGCTGTTTGGTGTATTGTAAGCGAGATACTTTGTGGCATTTGCGTAGTAATGGCTTTCTTTTGGCGACTCAACCATGCAGCCCATCTTTCAAGTGCCTCTTGAAACAGCCACACCACATGTTTTCAGAGTCCTGTATTTCACCTGAAGTTATTTGTGGGATGTTCTTTGCATCCCAAACTATTTTCCTGGCAGTTGTGGCTGAAACTTTAGTTGGTCTACCTGACCGTGGTTTGGTTTTAACAGAACCCCTCTTTTTCCACTTCTTGATTAGAGTTTGAACACTGCTGATTGGTATTCTCAATTCCCTGGATATCTTTTTAAATCCCTTTCCTGTTTTATACAGTTCAACTACCTTTTCCTGCATATCCTTTAACAATTCTTTTGCTTTCCCCATGACTCAGAATCCAGAAACATCAGTGCAGCACTGGATGAAAGATGCAAGGGTCTGTCAGGAGTCCAGAAACCCATTGACCTTTTATACACACACACTAATTACAAGCAAACAGATCACAGGTGAGGATGGTTACCTTTAATAGCCATTCAAACCCCTTTGTGTTAACTTGTGTGCATGTTATCAGGCCAAAATCAAAAAATGTAAACTTATGAGCACAACTGTATACAAAGATAAAAGAAAAAAAAAAGTTACTACATAGACTACTTCCCTATAGGAAGACATGTAGATATACAGTGCCTTAAAAAAGTATTCAAACCCCTTGAAATTTTCCACATTTTGTCATGTTACAACAAAAGAACTTAAATGTATTTTATTGGTATTTAATATGATAGACTAAATACAAAAGTGGCACATAATTGTTAAGTGGAAGGAAAATAATAAATGGTCTTCAAATTTTTTTTACAAATAAATATGTGAAAAGTGTGGCATGCATTTGTATTCAGCCCCCTTTACTCCAATACCCCCAACTAAAATCTAGTGGAACCAATTGCCTCCAGAAGTCACCTAATTAGTAAATAGAGTCCATCTGTGTGTAATTTAATCTCAGTATAAATACAGCTGTTCTGTGAAGCCCTCACAAGGTTTGTTAGAGAATCTTAGTGAACAAATAGCATCATGAAGGCCAAGGAACACACCAGACAGGTCAGGGATAAAGTTGTGGAGAAGTTTAAAACAGGGTTAGGTTATAATAAATATCCCAAGCTTTGAACATCTCATTGAGCACTGTTCAATCCATCATCCAAAAATGGAAAGAGTATGGCACAACTGAATATGTTTAGGTGGACATGACCGTCCACCTAAACTGACAGGCTGGGCAAGGAGAGCATTAAATCCGAGAAGCAGCCAAGAGGCCCATGGTAACTCTGGAGGAGCTGCAGAGATCCACAGCTCAGGTGGGAGATTCTGTCCAAAGGACAACTATCAGTCGTGCACTCCACAAATCTGACCTTTATGGAAGAGTGGTAAGAAGAAAGCATTTGTTGAAAGAAAGCCACAAGAAGTCCCATTTGCAATTTGCGAGAAGCCATGTGGGGGGACACAGCAAACATGTGGAAGAAGGTGCTCTGGTCAGATGAGACCAAAATAGAATTTTGCTTTTAGGCAGCATCATGTTGTGGGGGGATGCTTTTCTTCAGCAGGGACAGGGAAGCTGGATGAAGCCAAATACAGGGCAGTCTAAAGCCCCGTACACACGGTCGGAAAATCCGACCACAAAATCCATCAGATTTTTTCCGACGGATTTTGTCCGACACTGGTGTTGCATACACACGGTTGGACAAAGTTGTCGGAAAATCCGATCATTCTGAATGTGGTGACGTTTGTTGCCTACAACGGGACTACGTAGAGGCTAGTAGCCAATAGCTTTGGTCTTGTAATGTGATCTGAGCATGCGTGGCACTTTGTCTGTAGGAATTCGCTACACACGATCGGAAAAAGTCCGATCGGACTTTGTTGTTGGAAAATTTGAGAGCAGGAGATAAAACTTTGTCCGACGGAAAAAGTCCGATGGAGCCCACACACGGTCCAAATTTCCGACAACATTGTCCGATAGGACATTTTCCGTCGGAAAATCCGACCGTGTGTACGGGGCATTAGAAGAAAATGTGTAAGAGAGTCTGCAAAAGACCTGAGACTGGGGTGGAGGTTCACCTTCCAGCAGGACAACCCGACTCTAAACATACAGCCAGAGCTACAATGGAATGGTTTAGATCGAAGCATATTCATGTGTTAGAATTGCCCAAAGTCCAGACCTAAATCCAATTGAGAATCTGTGGCAGGACTTGAAAATTGCTGTTGACAGATGCTCTCCATCCAATCTGACAGAGCTTGAGGTATTTTGCAAAGAATAATGGGCAAAAAATGTCACTCTAGATGTGCAAAGCTGGTAGAGACATCCCCAAAAAGACTTGCAGATGTAATTGCAGTGAAAGGGGGTTCTACAAAGTATTGACTCAGGGGGGATAAATACAAATGCACACCACACTTTTCACCCATTTTAAAAAAATTGTGAAAACCATTTATCATTTTACTTCCACTTCACAATTATGTGCCACTTTGTGTTGGTCTATAACATAAAATCCCAATAAAATACATTCATGTTTTTGGTTGTAAGATGACAAAATGTGGAAAATTTCAAGAAGTATGAATACTTTTTCAAGGCACGGTATACATAGCAAATACACCTTTCCTTTATATAAAACACTTGTCCCTAACAGCAAGGGATCATCAGAACAAACAAGTTATTTTGTGGTAGATGCCTCTACGCGTTTCACAGGGACCACTACCACCTGCTTCTTCAGGAGGATGATGGGGGAGAAAATGGTGTTTTGCAGTGTGTACCTGGTTACAATGGAAGAGATATTGGTAATAGTGATTAATTATCAACGAATGTTCATCATGAAAAATATACATTACAACCCATAAGCAATAACAGAGTACATACATATGGATTTAACGAGGACGAGTCCATGTGGAGCACTCACCCAGGTACACGCTGCAAAGCATTTTTTTCTCCCCCATCATCCTCCAATAGAAGTTGTGCGTCCTGAGAAACACAGGGGGCATCTACCACCAAACCAGGGGTAGGCAACCGTAAAGAGGTGGAGATCTATCTGAACAACAAGGGAGAAGTCAAAGATGATCGGCACCGTGTCCCCTCCTCACACGTATAATTGCTGTACTACCGTGACACAATCGTGTGCATTGCACGGCAATCAGGGTTTTAGATCAGGTGGTGACTCTGCAACATATCGCCTCCTCACCACCTGTCAAACACACTCTCGGATCACTTTTCAAAGGACCAGCAGTGCCTGCTTCACTTGTGAATGTGCCCTTAGTTGCATTCGGCAGCGGCACCCTTGGGGCTCGTTCACACAAAGTTGGGTGGTGACAAAACCCTGTGGTTGATTCGTGGCTATACCGCCCCCAATCCCTAACCCCTTTAGCTTCTGAGGCAGCATAAAAAATGGTGTGCACACATGCCGCAGCAGGAATTAAACCCCTGTTGCTTTTGGTGGGTGCTACCGCCTGCCAAACGCAACCTACTCAAGAAAATGGGACCACTGTGAAAGCGGCCTGCACTGCATGCTTCTGTGGGGTCCAAGGGATTGAGGCAGGCGGTGGGAAAGCAACACAACGCTGCCTGCTTTAATCCCATTTGCTGAACTGCACAAGGTTGCAGGCCACTTGCAGAGCGGCCTCATTCACTTGAATGGGTCACGCTTGGCAGGTGCTACACCCACCAACCACGACAGGGCGTATAACTCCTGCTGCAGCATGCGTACACCCCTGGCCACTGCAGCTAAAGGGGGTGCGGTTGGGGCAGAGGTGGTGAAAACACATCTTTACTACGGGGTTTTACCACCCCTAAAACTAAAAATGTAAATGAACCCTTACCATTCTGAGCCCCCAAATAAGGCTTCTTTCGCACTGATCTGCAGCGCAGTGCTTCTGTGAACCCCCCTGGGTTAGCTGCACTTTGCCATAGACTTCTATTATGTCCTGCAGGTGTGGTGCACTTTCTGAAAACTCACCACTACAGAGGAGGCATCGGCTTATGTGGCTCTTGCTCCCTACTACAGCTCCAACTTTACAAGTAGTCCCTCTGCGTTGCACTCTGTTTGATGCTCTGGGATGGCGGGTCAGCAATCTACCAGTCACCTGGATCTACTTGTTGCTGAACCCCGCACTAAACGATGACTTATTTGTTCTGATGAACCCTTGCTATTACGGACAAGTGTTTTATATAAAGGAAGGTGTATATTTTTATATGCGTTTGTTTATTTTATACATTTTTTGTACGAATAAGCTTTGCGGGGTAGCAACCCCCTCACTTTTTAAAAGGTATAATACATAATGTGTACATTCATTCCTTGGGCACCCTAAAAGCCCACCTTTTGTTTTCCAATTGGTTTCATGCTTGAAACGTAGACAGGCAGCACTAATACAGTCTGAGTGGATGAAACACCGAGATTTCCCACCGGGATAAGCGGTCATTCATTTGGACAATATATCTACTTCTACTGATTTATAAAATGCAACTTCTAGTTATGTATTCTAAATTTGTCTACAGCCCTTGGAGATACTGGCACTTCCTATAGGTCTTCTCCCCCCATACTAGTTCTCAGGCCTAAGCAGCCAATCCCTAGGCCCAAACACTGTCACCTGGAGGGGTGGAGAGCATTAACCATGTGTAAGCCCTGACAGGGGAGCACAGGGAGTGTGTGTGTGTGTGTGTGTGTGTGTGTATATATATATATATATATAAATAATGGGATTGGTTGGCTATAAAGAGAACCAGTCCCTTTACCCTGAATGGACAACTTTATAGATTCTCTAACAGTGGAAGATATGGTTATTGGAACGTTTAACTCAGACTGCAAGCTGTTCCCCCGTCCCCAATAGGCACATACTTAGACCTTAGGCCTGCACATACATAGTTTGAATCTCGGTCGGTCCCCACTGAGCCAGCCGAGATTCAAACCATGTACGGGCAGGTTGATAAACTGATCAACTTGGGTACAACCAGCCTGTCAGATTTTTACATGCAAATTTTACTAGTGGGCTTGAAACCACCACTTGCCATAGCCGATCCTGCCATGTATGTATACATCCGAAAGTCTCAGACAATTCTGCTTCTTGGACCATGACCCCGGACATGTTTTGCCCCACCCACCGGGGCCTAACGTGTTTCTAATGGCTGAAGGTTTTTTTTCACCTTCATGCATTCACACCTCTGTACACCTTGTGTGTGTTCTTCCTCCAGTCTGTGACTAGCATGAAACCTAGTTCCTTGTGGTGCTTCTCCTACCAGTCAAGTTCTGCTGTACAGATTGCAAATGTCTAATACTAAATCATTGTCAGGTACTTACACTGCTGGCACTAGGCCATTTTTTGCGATACTGCACTGCGTTATTTTAACTGACAGTTGCGCGGTCATGCGACGTTGTACCCAAAATAAAATGTATGATTTTTTTTCCCCACAAATAGAGCTTTCTTTTGGTGGCATTTGATCACCTCTGGGTTTTTTAATTTTTTTGGGCTCTAAAACAAAAAAAAAACTGTCAATTTATAAAAAACACACAGTGTTTTACTATTTGCTATAAAACATATCCAATAAAAAAAAATTTAAAAATAAAAAAAAATCTAATTTCTTCATAAATTTAGGCCAATATTCTGCTACATATTTTTGATTAAAAAAAATTCCCAAAAAGCATATATTGATTGGCTTGCGCACAAGTAGCCGGACTGCAATATTGTGGTGCACAATCAGACACCGACACTTTTTTGGGAACTAGTGGCACTAATACAGTGATCAGGGCTGAAAAATGACAAGAAAAGAAAGGAAAAAGAGACTGGGTTTAAATACGCTGAGTCAGACTGAGGTGGACGTGAGGCTCGGGACGCTCTGGGAACGACCAAACAGGTAGACTGACTGAATTTAATCTTTCCAGTTTTTCTTAATGGTGGATGCTCTGTCTAATTAAATTTTGAGCATACGAAATGACTATACTTATTCCAAAAACCCTTTTCATAGGCATTGGATGATACATCTAGCCCCTGGTTTGGGGTAGTATATGGGCTGATCAACCATTAAACATGACACGACCCGATGCCATATGTATTTCATTATAAGGTAGGGGATTGCAACCTATTTTGGGGATCCTTTAAATGTACTGGATATAGTTCCTATGCATCTTTATTGGAGTCTCTTTTTCCTTTCTTTTCTTGTCATTTTTCAGAACCTCTTGGGCTTACTCAAAACCAAGATATAGCAGTTCCCTTTCTCTTCCCCCCATTATCGTTATTTTGGGGGGCTATCTGACCCGAGCCTCTCGCATGTACAAATATCTATGAGCTTCCGTAGAGGTAGGTAAAGTTTGACAACTGACACTGGGCATGGTCATATTACCTTTCTACCTCACGAGTAATTACATTTTATTTTATTTACTTGAACACAATTGTGTTAAATAAGTACCTCTGTACTTTACAGGCCCCACAAACATTAAATTGGATAAGGAATAGGACTTCTCTCTCCCCCTACAACTCCCTAGCCATTATCTTTGGCGGTGACCGTTGGGTACAGCCCTGTGCAAATCCCTATTTGGGAGGTGCTGCAGTGGAACCATCAGGACCAACATTTGGAAGTCTGGTCATGTATTGACCCCTATGACATTGGAGGTAGGGGATCATGCATGCGTATATTGACTTCACACAGACGTTACTGCTACCGCACATTCATGCAGCATATACAATGTTTAATGATTATAAACTGCTTTGTATATCTCAACTAATATATTGTTTTGTATACATACCTTAGAATACGAAAATATTTCCAAAATTTCCGTCCGCCTGCAAATATACCTTATCCTTGTCTTCTGATGAAGCCTATCTAGGCGAAACATGTCGAGCGATTGGACAAGTATCATGACCTGTGTATTTTGAGTGTATGATCATATAGGTGTTCTATTAGGAATTGTATGTAGTACCTTTGAACCCTATGACCCATATACTGTTGTACACGGAGTCTAATATTTCTTTTTCTTTTTTCTATATGTTAATAAAACAAGCATTTTTTATCTTATTCCTATGAAATTGTTTCTTTTTTGCATGTACCATAGACAGTTCCGAATCTCCAATATCTTTTTCTCTGAATATTAATCTGGGATGATTGTACAATACTTATGAAAAATCTTAGGAGAACACTCCAGTCTAGCGAGCTTTGAAAACTTTTCATAGTCTGCTGCTTCTGCTGACTCCAAATCATAGTAGGCCTTCTGCGATTCCCCAGTAAGCAACGGGGCGACCAGTCCTGCCCACTGGGTTTTAGGCCAACCTTCCCTCTCAGCGGTCCGTTCAAACGTTAGCAGAAAGGCTTCTGGATCATCATCTGTAGTCATCTTAGACAAAAAGCGAGCCACATGGATGGCTGAGGGCTTGTCTCCAACATTATCAACGTTAGCAGGTGACCACTGTGCTATTGTCTCCACAACCTCAGACAAGGTTTTCCTATCTGCTTTTGCATCAGTGGCTAGCTTTTCAAACAGCCTCTGCGTTTGTTCCTGTGCGATAGCATTAGCTTGCTGTTGTGCAGCGTTTGCTTGCTGTTGTGCCGCGTGGAGTGCAGCGTTTGTTTTCTGCTGTTCAGCGTGGATTGCAGCATTAGCTTGCTGTTGTGCAGCGTGGAGTGCAGCATTTGTTTTCTGCTGTGCAGCGTTTGCTTGCTGTAGTGCAGCATTTGTTTTCTGCTGTTCAGCGGTTGCTTGCTGTTGTGCAGCTTGAAGTGCAGCGTTTGTTTTCTGCAGTGCAGCATTTGTTTGCTGTTGCGCAGCGTTGGATATCATCAACTGTTTTAGGATTTCCTCCATGTTTAGTTACTCTAGGTACTGGCCTTTTAAGTAGTAACTTACTACAGCTGCCCGCTGAAATCCACCATATGTAACCTGGGGGACAGGTAGCAGGTACAAAGCTCCCTAGGATGAGCTGTTTAGTAAGGCACAGATACCAAATCCACTTGAGGTAGTGAAAACAGTGCTGGGTTTATTTGATTTAAATACAAGTCCATACACAGGTGCTGCACAGTCTTCCAGAAAACATATCAAAACAGAAATAAACAAACAAAAGTCCTAGCCGTGTCTCGGCTCTAACTATACCATACACCGTCTCTAACTATCAGGCTGAGCAAGCCTACTGCTTGTCAGTTTCTGTAAAGAGTTTTTAAAGGGTTTTACCAACCTTTTGGCTCCTCACAAACCATCCCTGTTTGTGTGTCCCAGGCAGAGAGCAAAGGCTGTTTGCTCAGGTGAGCTTAAATTAGCCTGGAGAGGAGGACTAAGATCCGAACTGGATCATGTCTCAGAGACCTCTGAATGTATATGAGAGGAGCCTGGGAGATGTATAAACCCCGAACAGGACTTCTCCTGGCTCTCTCTGGGATGCTCTGCTACAATATATATATATATATATATATATATATATATATATATATATATATACATACACACACACACACACACACACACACAAATACTATATAGAACACCCACCTTTCATTGATCTCTGTAGAGGGTTCAGGTGGTTCCAGTCCACAAATATCTCAGATGAGATCTGATGCCACAACTTCTTTCTCTCATGCGGGTCAATGTGCGTCCAATTAGTGTGCGTTCCCCTGCAGTGCAATTCTGCAGCCTATTTGTCTGATTTTGGTGTGATTTGCAGCTCAAACACAAACAGTAGACGCACTACTTTTGAAAAACAAGCCAAACCAAAAATGGTATGGGGTTGCCATTAACAATGTACTGGCATCCGCAGCAGGTCGCAAAGGCATTGCGTTTTGAACGCGGTGAAGGAAAAGCGCACAGAACATGCCTTTCCCGCACCGTGTTCTGGTATGAACCAACCCTAAAGCATGGATACTGGAGGCCTGAATTAGACCTTTAATCTCTTGGGGACTTCCACAGCAAGCTCCCCCTTTGTAAAGCCCTAAAGAGAGCCCCCACTCTACCTGTTTAAATGTCTGAAATTGAAAATTAAAAATCCACAGCAAGCAGATTATTCGTCACAGTGGCAAAAGAAAGGGACAATGCTGAAATTCAAGTGCACTTGTTGATGGGAGTCCCGAAAATAGTTTTGAAAAGCGTATCCTTTTAAGAGAAAGTAACCAGCAGGAGAACCGGACAGACATATTACACAATATGCACGATACAAGATACTGATATTTCAGAGTGCCCACCTAAAATTTCCTTTTTTTTTTAGAATGCTAGATTTGTCTGGTATAAATATAAAAATCATAAGATTAACATATTATTTATTTTTTTAAAGGCCTTTTTTTCCTCGTTTTTATTTAGCTGCTAGTGACCTGTACACGTGTATTGTGTGATGCCAGTATAGTACATGAATTAATTGTCGTAGGATATGACACTGATGAAGGCATGGTTGAAACTGGGTGCTTTTTTTATACCTTAAGGCAGGGAATGCATTAAAAACGCTCTGACTTTAGCACTGCAAATCAAATACATTTTTATTGCTTAATACAAACCCATTCTCATGTTTAGAAACCATAAAATGAATACACATGTGGTCAAGGTACTGTCCTATTCCACGAACAGTAAATGGAGCAAAGCACAAGGTGCAAAGTGCAGTAAAACAAAGCTTGGAGTTAGCGCTTTTCTCCTTGTGCGGAATCAAAGGTTTCTGAATACGTCCACAGATGTTCCACAAAAACAAGAGCACAGTTAATAATAGATGAGGAAACATTATTTTAAATAATTCCATCTGCAACTTTAAGGTTGGGTTCACATATATGCGGGTCCAGTTTTTGGTGCCGCAACCGGCACGGTTTCCATTCAGCGGTTTAGGTGCAATTCAGGTGCAAATTTGATACTGAAATGGAAGCTGAACGGAAAAACGCATAGGACCCCTTTAAAATATGCACCGCAACCCGCCAGCATACAGGTGAACCGGCTCCATTGGAAGACAGTCTGGTTTGCATATAAGTGAACCAAGCCTAACAACCAAAACAACACATAAACAAATATATTCAATATTCAAAATGGACTACAATAACACCAATGCATGTGCGGGAAAGGGGGGGGGGGGGATATCATGTTATTTGTATGTAGATGTAAATCAAACTTTAATTAAAAAAATAAAAAAAGGGAGGGGACTACAAATCATAAACGTGGCTGTCTAACTTCTGGCTGATCAGTTGCAGTAGAACTACAAGTAACAGCATGGTTTGAATTTAGACTTACCATTACCTCCTCGCCAAAGTAACATGTGAAATATGGTACTTCATGAGCAAGTACAGCCTTTTTAAAGCAGAGTTCCACACAAAAGTAACTTGCGCTTGTTTGTCTCCTTTCCCCCCTTCAGGAGGGGGCAGGGGGATCCATGCATGCCTCCGCATTTGTCCAACTGAATATGAATTGGATGACCCTTCAGTAGGACAGTCCAGCTGCAGAGATAGCCAAATTTCCTTAAGTTCTAGGGTATTTGATCGGGACAAGACTTCGAGGATGATCAAGTCCCCTGCACCAACAGGGTGCCTAGGACTCCTTTTGAGCCCAAAAGACTGGCATTCGACATGAGGACAGAAGAAAAAGGACTTGCCCAACTCCAGAGCATGATTCAAGAGGCACCAAGCCAGGGACAACCTTGTCCTCAGTGGCACACACACTGGTGTGACCCATGATAAATGCTTAAAGTGGATGTAAACCCCAAACTTTTTTTTTTTTGATGTCATAATGTAGAGAATAAGATTTCATTTCATTTGAGCCCAGTCTTGCCAAACAGATTTACTCGAGGCCTGAGCATTCCTCTTTTATTGTTCAGTTAGAGAAATCTTGACAAAGTCTTGAAAACTTTGTCAAAAACGCCCCCTTGCTGTTAGTGACAGGTGATTTACATATCATGCACTAGCCTGAGACAGGTAATCATCAGATCACTGCATGTTCTACTCTGCCCAGCTCTGACTACATACATGTCCCCTAATTCACTTGTCTGTCTATAGTCTGCTGACTGTTCACTGCATCCCATGATGAGAAACATCCAGTCAAAACACAGTAAAGCTGGGAGAGCTGGAGAGGCGGGGGGTGTGAATTGTGAACTTTTTACACAGGATGTGCCCGTCTCAGGCTAGTGCATGATATGTAAATCACCTGTCACTCACAGCAAGGGGGCGTTTTTAAAAAGTTTTCAAGACTTTGTCAAGATTTCTCTAACTGAACAATAAAAGAGGATTGCTCAGGCCTCAAGTAAATCTGTGTGGCAAGACTGGGCTCAAATGAAAGGAAATATTATTGTTGGAATCAAACATGAATGTTATTTTTCTAAAGTTCTACACCTCTGAGAAATGTGGCCCCAAACAAGATCTGCATAGCAAAAGGAGTTATCTTCAGCCCACCTGGTGTGCATGAAGCTTCAAATAGATTGAGGACGGAGATAGCCTGGGGCACAGACTGCAGCAGGACAGTCATGGATTGTCATGGGAGCAATGATTGGGGCAGCTAGGATTGGCAAGGGGGGGGAGCTTGAATGAGTGAGCTTGGTAAAAGGAATTCGCAGAGAGCTCTTCTGTCTGTTTTGCTGGGAATGGGGTCATGAGAGGATGTCTCTAGTCACCTCATGGTCTGGCGGCCATCTTTCGAGACTACAAGGAGGGCCCTGTGATAAGTATCTTTGATATTCTTATATTATATGATTTGATTGTAAGCTTTGTGATATTGTAATGTCTTTTAATACTTTATGTTAGCGTTCCTGATTATTGGGAAATAAATAATATTTGATTATTCCTAGCCGTGTGTTTGGCTTCATAGCTAACCTCGTATTATTGTGATATTAACAGTAGCATGCGCTCATAGGTTTAACAGACAGACTAATAACATTATAGGGACTAGACAAATTAATACATAGATATAAGTATTTTAGCGCGTACTTCATTTATTCTCTACATTATGACATCATGGTTTACATCCACTTTAAGGGTCCCTGCTCAGGCTGTCAAGGTCTGATGAGTTGGATGCCACTGACTAGTGAGGGTGCAGGCAGAGAAGAGGTCTGTCCAGACCCAAAGCACACTGCAGAAATAGGAAGCTCCGCTCGATTCATCCAGGCCATGTCCCCAACATGTTTTTTCCCTCCACGGGGCTCAATCATGGAGAACAAACTGGTATGTTTAGAGACTGAAATGACTTGTCCTACATGGAACGAAATCTGTGGTACAGAGGTATGGATCAAAACTGAGCAAATAGAACTGCTTCAAAAGAGGCTACAATCAAGTAAAGGACTCCTGGACTGGGAGTTTGAATCCGAGACCAGAGAGTCTGAAGTTTCTGGTATAAGGAAGACTTTAGCTTGAGCTGTGTCCAAGAGTAGATCAAGATACTTCAAACAATGATTCCAACAACAATCCAAAGCACTGTAAATTCGGGAAGTTAAAGACGCATTGTCCGACAAACAACACTTAAACTGTATGTTACAGTGGGAATGCCAGAGAATGCAGCAGGGCTAAAACTAGAGCAAGCACCTTGGTGAATATCCATGGTGCAGACAAAGACTCACAGCAAGGAGTAGGAATTGCTGATGCCCTGGATAGATCGGGACATGAAACTTCTGTCCAAAGAAGCTGGAAAGTATCTAATAGTTAAGAGAATCAATGACAAATTTGGTGTATTCCATGCAGAATTTCTGAGCCTGAATGAAGACATTCCAAGCTTTGAGATCCAGGATGGTATGGATGCCCCCTTTGGGTTTGGGAACCGTTAACAGGTTGGAGTAAAACTCCTGAAACGGTTCTGCCAAAGGAACAGGAGCAATGACACCTTTATCCATAAGACCCAAGAAGGTGCAATGGAGATCTGCGAATCTGTGAGGATACAGAAAGGTTGAAGGTGAAAAACTGAGGAAAGTGCGGGGAGCGAAACTCTAGTATGTAGTTGTCATAACTAAAAGGGTTTGTAAACCCTCAATTCTTTTTAATGTAAAAATAACAAACACATCTATACTTGCCTTCTCTGTGCAATGGTTTTGCACAGAGCAGACCCAATCCTCTTCTTCTGGGGTCCCCTGCCGATGCTCCAAGCCCCCTCCTTTTCATTGGGTGCCCCCACGGAAAGCCGCTTTCCATGGGGGCACCCGTGCAGGCTAATTTCTGAGTCACGCTGCTGCATCCATTGACACAGACAGCGAGACTCGGCCCCGCCACCCACATCACAGTTTTTGACTGACAGCAGCGGTAGCCAATGGCTCCTGCTGCTATTAATCTGTCCAATGAGAGAAGAGACCGCGGCTGGAGCTGCTGCACTTGTGTACATCACTGGATCAGAACGAGCTCAGTTAAAAAAAAAAAAGGGGGGGGGGGAGACCTGCAGCACTGAAGGTTTTTCACCCTAATGCATAGAGGTGAAAAACCTTGAGACTTTACAACCACTTGAAGTTTAGTATTACAGCCATCTGTTCAATAAGAAAGATCAACTGAACTGCAGCAGTGATAAGATTTCTTTTAAGAGGAGATTTTAACCAATCAGACATGGTTGGTAGAGGTGCACCGAAATTTCGGCTGCCAAAAATTAATCGGCCGAATGAAAAAACAGCCGATACCGAAAGGAGGCGTGGTCCGTCCCAGGTGTCGACCATTGCTTGCGGGTGTGTCATCCTGGCTCACCCAGTCCTCCACTCCGTCCTCCTCTCCCTTCCCCATGATCTCCATGTGTAACGGAGCTGAAATGCCTGGCCGTAGTAACAATGTACTGTCTCCTGTGATAGAAGGCACACCGATCCAATGGTGGGACATTGAATGAGCGTGACGAGATTACAGGAGGCGGGACATTGTTACTGTGGCCCAGGCAATTTAAATCCAACTCTGTGACACACGGAGATCGCCGCTGATGTGGGCACAGGCAGGCTGCATATGATGGGCACTGGTTAAGCTTCTGGGCACTGGCAAGTTGTATGTGACGGGGGGCACTGGCGAGGCTGCGCGTGACAGGGGGCACTGGTGAGGCTGCATTGATCTCTTGTATCGTGTCTGCTAGAGGTGCACCGAATGGAAATTTTGCTAATACTATTAGCAATGTGTTTAAGTTTAAGTAAGAGAGTGCAGACATGATACAAGAAATGGTTAGAGAGTGCATTTTTCTTGACCTTTCTTGTACTAAAAAGGTGCCAATAATGGCCAACAATAAATTCGTACTAAATTCAATCTGATAATATTAATTAAAAAGTTGAATACAATACAATTATATATAAAAATATAAATATTTTTTAAAAACTCATTTTCGTTATTGGTTTCGGTTTTCGGCCTAGTGCATCCTTCATTTTCGGCACCAATATTTAAATTCGGTGCACCCCTAATGGCCAAAGTAAAGTCACAGTCAGGATTTGATGAAGGGCGAGACTCAACCAGAAGGAAGGAACAGGGCTGCGTCCACCCCCTATAGGAACAGACCACTTTTGTAGAAAATCTTCACCAAACCGACAAAATGCTAATATGTGCCTGGAGGGAGCAAATATCTTATCAAGATGCTTTTAATCTAAATAAAGGAATAGTTTAAAAAAAATGCGATGCAAAGAGAAAGTCTTTGGAGCTGGAGACAGACACAGAACTGTGATGAGGTATAGTGAGGAGTCATTGTGCTGGACAACAATGAAGAATGCCTGATGACCCCAATCTTGTTAAAACTATTCAGAAAAACAGGTATAGTATCCAGGGCCAGATTAAGAACATCATGGGCCTGGTGCTGAGGATTTTGGTGGGGCCTTTTATAAACAATAAATTAATAAATAAAAATGCAAACATTTTTTTTTTTTAACAAATTAAATTAAAAAGAGAGGGAGGATGAGAGAGAGAGAGAGAGAGAGAAAGGGGATGAAAGAGGTGTGAGGGGTAAGGGAAAGAGGATGAGAAAGGGGGGATGAGAGAAAGAGGATGCACATGAGCATGTGTGGGAATGACATCAACACAGCCCGGCCAAGGCAAGTGACCGAAGGCACAGAACCCGGAAGGAAGACGATGGAAGCGCCCGGGTCGGTTTGATCACAGCACAGCACTGGAGGGCTCAGTCTGACAATTTAAGTGTACCCTAATGTGCTAATATACTGTGCATACTTGTACATTATGGCATAACCTACCTAAGGGCCTCTAAAAAATAGTAATGTTAGAAAAGTTTACTACCGCTTTAATATCATTGGAATCCAGGAGCCTCTCATGGGGCCCTCTACTGACCCGCATAGTTGCCAACATTTCAAAAATATTTTCAGGGACACTTTTTTACAAGTGCTATATTTAGAGTAGCTGACATCACCCATGTTCCTCTATACATCACAATAGTAATTACAAAATTAAATAAGTACTAATAATGGGGCAATTTTAAAGAACTGTTTTTGTGGGTAAGAGGCATAGGGGAGGAGAATGGATGGTATAAAAGTGGGAAGTATGTGCAGGTGAGGGAGAGGAATGTGGAGGGTCTAACAGTGGGCACGATGTACATGAGAGGAGTGCGGAGGGTATGGCAGAAGGCACTATGTACAGGAGAGGAGTGTGAAGAGTATGACAGTGGGCAGTATGCACAGCAGAGGAGTGTGGAGGGTATGACAGTGAGCAGTATGTACAGGAGAGGAGTGTGGAGGGTACGACAGTGGGCACTATGTACAGGAGAGAAGTGTATGACAGCGGGCACTATGTACAGGAGAGGAGTGTGTAGGATATGACAGCGGGCGCTATGTACAGGAGAGAAGTGTGGAGAGTATGACAGTGGGCACTATGTATAGAGAGGAGGATGAAGGAATCTGGGAAGGAAAAATGTAAAGGTTTGTGGAAGGCTGTTTAGGAACTGTGTAGTGGTTAAGCGGGCCATACATGGATTGAAATTGCACCAATTAAGCAGAGACCAGCCATAGTCGATCTATGTATGGGCTACCTGGTTTTACACAAGTCAACCTATTAACCGACTTGAGTACAACCAGCCTGTCAGGTTTTCCCCAAAACAATCAGTGCTGCCAGCTATAGTTAGCAACACTGATCATCGTATTCACTGCCAGAACACAATAAGACTGCAGGAGTGATTCCCCCATTCACAGGTCCGCAGGTGAGAGGGTGTGTGGGGACAGGCTGGGGAGAGATACTAGTCAGTGGCTGGGTAGGCACTGGTTAGTATCAGATCCAGATACACACAGGTTACATATGCCACGATCGTTAGAGTGAGAACAATAATTCTAGCCTTAGACCTCCTCTGTAACTCTAAACATGTAACCTGTAAAAAAATTAAAGCATCGCTTGGTACACAAAAAATATCGTGCTAACTTTAGTGTTTTTTTTTATGAATGAAACAGTTTCTTTCCAAAAAAAACATTTGAAAAATTGCTGCACAAATATGTAACATAAAAAGTTGCAAAGACCACCATTTTATTCCATAGGGTGTCTGCTAAAACAACATATATAATGCTTGAGGTTTCTGAGTAATTTTCTATCAAAAAAATTATGATTTTTACATGTAGGAGAGAAGTGTCAGAATTGGCCTGGGTGGCAAGGGGTTAATTATCATAAGTAATATACAAATAATTATTATAAGCACTGTGAGTTCATCCTCTCAGTCTTCGGCAGAGTGTTCCAGCTTGTATTTATACTGGCCACTCTGTATGTAGCTTCTGATCGACTGCGCAAGCAACCCCATATCTCCAGAACCATAGATGATAGCAGCCCCATATTTTAACCAGTGCTGGAGTAGGTCTTTAGCTACCTACTCCAGCACTGTGGGGTCTCTGTGACTCCTGATCGTTGAGCTACAACCCTCGAAGTCGATTTTATTTATTTTTTTAGAATTTTTTTTTTTTTTTTGGGACAAATGGGCCTATCTTGAGAAAGGGGCCTGGAGCTGCAGCTCCAATAGCCCCTATGTTAATCCGGCCCTGTATCTACGCCACTTCCGGCACCTTCTCCACCCGCCCGCTGTCTTCTGGGAGACACACAGGTCCCAGAAGACAGCAGGGACCAGTGGAAACATGCAGCGAGAGTGGCGAATGCGCAGTAGGGAACCGGGTAGTGAAGCCGCAAGGCTTCACTTCCTGATTCCCTTACCGAAGATGGCGGTGGCAGCACCCAAAAGCTGAGGGACAGATCGGCTTCGGGTGCCGACATCGCAGGCGCCCTGGACAGGTAAGTGCCCTTATTTTAAAAGTCATCAGCTGCAGTATTTGTAGCTGCTGACTTTTAAAAAAAAAAAAGTAGACAGAACTCCACTTTAACAGGGCTCTTTTTTTGTTGAAGAACAAAAGGTGTATTTAAAAGAAGAAATAAGAGGAGTTCATTATTAGGGTTTACCTTTTAAAAAAAAATTAAATATAGATGACCGAAAACCAATAAGGTTTCCCTTTAAATTCCACTATGTAGTTGGTTTGATGATAATTATCACAAAAAAGTGAACTAAGCATGGCTGCTAAAGTCATTCAGCACCTGTAAGTACACGACCCATTTGCTCCTAATATTATTAGTACATGATGATGAATATTTCATAGTAAATGCTTTGTGTAGAAATGGTATCTGCAGCTGTCAGACCAGTGAAGATCACACTTTGCCAAGAGTTTTACAATGAAAAAACAGATGTGGTTTATTTAACGGAGGTTGCAAGGTCAAACGCAGATCATTTATATTATTTATTATATGTGTCATGTACTGTACTCAGTACTGTTACATAGCCTCTGGATTGCTTTATTTTCACCTTTTTTTTCATCAAATGTCATTTTTTTTTTAAGTATCAACAAAAGTAATGGAAACAAAACAGACAAAAGGGTCTATTTATAAAAATCGCTATGTTCGTTTTCGGTGCCACTGAGCAGTAGTTCTCAATGCAGGCTTTTTGGCATTGAAAAGAGATGTTTCTTTTTAGTGCTTATTCCTGATGGAGAGTCTAACACTTCACCCTTCTCTTAACCAAACTCTAATGCCGCGTACACACGATCGGAATTCTCGTCTGAATTTTCCCGACGGAATTCCGCTCAAACTGTCTTGCCTACACACGGTCACACCAAATTCTGACCGTCAAGAACGCGGTGACATACAACACTACGATGAGCCGAGAAAAAATTAAGTTTAATGCTTCCGAGCATGCGTCAAATTGTTTCCGAGCATGCATAGGAATTTTGCGCGTCGGAATTGCTACAGACGATCGGAATTTCCGATACAAACCTTTTCCGTCTGAAAAATTGAGAACATGCTGTCAAATTTTTGTTGGCGGGAATTCGGCCAGCAAAAATCCGATGGAGCCTACACACGGTCGCATTTTTTGATGAAAAGCTCTCAGCTATATGGACAAAAGTATGTGAACGTCCTTCCAAACTGTTTAGTTCATTGTGTTTCTATTGAAGAGTACTGATAATGCTACAACAGGCACAGACTTTGTCTTTATTCCTTGAATATCTGCTTCTTGTTTCAAAATCTATCTGAAGGCACATTAAAAATAGGGGGGTGATTTTTTTTTTTTTTTTGGGGGGTATGATTTTGTGGATGTGGTTAAAAGTGGAAGTAAGTTGTTCCTGGACTTCATTTTGAAAATCTGGTAACCTTACAATATAAGACCTGCTCCTTTACTGGGCCAACTGAGGAAGTGTGGAACTGGGAACCCTTGTCCATAAGGTTGGAAGGGCTTCTGGGCACTCTGCATGTGGGAAGCAAACTGATAAGAAATTCAATGGAAACTGTTACCATTTCACTAGCCCAAGGCATAGGTTCATTCATCATTACTTTAGAGCTGGTTATGCCCAGCTCAGTAGATTGCTTTAAAAAAGGCCTGGATTTTTTCCTAAATGTACATAAAATAAATGGATACTAACATTTATATGTAAAGTTGACCCAGGGAAAATCTGATTGCCTCTCAGGGGATCAGGAGGGAAAATGTGCCCCTGCTGGAGCAAGTTGGATCATGCTTTACTGGGATGGTTTCCTCCCTCTGGATCAACTATGTGTAAAGGATTGTGTACATAGGATTGTAAAAAAAAAAAGAAAAATGTTGTTTTTGTTTTCCCATTTTTATTGGTTGAACTGGATGTACTTTGTGTCCTTTTTCAACCAGACTAACTATGTAACTATGTAACTTGCAGTCATAGCCAGGCATAGGAGCACTGTAAACTGCCTGCTGAACCTGGCTACCTCTAATCCCTTACCACTCTTTTAAAAACTAGAAAAAAGATTGGACTGGAGTTATATTTTGAACAAAAATAAGTTTACTTAGACTTTAGCACAGCTCTACTGTTTTTTCTGGATAGCATTAGCAGCTGACTGTTTGTATTACATGATATAAAACCAAAGATTTGTTTTTCATTTTGGATAGAGTAGAGAATGGGTAAAACAAGTTTCTTTGCCATATCCCATGGGGGGATTTCTCCTGTAGACACAACAGGAAGTGAGAGAAAATCTCTCCAAAGTAAGGAAAATGCCCTCTTAGACAGTTGTCACCAGAATAGATGTCCCCATTGAAAGATTTCCTCTCATCTCTTGTTCTGGTGACAAATCAAAATTGCGGACTATCGGACTATCCCCATATGAAGATTTGCCCTCACCTCCTTTTCTGTTGACAATTCTGATTTTTTTTCACCTTCAGGTCCCAATGGTAATTGTCACTAGGAAAAAATGAGAAGCAAAATTAAAGGAATATCATTTTGCCAGTAAAGGAATATCATTTTGACAGTAATTCTAACTCGTTTCTGCTATATCCAAACCTATAACAAAAAAGTTAACTTCAACTCTTTTCCGAGGTCATGTAAACAAAAAGGTCATACCTCGTAATATGTTATTTTAAATGTTTCTGTCAATGCAAACTTAAACGCTTTGAGGACTGTCTTCAAAAACATCATATATTTAATTGATTCCATCCGGTGAACCTTCGTTTCAAAGTTAAAACATAAAGACATCCCTTCTTCAAGAAATCAACACCCAACCCATCATTTTTCATGGAAAAAATCTTTACTACCTTACAAATGAGGCTCGTTTTATGTTGTTCATTTACGTCATACATATTAAACAAAGTGATTTTATTTTAGGGATTGGAAACATCACTTTTTGAAACATTTACAACATATTTATTTTAATAGGGTGAAAAAAACAGTGTACCTACAGAATATTCGGCAATATTTTTCATCACCTTTTAGGCTGGCGAGAAGCAAAGCAGACAGAGTTGGCTAAAAAAACAGGGAGTTCACCGGTGAATGTGGTTTAAACTTGAAGCTCCTTTTTTTTTCTTTTTTTTAATAAAGTCCTGAGAAATGTTTTTGATCTAACTTCACGGACTCCTAAAGAAATCTGAAACTTCCTCCTGTAAAGAAGAGATGTCAGAAAAGTATTTTCTTTTTTTTCTTTTTTTTTTAAAAAGCTTAAAGACTGCTTGCAGTATATGAAAGCTGTTAATTTGTTTGCTTTAAAGCTCATATTAAATTGAGTTTTGCTGTATTTGGAGGTTCTTAGAAATTGTCTATTGAAATAAAGTCAGACATTGTCAGTCTACTTTCTTGAATATTCAAAGTTGCTTCACTTAAAACTTCCAATATATTAGTTTGGCCAGTTTAGCTTTTTAAGGATATCTTAGGCTTGTGGGCAGTTGACCATAATAGAGTTTGCTATCAAATAGGGGGATTGTTCTGACTATAATTGTTACAGACTTTACCTTTATTCAAACATCAAGAGTACTCCACCTGCCCTAAGCATGACTTTGTTTATGGATTTTCTATCTGTCTGTGATTTCTTCTGAGGCACAGACTGACTGGCCTTCCAAATTTGACCCTTGACCTGCCTCAAAACTCTAACTCATATGTGTCCCCTCCTGTACTTCTTTTGTTTGTCCAGGGTGTAACCCTTGTCTACTCTTTGTCTCATGGCTCTGGTTAGTCTTGATGCACAGCTCAATCATCAATAAGGCAACCTAGGCATGAGCCAGTATAGTCAATGCACATGCGGGTGGCCTTCCAGTGCCTGTTGAAATCCATATCTATGTCAATCAAATGAATAAGGGTAGGGCCAAAGCTACCTTGCTTATGGCCCTATTCTGCCTTAATCCACATCTGTCCTAGTTTTGTCTTTTGGGAATATTTACTCCCGATCAGGTACTGTAGTTTGGCACAGAAGTCCTAAACGCATCCAAATATCAGAAGGTGGAAGAGCTCCAGGCAGCACAAAAAAATTGGTCCTCCCCTGCTGATAAAAAAATATAGTGCTTTCTTTTCTAGTGGATGTTTTCTCATGCTTGCCTCGCCCCAGGTGACTTCTCCCCAAGGCTGGATATGAGCAGGCACTCCTGTGCCATCATGTACAATGCAGAAGTTGCTGCTGGTCTTGCATTGTACGGCATTGATGATGTCAGTGAGAGGGGTGGTGATGAGACCAAGCACAGACCAGCAAGAAAAGGAGGCAGTTAGTCACAGTTGGAACCAACTTGAAAAAAGACTGTGGAACTGTGGATTAGGGTAAGCAATACTCAGTTAAATCATTCCTTAGAAAAACTAGCAATATATTTCTTTGTTCAATCTGTTTTTATTAGGATAAAGAAACAAAATTTACAGACATACAGACATCTGGAATCATGAAGGGTGGAGAGATTCCATACATGTAATGCAACAATGAGGTTTATGAGTCACTAAGGGTATCTGCCGACATGGCAGAAGGTAAACAAAGAACGGATGCGTAACACTGTCCAAGGCATCAAATGCATGTATATAAATGTTTGGAGATTTCATGGGTTATGATATTAGCAGAACAATATGAAGATTTGTAGGCTGCAGGGATCACACATCGTATTACGGTAATGATGCTTCAGTATGTGGTTGGAGTATGGTCCCAAGGTGGGTTGAGGAGGAAATCAGAGGGGTATAGGACAGGGCAAGAAAAGGAGATCAGGACAAAGCAAGATCAAGGTAAGAATACACTCTGTCATGGGTGCATTGGACTAGGAACAGTATCGCTCTCAGCCCATGTTTGGAAATCAGAGGAGCAGCGGAACATGGACCATGCGGCCCAGGTAAGAGAAAATTGTTCTTCCTTTCCTACCTCCCGTGCCAACATCCTTTCAAGGTCTCTTATGGAGTCCAGCGCAATAGCTCACTCCCCCAGGGAAGGTACAGTACTTGACTTCCAGTGACGGGGAATTACCGTCCTGGCAGAGGTCAGGAAGTGCCGCAGAATATCTTTTTTGACTGATCTGAATGATTCAGGTATCATGGATAGTAAGGCCACTTCTGGAGAGGGTTGTATAGAAGTCGCCATTAGTTTACAGTACGACTGGAAAATAAGTTGTCAAAATCCCACTAGATGTGAGTCATAGTACCCTTGGAAGCATGGCAACACCAACATGTGTCAGGTATTGATAGGTGAAACTGATGAAGAACCGCTGGGCATCTATACCACCTAGAGATTAACTCAAAGTGATTGTAAAACATGCCATACTTACCACCACTGTGTAGCTCGTTTTACACAGAGTGACCCCTAGCATCCTCTTCTGGGGTCCCCCGGTGGCTCTTGCGACTCCTCCCCGCATCAGATAACCCCCTAGGAGAAGCGCTCTACCGAGGGGGTTACCTTGCGGGTGCGCTCCCAAGTCCAGCATTTGCATCCGTAGACATGAATGCCGGACTCGGCCCCCCCCTGCCCGCGTCATTGGATTTGATTGACAGCAGCAGGAGCCAATGGCTGCACTGCATAGGATGCATTAAGATGAAATAATACAAGGGTTTACAACCCCTTTAAACTTTTGCTATTGTTTTTTTAGAGGCCAGAGAGAGTTTGTGAGTCAGTATAAAGCATTTTTGCCAGTCTGAGAGAGAATTTGTGTGATGAAGCTCCGCTTCCCAAACCTGAGTGTAGGACGGGAGATCTGGAGAAGACGCAGTGAAGATTATAGAATAGAGCAATATATTCTTTATTCGTTGGGGTGACAAATGTTATATTTTTAGTTCTACCTGAAATTAAACTTCACGGACCATTCACACCATATGTGTTGGATTGCACTGGGCAGCACTGCCCAATGCATAGACAAGGAAATATGTATTGAGTCCTAGGAGATAACTGAACTAAAGAATAGTGTAGGACATGCTGTATTTTTATGCAGCGGAGTATGTTGCAATGCTCTGTGCTGCATCACAACATGCTGTGGTGCATACAGATAAATTAATTGTCATTTTGTGAGATCTCAATAAAATAAAAAAATGAATAAACAGTGCCATGCCTCGTAACAATTCTTCAGCACTGCTCCCTTCACTGTGCATACCAGTGGCCGCAGTATACTGTGGCTGCCAGTGTGAACAATACCTTAAAGTAACAATACCTTAAAGTAAACCTGTGCTTTGCCCATGGAGCATAAATCAACATGTTCACAAAAATAACATTTCCAAAAAAAAAATCCTTTTCCCCATACATCTCTTTTTTTTTTTTTAATTTCCTTAAGAAGAAAACAAAATTAATAAAAAACATGACAAACGGGACTTTACCTCCCTGCCTCTCTACCCCATCCAATCAGAGAATGCTTTGCATTCATTGAGAACATATAAAGGACTAAGAATCCCCATAAACCTTATTTTTACTTTTTGCAGTGATATGCAAATCAGTCAACCCCATACAGTATCTCACAAATATAAGTACACCCCTCACATTTTTGTAAATATTTTATTATACCTTTTCATGTGACAACACTGAAGAAATCACACTCTGCTACAATCTAGTAGTAGTGAGTGTACAGCTTGGATAACAGTTTAAATTTGCTGTCCCCTCAAAATAACTCAACACACAGCCATTAATGTCTAAACCGCTGGCAACAAAAGTGAGTACACCCCTAAGTGAAAATGTCCAACTTGGGCCCAAAGTGTCAATATTTTGTGTGGCCACCATTATTTTCCAGCACTGCCTTAATCCTCTTGGGCATGGAGTTCACCAGAGCCTCACAGGTTGCCACTGGAGTCCTCTTCCACTCCTCTATGACGACTTCACGGAGCTGGTGGATGTTAGAGACCTTGCGCTCCTCCACCTTTCGTTTAAGGGTGCCCCACAGATGCTCAATAGGGTTTAGGTCTGGAGACATGCTTGGCCAGTCCATCACCTTTACCCTCAGCTTCATTAGCAAGGCAGTGGTCGTCTTGGAGGTGTGTTTGGGGTGGTTATCATGTTGGAATACTGCCATGCAGCCCAGTCTCCGAAGGGAGGGGATCATGCTCTGCTTCAGTATGTCACAGTACATGTTGGCATTCATGGTTCCCTCAATGAACTGTAGCTTCCCAGTTCCGGCAGCACTCATGCAGCCCCAGAGCATGACACTCCCGCCACCATGCTTGACTGTAGGCAAGACACACTTGTCTTTGTACTCCTCACCTGGTTGCCGTCACACATGCTTGACACCATCTAAACCAAATAGGTTTTTCTTGGTCTCATCAGACCACAGGACATGGTTCCAGTAATCCATGTCCTTAGTCTGCTTATCTTCAGCAAACTGTTTGTAGGCTTTCTTGTGCATCATATTTAGAAGTGGCTGCCTTCTGGGATGACAGCCATGCAGACCAATTTGATGCAGACGTATGGTCTGAGCACTGACAGGCTGACCCCTCACCCCTTCAACCTCTGCAGCAATGCTGGCAGCAATGCTGGCAGCACTCATACATCTATTTCCCAAGGACAATCTCTGGATATGATGCTGAGCACGTGCACTCACGTTCTTTGGTCGACCATGGCGAGGCCTGTTCTGAGTAGAACCCGTCCTGTTAAACAACTGTATGGTCTTGGCCACCGTGCTACAGCTCAGTTTCACATTAGACATTAATGGCTGCGTGTTGAGTTATTTTGAAGGGACAGCAAATTTACACTGTTGTACAAGCTGTACACTCACTACTTTACATTGTAGCAAAGTGTAATTTCTTCAGTGTTGTCACCTGAAAAGATATAATAAAATATTTACAAAAATGTGAGGGGTGTACTCACTTTTGTGAGATACTGTACATACACTAGCAATGTTACCACAAAAATATATTTTTGTTGCTGTGGTTGGACTTAAAGAAGATCTATGGTCACAGCATACATTTTAATTTTCTAATATCATTTGTAATAACAATACAAACATCAGTGTACCCTCCTAGGTAGGTGCTAACATAATGTACATTTAGTTATGGCTCACTATACTCAGTAGAGCTGCTGTTCATTGTTAGGAAAATTTAATTTTGCTGCACTCTAACCATTGTGGCTGTGTTGATTATTTTGGTCTGTTCTATGTTTCAGTAGTTGCAGGATTGACTGCTTCCCCTGATTAGTCCAGAAAGTTCTGGAAACGAATGGGCAGGAAGAGTCTTATCATCAACTAAATATATATACAGCCCTGATCAATCCCTTGATCTATTCTGGTATCACAGGGATAAAGTGTTGATGGGATATTGGAAGGAGGCAACCACTTTTCCAAGAACATTTGTCAGTAAAGACTAGAGAGAGAGTTCCTAGAAATTGTGGGCTAATGCCATTCCCTCATTGGTCAGAGTTAGCTGTTTGTGTGTAAAGTGTCCTGAAGAGCTTAGTCTATATAATTCTCAGTGAAAGGACACTGTTCACCAGAGGCAGATTGCTATCCTCAAGTTTGCTACAGGCTCATAGTTCTATAGATAAGTGCTTAATGTGCATAGTCTTTGGAGTATCCCACTCAATTCCCTAACCCCGCCTAAGTTACCCAAAAATAAAAAATAAACATCAAAAAAGAAAACCCCTGGACTGTTCATTGAGCCAAAGAGTGGTTGTGATCATGTGCCTGGCTGCAGGGCAACTATTGTGAAAAAAACCTGTGGGCATCTTTCTAGCGGCTTTTAAGGGGGTAGCGTTACATTTGGGGGCTCCTCCAGGATTTTCTCCAAAGGAAATCACAGTGGTTTCTAACAAACTGATGGAAGAAATGAAAGAGACTGTCTGCTTTACATTGAAGAATACTGTTAGCGCAGAAGTATTTCCTAGAAGTGGCAGTGAAAGAGTTAACACATGGTGTGGGAGCAAGAGCGCCAGTAAAGTCTGCCCAACAGACAGGATTGCAGCCAGCGTGCCAGCCTATCTGATGGAAAATTGGGTGGGGATACTACCCGATTCTAGCCAATCTGGAGAGATGGGAGGAGTTGATGTACAAATTCTGGGTGTAGAGGTGAGAGACGCACTTGGAGAAAGCACAGTGCAAGAGGGTGCATCTTAAGCATGGAGAGCCCTGGGTGATTACTGGAGCCCCAGTAATAGCGGCAATCGTCCAAATAAGCTTGCAGAGCTCCAAAACAGGATTATGACTGACACTTGAGTGCGGTTGATGCCCAAGGGATGTTTAGCGTTGTACACCTTGGATGGGATGGAGTACATCATACAGGGATGTGGCAGATGCCAGCAGGTCACTGTTAAGCTGCGAGCCTGAGGTCGGTGCGGTCACTGTGGGGAGATGCTGATGAAGCTGCTGCCCAGCAATTAACAGCCCTGTATCCTGAGAGCAAATTGAGAGTTGGGCTACAGCACGGTTATGCTGGATCCCACCAACAAAGCCCTCACAGGTGGTGGTGAAGCAGCAGATCAACTATTGGGGCCAGGATCAGTGGTATATATAGTCAACTGTAGAAAACTGTTTGCTGGAAGAGCAAAACACTCATATCTACCTTCAGAGGCTTACCGCCTGCAAGAGTTGGGGTGTAAGCCGCTACAGTGATTCGAGCAGAGACTGAGCTAACTGTATTGGAGAAACTTGTGACCAGTGCAGCTTTTCGGGCAGAGGACCAGTTGGCTGTAGTGAAGATGTTGGCAACTAACAAGATCCAGAGGCCAGACTCATGCAGTTTATCAGATGAGGAGGGCCTGGGGGGTTTGATCCGGGGTCACCCAAGTTCGAGAATGTGTATGAGTTCATAGGAGAAAACATCGGGGACTAGGGATCAGTCACAGAGACCAAGTGGGACTGGGGAGAAGCCACAGACAAGTGCTCCCAGGCCTCTGATCTGGACGTTGCTGAAAAGGAACACGTTGCCATGCTAAGACAATGTGCTTTTCCAACCCTGCACCATTGCTCATGTCTGGGCGCAAAATGAGGCTTATGAGTATGAATATGACTTACTGTATTTGCCTGGGGAAGTCATGAAAGAAGTGGAGTCCAAATGGTCTGCCTGGTGTAAAGGAAAAGTTTTCAACTTCATGAGCGTGCCTAAGCCTTACTGTAACCAGACCTACCCATTAACAGCTGAGGTCCAGATAGGGGAATGGTGCAGTTTCCAAATCAAGTTTCATCTTTGAGGAAAGTGCACCTACAGTTGTGCTCATAAGTTTACACACCCTGGCAGAATTTATTATTTCTTGGCCATTTTTCAGAAAATATGAATGATAACACAAAAACTTTTCTTTCACTCATGGTTAGTTGAAGCGATCCCCCCTCGCTTCGTATTATAGCTCCACAGATCACCCTGTTTGGTCAGACTTCCATTTCAGGCACACTTTCTCCAGTCAACGAACAGTCTTTTACTTGTTTTTTTGTTGTTTTGTTTAGGGGATTAAACTGACATGGGATGCCCAAATGATGAATCTTTCTTAGTTGAAATAAAGGTAATTGAATCTAAATTGACAGTCTCTCCTACTTCATCTCCTCCAGCACACTACTTGAGATCACTTGCTTTCCTCTACTGTCCAATCCTAGATTCCTGTCACCGTTAGCACATGGCTAGGTCTCACTCTGAATAAGTCCTAACATTTTTCTGCTGAACTCCATATCTTTTACTTGGGTTTATGTATTTTGGCTAGCAGAGCAAGGACCCATACATTCTAAAGGACTCTTCCACTGTTGCTATGTGTTTCTAAGTATGCCTGGCTAGGAAGTTCTATTTCATAGCAGGTCTTGTTCATATGTAGTTCTCTAGATAGGTTAGACTAGCTAGGATATTTGCTTCTGCTTTGTTTTCCAGGGCTCTGGAGGACACTATGTGGCAGTATGTTGCTGACATAAAGTAATAATGATACAAAAGTTCTTCATGCCCTCTAGGGGCCTGGTAGTATTTAAGGCCACTAGGTGGCATGGTTCTGGCTAAGAGTAGGGATTTCTGATTTAGAAATAGTGAGCTGTTATGGTTGAGGTAAACTGTACATATTTGCATTAGCCTTATTTGCTTAGGGCACAGTATTTAGGAATGTATGAATATAGGATGTTAGCTTTTGTGATCTCATGACTTCCTGGAGCAGTATTCTCACAGGAATAGTTCTCCAACCAATGTACTTTTGTAGGATGTATATATAGTAGTTGGTATGATTTGTGTACTAACTCTGTTTTCTTTTAAAAGAGTAGGGGTAGCCTCTAAAATCAATAATAATGAGTAGAGGATATAAAGAAAAAGGAGCTGTACCATCATCCAAAAACTGGGGACCAGGCTCCCAATACCTGTATCTATGTTTTCTTTAAGGTGAAGACTGTGCTACTTTAGCTGAAGTACTAACTGTTGACCCTTTGAATGTAAATACCTGTGTATTTAGGTAGTGATGGAGACTTATTATTATTAAAATACAGGATTTGTATAGCTCCAACAGTTTGAGCAGCGCTTTTCTAACATGGGGGTAGACAGTACAGTTACAATACAATTCAAAACAGGAGGAACCAGAGAGCCCTGCACGTTAGAGCTTACAATCTAGGAGGGATGGTCAAGTGATACAAAAGGTAATAACTGTGGGGGATTATCTGATGAAGAAAATGAAAGTACAGTTGTGAATTAGGGGCAGAAAACATAGATAGGATATTAGTGTCAAATTTACTGGATAGAGATATGTATATTTTTGCTAGACATTTGAAAAAGAACGTTAAAACGAGAGACATTTAATAATATGTTTTCCCACCACTCCCTTTATTTTTGGCGGGGGTGCACTTGGTAATGTTTTGTAGGCTGATAAATTTATTCATATAAGTGGTAGGGCTCTACCAGATAGGCTGTATAGATATTGTGTAAATTATTTTGTACTACTAATTTATACTGTAATTACTTCTTTATTGCCAATATGTGGAATGCTACATGACTTTTGTTAATTGTTGATCTCTCTTTCGCCCTCCATCGTAGTGGGATACTCCGCTTTATTTTTAAGTAAGTTTTGTTATGAGCTTTAAACGCAGGCAAATGAGGACATGGCCCTTTTTTTGGTGGGGGGCAAATGTAGCACACTCCTAGGATTAGGTACATTTAGCTATGTCCCACTGTACCCAGTGGAGCTGCTGTTCATTGTTAGGAAAATTTCGTTCTGCCTCACTGTAACCAGTGAGGCTGTGTTGATTGGCTTGGTCTGTTCTATGTTTCAGTAGGTGCGGGATTGACTGCTTCCCCCTGTTTAGGCCAGAAAGCTCTGGAAAATAGTGGGTTCAACCAGCAACTAAATATTCGTACAGGCCTGGCCAATCCCTGAGGAGAGTCACCCAGATGGTAGCTGGGAGCCTGTATAAATACTCTGAGACACAGAGAATTCAGGTCTTTTTTTCTTAGAATGAGATCACAGCCTAATGGAGGGCTGCTTGCCTCTTTATGCCTTCCTGCCATGTGCCTCCAGGGTGCCAAGGCCTTCGCTGGAAGCTGCAGAAAGCTTACTGAGGGACTGTCATCTGAGTATATATTCTGGTACCACAAGGAAAAAGTTTTGCATGGATATTGGAAGGATATTGGAAGGATGCTACCAATTTCCCAATGACATTTGAGAGTACAGACTGGAGAGAAAGATCCTAGAGACTTTGGGCTAAAACCATTCCCTTTTGGGTCAGAGTCAGCTGTGTGTGTGTTTAGTGTCCCGAAGAGCTTAGTCTATTTAATTCTCAGTGAAAGGACTTTGCTTGGACTGTTTACCAGAGGAAGATTGCTATCTTCAAGTTTACTACACACTCACACTGTAGTTCTATAGAAGATAAGTGTCCTCCTAATGTTCATCGTTCATCGTTTTTAGAGTATCCAATTCCCTAAATTCCCTAACTCCATCTAAGTTACCCAAAAATAAAAACACCAAAAAGAAAACCCCTGGACTGTTCATTGAGCTAAAGAGTGTCTGTGACTGTGTGCCTGGCTGCGGGACAACTATTGGGAAAAAGACCCCTGGGTAGCTTTCTAGCAGCTCCTACGGGGGTTGCATTTTGTGGTTTATGCCTGTCTGCTGGCCATCTCTTTCCACAAAGTAGACATATGCAAAACAAAAAAATTTGTTTAGCTTTTGTATAGATTTGTTATGTTACTAATTTTGTTTTGTTCATTTGTTTCAGAATTAATTTCGTTTTGTTCTGTGTAAAAAATAGCTGGTTAACAACCGTTGACATCAGCTGTCAGCGGACTTCCCCGTAAACAAAGGCATGCCGGCAATGAAAATTTCAGGGGAAAAAACAGCGTGCCCCCCCCCACCCAATCCATACCAGGCCCTTATCTGAGCATGCAGCCTGGTAGGCCAGAAAAGGGGGGAAGGACAAGCAAACCCCCCCATCCGAACCATACCAGGCCATATGCCCTCAACATGGGGGGGGGGTGCTTTGGGGCAGGGGGCCCTGCATAACATATTTTTGTGGATCTTTAATCCTCTTCTTTATAGGCCCCTAAATCCTGCCCCCCCCCCCCCCATGTGAATAAAAAAAGTGAATAAAAAAAGAGTAAAGACACAACACGAGTTCTTGACAAGTCTTTTATTTATATTAAAATAAAAGTCCCCCGGTGTAGACAGCCGCTGTACCGCTGTACCCGTAAAAAAAAAAACCCTCCAGTCTTGTCGAAGGTTCCCACTATAAGCCTGCTCCGCCGTATACCATTTCTTAAATAGCTAAGGGGCGGGGTCAACCACTGACATCATCGGGTGACTCTGCCCCATAGCTATTTAAGAAATGTCAGACAGCGGAGCAGGCAGGGTCCGTCGGTGTGGCGGGCATTGTGATTGACGATGGATCTACACTGGGGTACATTTATTTTTTAATAAAGGAATTGTCAAAAACTCGTGCTGTGCCTTTAATCACATTTCACACTCTTTTGGTGAATGGGTAGGAGTACTATGTACCCCATACTCATTCACATGGGGGGGGCGGGATCTGGGGGCCCCTTTGTTAACCGCTTGCCTACAGGGTACTTTAACCTCCTTCTTGACTGGGCAATTTTTCAGCTTTCAGTGCTGTTATGCCGCGTACACACGATCGGAAGAGTTTTTTCCGACGGAATTCCGCTCAAGCTGTGTTGCCTACACACGATCACACCAAATTCCGATGGTCAATAACACAGCGACATAAAACACGTTCGACCGCACTATAAAAGGAAAGTTTAAAACTTCCGAGCATGCGTCAAATTGTTTCCGAGCATGCGTCGGAATTTTACGTGTCGGAATTGCATACACACGATCGGAAAATCTGATAGAAAGGTTTTCCATCGAAAAAATTGAGAACAGGTTCTCAATTCAAAGTCCGTCGGAAATTCCGACAGAAAAAGACCATTGGGCATACACACGGTCGGAAAATCCAATGAAAAGCTCCCATCGGACTGTTTCCATCGGAAATTCCGACCGTGTGTACGCTGCATTACACTTTACATGACAATTACACAGTCATGCAACACTGTAACCAAACTACATTTTTACTGCAATCTGTGATCAGCTCTGTTCTCTGGATACTGCGATCACAGAGCATGTCGTCCACGTCTTGCTGCGGGCCGTGATCATGGGAGGCCATAAGAGGATGGCTTCCCAGAACTAGCTGTAACTGCTGTAGCCATCATTCAGCTTTAGCATGGTCGGCAAGTGGTTAAAGGGGGCTTTCAGATTCCAATAAGCCCCCCGCTTGCAAACCCCCATAACCACCGCCCAGTGTTGTGGTGAAGAGGCCCTTGTCCTCATCGACAAGGAGACAAGGTGCTTTGGGATGGAGGGGGCAGAGTCCCCACCTGCCCCAAAGCATGCCCCCCATGTTGAGGGCATGTGGCCACTCGCTCTTTCCCACCTTTCCTGGCCTGCCAGGATGCATGCTCGGATAAAGGTTTGGTCTGGATTTTGGGGAGGACCCCACACCATTTTTCCTTACAATTTTGGCGTGGGGTTTCCCTTGGAATCCATACCAGACGGCATTCTTTTGTTTACATTTCAGCTCTCATCAGGGAAGCCCGCTGACAGCTAATGAGTCATCGGTTGTCAAAGATGTAGTGGCCA
Source organism: Lithobates sylvaticus (assembly GCA_028564925.1). Taxonomy (NCBI): domain Eukaryota; kingdom Metazoa; phylum Chordata; class Amphibia; order Anura; family Ranidae; genus Lithobates; species Lithobates sylvaticus. The sequence continues at coordinate 65,273,101 of CM053028.1, forward strand.
GCTTCCCGGCCCGCTCATTGACAACTAGCTATTTTTCACACAGAATTCAAATCAGTCGATCATTTTTTGACCGATCCGAATTCGAATCATTCTGAAAATGTGGAATTTGTTAGAAAAATAATATACAAAGCAAAATTAAACAAATTTCAACGAAATTCGTTACCATTTACAAAATGTGTCCAAATTTACATTCGGGCCGAAAGGTATTGCACATGCCTGGATTCCCTGCATGCTTTGCAGCTTCTCCTCTACTGTTTACTTTCCATTTCTAAGGATAGCGTATCCTTGCTACCTTGGTACCTTGTTGCCTGCAATCAGAGATTCCTTTACTTACTCCACCCCATGAAACTCCTCCTTTCTACCCCCCCCCCCCCATATAACTATGAAGGCAGGTTGTGAAATGTGTGACACAGCAGTGCCTACTCACAAGGCACAGTGACTATTATTATTATTATACACGATTTCTATAGCGCCAACACTTTGCGCAGCGATTTACAATGTATAGGGGGGACAACACAATTACAGTACAGTTCAATACAAAAGGTACAGGAGGGCCCTGCTCGTACAAAGGGATGGGGTGGTGGTACAAAAGGTAATAGCTGGAGAGAATGATTTGATGGGGGACTACATGTCACAGAACTCAAGGAAGTAAATGTGTGAGAATCTTCACAAAGCAAGTACCGGTATACAAACTTCAAGATTGCTTTGATTAAAGCAGAATTAAATTTCTGCATTCAAATAATTTAAAAAAATGGGCCCCTGGGAGCGTTATTCCATAATGTACTAGTATACAGCATGTTAGTACATTATGGTAGACTTACCTGGCAAGCGATCACCTCCAGTGCTGTGATGCAAGCACTCTTGGCTTTTACAAGTGCCTCCATCTTTTCTGGTCTTCCATCTGGGTTCAGGCTCTTCAGCCACTTGATTGAATAGGCAGCAATAATGTCATTCCTGCGTATGCTTATGGGAGTCATATTGTCATGGCACAGAGCAGTGCCATAAATATATGCTGAGCTGTGCTTGTGTGGCTGAAAGGCAGGGAGGAGGGTTTAAGATAGAAGAATCAGAGGATCAGTCACACACAAGTCATGACAAATGAAAAAGAAAAATATGGTATACCCTTTTCCTGTTGTTTCACTGCCAAAGGTGTCAAAAAGTTTTCTCAACCATCAAAGGTAGGTAAATCACTTTGTTGAAGAAAAAAGGCCAAAACTGATCTATGTGAGAGATGAGAAAAAGCAGATATGGTATGTAACAAATTTAGCACATGTTTGCTGTGGAAGTTTCCCATTTTACAGGCTGCATGCAAGATGCTGTCTTCCTTACTTCAACTATTGACCTGAATGCTATCAATCATATCCTCCGCTCTTCTTAAAAGACACATCTGTTTCTCATGAATTTCGCAGCTTTCCCGTTATGAAATGAGCAACTTAAGTATTCTTTCTCAAAGTAGCATTTATATTTCTGTAATGTATTTTTTCCATTGACATGCTTGCAACTTATTACTACACCAGTCTTTCAAGGCCAAATACACAAAAGTGCTATTAAGTGCTATTTTATGTTATCAGAACTTGTTACAATTGAAAGGACTGTGCAGGGAAACATAATGTATTGGTATAACTATAAAGTTGATACAATGTCAGAATGAAGAGAGTCAGTGATGTTTTTTTGTCAGAGGTGCCTGCTAAATGTGAGTTTGGAAAAGCCAGGAGCCAGAGAGCTGTATCAGAACAGCAGTGTACCATGTGCAAGATTGAGCAGGCAAGCAGGTAGGTAGGTTGGAAAGCGTTGCGAGGGTATGTAGTTGTCAGAAACCATGAATCAGACTGAGACAAAAGTGCAGTAAAATCACACTGTTTAATAGCAATAATGGTAAAAGGTAAATAGAGCAAACGTAGTCAAAACATAGCCAGAGTACGGTAACCGGAACAGATAGTCAGACAAGCCAGGACGTCAGGGAGCCAGGGATCAGTGTACTTCAGAACAGGCCAGGAAATCAGGAAACCAGAGAATCAGCGTAGTGGAACAGCAAGCAGGATCTGGAACCAGAAGGGACGTCAGCCAAGCAAGTCTTTAACAGGCACACAGAAGAGAGTCCCTTGATATGTTGACCAAGACGAAGGCAGAGAGGATCTGGACTGAACAGCTTAAGTAACCAGCAGGACTGATGAGCTCAATATCATCACCAGGTGAGTCACTGTGGAAAGATTAGAGCTGGCAATTAACCGACAGCTGAGCGGCCTGTTCTGAGAAGGAAGGGCTGAGCCCAACCCTGACAGTGCCCCCTCCTCAACGACCCCTCTCCCTCGGAGAACCACCAGGTTTGAGGGAAAAACATCTATGGAAAGCACGGAGGAGGACAGGGGCATATACGCCTGAGGATGAGACCCAAGAGCGTTCCTCCGGACCGTACCTTTCCAATGAAACACAAAACTTACGGAAGTCAACAATGGACTGTACTTCATACTCCTCATGGTTTTCAACCTGTACTAGGTGAGGATGTGGTACCGAGTTGGTGAAGCGGTTGCAGACCAAAGGTTTTAAAAAGGAGGTATGGAATACATTTGAGATACGCATATTAGAAAGCAGGTCTAAAGCGTAAGCCACTGGGTTAACCCTGCGGAGAATACGGAAAGGCCTGATAAACCGAGGTGCCAACTTCAGTGAGGGAATACGGAGTCCGAGGTTGTGAGATGACAGCCAGACCCTAACCTGGTAGGAAGGTGCAGGCAGGCATCTGCAGTCAGCATAGAGTCTGTACCTATCATTGGCATGTCGCAAGGCCTCCTGGACTTGTACCCAAGTGGAACGAAGACCATGGAGATGCTCCTCTAACGCAGGAATGCTCTGAGGAACAAATGAGTCACGCAACATGGATGGTTGGAAACCATAGTTTGCCATAAACGGGGGCAATCGGGAAGCAGAATTCATGGCACTATTGTGAGCTAACTCCACCCAAGGTAAGAGGTCTGACCAGTTGTTAGGATGGTCAGAAATATAGCAACGTAAAAACTGCTCCAAGAACTGGTTGGCTCTTTCCGCAGCCCCATTAGACTCGGGTGATACACAGAGGAGAAAGAAAAACTGTGCACAAAAGGCTCACCAGAACCGGGACACAAACTGACTACCCCTGTCCGAGACGATCACCTTGGGTAGCCCATGTTAGTGAAAGATCTGCCGTGCAAAAATTGAAGCCAGTTTCTTAGATATGGGTAACTTGGCCTCTCTAAAAGGCCTCTCTCCATTGGGTATGGGTTGTAGGAGGCCCACTGGAAGGTGTCATGGTGTCTTACTCTGAGCACACAGAGAACAAGCAGCTACGAAGGTGGCTACATCAGCACGTAGACTAGGCCACCAAAATTGTTGGGAAATGGCCCAAAAGAGTTGATTCTTCTCTGGGTGGCCTGCAGCCTTGGGAGAATGGTAAGTCTGGAGCACGGCAGTATGCAGACTATCAGAGACAAAGATGCGGTTACAATGTTTCTCAGGAGGAGGATGGATCTGAGCGGCAAGAATTTTGTCACCCAAAGGAGAAGTGAGACTGGTGTGAACCGTAGCCAGAAAATGATCAGGAGAAATCACAGAAATAGGAACCGATTCCATCTTGGAAGTGGAGAAAAACTGTTGCAACAAAACATCAGCCCTTACATTCTTAGTACCGGGTAAGAATGAGACTATATAGTTGAAACTAGACAAGAAAAGAGCCCATTGCGCCCTTCTGGGAGAGAGGTGTTTAGCCTCAGACAAGAATGTGAGATTCTTATTGTCAGTCAGAATGAAAACTGTCACAGTGGTACCTTCGAGGAGATGCCTCCATTCCTTAAGGGCTAAAATGATCGCTAACAACTCTCTGTCCCCAATCTTGTAATTGCATTCCGCAGGTGACAATTTCTTGGAAAAGATGCCACAAGGATGCATAGTGCTCTCAGAGGTAGGACGTTGAGACAGTAGGGTGTCAACTCCAGTCTCAGAAGCATAAACCTCAAGGATAAAGGGTAATGTAGGATCAGGATGTGCCAACACAGGAGCAGAAACAAAGGCAGCCTTGAGACTTTTAAAGGCCTTAATGGACTCCGGAGACCAACTCTGTGGGTCCTTTCTGGTCATATCAGTCAGGGGCTTGACCACAGACGAGAAGTTACAAATAAACTTCTGATAATAATTGGCAAAGCCAAGAAAACGTTGCAGAGGGCATAACCCCATGGGTCAGGGCCACTTTAGGACTGCTGAAAGTTTCTCTGGGTCCAACGAAAAACCAGCAGTGGAAATGACATAACCCAGGAATTTAACCTGTTCACGATGGAACTCGCACTTCTCCAATTTACAATAGAGATTTTTTCTCTCAGCCTCTGAAGCACACGACAAACATCTGTGTGGTGGCTCTCTAGGGACTTGGAAAATATGAGGATATTGTCGAGATAAACCACCACACATAGCTGCAACAAGTCTCGGAGGACATCGTTGATAAATTCCTGGAAAACTGCCGGAGTGTTGCAAAGGCCAAATGGCATTACTAGGTACTCATAATGGCCTGTTCTGATATTAAAAGCAGTTTTCCATTCATCGCCCTCCTTGATCCTCACGAGATTGTATACCCCTCTCAAATCAAGCTTTGTGAAAACCGTTGCTCCCTTGAGGTGGTCAAAAACCTCAGTAAACAATGGAATAGGATAAGTATTCTTAATCATGAAACGATTGAGACCCCTATAATCAATACAAGGTCTCAGTTCACCACTCTTCTTCTTCACAAAGAAGAAACCAGCACCAGCAGGAGACAAGGACTTCCACATGAATCCTCGAGAAAGTGCATTTGCAACATACTCCTCCATGGCCTTATCCTCCGAGACCAACAAAGGGTAAACCCAGCCAAGAGGGGGTATGGCACCAGGTTGAAGGTCAATTGCGCAATCATACGACCGGTGAGAAGGCAAACTACCGCCTTGACCTTTGTCAAAGACATCGCTAAAAGAAGAGGTGCACAGGACCTTAGCCACATTCTGAAAACATGTCTTGCTGCATTGTGGAGACCAGGAAAGAACCTCAGCACAAAGCCAATCAAAAGAGGGATTGTGCCTCTGTTACCAAGGATAACCAATAACCACTGGAAACTTAGGTGAGGAAATGACTTGGAATTGGATTAACTCATGGTGAAGAGCCCCTATGGCCATGGAAAATGGAGCAGTCTTATGGGCAGGCTGTAGAGGTCTCCCATCAAGAGCCTCAATGGCAAGTGGAGTGGCACGAAGCTGAAGCGGAATTGAGTGCTTAGATACAAAGGCAGCATCAATGAACAGGCCTGCAGCCCCAGAGTCGATTAGAGCCTGTATCTTGACGGACGACTCAGACCAAGAAAGGGTAACTGGAACCAGGGGATTATCCTTCTGGATAGCTGGGGACAAAACAACTCCACATAAGGTCTGTCCCCTACAGGACCTCAAGGTTCAGGCATACCCAGAGTAGGTAGGACAAGGTTTCAAAAAGTGACCTGCCTGGCCACAATAAAGGCACAATCTCTCCCTCCTCCTAAGGGTTCTCTCATCCACAGAGATGTGTGAAGCCCAACTGCATGGGTTCCACTTCACTGATTGACTCGGTACCAGGAAGCATGGGAGGTGAGGGAGGCAAGGGCGGGACTGTAAAGCTCTGACATAAATGTACAGGAGGCTTCTGCATGTGCTCCTTAAAAGAGAGTCTTTCTCTGAGTCTGAAATCAATGAGGATGGCAAACGTGATCAATTTCTCCAGCTCAGTAGGTATATCTTGGGCTGCTATCTCATCTTTGATGGTATCCGAGAGACCATGAGAAAAGGCAGCCCCGAGGACCTCATTGTTCCAAGCAACCTCTGCTGCCAGAGTATGGAATTCAATGGCGTAATCGGCAATAGTTCTCGTACTCTGTTTGATGGACAGGAGGCTCTTGGCAGCCGAAGAAGAGCGTGCAGGAACGTCACATACCCTTTTGAAGGAAGCCACAAATTCAGGGTAACTCAGCACAATGGGTTTTTGTGTCTCCCATAGAGAGTTTGCCCAGGCCAAGGCTCTCTCAGAAAGCAAAGATATCACGAAACCTAATTTGCTTCTGTCCGTGGGAAAATGCCTGGGGCAACATCTCAAAGTATATCTCAACCTGGTTGAGAAACCCTCTGCATTGTACTGGATCGCCCCCAAATCGATGGGGAAGCAGAGCGGAACCAGACATACCTCTTATAGAGGTAATACTCAAGGTGGGTGCCTGCACAGAGACTGGTGCAGCAGCAGGGGCAGCCTGCAACACATGTTCTACCGGAGCAGCCACAGGTGAGAGTTTCCAGGTGAGCCGTGCGACTCAGGAGCGTCTGTAACGCTATGGCAAACTGATCCATGCTGTGATCCTGCTCATCTAATCTGGAAAAAATATTACCAACAAGTGGATTACTGCATCTTCTGAATTCATGGCCTTCGCCTACTGTCAGAAACCATGAATGAGACTGAGACAGAAGTGCAGTAAAATCACACTGTTTATTATTAATATTAATAATAATAATAATGATAAAAGGTAAATAGAGCAAACGTAGTCAAAACATAGCCATAGTTCAGTAACCGGAACAGATAGTTAGACAAGCCAGGACATCAAGGAGCCAGGGATCAGCGTACTTCAGAAAAGGCCAGGAAATCAGAAAAATGGAGAATCAGCGTAGTGGAACAGCAAGCAGGATCTGGAACCAGAAGGAACGTCAGCCAAGCAAGTCTTTAACAGGCACACAGGAGAGAGTCTCTTGATATGTTGACCAGAGCGAAGGCAGAGAGGATCTGGACTGAACAGCTTAAGTACCAGCAGGACTGATGAGTGGAAAGATTAGAGCTGGAAATTAACCAACAGCTGAGCAGCCTGCTCTGAGAAGGAAGGGCTGAGCCCAGCCCTGATAGTAGTGTGAGGAACTGAGCTGACGGGCAGGCGGTTAGCAAGTCAGAGCTATGGGCGCCAGAACTGAATGTCCTCAACCAACTTGCCATTATTTTCTAAGCTCAGTTTTTGTTCAGTAATTTGAAGCGGAAACAGTTACTGTGTTCATACATGCTACAATCTAATTGTACAACTTCTGTATAATCTTATTTTCACTTACCTAATCTGTAAAACTGGCCAAGATTTGATTTTTCGTTTGAATCTTCTTAGAAAAATCATTTGTTTAACATTCTTTCTTGCCATCGTTGAGTCAACTGCTTTTGTTTGAAAGCCCTTAAAAGTTCATCTAGATATACTATTTGGATGGAATACCAGACATTTTAAATAGGTCTCTTTGCAATATGTTCGATTTTTTTCCCAAACAAAAACCACCTTCCCCATCACCTTAGAATTGCTTGAGTAAAATTTTCCAACCTGTTCCTGTAGAAATTTTTCCTCTCTACAGTGGAAAACAAATGTTGATCTGACCCCACTAGTCATTAGAAAATAGAATAAATACTCCGGAAACAAAAATTTTGGAACAAAATGATATCGGTATATGGCCAGTTTAACAAGCCATACAATTTGGCATAGGTAGAGCGCAAAGTAAGTTATCAGGTCACAAGATTTTGTCAGGGTCAACAGTTTTTTTTTACTTTTCAAACAGATATAAAAACTTGTTTTCAATTTTATATTTAACAGACCAACGGGAACCAAATAAGAGAAGTTCATTGTTAGGGTTTAACCTCCCATTATGTTTTCGAGTTTTGCAAGACGACCCTGGAGGACACCCAAACCCAGTGAGAACATACAAACTCTGTGAACTAGTCAATGTGGGAATCATATCCAGAAACCCATCACTGCCCATCACCCAACGCCCACGCTGCTCTATATCTGGCCAGAAATTAGCAGTTACAATCATAAAAGTGGCGTTAGGATACTCTTAGAAAAAAGAAAGGTCTTTTTTTAAGTTGAATTAGGAGGTACGGAATAAATTAACACTTGCTCTGTGTTTGTTATAGTCTCTAGGAAAATTTCATAGTGTAGTTTTGTTTCATGTGATTCATGACATCACCCTCAGAGGTCTATTAATTGCCTGATGATGTAAACGCCAGAGAAAAACAGCTGAGTGTTTATGAGCTTTCTAGGCTGCGAGGAACACAAACTATAAAACAAAGTTCACTCTACGAGCTCATTTAATTCAGAGCAACAAAATCTGACATGAGCACATTGGATTCCTGATCAGAATAATTTTCCCCCAAAGTTTAAAGAGACACAAACCTTATAAGTGTTCATCCTTAAATGGAACTATACTCACTCAATCAACAATTACTATTTTTAATCCTTACACTGCTAGCATTAATAAATATGAAGGTATATTATATTTACTTGTGTTAAAACTGGGAACACACGTAGGGTTAGAGATGATGCACACCCCAAAAATGTGCCACAAAGGAAAGTTAGCAGATCCCCAGGGTTTTTTTAGCAGCAAAGAAAATATATCAAGAAAATATCAATATAAAAGGGTATATTTTAATGTACAAATGTTAAAATCAAAAAAAGGTTTTAAAATATGAGGTCAGGTTACATACACTCCCATTTTTTCCCATCGGCCGTGACAACAGTTATGCAGGCAGGTATACTTATAAACACAGTAATTATTGAAATATTGATCCTACCCCAGAGGGTGCCCAAATGCATTTTGACCAAATTAATTGTAGTCTTCTTCAGGGGGACTGTGTTGTCTTCAATGAATGGAAAACAAAGTTTGGAACCAGAGAATTCAGTGAGATCCTTCTTAAAATGTTCTAACCATCCACATGACAAGACCCAACATATCTGGCTTGCAAGGAACCATATCTAGGGTGCCTGGGGAAGACATAATTAGGCACACCTTAAGGAGATAAGCCACTTGATATTCTCCCAAAAATGGAATCCCATACAGGAAACAAGGAAGAGTAGGCAAATAGTTTGTAAAATGCTTCATCAGTTGGTAAAGAAAAACAGCAAAAACAGGTCTTCAAGGAGCCCTGTGTCCACCCAAATGACCACCAATTTGAGGCTAATAGCTTGTGTGCTTCCTCCAGTGGAGGCTTCTGGGGGAATTTCAGTGGTTTATCTCCTCAAGGTGTGCCTAATTCTGTCTTCCTCATGCACCCTATATAGGGCTCATTGCGAGCCAAATATGTTGGTTAGAACGTTTTAAAAAGGATCTTGGATATCATTGAATTCTCTGTTCCAAACTTTGTCTTCCATTCACTGGAGACAACACATTCTCCCTGAAGAAGACTGTGATTCATGTGGTCGAAACGCATTGGGGCACCCTCTGGGGCAGGATCAATACTGCAATAATTACTTTGTTTAAAGTATACCTGCCTGCATTATTGTTGTCACGGCCGATGAGCCAAAATGGGAGTGAATGTAACCAGAGCTCATATTTTTGTTTAATTTTAACATTTGTACAATAAAATATACTGTTTTATATTGATATTTTCTTAATATATTTTCTTTGCAGCTCAAAAAAACCCTGGGGATCATCTAACTTTTCTTATTATATTTACTCGTGTTAAACTTTTTTTTCACATTTCTTCAGTTGGTTCCTGGATTATGTCATAATCCCAATATCCTTCATAGGCATTGGTTTTCTTTCATCTGTAGGGGACAGAGAAAATTGAGTACTGTCCGTGATACTTTTTTTATTTGCACTAACATATCATTTTTCATGGACGAGCTTTCGGGGTGTGTCCCCTTAGTGCAAATAAAAAAAGTATCACAGACAGTACTCAATTTTCTCTGTCACAATTGCACTAAAAGGGCTACAATTACTTCAAGTATCTGTAGGGGAAAAAGCTGTTGCTGTAACTGCTTATAAAGTGTTAACTGGAGTTCGGCTTTAATTTGTTAGTGTATTTGGTCCAGCTAATGCATCTCGCATTCCCCTCCCCAGACTGACAATGCTGTTGGCCCAGGGTGTCTCTGTTGCTCCTTCATTTAGAGTATAGGCAATCTAATACAAGAAGTGTTACTGGTCAGATCACCAGGTAAAAATAGAGGGATTTAATACCTTGAAGGGTTGTTGTGATAGTGATAGGTAACGGGAAGTGTCAGTGTGGGCGTTACAATGAGGGTTAGTGCATGTAGGTTATATTGGAGGGATAATGTTGGGGTTAAAGAAGGATTATGCCGCGTACACACGAAGGGACTTTGTCCGCCGGACCTAGTCCAGCGGACAAACCGCCGGACTTTCCAGCTGGGCTTCGCCGGACTTGAAAGCGAACGGACTTGTCCACACACGATCACGCTAAAAGTCCGGCGGTTCACACGATGATGTACAGCACGTACGACGGGACTAGAAAAAGAAAAATACTAGAAAAATACTTGCTACTGAGCATGTGTCCTTTTTGGTCCGCAGGACCATACTACAGATGGCCGTATTGTCCGCCGGACTGCCAAGTCCAGCGGATAATTTTAAAACAAAACTTAAAACCTAGTCCGCCTGACTTTTGGGAAAAAAAGTCAGTCGAAGGCCCACACACGATCGGACTGTCCGGCGGACTCGAGTCCAGCTGACAATCCCGCGGGAAAGTCCCTTCGTGTGTACGCGGCATTAGAGTGAGGTGACTCTTATGCCACTTACACACAGCCGGAATTTCCGATGAAAGCAGTCAGATGGGAGCTTTTCATCAGATTTTCCGACCGTGTGTATGCCCATCGGTCTTTTTATGTCAGCATTTCCGACGGACTTTGGATTGAGAGCTTGTTCTTAATTTTTCCGACGGAAAACCTTTCTATCGGCTTTTCCGATTGTGTGTATGCAATTCCGACACGCAAAACTCCGACGCATGCTCGGAAACAATTCGACGCATGCTCAGAAGCATTAAACTTCCCTTTTATAGTACCGTCGAACGTGTTGTTTGTCGCGGTGTTATTGACTGTCGGAATTTGGTGTGACCGTGTGTAGGCAAGACAGTTTGAGCGAAATTCCTTCGGAATTCCAAAGGGAAAACCATCAGAGCTTTTTCCCACGAGAATTCTGATCATGTGTGCATTAGGGTAGGGCATCTTTCTCTCAGCACCCATGGGTTTACACCAAAAACTACTAGCACCAAGCTCCCAGCACTGAAATGTAATGTGTTGCCTGGGTTAGCTATAATCCAAAATAGTCAATAGTCAGGCCCAGTGATTTCTAACAGTAGCCCTAGATCATTGCTTCATACATGCCTCACCCTAGCTTGACATATTAGAGGCGCTTACATGGGCAGTTATCATGAGAGCTATTCTTACAGTGGAGTGTTTTTTTTTTTTTTAAGTTTATCCATACCAGGAATGTCTCTAACAATGAAAAAGACAAAAAGGACTCTCTGGACCTCATTGCTGAAGGCATGGGGCAAAAATCCTCAATCTGTAGAGAAAATGGTTCATGTGTCACATCTGCTTCTCTAAACCTGTTCCTGACCCCCCGCCGCAGATATACTGCTGCAGGGGGGCCGCTCTGTGCCAGATCACTTAACTAGTATGTAATCCGACACTCCTGGGTCAGGGGCATGCGGGTGAGCCTCCAGCAACCATCTCCTGCTGTGATCACACACAGCAGGAGCCCAGCAGTTAGTATGATAGACTCAAGGTCCGCCAGCACCCACCGATTATACAGTGCACAGGCAGAATGGCAATCTGCCTATGTAAACAAAGTAGATTGTCGTTTTATCTGTAGAGAAGGTATTGTAGCAGGAACAAAGTTCAATGCCTTCCCATAGTAAAAGCACCTCCCCACAGTGAGAAAATACAGGCAAGGCACACAGCTAACATTTTGATTGCCCCTAATGTTAACCCCTTCCCAGCCAGAGTCATCAGTATTGTGTAGCGGGGTTCTACCCCTTTTACTGGAAGAGACTACATCTCCCATGATTCCCCAGGCCCCCGGGCTGCTGACTTCCGCCCGGGAGGCTGCTGGGGGAGATTATAAAAGGGAAGAGCGGAGACCGCCTCTTCCTCTTGGGACACTTCCTCTTCTGAGGCCTGACAGGACTGGCCTGCCTCTGCTGACCGAGCGTGTGACGCGGAGACTGCAGCCAGCAGAGACACCTGTGCGGACCGGAGCTGAAGGCCTGAAGCCTGGGCCTTGCAGCCGATGGAGTGAGACTCTCACCCCTCAGAGTCCACAGCAGCGGAGCGGAGACTTCCCCTTACTGTCGGTCGGACGGAGCTGATGACCGGAGTGCAGGGCTGTGACTGAGGAGACCAGACGCCGCCATTGAAGAGACCAGAGCCACCATTGGAGGGACCGGAGCTGAGGACGGTACCCAAGGATTGGTGAGAGAGCCGAGAGGCTCATCCTGCATTGACACACATGTTTTATGCCTATTGAACTGCCTAGGCGCAATTTACCTCAGAGCAGCAATGTTACTTTTTGTGGATTACAAAGACACCATTTAAAGCTACATGTGCACCACCTCTACAGATTCATTGCCGGTGAAGAACACTGTACTAGTACAAGGACTGAGCTCTATTACTAGGGATCAGGCCTGGTCCGTTAGGTAGGCGCAGATAGATTTATTGCACCTCAGGGGTGCATAGCGGACGGTCGCCACACTGGGCGCTCCGTTTCCCCATTACCAGTTGTTACATATGTGTGTACATGTTAAAGTGCATATTGCAGGGACCTGCTAAAGTATTGTAAGTCATATGTTCAAACGCATGTTGCTATTTCTTTTCCTTACTGACAAAAGTAAAGCCAGTTATTCTTATTTCAGCAGTCTGCTTGTGAGTTCATACCAATTACACTTAGAGTATAAGCTAAGTTTTATGTGCATAGGGACGTACCCCTTTACTAACTGTGCCAGAGTGGGTAGAGCCAAATTGCCGGGGGTTGGTGGAGCTGTACTCAGGGACCCAAAACAAACCAGCGGCTCTCTTAACTGGGGGTAGCGCTACACGTGGGGGCTCGTAATCCGGGATCCTGAGTCAGCGGGAAAAGCCGCCAGAAGGTGCCGGCATGGACCCAATAGAAGTGGGACGGTGGTCCGCAACATGGGCCGCTGACCCGGCCGCAGCAGCAGTTATTGAACTGCCAGGGATATGGCAGAGAGAGGCAGTGAAGCAGCTCATAATGTCATTATCCCCATGCCAGAAGTCATGGATAATGGACATGAGAAATGATGCTGGGTACACATACGCCTTAATAGAATGGAAGGAAGAGACTCCAGAGCAGTTCAGGAGCCAGAGCATACAAGCACCGAATGGTCAGGCCTATCAAGTGCTGCATGTGCTGCCGCGCAAGGGAGAAGGTTCTCCTATGAAAGCCATTCTATCCCCAAAGAAGGAGGAGCAGAAGGGCGCGGAAAGTCCCGCACCCGCACACACTACTCTTAGCGCAGAACTGTGTGCTGTCCTAGGGGAGATTGTGACTCAGTGCAGAAGAGACCCCGGGGATTACCCAATGTCGGGATACAGGAAACTCCGGATGTTTTCAGGGAGGACACCTGTACCCTCGGGAGAAGAGGGATTTGAAGAGTGGTTAGATGGTGCCACGCAGGCCCTAGAAGAATGGGAGATCTCAGAGGGCCGAAAGAAGCAAAGGATTGTTGAGAGCCTAAAAGGACCTGCCTTAGAGGCCATACGCAATCTGAAGACAAGCAAAAAGGATTGCACTGCCCAGGACTACATAGACATCCTGGAAGGTGTGTTTGGTGGGACAGAAAAAGTCACAGAACTTACCTATCAACTGGAACACTGTTACCAGAAGACAGGGGAGAAGCTGTCAGAGTACATGGGACGCATAGACAAGATCCTGCATAGGATTATCCTGAAGAAGGGGATAGATCCAGGGAAGGTAGATGAAGCCCGTGCCCAGCAGGTGATGAGGGGAGCCCAACCCCTAGACCCTGTCGCACTAATTCTACGCACCCGGCAGGATGGGAAGAGCCTGGACTACCCTGACCTCATCCGAGTGGTCAGAGAAGAGGAGGCCATGTTGGAAGAGAAAAGGGAAAAGCAAGTGATGGGGTCTACAAAGCTTCCAGTGGCCACGGTCAGGTCGGCCTTAACCCCTGAAAGAGACACAGAGGTAGATGCCCTGTCCCGAAGATCCCATGTCATGGTCGATGACTGGGAAGACTGGACCCAAGTGGCACCAGATGGAGTGCGAGCCCTTTGTCAGGGGGCTGAACTCCAAGCCAGAGGAGGATCCAGAGCTGAAGAGATAGGAGTTACCACAGTGGGAGTCCCAAAGTGTTACTGTGGGGTAACTCAACTGGCAGAAGAGTGTCTGCCGAAGCTGTCCAAGAAGGAGCTAAGGTGTGACCAATTGGAAGACCCCATGGGGAAATTGGTCCTGGAAGCCCTGGAAGACAAGAGTCCAGAGGGACTTCGCCTTCACCCTTCTAAAGAAGCTCGCCTACTGAGGAGAGAGTTGGACAAGTTGCAGGTGCATCAGGGGGTAGTCTACCGAAGGGGCCCCTCTGATGGACCAGAAGACAAGTGACAGTTGTTTCTCCCAGAGAAGCATCGAGAGACTGTGCTGATTGCCTTACATGACCAGCATGGTCACTTGGGAGCAGAGAGAACCTTCCAACTTGTCAGAGACCGGTTTTACTGGCCCTGCATGAGGGCCGAAGTGGAGGAGTATTGCCATTCCTGTGCAAGATGCATTCAGAGAAAGACTTTACCCCATCAAGCTGCCCCAATGGGCCACCTACAGAGTGAAGGCCCAATGGATCTGGTATGCATTGATTTTCTCTGCCTTGAACCCGATTTGAGCGGATTGGGAACTGTTCTGGTGGTAACCGACCATTTCACTCGTTACGCTCAGGCTTTCCCAACCAAGGACCAGAAGGCCTCTACAGTAGCCAAGGTACTTTTGGAGAAGTACTTTGTTCACTATGGACTGCCACAGAGAATCCATTCAGACCAAGGAAGGGACTTTGAGAGTCGCCTGATCAGGAAACTACTAGATTCTCTGGGAGTAGAGAAGACTAGGACCACACCATATCACCCTCAAGGTGATGCCCAGCCTGAAAGGTTCAACAGGACCCTATTGAACATGTTGGGAACTTTGGAAACAGAGAAGAAGCAACATTGGAGTCAACACATTTCAGCTCTGGTGCATGCCTACAATTGCACCACAAGTGATGTGACAGGTTTCTCCCCTTACCGACTTATGTTTGGGAGAGAAGCAAGATTGCCAGTGGATTTGGCCTTCGGCATTTCTTTAGACCATGCCTCTGCTGCCTCCCACAAAGGATATGTGGACAGATTGAGGCGCAGTCTGAAGATAGCTTATGAGAAAGCTCAAGCGGCCTCTGACCAGAGGGGGGCCCGAAATAAGAGGAACTTTGATTTGAAAGTTAGAGTACAGGACCTACAGCCTGGGGACCGTGTACTGTTACGCAACCTAGGGATCCCTGGGAAACACAAGATTGCTGATAGATGGAGATCAGAACCATATATCATCTGTAGGAAACTTCCAGGATTGCCTGTCTACAAGTTGAAGCCAGAAGGAAGGTTGGGGCCTTTGAAGACCTGGCATAGGAATCATTTGCTCCCACTCACTGAAGCAGTCAGAATGCCTCCAGTAAGAGACGTACCTGAATCTGTTTCCATTCTGGATACCCCCAGGCCTAACACTAGGTCTCAGACGTCCCAAGTTAGGGATGGTGAGGACCCCCAACCTGAAGAAGAAAGAGGAGAACTTGAATGGCTATGGCCTTCCTCAACTCCAGGAAGTTCTGCCATAGATCTTCCACCTACTGAAGATATGGAAGATAACACATTGAACCCAGAAGCCACAGAGTTTGTGCCATTCAGTGATGTGCCTGAGTGCTGGGAAGATATCCCTGGTCTCTACCCAGAACAAGAAGTAGATGTTCCAGAACCAGAGATGTTGCCAGAATGTGTTCCTGAAGAAGTTCCAAGAGAACAGAGAGCTCGCAGGAGTGTGAAGCCTCCCAAGAAGTTAACTTACCCCAAGATGGGAGAAAGTTCAGAGGACTCTGTTACTACAGCAAGGAGAAGTGCTGAAAGCCCTGACCCTTCCGCTGTTCATTTAGTGGAGGGCAACCCCAGCTCACTCTCTGGCACAGTTAAGCAGGTCGCCCACACTGAAGTGACCTGTAGACAGGACAGCTCCCCATCTCATGCCAATTGGTGGGAAGCTCCTCTGTCCAAATTATGTGAAAATGTTGTTCCCGAGAAAGTTTGTAGTTTGAGCACTGTCTTTGGGGACCAAAGATTCAAAGTGGGGGGAGTGTGTAGCGGGGTTCTACCCCTTTTACTGGAAGAGACTACATCTCCCATGATTCCCCAGGCCCCCGGGCTGCTGACTTCCGCCCGGGAGGCTGCTGGGGGAGATTATAAAAGGGAAGAGCGGAGACCGCCTCTTCCTCTTGGGACACTTCCTCTTCTGAGGCCTGACAGGACTGGCCTGCCTCTGCTGACCGAGCGTGTGACGCGGAGACTGCAGCCAGCAGAGACACCTGTGCGGACCGGAGCTGAAGGCCTGAAGCCTGGGCCTTGCAGCCGATGGAGTGAGACTCTCACCCCTCAGAGTCCACAGCAGCGGAGCGGAGACTTCCCCTTACTGTCGGTCGGACGGAGCTGATGACCGGAGTGCAGGGCTGTGACTGAGGAGACCGGACGCCGCCATTGAAGAGACCAGAGCCACCATTGGAGGGACCGGAGCTGAGGACGGTACCCAAGGATTGGTGAGAGAGCCGAGAGGCTCATCCTGCATTGACACACATGTTTTATGCCTATTGAACTGCCTAGGCGCAATTTACCTCAGAGCAGCAATGTTACTTTTTGTGGATTACAAAGACACCATTTAAAGCTACATGTGCACCACCTCTACAGATTCATTGCCGGTGAAGAACACTGTACTAGTACAAGGACTGAGCTCTATTACTAGGGATCAGGCCTGGTCCGTTAGGTAGGCGCAGATAGATTTATTGCACCTCAGGGGTGCATAGCGGACGGTCGCCACACTGGGCGCTCCGTTTCCCCATTACCAGTTGTTACATATGTGTGTACATGTTAAAGTGCATATTGCAGGGACCTGCTAAAGTATTGTAAGTCATATGTTCAAACGCATGTTGCTATTTCTTTTCCTTACTGACAAAAGTAAAGCCAGTTATTCTTATTTCAGCAGTCTGCTTGTGAGTTCATACCAATTACACTTAGAGTATAAGCTAAGTTTTATGTGCATAGGGACGTACCCCTTTACTAACTGTGCCAGAGTGGGTAGAGCCAAATTGCCGGGGGTTGGTGGAGCTGTACTCAGGGACCCAAAACAAACCAGCGGCTCTCTTAACTGGGGGTAGCGCTACAATAGTGACAGTGCATATTTTTTAGCACTGATCACTGTATTAGTGTCACTGTTTCCCAGCAAGTGTGAAAGGTGTCAGTTAGTGTCCAATTTGTCCACCACAATATCGCAGTCCCGCTATAAGTCGCTGATCGCCGCCATTACTATTAAAAGAAATAAAAATATCCCATAGTTTTTAGACACTATCACTTTTGCACAAACCAATCAATATACACTTATTGAGATTTTCTTTTACAAAAAATATGTAGCAGAATACATATTGGCCTAAATTGATGAAGACAATTCGATCTTTTTCAAATTTTTTTATTGGATGTTTTATAAGAGAATGTAAAAAATGTTGTTTTGCTTTTCAAAATTGTCTGTATTTTTTTGTTTATAGCGCAAAAAATAAAAAAACGAAGAGGTGATCAAATACCAACAAAAGAAAGCTCTATTTGTGGGAAAAAATGACATACATTTTATTTGGGTACAGTGTCGCGCTGCGCAACTGTCAGTTAAAGTAACGCGGGTCCATATCGCAAAAAATTGCCTGGTCATGAAGGGGTGTAAATCTTCCGGAGGTCAACTGGTTAAAGTAGTATTAAACAACATTTTTTGAAAACAAAGCTCTCATTTATATTGCCTTTAATATACTCAAATACGTGTTCACCTTTCATCACCACTGTTTGACATTGATGGATTTACTTTAATGAACTGTCCACTGCTTTCCACTGCTTGGGAAGTGTGTATCCAAACATTCCCCCTTGCCCAGCAGAACCCTTTGCTGCATTGCCCGAATGCACAATGCTAATTTAGAATTTCTGCTGGTCCCAACTTGCCTGTCCCTCAAAGTCTGGTGGAGAGGTGGGTCCATCACAATTCTTCATGGCAGGGCTGTCTTAATGAGCGGGCACACCTGGGCATTGCCCAGGGGCCCCAGCTGCATGGGGGGCCCCTGCACTTTCCCCAAAGCAGCTGGTCCTTGAGCCCACGCTGCCCCCATGATGGCACTGAGAGTGATGGATACACAGGGGAGGCAGGCTGGCAGCGGTGCGCCATGCTGTGCAGAGCGATACCAATTATTTCACAGCTAGCAGGGAGGGGCAGGCCGGAACGCCAGTGATGCTCTGACCCCGCCCCATGCAGCTTGAATGCTCGGGACTCGGAGGCTGTGGGGTAGGAGCTGGAGTGGGAGCTTCTGAGTCGGCAGCACTGAGAGCCCACCTGCGGAAGTAGCATTGTGCATGGTGTCATGGTAAGCCCAGCTGTCCAGCACTGTTTGCACTGAAGGGCTTGGAATGCCCCTCCTTCTGCCTGCTTGTTTAGTATAGGTGAGTCCAGTGCTGGAGGTGGGCACATAGCCAAAAGTTACATGCACTGTATCTCCACTGGAAAAGGGGGTACTAGATGGATGGAATAATGGTGCTGGGGATATCAAGGGTGTATGAGGAAAAACAATGCTGAGGGGGAAACTGGGGTGTATAGGCGGTAGCAATGCTTGGGATATCTAGGATGGCTGTAGTGCTAGAAATATCAGGGATGTAGAGAGGCCACAGTGTAGGGGGTATCAGGGATATAGTGGGGTCACAATACAAGGGGTATCTTATGGTATATGGTAACAGTGCTGGGGGGAATATCTAGGGCAGGGGTGCCCAACCGCTGGCCCGCCATGTCTTGCTCTGAGATGGCGGGTCGGCAAGCCCAGATCGTGGGTTCCCGACCCGCCATCTCCGAGCATTAGTGCGAAGAATAGGGTCATGTGCGGCAGCAGGGCTGGCCTATCCGTGATTGCGGTGGGGCTGGCCTATCAGTGATCGCGGTGGGGCTAGCCTATCCGTGATCGCAGTTGCTCCTGGAGTCCCGCCTCCACCGCATTGTGAACACTGCTGCCTTCACCTCCTCCAGGCTCCCCCTCGCCTCTGAACTGATGGAAGCTACAAGCTGCAGGTGAGGGGGTGCATACGGTTTGGGGAGAGAGGGAGCAGCCAGCCAGAGTTAGAGTCAGTATAAATTAAAAAAAACGCCTGGTGTCAGTATAAGTGTAGTGTAGTGGGCAGTGTAGTGATCAGTGTAGTAGTCAATGTAATTGGCAGTGCAGTGAAGTGGACAGTGTAGTGGGCAGTGTAGTGTAGTGGTCAATGTAGTGTAGTGGTCAGTGCAGTGAGGTGGACAGTGCAGTGGTCAGTGCAGTGGACAGTGTAGTGGTCAGTGTAATTGTCAGTGTAGTGGGCAGTGTAGTAGTCAGTGTAATGGGCAGTGCAGTGTAGTGGACAGTGCAGTGTAGTGGTCAGTGTGTGAGGTGGACAGTGTAGTGGTCAGTGTAGTAGTCAGTGTAATTGTCAGTGCAGTGTAGTGGACAGTGCAGTGGTCAGTGCAGTGAGGTGGACAGTGCAGTGGTCAGTGTAGTAGTCAGTGTAATTGTCAGTGCAGTGGACAGTGTAGTGGGCTGTGTAGTGGTCAGTGCAGTGAAGTTGACAATGTAGTGGTCAGTGCAGTGGACAGTGTAGTGGTCAGTGCAGTGTAGTGGTCAGTGCAGTGGACAGTGTAGTGTAGTGTAGTGGACAGTGTAGGAATCAGGTAGTGTAGTAGACAGGTAGGTCAGTGCAGTGGCAAGTATGGGAAGCAGGTAGGTTAGTGTAGTGGTCAGTGTAGGTATCAGGTAGGTCAGTGTAGGAATCAGGTAGGTTAATGCAGTGGTCAGGTAGGTTAGTGCAGTGGTCAGGTAGGTCAGTGTAGGAATCAGGTAGGTAGTCTAGTGTAGTGGTCAGTGTGGGAATCAAGCTGGTCAGTACTATTGTAGGAAGGGAAGGGACTCAGGGAATGCTAAAAGTCCACAGGTTAGGGGACACAAATTACTTGCCTTGCCCTGGGCGCTGACAACCCATGAAATTCCACTGACGCTCATTGTGGCCCGCGACTGGTTACCAAGTCGATAAAGTGGCCCTCGCTCCTCAAAAGGTTGGGCACCGCTGATCTAGGGTGTAGAGTGGGTCAGAGTGCTGGGGGGATATCTGGGGTGTAGAGGGGTCAGAGTGCTGGGGGGATATCTGGGGTGTAGAGGGGTCAGAGTGCTGGGGAGGCATCAATCTAGCAGATATATTATATGCACAGGACAGCTTTGTTATTTTATGTATGTAGTATGTTCCCACTGATTCTTTGCTGTACAGAATGATTGTTACTGTAGTTAATGCGAAGCTCCACCCAAAAGGGGAAGCTCCGCTTGTCTGCCTCCTACCTACTTGATGTCTGTTTACCTGCGCTGCCTCCATTGTAGGGGCCCCAGAGCTATTGTAGGGGCCCATGATGCTTCATGGTCAGACTGAATGAGCAACCTTTCTACGTAGACATTGATATTTCACTGCAGGGGGGAGCGTGCATGCTGGAGTGACTCCACTGGAACTCCGCTAGTGCATGTAGCCACTGCAAAAGCAAATTGACCCTAGAAGAGCAGATGACAATGGCAACAATATAAAATACCATAAGATACTGTAAGTAACTCTTACTATGTGATCATGGCGTTTTGATTTTGGTTTAATAACACTTTAATTTCCCCGAGGGTGAGGATTATAAGCAGAAATTTTATAGCACAGTATGCACTATAAAGTACTTTATGTTACCATAGTTATCCTTTTTCAACTCACTTCCCAGCTATCGGTTACAATTTTTTGCTTGAAGATGTTTGACTTGTTAGCATTGGATTCACAGCAAGCTGATTTCCCTGAGGCATGGTTTAAAGATTGTTGAAAAAAGGAAATCAGCATATGCAGAAGGATGTCTCCTTAGAGGGCTTGGTAGCCTAGTTAGTGGCAGTGATATCATTCTCATTGTGATCTCTATAGAATGTCCAGGAAGAGTCTCACTGTCAGTTTTTGTTGGAAAGTGTTTGATTTTTTGCAGCCTTGGCTTTTACTGAGATAAGAGTCCTGTCGGTCACGTTCCTTGGCCAAATGCAAGATTTCCTTCTGTGCGATTGTGTGCAAACTACACTACAGCAGAACAGTGTGTAGATATACAGTATGTGTATAACTTGTACACCTATCCATCTATATCTATCTCGGTGATGGAATAAACTATATCTTATATAACTTAGGGGGTAATTCCTGTCCTAGTCTGGTTCCGGAGAGGAAGCAGCGAAAGACTAGTGGAAGAGGGAGAAGTGGTGGGAGAGGGGAGATGCTACTCACCCACACTACGCACCCAGACTACCCACACTGCGCACCAAGACTACCCACACTGTGCACCAAGACTACCCACACTGTGCACCCAGACTACCCACACTGTGCACCAAGACTACCCACACTGTTCACCCAGACTACCCACACTGTTCACCCAGACTACCCACACTGTTTACCCAGACTACCCACACTGCGCACCAAGACTACCCACACTGTGCACCAAGACTACCCACACTGTGCACTCAGACTACCCACATTGTGCACCAAGACTACCCACACTGTTCACCCAGACTACCCACACTGTGCACCCAGACTACCCACACTGTGCACCCAGACTACCAACACTGTACACCCAGACTACCCACACTGTGCACCCGACTACCTACACTGTGCACCCACACAGACACCTGGGCACTGAAGGTCCTCTGTGCATAGAGACAAAGAAGGTCTTCCCATTTTAGGATTGTTTTTTTTTTGGGGGGTGGGGGTCTATTACCCCACCTTCTTAAACCAACTTTATAGTGTATTTTCTTTTGATGATCGGCAGTAAAGGACACAGTGTTACTGATTACTGCACTCTGTACACAGTACTGTATCTTACATAGTCCTGACCCCTGTACTGCACCCACTGTGTTGTACAGTATACTCCTGACCAGTGGTGTGTTTTGGTTTTGTGTTGACCTAGGCAAGACTAAAATTGGGCCCCAACCCTTTTTGTTTAAGATCCACCCTTCATCTGTAAACTCCACCCCTTCCTCTTCAGGCTCCATCTCTTTCAAATAGAGCTCTAGTTGGGGGGGGGGAGGGTTCACTTGCTCTGCTCTGAGGGGTTCATGCTGGGACTTGCAGTCCTTCACTTTTGGGAGGGTCCCAGCTTGAACCCTTGAGATCTAAGGATGTTACCCCCCCAAAAAATTGAAGGACTACAACATTCCCAACATGAACCCCTGTGATCTAAGGATGTGACCCCTTAGATCTCAGGGGTTCATGCTGAGACTTGTAGTCCTTTACTAGTTGGGGGGGTCACATGCTCAGCTCTGAGGGGTTCATGCAGGGTCCTGTAGTCCTTCACTTTTGGGGCATCAGATTGGGGGCCCAGTCTGCCCCTGTTCGCTACAGTCCTCACTAGTGTCCCTTCTGCTTGGGGGCAGTGCCAAATGGTCAGTGTCAAATAATGTTTTCTAAATATTGTATGTGTCCAAATGTGTTTTCAGTATAATTGGTGTTTATCACTGTATTCTTTGCAAGAATTGTTGGATTGCTGCACTTTAAATTGACTGTACAGGCTAAACGTTGTAGCTAGCTAAACAAATACATACATTTTTTGTTCAATATATTTTTATTGCAAAAAAGTATATAACTGTATGACATAAGATGTAACGCAGTATACATAGTTCCACTACAGACAACATAGAAAATTACGTGTCGTAGGTATATAGTGCAAACCAAAATCCAGCCTGTAAATATAGGCTTACTTAGTTATGGTAGAAGAAAGTCCCAAGATGGAAAAGAATAAAGGGGTAAGAAACAGAAGAGAAGATAGAAGAAAAGAGGTAGATGGGTAGGGGTCAAGGGGTATAGGAGCTTCCTACATCTTCATAAAAGGATAATGATTAATCATAATTATCCAAAGTAGTGTAAGCATATTCAATCAGGCTTAGTCATAAAATCAGCATACTTGGAAGAAAAGGTGAGGGCGAACCAGCAGGGCCATATCTTATGCGCTGCAGATGATAAATCTCCAAGTTCATAAGTAAGATCTTTCATATGATATATGTTATCAACTACTTTTAGCCATTGCTGTACTGTGGGGATAGTAGATTTTTCCAATACCTAGGAATACAAGATTTTTCAGCATTTAAAAGATAGGGCGTAATAGAGTGTAGATATTGTCCAACTGGTTCTTCTGTACAGTGAAATAACACAACCCAAGGGTCATTAGGAATGGGACAGCCTTGTATAACTTCAATCCAGTATAATATAGAGGACCAGAATGGGCGAATAGGGGGGCAGTGCCACCATATGTGGTCATGGATAGCAACCCCCCACAACCTCTCCAGCAGAGATCAGATGCGTCCGGGAATGATTTATAAAGTTGTGCAGGTGTATGGTGCCATCTAGATAGCATCTTATAGTTAACCTCTGCATTTCTCGAAGACATAGAGGAGTTTGCGGCACAGTGGTGCAGTGGGTAGCACTCTCAACGTAGCAGTAAAAAGGGTCACTGGTTTGAATCCCAACCACGAAACTACCTGCCTGGAGTTTGCATGTTCTCCCATGGGTTTCCCCTGGGTACTCCGGTTTCCTCCCACACTCCAAAGACATGCTGGTAGGTTAATTGGCTTCTGTCCAAAATTGGCCCTAGTATATGAATGTGAGTTGAGGACCTTGGATTGTGGGCTCCTTGAGGGTAGGGACCGATGTGAGTGCCCTATGTATGCGTGGAGCGCTGCGTAAATTGATGGTGCTATATGGGGACCTTAAATGAATAATAATAGATGAGCATCTTAATGAGACACAATGTACAGGCATAGAGACAATTGTAGACACGCGCCCACACTCCTTCAGGTTTAACTGGATGGACTGGTGTCTTTATTCAACCTTACCAACTATGTAACTATGTAACTATGTTGTGTCAGTTGAAGAACAATAGCATGTTAGTCATCTGACAAAGGACAACGTAGGCTATGCTCCTATTTCCTCAAAAAGATAGGAAAAGAGATGGATCCCAGTGCCATTAGTGCTCTGTAAAATAGTGCAATCGTTTTCCATGGAAGTTGTGTGACCACTTTACACCGATGTAAGTTCTGCATGAGTAAGTAGGGGTTTAGGTAGGGATTTGACAGACTGAGTCAGTTGAGTGTATCTTCATTGATCCATAAATGGGGTAGAAGGGGACTTGAGTAGGGCGTATTAGTGTACAACCCCTCAGGGAGAGGTAACATGGTGAAGTAATTCGGGTGATTTGGGAAACCAATTAAAAAATTGGGATCGATCTTGCCCGGTGGAAAATAGGAGTGACCTATCAGAGGCAAAATATTAATTTTGACAACGCGGATCCTTCCTAACCAGGAGTTAGCTAGATGATTCCATCTATGCAGATCTTGTCTTATAGCGTTTAGGAGAGGAATGTAGTTAGCCCAAAATAGGTTAGCAGGGTGTGGTGTATGTAGGACCCCTACAAATTTCAGGGTGTGAGGTTGCCATGGGAAAGGGAAAGAGGGTTTCAGATGGGTGACATCTATAGCTGGTAATGAAATGTTGAGGATTTTGAAATTTGATAAATTCATCTTGCCGACTTAAGATTGGGTAAGGTGGTAGTAGATTGCTTTATGTAAAACAAAATATCATCAGCATACGCAGCATACTTATGCTCATAAATCCCACACCCTCATACCATGTGTATTGGGATTATGGTGAACCGTTAAATAAATACATGAATAACTCTATCCATAAACAATACCTTATTGGCTGTGTTTATGTCCTTATTATGATAAATCCATGCTTTCCAGACGTGATCGTGGCTTTGTTTACAAGCACGGCCCGGTCGTGACATCATAACCATGTTTTTAAACTATTTATTAGGGATGAGCAAACAAGAGACTTTGCATTTTGCTAAATTTCATGAAAGCATTGAGACATTTTGTAATTGTGGAAAAATGCATTGAAATCAAACTAAGATGGTTTGGTGTTTGTAAGCATCCAGTAGGCAATAGGCTTTAAATAGCTCCTGGGAGTTACGAAAGCTATTTTCAAAAATGCTGGACCACCCACTAAAAATGGCCCCTCATTAGCTCTGTTATTTTACCATTTTTTTAATAAACATGAACATCTAAAAACAGTTAAAAAGTTAACAACAAAATGTAAATAAAAAACAATCAAACACACAATAACAATCAAATACACAGAAAACATGCCCACAAATGTCACTCAACTCTCCCCCTCCACATTTCATGTATTGCATTTTTTAGGTAGATTCTACATAGGGAACGCAAGCCGGCTGGACTTGGCACAATACACCCTGGTGCTCTAGCTCAGTAGAGAGGACTGAGCCCTCCAAGCTGGCATAGACTCCCTCCTCCAAGCCAGTGGAGAAGACCATCAACTGGTCTAAGTAGAAGGGTGTCTATCTGGTGGGGTGAAAGAGATAGTGTGAACACATATATGTAAATGCAAAGTTGTTCTTTATGGAATAATAATCTTTTATATTCTTACTGCTTATTGGGGAACATTTTTGTTAAGATTCCAATGTCTGTTAAAGCAATACTAGCAATAAAATCTGGGGTAGATAAGCTCTAGAAGTATAATTGCATCAGAATTACAAGATATGAACCACTCTGCCGCTCTGTCAGTTTCCCTAGCCTCTTGTGACCAGCTGCCACTGGAAGCCCTGAGTTTTATGCAAGAAGATTAATTATTTTACAGATTCTCATTTTCCATTTGTATTTGAGCTGGATCGTTAGGGTATCTGGGGGATGTTTTTTGAATATTGGCCCACATTACAAAAAAATTAAAACAAATAATCATTCTAAGCCACTGCTCACAATGTCTATAGATAGGGAATTAAATAAATAGCTTCAGGGTTACCTTCCCCTAATCCATCATGTATCCCCACGGAGAGAGATGATGTCTTTCAAAAAAGGTCAAGTTTTTTTTTTTGTTTTTTTTTAGATGAAATGTTCCATCAGTCTTTTGCCATATTTTAGTAGGATAGGAAGCAGTTTGAGGGTTCCAAGTAACATTTCCCAACAACCAAAACAGCCTGTAGAAGTGTGCGCTCATTCTACTTGGAAGGCTCTGGCTGTGTAAATCAAGCTAGAGCAGTATTTTGGTAGGGTTGGATTTACATAGGGATATCATCCTTGGATATTTAACAAGTCTTAAGCAAACAAATCTAGCGAGCCACCGTTAGGAAGAGATTAATGGGACTGTTGTCTCTTATTGCAGGATACTGGCCAGATGCCACAGAAGTAAACACACATTGTGATAGGACTCCACGTTCAGCTCTGTAGGATCTTCTCCTTCGTGCCTCCTGCTTGTTTTAAACAGTTCATGCAGCCGTTAACCTCCATGTGTTACTGAATCGTTCTCTTTTAACTCAGTGGATGAAAATGTATAGAATAGCCTCTTTCTGGGCATTTGAGAAACATATGCAGTAAAATGGATCTATTGCATTTATGAAGCTTACTTAGGACATACGTTATGGCAGAAGCTTCCGCTTTGACTCAGTCTTTTATATATATATATATATATATATATATATATATATATATATATATATATATATGTATGTATATACATATACATATACATATATATATATATATATATATATATATATATATATATATATATATATATATATATATATATATATATATATATATACACAGCGGGTAAAATAAGTATTGAACACGTCACCCTTTTTCTAGGTAAATATATTTCTAAAGGTGCTATTGACATAAAACAAATACGTTCATAAATGACGTTTTGTGTAATAAACTGGAATGACACAGGGGAAAAGTATTGAACACACTACTGAAATGTATTTAATACTTCATACAAAATCCTTTGTTGGTAATGACAGCTTCAAGATGCTTCCTGTATGGAGAAACTAGTCACATGCATTGCTCAGGTGTGATTTTGGCCCATTCTTCCACACATACAGTCTTAAAATGAATATGAAGGTTCAGTGGGCCTCTTCTATGATCTTTAGTACTTTCCAAAGATTTTCTATTGGATTCAAATCATGTGATTGGCTGGGTCATTCTAGCAGCTTTATTCTTTCTTCTTTGAAACCGTTTGAGAGTTTCCTTGGCTTTGTGTTTGAGATCATTGTCTTGCTGAAATGTCCACCCTCATTTTTATCAAGAATGTCTTGGTATATTTTTCCTTTCATCCCTCCTTCAATGACATGAAGTTTGCCAGTACTGTATGTTGAAAAACAGCCCCACACCATGATGTTCCCACCTCCAAACTTCACTGTTGGTATGGGGGTGTTTTTGGGGAGATGTGCAGTACATGGTGTGTATTATGGCATCCAAAGAGTTCAATTTTGGTCTCATCTGACCAGACTATATTCTCCCAGTATTTCACAGGCCTGTCTAAATGTTGTGCAGTAAACTTTAAACAAGCTTCAACATGCTTTTTCTTCAGCAATGGAGTCTTGCGTGGTGAGTGCGCATACAGGCCATGAAGGTTGAGTGCATTACTTATTGATTTCTTTGAAACAATTGTACCTGCTAATTCCAGGTATTTCTGAAGCTCTCAACAAGTCTTTCTTAGGTCTTGGACAACTCTTCTGATAATTCTTTTTACTCCTCTGTCAGAAATCTTGTGATGAACACCTGGTTGTGGCAGGTTTATGGTGAAATTATGTTCTTTCCACTTCCAGATTATGGCCCCAACAGTGCTCACTGGAACATTCAGAAGTTTAGAAATCCTTCTGTAACCAATGCCATCAGTATTTTTTGCAACAATAAAGTTGTGAAGGTCTTGAGAGAGCTCTTTGCTTTTACCCATCATGAGATGTTTCTTGTGTGACACCTTGGTAATGAGATACCTTTTTATAGGCCAGCAGTTGAGACTGAACCAGCTGATATTTATTTGCACTGACAAGGGGCAGGATTGCTTTCTAATTATTGATAGATTTCAGCTGGTGTCTTGACTTTCCATGCCTTTTTGCACCTCTCTTTTCTTCATGTGTTCAATACTTTTTTCCCTGTCATTCCATTTTATTACACATAACTTAATTTCTGAACATATTTGTTTTGATTTCTTTGTATGTATGGATTGCATGGGTTGTTACTGACATGTTGTACTGAAAAGTTCATGTCAATAGCACCTTTAGAAATATATTTACCTACAAAAATGGTGACGTGTTTAATACTTATTTTACCCGCTGTATATATATATATATATTTTTTTTTTTTTTTTTTTTTTTTACAGCACTGATATATTTGCTGGGAATCTTAAGCATGTGACTTTTTTCATGTATTTTATATAAATACAAGGGCCTTTTTTCAGAAATTCATCTGGTTATCCCATATTTAAGTCTGTCTAAAAACAATGGAATTTCATTCTAATGCATTTTCAGGTTTTCCATCTGTAATGCATTGAACATTTTTTATTTTTCAAAAAAATTAAATGGTATACAAAGCACTTAGCCAAACAAGTTTATGTTGTTTCAGCATAATCAAAAGTCAATGGCAGTCTCAAGACGGGTGACAAAGGAGCTGTTTATATTATCATTGGATACAAATCCAAATGAGTGTCCAAAACAAATAAAGGTTGACAGAAGTAGTTAAAATATAGTCCAGATCCTCGTTTTACGTAAGATTTCATAGCTTTGAGGATCCTCCCTCGTTGAAAAGCTGTAGAGGGAGATAGGGACTGGCTTCAACAAAATGAGTCACGGTTGCCTCTGAGCCAGAACAATTAAACCTTATTGTCGAAAACATGACCCATAACATATTCTTCAGCACATCATCCCGCCTCAGGTTCCCGTGGGTCACCATTGACATTTCACAGTTGACAAATTCATTTGTAGTCTGCACAAGCCAATTCTGCGCTCTCTCTCAACTAAAATTAGATTATGAGGGAAACAAAGAAAAAGTTCTACTCAATTTAATGAACAGTCCATACTGTGTGTTATTAAATCTTGGATTACCCAGTATTAGATCACAGGGCCCGTAATACTTCATTGCACTTAAAAGAAAAATAGGTCAGAATATAATATACATATGGGGTAAGAAAGGGGATGCTTATTTGTGCATGTTGGCTGCATTAAAGAGAATGTATAGCAGTTTTAAATATTTTAAAATAGTTTTACTTTCTTTTAAAATATGAAATATTGCATTCAAATATATTATTTTATTCCTTTCCAGCAAGCAGGGGAAGCTCCTGGCTTCTTTTAACATGTTTTCCAGGCTATACGTACCTGTTTTGGAAAAAAAAAAAATATATATATATTATTTTTTTAAGGCCTAATAATTCAAGCTAAAATACCACAAACACGTGGATGAAACCCCTCCCCATCACTCTTGCTGCATACTGTGTACATATGGCTCAAACAAGAAGTTTCAGCTGGAAAGAAAGTCTGAGGGCAAACAACTTCTGCTATGCTGTTTGGTCAGTCCTATGCCTTATGGTAAATCCTATGCACAGCCCTATGCTAGGTCAGGAACTATAGCTACTTTTAGCAGGCCGATGCTATAGTTCCTGGTTCAGACAGCACTGGGACAAAGCAAATGAGACAAGGCAGAATACCTGTAGTCCTGAGGCTGGTCAGGCAGTAGCTTGTGCTGGTAGAACAATACTGGGACAGTCCAAGGTCAAGGAACAAGGGAGGGGGGAGGAGGAGAGAAGGGGAAAGAAGAGAGATAACTGAGCAATCTCAGAAACACTCAAAAAATTGCTAGTAAAGTAAAGAGAAATAAGGCCAATCACTGGTAGATTAATGCTCGAAAAGGGTCTAAATTGCTCTAGGCCCTCGAACACGTCCGGGGGGGGGGGGGGGGGGGGACTTCTTTTGGGATCACTGCACAGTGTCTGCATGGCCATTATATCATTAAGTGTCTGGGCCCATTCCAATAAACTGGGGGGGGGGGGGTATATTTCCAGTGCCAGGAGATAGCAGTGTGTGCTGCCAGTAGGCAGTGCTGCAGAATGCAATTTTCAACCTTTGAGATGGAACCAGGTATAATCGACAGCAGAGCCACTGCTGATCTACACATCGAATTGTAAGAGGTGAAGATTTTTGCCAGAAGGGAGAGATTAAGTGGCAACCCCACCAGATATATAACAGGGAACCAACCTCCTCCTCACACCTTCAACACTCAGTGGGCGAGGAAGGGAACATCGAATGGAGATCCACCGAGGTCCAGTACCATAGGGATCTTGTAGCTCTTCTCTTGGAAATAGGAGTACATAGATCGTTTATGAGTAAAAAAGAGACACTTATTCCATTCCTCTGGGGAAAAGGAGTTCTGGAGGTGGGATTCCCACTATGACTGGAAGTTCCGTCTGGTAAGTCCCTTCCCTCAAAACTCCATACAATCAAGAAACAGAATGATCTGGTGCTGAGTTTTGGGAAATAAACTGTTCCAAGGGAGTAATGTCTGGGGCCTGGGGAACCTCAGCCTTAACCCTATGAAGGAACCCTAAGAGTTGGGCAAGTGGAAACCAGTGTTGGCTAGAAGGTGTTGAAGAAAGAAAGAAAAATAAGGCCCGTGTTTAATCAGGTAATAAGTGACGTAATTGGGGTAATTCCAGCGTAGAAAGAAATACTACAGTAAATGAATGAAGCCCAGGTCCAAATGAAGGGTTATCAAATATTGGTGTCAGTGTGCCCGGTCACAGGGCAGGAAAAGAGCAATGAGCCTAGAGAGAAAAGATTGTAGTCTCAGTTTTCACAATAAAGTTGTGCATAAAAGTGGATCTTAACAATGGCTGCACAGAAAAGCAATAAAACTTGTTAGCATTTTTGCTTAGAAATGCTTGAGAAGAGTTTTTTCTTTTTGATTCATGCATCATCTTATCATATACAATATACGATAACAGAAGAAGCACTGCAGAGCTCCTCTATAAAGATATTTGATGTGATTTTCGCTCGGTGTCACTTCTTGGCTGTCACACAGTGATTTCACAGCCAGCTCAAACATAACCAAAGACAAAGACCAACCACGACAAAATGTGAAGTCTGTCGTCTCATCAAATAAAGTAGAAAGGGTTGTGCAAAGTTTGAGCTGTGCACTTTAATGACATTTGGAACGGGGAAGGAAGGAAATGTCATCAGCATGGAGCTGGTGTGAACTATTAATGTCAGCCTATTTTTTTTAGGAATGGCTTGAAGATGCCTAGTTTAAATATGTTAACAATGGTTTTCATGAGAACTAACATTACATAAAAAAATGTCATTGTACTGGGACCACAGAACAGAATTATTAAAAAAGTCTGTTTAAGAAATAAGAAAAAATTTAATCTGCAAATCTACACAAACACAAGTAACAAACTCTAAAAAAAAAAGAAAATAAAAACATTTATGCATAGCTCTTTTTTATTCTAATTTGGAAAGCGTTAATGTGAAAATCGAATATATTTATAATAAAAAAGCAATTATATGTGAAAACAGAATCGATTCCTGAGTGCCATTTCAATAGGCTTATAAAAGCATTACTGGTCACCTCAAAGAGAACAATAATGGAAAGGTTGGGTGTGACCAACTCACTAATGCCCTGTACACACGGTCAGAAATTCAGACGGAAAAAGTCTGATCGGATTATGTTGTCAGAAAATCCGATCGTGTGTGGGCTCTATCTGACTTTTTTCCGTCAGAATTTCCGACGGAAAAAATTTGAGAGCAGGATCTAAAATTTTCCGACAACAAAATCTGATTGGACTTTTTCCAATCGTGTGTAGAGAACTCCAACGCACAAGGTGCCACGCATGCTCAGAAATCTGTCTGAAAAAATCAGACGGATTTTGATGTCGGAATGTCCGACCGTGTGTACAGGGCATGACAGTCGGAGGAGCTTTACATATATATTTCTACTTTTGCAGGTAAATTGGGATAATACCTACAATACAGGTTGCATTATGTGTTACATGTTCCCATTCACATGGCAAAACTTAAAAAGAGAATTAAACATTGGTGCTTACCTTTTTACTTTCTCATTTCTAAATTGAAGGTTTCTCATTCAATGTAATGCTAAGGAGGTAGCAGAGGTGTTTTATGTTCACCATAATTAACTCTGTTTGTATTCTGCTTTCAGATCCTCATTATCAAAAGTTATAGCGTTTACAAAATAGGGGATAGTTTTATAGCATTTTTATTAATATTTTTTTTTCACTAGTAATGGCGGCGATCAGCGATTTTTATTGTGACTGCGACATTATGGCGGACACATCGGACATTTTTGACACATTTTTGGGACCATTGTCATTTATACAGCAATCAATGCTATTTAAATGCATTGATTCCTGTATAAATGACATGGGCAGTGAAAGAGTTAACCACTAGGGGGAGGGGAGGGGTTATGGGCTGTGACGTGTGTGTTTTTTTTACATTAGGGGCGGGGCTGACGTCTGACGTCATTGATCGGCTTTCCCGATGACCGGGAACAGCCGATCAATGACAGGCAGAGTAGGAAGCACGGGGAGAGGTTTGTTTACACAGACCTCTCCCCGTTCTTCAGCTCTGTGACCCGATCGCGGGACACCAGCGGCGATTGGGTCCCATGGCCGGGGTCACGGAGCTCCCGACCGGGTCGCGAGCGCGCCACTGGCGGCGCGTGCGCGACCCACAGCCAGGCAATTAAAGGGCCACGTATATATACGTGATTTTGCCTGCCCGTGCCATTCTGCCGCAGTATATCTGCGTGAGGCGGTCGGGAAGCGGTTAATGGAGCTGCAGTCTGTATCTTTGGTGAATGGACTATGAATCTGTGCCTTATATGCTAACAAGAAAACAATGACACATTTTTGGGACCATTGTCATTTATACAGCAATCAATGCTATTTAAATGCATTGATTCCTGTATAAATGACACGGGCAGTGAAAGAGTTAACCACTAGGGGGAGGGGAGGGGTTATGGGCTGTGACGTGTGTGTGTGTTTTTTACATTAGGGGCGGGGCTGACGTCTGACGTCATTGATCGGCTTTCCCGATGACCGGGAACAGCCGTTTAATGACAGGCAGAGTAGGAAGCGCGGGGAGAGGTTTGTTTACACAGACCTCTCCCCGTTCTTCAGCTCTGTGACCGATCGCGGGACACCAGCGGCGATTGGGTCCCGTGGCCGGGGTCACGAAGCTCCCGACCGGGTCGCGAGCGCGCCACTGGCGGCGCGTGCGCGACCCACAGCCAGGCAATTAAAGGGCCACGTATATATACGTGATTTTGCCTGCCCGTGCCATTCTGCCGCAGTATATCTGCGTGAGGCGGTCGGGAAGCGGTTAATGGAGCTGCAGTCTGTATCTTTGGTGAATGGACTATGAATCTGTGCCTTATATGCTAACAAGAAAACAGTTTACTCCACTTTTGTAAATATCATTCTCCACTGCTGCTTATCCGGCAATTAAAGTTACTTCATTTACAATACCACGCAGTGTGTTTCCCTCTATAATACAGCCACGCTAATTCCACTTACAAGATATTCACATTAAAAAAGTTGAATGAGTCTGGTCGGAAAAGGGGAAGCAGTTTACAATTTTGTACATATAAAATATTAATATGTATAGTATTTATTTTTACCTGATCAAAAATAAAACGCATACTTACATGTTTTATGCTTTTAGTCCTGAACACAATATATAGTAAAACCTTGGATTGCAAGCATAATTCGTTCCGAAAACATGCTTGTAATCCAAAGTACTCTTTATCAATTTCCCCATAAGAAATAATGGAATCGCAGATGATTTGTTCCACAACCATTTATTGATAAGTCCTTCAGTTTATAGAAGGACATATAAAAAGATTCTAGTGGCTGCGTTCTACAGGTGGGCATCCCTGGGACTGCTAAAACTACTCAATTTTGTCACTTCCTCCACACTTCTTCCCTTCTCGTCCCTTTGTGAATCCTCCCACTTACCCCTGTCAGAAATGATCCGGTACCTTCAAATCAAAAACTTTTATACCCCCAACATTAACACTAATACCCTCCTCAACTAATACCCTCCTCAGCCAACTCTCTAGTTTTAAATCTAATTGTAAACATGATCCACACGCCAGGGGACTCATCTCATCCCTCTACTCCCAACTATTAGTCAAACAGGATTCAGGGAAACCACAATATACACCAAAATGGGAAGAGGACCTTGAACGCACCCTTGACAATCCAGACTGGTCTGAGATATGGTCTGCAACTAAATCATCCTCACCCAATATCCTAGCAGTTGAAACCAACTATAAAGTACTGACACTTTGGTACCTAGTGCCCTCTAGAATAGCCAAATTCGTCCTCTCCTATTCAGCCCACTGCTTTTGTTGATGTTCAGAACAAGGTACACACAAACATATATGGTGGACCTGCCCAATAGTCCAAACTTTCTGGAAAGATATATATATTTTTTTTTCTTTTTTTAAATGTTTGAAGTTCCCTTGCAGCCGGATCCAATCATGGCACTCCTTAATCTAAAACCAGACTCCTTATCATGCAGCCAATTTAAATCCAAGGTCCGCCCATTGCTGCAAAAATGAAAAGCCTTTTAATAATTGGACACTTACCTGTCCTGGAGTCCAGCGATGTCGGCACCGCAGCTGATGTTTCCATCAGCTGTCGGGTGCATGCCGTCTCCATTGTGAGTAAGGAAACCCGGCAGAGAAGCTTTACGGCCTCACGCCGGAAACCCTACTGCGCATGCGCGAGGCTCCGCTCCTCTCTCCTACTTGCCCGGCGGCTGGGGAAGGAGGAGGGAGGAGGAGGGAGCACGGGCGGTGACGTCAATATCCGCGATAATATGAGGCTCCCGGAAGTGGGAACAGGATACCTGTGAAAGACAGGTATCCTGCCCCCCCAAATTTGCCAAATGTGGCACCTGTGGGGGGAAGGAGTACAACGAGCAGAAGTTCCACTTTTGGGTGGAACTCCACTTTACGCATGTACGAATTTTTCCGTTCAATCTATTCGAAGCACGTTAAGCAGCACCATTGTAAGGGACACGGAAAATTATCAATTCAACAAAAAAGAAAAAGTTACGAATGTACGAATTTTTTCGTTCATTTTCGTTGTTCCTGTTTTTAGTTTTTCGGATTTTCTTTATTCGTACATTCGTTGTTTCTAATTAGTTTTTTTCAGATTTTTGTTGTTTTTTTGGATTCGTACGATTCGAACGATTTGTTATTCGGATTCGTTCCATTCGAACGATTCGTTTATTCGTACGAAAACTAACGAACGAAAAAAACGCAAAAAAACTAAAACAAACAAAACGAATTGCACATGTCTAAATGTTACCAGGTTGTGTAACCATAAAATGTCCATCCACAAATGGCAACCTCCACAAGGGGATTAGAAGCCAAATCCAGGAGGAGCTACAGAGTATAAAAAAAGAAGAGATTTTTCTTCTTGACCTCTCTTCTTGAGAAGAAGTTTAGCAATATGGTTACATTTAAAGGAAATGAAGGTACAACATTTAGCAACTCACATGGTTGATGATTAAAACAGGCACATCTAATTATGCAGGCATCCGGGGTAAAGCTGTCCACATAGACCATCCTCTGCACCGCCAGCTTTCACCTACAGTGGTGTGAAAAAGTGTTTGCCCCCTTCCTCATTTCCTGTTCCTTTGCATGTTTGTCACACTTAAGTGTTTCGGAACATCAAACCAATTTAAACAATAGTCAAGGACAACACAAGTAAACACAAAATGCAATTTGTAAATGAAGGTGTTTATTATTAAAGGTGAAAAAAAATCCAAACCATCATGGCCCTGTGTGAAAAAGTGATTGCCCCCTAAACCTAATAACTGGTTGGGCCACCCTTAGCAGCAACAACTGCAACCAAGCGTTTGCGATAACGTGCAATGAGGCTTTTACAGCATCCTGGAGGAATTTTGGCCCACTCATCTTTGCAGAATTGTCCTAATTCAGTTACATTAGAGGGTTTTTCGAGCATGAACGGCCTTTTTAAGGTCATACCACAACATCTCAATAGGATTCAGGTCAGGACTTTGGCTAGGCCACTCCAAAGTCTTCATTTTGTTTTTCTTCAGTCATTCGGTGGTGGACTTGCTGGTGTGTTTAGTATCATTGTCCTGCTACAGAACCCAAGTTCGTTTCAGCTTGAGTACACGAACAGATGGTCGGACATTCTCCTTCAGGATCTCTTGGTAGACAGCAGAATTCATAGTTCCTTTTATCACGGCAAGTCTTCCAGGTCCTGAAGCAGCAAAACAGCCCTAGACCATCACACTACCACCACCATATTTTACTGTTGGTATAATGTTCTTTTTCTGAAATGCAGTGTTCCTTCTACGCCAGATATACTTGGACACACACCTTCCAAAGAGTTCCACTTTTGTCTCATCGGTCCACAGAATGTTGTCCCAAAAGTCTTGGGGATCATCAAGATGTGTTGTGGAGAAATTGAGACGAGCTTTGATGTTCTTTTTGCTCAGCAGTGGTTTTCTCCTTGGAACTCTGCCATGCAGGCCATTTTTGCCCAGTCTTTTCCTGATGGTGGAGGCATGAACGCTGACCTTAACTGAGGCAAGTGAGGCCTGCAGTTCCTTGGACGTTGTTGTGGGGTCTTTTGTGACCTCTTGGATGAGTCGCCGCTGCGCTCTTGGGGTAATTTTGGGCGGCGGCCACTCCTGGGAAGGTTCACCACTGTTCCATGTCTTCGCCATTTGTGGATAATGGCTCTCACTGTGGTTCGCTGGATTCCCAAAGCTTTGGAAATGGCTTTATAACCCTTTCCAGACTAATAGATCTCAATTACTTTCTTTCTCAATTGTTCCTGAATTTCTTTGGGTCTCGGCATGATGTGTAGCTTTTAAGGATCTTCTGGTGGACCTTACTGTGTCAAGCAGCTCCTATTTAAGTGATGCCTTGATTGTGAACAGGTGTGGCAATAATCAGGCCTGGGTGTGGCTAGAGAAATTGAACTCAGGTGTGGACAACCACAGTTATAGTATGTTTTAACAAGGGGGGCAATCACTTTTTCACACAGGGCCATGATGGTTTGGATTTTTTTTCACCTTTAATAATAAACACCTTCATTTACAAATTGCATTTTGTGTTTACTTGTGTTGTCCTTGACTATTGTTTAAATTGGTTTGATGTTCCGAAACACTTAAGTGTGACAAACATGCAAAGGAACAGGAAATGAGGAAGGGGGCAAACACTTTTTCACACCACTGTATGTCAGTCTGCAATCGTGACCAACTACCCTGCAGTAGAGCGATCTGAAAGCGAGGCTTGAAGTGCTTCTGGAGCGCAGCATGGAAGGGATGATGTCGATGGCGGTGCGGAGGATGGTCTATGTGGACAACTTTACCCCGGATGCCTGCATACTTAGATGTGCCTGTTTTAATCACCATGTGAGTTGCTAAATGTTGTACCTTCATTAACCACTTTAAGACCAGCCTCGTTTTGGGTTTTAGGTGTTTACATGTTTAAAACAGTTTTTTTTGCTAGAAAAAAACTTAGAACCCCCAAACATTATATATTGTTTTTTTTCAAACACCCTAGAGAATAAAATGGCGGTCGTTGCAATACTTTTTTTCACACCGTATTTGCGCAGCGGTCTTGCAAGCGCACTTTTTTTGGAAAAAATTCACTTTTTTAAATAAAAAAATAAGACAACAGTAAAGTTAGTCCAATTTTTTTATATATTGTGAAAGATAATGTTACGCCGAGTAGATTGATACCTAACATGTCACGCTTCAAAATTGCGCCCGCTCGTGGAATGGCATCAAACTTTTACCCTCAAAAATCTCCATAGGCGACGTTTAAAAAATTCTACAGGTTGCATATTTTGCGTTACAGAGAAGGTCTATGGGTATAATTATTGCTCTCGCTCTACCGATCGCGGTGATACCTCACATGTGTGGTTTGACCACCGTTTTCATATGCGGGCGCTACTCACGTATGCGTTCGCTTCTGCGCACGAGCTTGTCGGGACGGGGCGCTTTAAAAAAATTTTTTTTTGTTTTTCTTATTTATTTTTCTTTCTTTTATTTTTTTTTACACAGTTTTTTAAAAAAAAAATTAATTGGCTCACTTTTATTCCTATTACAAGGAATGTAAACATTCCTTGTAATAGAAAAAAGCATGACAGGTCCTCTTAAATATGAGATCTGGGGTCAAAAAGTCCTCAGATCTCATATTTGGACTTCAATGAAAAAAACAAAAAATTGAAAATTCCTCTTTAAGAGGTATGGGCGGAAGTGACGTTTTTGACGTCGCTTCCGCCCTCCTATGGTATAGAGATGAGTGGCGGCCATCTTAGCGTCACTCATCTCTAGACACATCAGGGGAACAGACCCGATCGCCTCCGCCGCTGCCGACGGTTCCGGTAAGCGGCGGAAGGCGCGGGAGAGCGGCGGGAGGGGGGGCACCTCTCCCGCCGCCGATAACGGTGATCTCGCGGCGAATCCGCCACGATGACCACCATTATCGGACAGCCGACCGGCGCCTGAAGAGATGGATACCTCGGTTGTGGCAGCAGCTGCTGCCATTACCGAGATATCCCTCTTCAAAAAATGGACGTACATCGTCGTGCGCCGGTCGGAAAGTGGTTAAATGTAACCATATTGTTACACTTAGAGGCACCTCTTATCTTTTTTTATACTCAGATGTGACATGACTCTACTTGTATATCAAGTCATCGCTTGCATATTAAGTCAAAATTTGTTTAGAAATTTTGCTTGTCTTGCAAAACGCTCTCAAACCAAGTTACTCTCAATCCAAGGTTTTACTGTATAGAGAAAATGCATACAAAACTATATGTTCCCTGAAAGTTTGGGTAGTAGTGAGAAAAAGAACCAGCCCTCCACTCCAGTTCCTGGATTTTAAAGTAGAACTATAGACACAGCTTTTTTTTTTTCATTTTGGATAGAGTAAAAAAACGTTGATGAACTGGTACATGGTACCCACCAGACTTTCCAAACTGATACCACAGGATTCTTCACGCAAGAAGCATTGTTGACTTGGGTCCATGTATCATATTTGGTGGCACTGACTTAGGCACTTATAGCACTTACCCCGGGGTGAGCCGCTTGGTATGATGGGTATGATGGGTTCCCAATACTGGCTAGACTCTGCAAACCACTCTGTCCACTCTAAAAGCAGTGCACAGAACAATTGCAGGTCAATGTATATGTTTCAATACATTAGATTAACTGGCAGGAATCCGAGCTTCAGCTATGGCAATTGGCAACCAAAATAGAGCTAGACCACATTAAACTGGTATACACAGCATTGATAAGAATAACATCAACCGTGAAAAAAATGCATTCAAATTTAAGCCGGCTAATGTGGGGGCCCATCTGTATGGTGATGCACATGTTACTGTCTCTTTCAACTGAATGCAGTAGATGACTTTTTAGAGACAGTCCCTACTGGCACTAACTGTGGGTAGTGAGGGGATAAGCACAGTTGGTTACGCTCACCAGTCCTGTTAACCAATGGATCTGGTCCAGAATGCTTGGCAGTCTGTGGCGCCCAGTGGCACAGTCTTGACAATCAGGTCCTCAAAAGGCTCCATTCTCTCTTCTGTAAGAACTCACATGGCAATAGCGAACATATTACAGCGCACACATTCAAGAATGACGTTTCCTGCAGGGCTAGTTAAATACCTGAACATATTCAAAAAATACGGGGGTTTGGTCACACTATATGGTTATATAGTGCTCACATGGCAACATGTCTCTCCAGCTCTGGTCCCAGCACAGTGAAAGACCTCCCTCCAGCACTCTCAGGTTCAGTCTCTCTGAAGGTGGGCACAGACAGGTAGAAGAAGCAGGTCTGTGCCCTACAGTCCACAGCACAAGAGGTCCTCAGTAGCTCAGCCCTCAGCCAATATGGACACAACACACAGCTCCAGTCCCCACCAGGTTTCTCACAGTGTAGGCACACACAGAAACAGCTCTGCACACTCTGGTTTCCCCTGCACTGCCCAGACCTGTGCACATTTGCTCCAGGAAGTTTGCAGCCTGTCCAGTCCACTCCATGGTACAGTGCTTTCTCCTGGGACTACATGTTCTTTTATCATCCACTACGGCTGCATCATCCAGTGGAAGGGGGATGGAATGGCTGCACTCCCAAGTCCTCTTTCACCTCACCAACGCTGAGAGGAGGGACATGGGATCTCAGACACAGTCCACAGCTGCGCCACTCTATCCCTGTGAAGTGGTAAGAGGAAGAAGAACAGGCTCTCCCCTAGCCAGCGGGCACCTGGCTACACTAATATAAGTAAATCCCCAGAAAGTGCCTTATTATTTAAATTTTGATCTTGACCTACAGATTGAAATATGAAATGTGTCTAAAGCTAAATTGTTTTATTTTCTAATAAGGTGTGGAATTGATGAAAACCTTGCCAGGTTTTTATGGCTCTCCCGACTGGGGAGATTAACCCACTTATTTGTCCTAGTGATCACTGTTACTGGGACAGAAACTTTTGGAAATTCAAATTGTTTACAGTTGTCTCCAGGAATTGGAATTGGATGCAAAGTCTTGCAATGTAAATACCCGTTCAAGTGACAATTGTCTAAAAGAAGCTTTCCCTCATTTTGAGAGGTTTTCTTTCACTTTCTATTGTATTGTCAATTTTGAGTCAGGTCTTCTCATCCAACCTGATCCCACAAATGCTGTTTGGCTGAATAGACAAAAACTCCAATGAAACACTCCAAATCTTGTGGAAAGCCTTTCCAAATGAAGTGGAAGCTGTTATAGACATTTAACACTGGACACAAAAAGAGGAAGTACCAACTTTATAAAAGTAAGCATAGACCCACTTCCCATCTGGACTTAGTTATAGGTTTCTGAGACAGGAAGCATTACTTTGGGGAATAAAGGGAGGGTTGCGTCTACATTTCCCATACCCAGCAGATGACATTTTCAGGGGAATGGTAGCGAGATGGTCTTCCAATATATGGCGTTTTATCTCTTTGAACCTCAGCTTTTGGAAACCGCATATTAATACCAATGGTTTTGGAATGGGATGTCCAAGAAACTCGTATAGATGTAATGATCAGGTGTCCACAGACTAGGCCAAATGCATAGTGAATATAGACAGTATCAGTTTTTAACAAAATGTTTCCTTTACGGTAACAATTTTAACTTTTTATTACACAACAAAAATTATATTTCAAATAGCAAAAAATCACAACACCCACCAGCCTTCAAAACCAATTACCCGTCTGTTTATTGTTATTATTCATACTGTACACCCCTTATCCAGATGAACATTGAAAAGTTAAATCAAAGAGCAAATGTGTCTTAATTTTGTTGCTTAAATGATGTATCTTTGAACACACTTCAATGCAGAGGGAGCCGGGCTCTCGATAATCAGCCAGGACATTCCTCCGTTGGGCTGAGCTGTAAAGCTATATTTAAATTTAGTCTTGATCTCATTTCCTTTCTGAGATTGTTCTAGAAATAAAGTTTAGGAGCCCTATTTTAAGGAAATATCCAAAATGTGTTATATTTTGATATACCTTTTTACTGCAATAATCATTTTGCTTGCTTATCACATATTTTAAAGTGGAACTCCAGAAACTAAAATTGGTGGACTGTTATTGATGTCAAGGTAACACTGCAAGTGTGTTATAGTCATAGTACCCACTTGGTTAATCTGAGAATTGCATAGTCCATTGCTGCCAGATTTTTACGTTTTTTCACAGTGCTTCTGGGTGGGAGTGCAGCCTCTCATCATCTGATCCTGTACATGCAGTCTCCCCTGTGGGAAGTACAAAGGTGAAGTTTGGAAGTCCGCTAGGTGTGTAGACAAAATGTCAGGTATATCCAGGTAACGTCCGCTTTCTGAGAAAAGTGGACAGATCCAAATTCATTAGGCAAAATGCTCAGTGTCAACACACACATATATTTAAATTCCTAAACCCCTCCCTAATTTTGCCCATCCCCTCATTCCTCCTTGGGACACCCTTCCAACCCTTTTCTTTTGTGGGTGGGTCCTAAATGCTGCAGAGACTGGTGCCTTTCCCTACAGCATTTTCCTGTGAGTCCAGCATGGTCTGATGACATGTACCCTGGAGGTGGAGCCTTGGACTCACATTTCGGTTGGATGACCCTAAATGCCATTCAATCTGAATGGCAGAGTTGTGAGTGTTTGGGGGGCAGTGCTGGAGATAAGGTAAGTATTGCATTAAACCTG
This sequence comes from Lithobates sylvaticus, assembly GCA_028564925.1. Classification (NCBI taxonomy): domain Eukaryota; kingdom Metazoa; phylum Chordata; class Amphibia; order Anura; family Ranidae; genus Lithobates; species Lithobates sylvaticus. The sequence continues at coordinate 65,315,330 of CM053028.1, forward strand.
CTTGTGGGCATTTTTTTTACAAAGCTGGAGTTAGACCTTAATGAAGTTCCTAATAAAAACATTAGTAGGCCTTTTTTATTTATTAAACCAACAATGTCAAGCCCTCATATTAGTGCACTTGCATGCCGAACCTGACCTCTTTAGTTGTTTGTACTGTGAAGTAATTCATTCTGAAATATCATCAAAGATCCCAACAAAAATGTTAAAGTCAGTTTCAGGGGCTCACACACACCGTTTGCATTGAAATGTGTTGGGCAGTGTTGCAGCACAGTCCCAACTCAAAGACAAGGCAATGTGCCTTGTTTCCTATGGTGTCAGTTCACATGACCACAAGTGGGTTGGATGAACCTAAATGTCATTCAACCTAGAAGAGGATTGGCATTGAATGACAGAGTTGTGAGTCTTTGGGGGACAGTGCTGGAGATAAGGTAAGTATTGCAATAAATCTTCTTGTGGGCATTTTTTTTTTTACAAAGCTGGAGTTAGATATTTAGCAGGACTTTTTTTTAAATTAAACCAACAATGTTAATCCAAAAAAATTTTCAATGCAAAATTTAAATACGGTAATACAAAAGGCTTTGGAACCAACAAACAGTCCTCCTGGTTCAGCTCGCACTTGCACCTATTTTGATTGATGTCAGTTTTGGTTACAATATCTCTACACAGAATTTGTTTGATACATAGACTAGAACACTTGTTGTATTATTTTACAAGATTACATATATCACATTGATTTATTTAATTTCACAAATTGACATCTTTTCAACAATATATGGTTTATCAAATTATCACGGTATATATAGGATTGCATCCAAAATAGCAAGCGTTGTTTAGGCACGGAATTTACTCAGTGTGTTTATCAAGCATGACCATATTGAGTAAGGGCAGAATATTCATTTAGCATTTATGTAGCATCTGTTTGTCCTTAGCTCAGGCATGCAGGCAGGAGGGTGTGCTTAGCTGAGAAAGGACCTCCTCCCCTTCTGAAGACTTCTGGAATGTGTGACATAATTTGCCTAGGCATGGGCATCAGGAAGTAACTGAAGAAATGTAAAAAAAAAAAGGAAATATAATACAGTATACCTTCCTATCTATTTACTAATGCTAGCAGCGTAAGGATTAAAAATAGTCAATGTTTCCATGTTGCTCTATGTGAGCCCATACTGCTGTGTATGTCACAGTAACAAATTACTGTTGTTGCTATATTTTGTATTCTTTTTATATCTTGAAAAGAAAAATGTAATAAAAACAATTAGGCTACTTTCACACTGGGGCGTTGAGCGCGCTGGCGGTAAAGCGGCGCTATATTTAGCGGCGCTTTACCCGCGCTTTACCGTCATTTTAGCAGCGCTATTTGGCCACTAGCGGGGCAGTTTTAATCCCCGCTAGCGGCTGAAAAAGGGTTAAAACCGCCCGCAAAGCAGCGCTTTGCAGGCGCTTTGCAGGCGCTTTGCAGGCGGGTTTGGAGCGCTCCCCCATTGTTTTCAATGGGAAGGGGCACTTTAGGAGCGGTAAATACACCGCTCCTACAGCGCTCCAAAGATGCAGCTTGCAGGACTTTTTTGAGCATCCTGCAAGTGCACCGCTTCAGTGTAAATGCCCTCAGGGCTTTCACATTGGAGTGCATTGAGCCGCTTTTTCACGGCGCTTTGCAGGCACTATTTTTAGCACTTTAGCGCCTGCAAAGCGCCTCAGTGTGAAAGGGGCCTTAAAACAGAAAAATAGTCAATGTTGTTTGAGAGGGTGAAGTTCCACTTTAACTAGGTCTAGTCGGCTACTTCAGGGGGCGGGAAGAGGACAGGAATGCATGCCATGGGCCTATTCCTTCATAAATGACCCTGTGTTTATGCCATTTTGATGTGACATTTTTACCACAATAATCACATGGTTTCTTATTAAACACTGGTGATGATTATATGATTATGATATTGTTATAAACTGCCACTTAGCAGTTCTGCAGTGGTCTGCTACTCCCCTGCTGAGTCAGACTTAAGCCGGGCACACACTATTATTTTTTTTTGTGCAACCCTGCGGGTTGCATGAACAAAAACTGTCAGCTCTGGTCGGAGCCGCTGTACTAGCCATGCAAAGTTAGTATAGCGATCTCCTCCGCTGAGCTGTTCTGGCAGGGGGAAGGCCCCCCGCTAGAAACACCCCGATCAGCGCTCTCTGCCATTGGCTGAGAGCGCTAATCGGGATTCGGTCAGATGCTGGTTTTCCAGAATGCACATCCAACAGAAGCCGGCTGACACACACACACCAGCTGAATGTCGGCCGTTTTTTTTTTTTAACCGGGCGTTGTCTCCCAACATTTGGCCCACGTGTACCCGGCTTAACTACTTGCCGAACACTCGTCGCAGATGTACTTTGGCAAAGTGATTCGGCTGCGCAATTTTTCGTGCATGAGCATTCGTGTGGGCGCATGCGCAGGCAGTGCGTGCGCGTTCCGATTGGTCAGCGGGGGAGCCAATCAGTGGGTTCGGTGGACTCCATGTCTGCCGGCCGCCCACGATCATTCCCTGCAGAGACAGAACGGGGATCTGCCGAAGAAAACAACTGAGCTAAGCAGGAAGACGGATCTCTGTATTTCCCCAGTCACACAGTCCTTCATACAGTTAGTAATCACAAACAGGGAGCACATTTAACCCCTTGATCGCCCCTGATGTTGACCCCTTCCCTGCCAGTGTCATTAGTACTGTACAATGTCAGTGCATATTTTTAGCACTGATCACTGTATTAATGTCACTGGTTCACAAAAAAGTGTCAAAACGGTCAGTTAATTGTCCGATCTGTCTGCTGTAATGTCGCAAAAGTTTCTGATCCCTGCTATTACTAGTAAAAAAAAAAAAAATGCCATAAATCTATCCCCTATTTTGTAGACGCTATAACTTTTGCACAAACCAATCAATATATGCTTAATATATGCTTATAGTTTTTTCGTTTTTTTTTTTTTTTACCAAAACTATGTAGAAGAATACATATTGGCTTAAACGGATGATTACTTTTTTTTTTTTTTTTTTCGGATATGTATTATAGCAGAAAGTAAAAAATATTGTTTTTTTTTTTCAAAATTGTCGTTTTTTTTTTTTTGTTTATAGTGCAAAAAATAAAAAACGCAGAGTGATCAAATACCACCAAAAGAGATCTCTATTTGTGAGGAAAAAAGGGTGTCAATTTTGTTTGGGTACAGTGTTGCACGACCTCGCAATTGTCAGTTAAAGTAACGCTCTGCCGTATCGCAAAAAATGGCCTGGTCATAAAGGGGGTAAATCCTTCCGGGGCTGAAGTGGTTAAGGTAGGCCATAGACAGTGTGAATTTCTTTCCTGCCACCACTGGTAGCAGTAAAGAAATTTCCTGCTACCCGCGGTGGCAGGAAATTTCAGCTCGGCTGGTTCCTGCTGAACTGGCAGAGATTTAAACCATCTATGACTGGCCTTACAGCTCTCCATTTATTAAAGTTTTACTACCTAGGTAAAGGAGAGCTCTCAGCAGTGAACGTAGCGGACCTCTGCAGAGAGACCACTGCCTCCACACAGAGAGCAAGTATCTTTCTCTTCAGCATGCTGGCAGGGGGCAGGCTTTTCTACTCTGTGGCTGCTGAAGAAAACAAACTGCAAGACTTTGCACACCTTTTGTTTTGATGCAGCTGGAAAATTCTTAGCTGATTTAAGCTGAATGTTCAGTGGGGCTTAAAGTATATAAAGAATTATTTTTGGATCTATATATATATATATATTTTTTACTCAAGAGCTAGGCACTGCCATAAAGGATCTTGTTTTGCAGAACTTTGGCAAAGCGTCAAGGATTTTGTTTCTTGAGTTTTAAGAAATTTTCATCACTTTTTCCTTCTTGCATAAAAATACAACCTTAACTACTTTAGCAGAGGCACTCTCAGGTTTGAAAAATAATTGTGCTTGGTGCCAGTGTCTGCAATTGAAATTACCATCAATTCAGTTTCAGTTCTGAATCTCACGAAGAAGATCCACTTTCACAAGAAATTCACCTTCTACCGCTAGCGCCCCGAGCTTCGGCTGTGATATTTGAGTCTCGTTTTCCTGTGGCTACAGTCGGGCCGAGCCTTGCAGACACAAATCATTATCCAAGCCGAGAGAGAGGAGGAAGGGGATGGTTTACTGAAACTCTGGTGCAATTGTAATTCTCAGCATTCATCTTGAGTCATCCACTAGCAGAGTTTAAGGATGTTTTTATTGTAAGTTCCATTCGGGGGGACTCCAGGGTACTTTGTTTTATTTAAAAAATATGTAAAACCAATCACTAACATCTCATTTAAAGTGTAAGTTCACTTTAAAAAAAAAAAAAAAAAGGTAAACTAACACCCTACATCCTTCCCAATCCCCTGGTACCTGCTGTACTTACCATCATAGGTGACGAGCTGTCATTGCTCGCACAGCTGGTGTAGCAGTCCAGCGATTTGAAATCCCGCTCTTCTTCTTTCTGAATCAGATTGATTTTAATTGGTCAGAATCAGCCGCTATGACCAATCAGAATTGCTCTGATCTGTACTGGAAGGTTTACAGAAAGAAAGGTAAAAGAGTGGGGATTCAAAATCCTTGGACCACTGCACTGACAGCTCATCACCCACATCACCCATAAGAGGTAAGTATAGCGGAGACCTGGTGCAGTGGGAAAGGTGTAGGGTGTTAGTTCACCCTTTCATTTTTTCTGAAAAGGTGAACTAACCATTTATTAACCAAGAACTAAAAATCTTCACGTTTGCAATTACAAATGCAGTTTTCATTAATACCTAGTCATCCTGTCATTAAAGAGGAGGTCCAGCTGAATTTTTTTTTTTTTTTTTAAATCAGCAGCTACAAATACTGCAGCTGCTGACTTTTAATAAATAGACACTTACCTGTTTCAGGATCGCTCGTCTCTAGGCTGCCCCCGCCGCCATCCTCTGTCAGGGAATCAGGAAGTGAAGCTTGTGGCTTCACTGCCCGGTTCCCTACTGCGCATGCGCGAGTCGCGCTGCGCATCTTTATTGGTCCCCGTTGTGTCCTGGGAACTGTGTTTCCCAAGACACAACGGGGCATCTTCGGATATGGGCGGGCCAGCTCCGGCTAGCTCGTCCCGGAAGTGGGTGCAGATACCTGTATTGTACAGGTATCTGCACACCCTCCCCCCTGAAAGGTGTAAATTGTGGCACCGGAGGGGGGGGAATCCGATAAGCGGAAGTTCCACTTTAGGGTGGAGCTCCGCTTTAAGGTCTTTGTACAGGTAATTCCTGTTATGGGGTAATAACTGTCTCCATAAAATAGCCATTTAAAAGATAAAATAGCACTTTTTTCCTGCTGTTAGATGCCCTCTTCCTCTGAGCCCCAGTCATTCTTAACCTGCCTCAACCTGTGATTGGACAGTGAAAGTAGAAGCAGCACAATGATGAGTTAATCTCTCTGTCCCTTTACATCAGGGGTGTCAAATTTTTTTTCAAAGAGGGCCAGATTTGATGAAGTGAACATGCTTGAGGGCCGGCCATTTTGCCTGACATTCTTTAAACCATTAAAATTAGGTCTAAGGGTGTTCGCCCAAGCACTAATACACTGCCCAACAAGAATTCTCTTGCCTTTGTGCTGTGTGTGGTGAATAGATGAGCTTGGGCGTGTTATTTGGATATACTGTATTTATCGGCTTATAACACGCACCTTAACTTTAAAAAAGGACGTTTCAGGAAAAAAATCTTAAATTTTAAATGAAGATCTGTGAAGCAAAATAAGGGTCAGTGCCCATCAATGCAGCCTAATCAGTGCCCATCTGCAGCCTCACAAGTGCCATGAATGCAGCACCCACCGTATTGCCATGAATGCAGCACCCACTGTATTGCCATGAATGCAGCCCCCACCGTATTGCCATGAATGCAGCACCCACTCCATTGCCATGAATTCCGCACTCACTCCATTGCCATGAATGCAGCACCCACTGTATTGCCATGAAAGCAGCACCCACCATATTGCCATGAATGCAGCACCCACTCCATTGCCATGAATGCAGCACCCACTCTATTGCCATTGATGCAGCACCCACATTGACATAAGCAAAAAAATCAATAGCTGGTGTTGCGCTCCCAGGTGTATATGCGTATAGATGTTGAGAATGTCACTTATAAATAATGTGCAAAATGAACAACTCATAAGTATAAATAGACACAATGTCACATAAATACTGTACAGGTACTAATAAAAAGAAAATAAATAGTGACAAACACTACAATGATGTGCAAAATAAAGTGACTGATGTGCGTCCACTGCTACAACCCTTCAGTGAAGCAGTAGCGTGCAAATATAAAATTATAAAGTGACTGTAGTGCAATGGTTGCTAAAACATCCCATAAAAATAGTAAAAGTGATGATATGAATGGTAAAAAAAATATAAATGGAATAAAAACACACATTCAAAAATAATAGTCCATAGGCACATGTGCAAAGTGGTGCAAAATAGTGCAGCTGGAATTCTGGTCTGGGGTTTCCAGCAATATACAAGTGCAGAGTACAGATCTGGAAGTGCTGAATATCTTGAATATAGTGGCACTGTGTTTAAGGTGCTGTGGGTCTTTGGTGCTAGTGTCACCCATAGGTGTACTAAATTCTTGCCTTACTGCTGTAAGGTAAGCAGCATATGTAGAAAACAGGGAGATAGATGGTCACTCCAGGGGAAAAATGTGTGTCTCCTGTTCACTCTTCCTCAGCCCTTCCATAAGTGTGTGAAGCCTAACTGGTGATAACTCTGGATACTTCCTCACAGGATTAAACCAGGCAACGCTCAGCATACAACAGCCATGGTGGTATAGGGAGGAAATAAGGAACTTCTATTGTGTAGTATTTTGGTACAAGCGTTTTTATTATTAAAACATAAAGTAAGGTACTCACATTAAAATACACATACAGTGTAATGTATGTAACAAGCGGCAAGCTCGTGGCCAGGACGTCACTTCCGGTGTCCGTGTATCCAACGCGTGTCGTCACCGTCATGTGACTTCGCCTGGGATAAAATATGGCCATCGGAAGTGTCTTTAAATAGCGAGAGGTTAATTTGGGCAGTCGGACATTTTCTTGTGGCTTTCCATGTATGTAGTATTAGCGCCGCCATTTTCTAAGGGATCGGAAAGAAAGGGGAAGATTTCTTGTCTGACTTTTTCAGTTGTTTAGTACCATATGGATAGAGGATCCTTGGATATATGTGATTATCGATCTAATACTAATACGGACCCAGGATTCTGTGAGGCTTCATACCCTTGACTACATGCTACTGACGGGGCTGATTACATGCTTGTAACGCTTAGCCATCTGGTAAGCGCATTTGTTATTTGGTGGACGGGTTTATCACTCCTGACCAATATATGTGAAGTCACCGTGGTGGTTCTACCTGAATTTGGAGACTCTTCATATTTCTTATGAACTTTTTCCTGCTTTTCCTAAACACTGACACTAAATTCATTTGTGTTGGTGAATCATGTTTTTTATATCTGCTTATTTCATTTTAGATTTAGGGTAGCAGCATATATATTTTCTGTAAAGTGTTGCTGGCGCAGTTTTTTCGATTTCTATATTGCTCCTTGTGTGTGTATCCCACCTAAGCTGCAGCCTATACGCTTCACATGTAATTTTCATTTTGATTTATTTTTGTCTAGCGCAGTTTATTTCTTCTATATTTTTTATTTGTGTTGTAATATATATTAAAGTGGTTCTGCACCCATTTCATTTAGTAAATCTCTTTGCCTTCCAAATCAGGCAAAGAGTACTAAATGAAATGTGTTTTTTTTTTTTTTTTTTACTTACCTTGTAATTGATGACTTCCGGTCTTCTCTCGCTTCGGCGGTGGGCGGGGTCTCTGCGTCGATCGTCGTCAGGCCGCACTGTCTCCTGGGATCTGGTGTCATTGTTCCCAGGAGTCAGTGCGGACATCTTCCGAAATCTCGCGAGATTTCGGCCACATCTTCCGAAATCTCGCGAGATTTCGGACACATCTTCCGAAATCTCGTGAGATGTCGGCAGATGTGCCGTTACTGCGCACGCGCGAGTAACGGCGGTGCATGCTGGGCCATCTAAAGTGCCTGTGGGGGTTTCACATGCCCACAGGCAAGATGGCCCCCAGCACAAAAGAAGAAGATGAGGAACTTCATCGGACGAAAACCGGCGGCGATCGAGATGGAAGATGGAACAGGTGAGTCCCCCAATAAAGGTAAGCATCCTTTGTATACCCCCCCCCCAAAAAAAAATATATATATACAGAGTGCAGAACCGCTTTAACAACTGTTAAGATAAGTTATCAACCACAAAGGAAGCATTTTGTTTTTAGAGTAGCCAACATATACACTTGTGATGTGAGAAGGAGCAGTAAAGCACAACCATTGTGCAGCAAAGCATGGCTTGTGGGTATGGGGGAACATGTGACCTCCCCATTTGAAATTGCTTGGGCCTAAGTGTCCAATTGCCAGGCCTAACATTAACATTGACATTGACTATTGTCAATTTACTCTGAATGGGTGAAGTGGCAGTGGTGGTAATTTACTAAAAGTAAATAGTGCACTTAAAGTGCACTGCAAGTACTGTACCTGCAAGTACAATAAAAGTACATAAAAAACTGCATTTTTGCTTGCACATGATTAGATGTAGAAATCATCAGAGCTTCCCCTCATTTCAGAGCTTCCCCTCAGATATAGAGCAACTGCACCTTCAGTTTTCTTGCAGTGCACTTCTAGTGCACAATATATTTGTCTTTAGTAAATCAACCTCCCTGTCTCTTTAAACATAAAAGATTCAGGGTTTAGTAATCTTTTCAGAACTAGCCAGGACAAATAAGATCTTTCAGCATATGGCACTGCACGGCTGTGAATATGAGCACATTCTCAGTGGGTTCTATAAATATGAGCTAATGAAAAGTGCAATCAAAGAGCAATTCACACTCGAAGCAGACAAAATAGTTCACAAACTCTACTGAGTGCAGTTTTCATCCAAAACCAGGTCAGGTAACCTCATCTTAGAGAAACTGAAACCCTTTCTGTGATTGAAACTTTTAGGTAACTCAAAGCTCCCGAAGAAGTGTCTGTGTCATCACGTAACGCATGGGGTACTCTTTTTTTCTGTTACCTTTGCTTAGTTCTATCAAGCCAGAAACTATATTATTTTGTTCCAAAACCTGGGGCAGTTCTCGGTATTTACTGAGCAGAACATCCTGTTTTTGTCCAGGGGATTGGAGAAAGTAGTCACCTGATCCTCTGGTCCACCTGCAAACAGTGCTCCCCTATGGTTCACGGTAGACTGTTACTGACATTCCCATGTCCAGAGCAGGTCTATGGGTGTGATGACATAAGGAACAGTCCACCACAAGGGGCCACTAGCCAGTGAAGGGGCAGGAGCCACGGGGACTGGTCTTGTGTGGGGCGGATCAGAGGATTAGGTGAGTATATCTCCATTCTCCAATCCCCTTAAGAAAAAAAAAAAGGGATGGGCCTAATGGACCCCTGTTCGGTTTGCACCAGAAATTTCGAACACAGAAAAAGTTCGGACCCGAATAACGAACCCCATTAAAGTCAATGGGACCTGAACGTCAAAAATCAAAAGTGCCCATTTTAAAGGCTTATATGCAAGTAATTGGGCATACAATGGTTATAGGGGTCCGGGTCCTGCCCTGGGGACATGTATCAATAAAAAAAAGTTTGTGAAAAGCGTTGTTTTTAAATGAGCAGTGATTTTTTGATTTTTAAATTGAAAGTATAAAAATTTAAGATTTCTTCCAATATAGTGCCTGGGGGGTCCCCTTATTCTACCTGTAAAGTGGCAGATCTTTACCATGTCTAGAATCTGCTGCAGCAATAATTGCATTTATAAACCCCAAAAAAAAGACATTTTCACAGCAACCTGCCTTTATTTTGCTCAGCAACAGCTGGCAAGCCAGTGTGTATGATGAGGCCACAATATAGTGCACTGGGAACAAGATTAGAGATTTTTTGGATACATTCTGGTGTCACTTTGACTTTGGATAGAAGTAACGGGTGCGTAAAAATTGGTCTTTGGGTGTTGTGGCGCCTTCCCACCGTTACCCTATAGAGGTACTCTTGATGAAAGCAAGAATCGGCTTTGCTGTAAAAAATTGCAATGATATGCACCTGTCAAACAGGTGCAGAAAAATTACTCTTTGGGTGTCAGGGGCACCTTCCCACCATAACCCTCTTGATGAAGGCAAAAAAATTGCAATGATATGCACCTGTCAAACAGGTGCTGAAAAATTGGTCTTTGGGTGTTAATTGTGCCCATGAAACCTATACCAAAAATATTCTTCCAGATGAAATGATTGAACACCCCAAAGCTAGGCAGCCTCGAAGTCCTGCAGAGATTCCACATCTCAAAAAGAGTTAATCAGTGACATCCGCATCAGGGGCTTCATAGCTGTTAATCCAGGACTGATTAATTTTTATAAAAGTCAAACGGTCTACGGAGTCTGTGGACAGACGTGTTCTATAACGAAACCACCTGCAGCACTGAATGCCCGTTCTGAAAGCACGCTGGATGCAGGGCAGCCCAGCAACTCAATAGCATACTGGGCAAGTGGTCTATTCTTATGACCCAGTAAGTCAGTGGATTGTCAGATGGAAAGCTCTCCTTCTCTGTTTTGCCCCAAGGTAGTAGTCCACCATGTGATGCAGACGCTGCCGATGGGATGTGGAAGCTGACAGCCCTGGGCGGTGAGGACTAAAAAACTCCGAAATGCCTTACTTAGGCAAATGCCTTCTCCAACGCTCCTCTCTTGACCAACAGAAAACTCAAAACTAAGTTTTCCACGACACCGTAGTCAGGAAAACATTCAATAAAAACCTTTTTAACGTGTCCTCAAGAGATTTTATCTTCTCCACTCTCTGTGGGGACGGGATGAGTTCTGAGACCTTCCCCTTATAACGGTGGTCAAGGAGGGTTGCCAACCAGTAATCATCCTTCTCCTTTATGCCACGTATTCTTGGGTCCTTTTGCAGGCTTTGAAACATGAGGTTGCCCATGCGCCTCAAATTTGCCGAGGCTTGAGAAGTAGACTCCTGGGGGTCACTCAGGATGACACCATCTGGAACTTCCTCCTCCCAGCCACGTACTACTCCCAAGGGTCCTGGGGTTGGAAAGTCATCCATCGCTTACAGATTGACGCATGTCTTCATCTTTTTCGAAGCCTATCAAAGTGCCGGAATCCTCCTCCTCCCCTCTTTCCTCCTGTGCGTTCTGTGACATAGGAATGATGGTGTCTGATTAAAGTGGGCCTTGAGAGGAAAGGAAGTCCTCCTCTTCCTCCTGCTGCTCTGCCTCCAGTGCCCTGTCCATAATGCCACGCAGAGTCTGCTCTAGCAGGAACACAACAGGGATTGTGTCACTGATGCATGCACTGTAACCTCCTTGCCCAACGATAAGGGCTTGCAATGCACTGTTCATTTCTGCAATGCATTGTGGTCGGTTCGGATGTTCGCGAACGTCTGAACATCGAAAGTGTGGCCCGAACTTATGCTCGGGCCTAACCGTTCACCCATCCCTAGCGGGCACTGGGAAAACTTTTTTTTGCCTGGAATTGGTCTGTTTTGCTGATTAACCAAGCTGTTTTGGTATATAATCAATGACCCATTCAGTCTTTCAAATTGGTTATGGATTGACTGAATACTTACTATACTGGCTATGTTACAGTAGTGGGACTGAGAACAAACACAAGTTTTTAAAGGTGTCAGAATGCACTTTGGGTGCTCAGACCACAGGGAAAAAGGCAAAAGCCTTTAGATATACTGATAGCTTCCCTCTTTTTTGATAATACTGTTTTTCATTAGTTCTTACTGTGTCTAGATGTGCCAAACATGTGTAAGTTTTTAAATAACAGTTTTTATTCTTTGCCTAGAAAGTGCTGATTTTATCATATTCTGCACGGCATCTCTTATTAATTGCTTCAAAGAATGTCAAGAAGTCCTAATCCTTCCCTCAACCTGCTTTTCTGAGAATTAACAAATAATCGGAGACAATGTGAAGGAAAAGGTCACGCTGAGCTGCGATGCCTACTGAGATATTGAGACATAGAAAATGCTCAGTGTGAAGATTAGGGATGAGCCGAACACCCCCGGGTTCGGTTCGAACCAGAACCTTCGAACGGACCGAAAGTTCGCGCGAATTTTCGAACCCTATACGTTATAATGGACGCGAACGTTCGAAATCAAAAGTGCTAATTACAACGGCCAATATGCATGTTAATGTCATAAAACAGGTTTGGGGACCCGGGTCCTGCCCCAGGGGACATATATCAATGCAAAAAGAACTTTTAAAAACTAACGTTTTTTCGGGAGCAGTCATTTTAATGATGCATAAAGTGAAAAAAAAAAAGTGAAATTTTCCTTTAAATATGGTACCTGGGGGTGTCTAAAGTATGCCTGTGAAGTGGCATGTGTTTCCCGTGTTTAGAACTGTCCTTGCACAAAATGACATTTGTAAAGGAAAAAAAGAAGCCATTTAAAACCACTTGCGGCTTTAGGTTTGATCTTAAGTAGAATCTGAACAGGTACATTATGAAGTGTAGCTCCATCCCAAAAAAATCTATTTTTAAGCTTTTTGGAGAACATAGGGAGGGGTTATCACCCCTGTAACATTTGCTGTCTTTGCACATCTGTTCAGAACATGTCACCTCACTTTCCGTCCCAATGACAAATGTTTTTGGAAAAGTGGGGTTTTAATTGAAACAAGGATTGGTGATAAAGTATCAGTAGAGAGGAGATACCTTTTTCCCAAATTAAATCTAACAGGATAGAATTTCCCTTCCTAGGGGTAGATTTCCTCTCACTTCCTGTTTTCTCTTTCCATTTGCAAGTAGGAGTCGTTTGTAAGTTGGATGTTTGAAAGTAGGGGCCTGGCGTATATACTCTGCAGAAATTTGCCCTATTAGATGTTGGTGTAGCCACAAGACTGGTGGGCACAGGAATGGGCCCTGCTGTGAGTTAATAGATCAAGATTTGTAATTGCATGCACCTGTTGAACAGGGCAGAAAAATTGGGGGTGGTGGTGGTGGTGGTGGACGGTTTTGCCACAAGACTGTAAGCTCTCACAGTTACTCTTGGTGGGCGCAGGAATGGGCCCTGCTGTGAGTTATTAGATCAAGATTTGTAATTGCAAGCACCTGATGAACAGGGCAGAAAAATTGGGCCTTTGGCGGTGGTGGTGGACGGTGTTGCCACAAGACTGTAGGCCCTCATAGTTACTCTTGGTGGGCGCAGGAATGGGCCCTGCTGTGAGTTATTAGATCAAGATTTGTAATTGCAAGCACCTGATGAACAGGGCAGAAAAATTGGGCCTTTGGCGGTGGTGGTGGACGGTGTTGCCACAAGACTGCAGGCCCTCATAGTTACTCTTGGTGGGCGCAGGAATGGGCCCTGCTGTGAACTATTAGATCAAGATTTGTAATTACCCGCCCCTGTTAAACAGGGGCTGAAAAATTGTGCCTTAGGCACTGGTGCTGGTGCCACAACACTGCAACCCCTCACAGAGACTGTACTTGGAGCACAGCAGTCACACGTGTTGCGAAGCATTTTTTTAAAAAATTGTAATTACCCGCCCTGTTAAACAGGGGCTGAAAAATTGTGCCTTAGGCACTGGTGCTGGTGCCACAACACTGCAACCCCTCACAGATACTGTACTTGGAGCACAGCAGTCACACGTGTTGCGAAGCATTTTTTAAAAAAATTGTAAGTACACGCCCCTGTTAAACAGGGGCTGAAAAATTGTGCCTTAGGCACTGGTGCTGGTGCCACAACACTGCAACCCCTCACAGATACTGTACTTGGAGCACAGCAGTCACACGTGTTGCGAAGCATTTTTTTTAAAAAAATTGTAAGTACACGCCCCTGTTAAACAGGGGCTGAAAAATTGTGCCTTAGGCACTGGTGCTGGTGCCACAACACTGCAACCCGGCCCTCACAGATACTGTACTTGGAGCACAGCAGTCACACGTGTTGCGAAGCATTTTTTTTTAAAAATTGTAAGTACACGCCCCTGTTAAACAGGGGCTGAAAAATTGTGCCTTAGGCACTGGTGCTGGTGCCACAACACTGCAACCCGGCCCTCACAGATACTGTACTTGGAGCACAGCAGTCACACGTGTTGCGAAGCATTTTTTTTAAAAAATTGTAAGTACCCGCCCCTGTTAAACAGGGGCTGAAAAATTGTGCCTTAGGCACTGGTGCTGGTGCCACAACACTGCAACACGGCCCTCACAGAGACTGTACTTGGAGCACAGCAGTCACACGTGTTGCGAAGCATTTTTTTAAAAAATTGTAAGTACCCGCCCCTGTTAAACAGGGGCTGAAAAATTGTGCCTTAGGCACTGGTGCTGGTGCCACAACACTGCAACACGGCCCTCACAGAGACTGTACTTGGAGCACAGCAGTCACACGTGTTGCGAAGCATTTTTTTAAAAAAATTGTAAGTACACGCCCCTGTTAAACAGGGGCTGAAAAATTGTGCCTTAGGCACTGGTGTGGTGGCATGGATCATTGAGGAGGAGGAAGAGGATAGTCAGTGAACATAAGAGGACAGTCACTCAGCATCAGCATAGGCAGTCTTGAAGGGATGTGACATTAAAAATTATTCGGTTATATCCGCCTCAGGTGCCTGGTAGCTGGTGGTGATCCAAGACTGATTCATTTTGATGAATGTCAGTCGATCAACCGAGGCGGTGGACAGGCGCACCCTATGATCAGTCACAAATCCTCCAGCAGCACTGAATGTGCGTTCGGAAAGAACGCTGGAGGCAGGACAGGCCAGTAGCTCAATTGCATACTGTGCAAGCTCTGGCCAGTGATCCATCCTCAGGACCCAGTAAGCCAGAGGATTTTCGGTGGGAAAGGTGTCCAAGTCTGACCTTGCCCCAAGGTATTCCTGCACCATGTATATCAGACGCTGGCGATGGTTGCTGGAACCGATCATACCTTGGGGCTGCGGACTAAAAAATTGTCTGAACGCATCGGTCAGACGTCCACCTTCCCCACCGCTCCTTCTGCCACTGACCGAAGCCTCAGCAACTCGTCGCCCAGGACCAGGAGTTTGTAGCCTCCCAGTTTCTGGGAACGCGTTGCACAGACCTTTCTGCAAGGCCTCCCTGAGATGTCTCATCCTCTGCTCCCTCTGCGACGGCAAGATAAGGTCCGCAACCTTACCCTTGTACCGCGGATCAAGGAGAGTGGCCAGCCAGTAATGGTCCCTCTCCTTGATCCGAAGAACACGAGGATCCTTCCGCAGGCTTTGCAGGATCAGGGAGGCCATGCAGCGTAGGTTAGCTGAGGCATTCGGTCCGGAGTCTTCTGGGTCACTGAGGATGACATGATCGCCAGCCACCTCCTCCCAGCCACGTACAAGTCCACTGGCTTGTTGGGACTGTACATCATCCCTAAAAGACTGCTGCTGCTGATGCTGAGTGCCAGGCTCCACCTCCATGCTCACACAATCCTCCTCCTCCTCCTCCTCCTCCTCCTCCTCCTCCTCTTCCTGCGTGATGGGTGGGACAGAAGGAACACTGTCCGGATAAAGGGGGCCTTGAGAGGCAAGGAAGTCCTCCTCTTCCTGCCTCTGTTCTGCCTCAAGTGCCCTGTCCATTATCCCACGCAGCGTATGCTCCAACAGGTGGACAAGAGGGACAGTGTCACTGATGCATGCACTGTCACTGCTCACCATCCTCGTGGCCTCCTCAAATGGTGAGAGGACAGTGCATGCATCCCTGATCATGCTCCACTGACGTGGGGAAAAAAAACCAAGCTCCCCTGACCCTGTCCTGGTGCCGTAGTCGCAAAGGTACTCATTGATGGCCCTCTGCTGCGTGTGCAGTCGCTGCAGCATGGCCAACGTTGAGTTCCACCTGGTGGGCATGTCAGATATTAGGCGGTTCTTGGGCAGGTTCAGCTCCTTTTGCAGCTCAGTCAGCCGAGCACTGGCATTATAAGATCGGCGGAAATGCACACAGACTTTCCTGGCCTGCCTCAGGACATCCTGTAAGCCTGGGAACCTGCCCAAAACCGCTGCACCACCAGGTTGAGGACGTGAGCCATGCAGGGCACATGGGTGAGCTGCCCCTGTCGCATGGCGGAGAGGAGGTTGGTGCCATTGTCAGAAACGACCATTCCTGGCTTAAGCTGACGTGGCGTCAACCACCTCTCGGCCTGCCCCTGCAGAGCTGCCAGAACCTCTGGCCCAGTGTGGCTCCTGTCCCCCAAACACACCAGCGCAAGCACGGCATGGCATCTTTTTGCCTGCGTACTTGCGTAGCCCCTTGTACGCCTACGGAGCACCGCTGGTTCCAAGGACAGAGCACTGGAGGAAGAAGAAGAGGAGGGGGTGGAGGAGAGAGGTGTGTCACAACCAGTAGCAGTAGTCGCGCTTTGGAGGCGTGGTGGCGGAACAACCTCCAACACTACTGCACCTTGTCCTGCATCCCTCCCAGCTGCCAATAGAGTGACCCAATGGGCCGTGAAAGAAAGGTACCGTCCCTGTCCATGCCTGCTGGACCATGAGTCAGCGGTAATATGCACCTTACCGCTGACCGCCCTGTCCAGCGAGGCATGGACATTGCCCTCCACATGCCGGTAGAGAGACGGAATCGCCTTCCGCGAGAAAAAGTGGCGTTTGGGAACCTGCCACTGAGGAACCGCACATTGAACAAACTCACGGAAGGGGGCCGAGTCTACCAACTGAAAAGGCAGCAGTTGAAGTGCTAGCAATTTAGCAAGGCTAGCATTCAACCGCTGGGCATGTGGATGGCTGGGAGTGTACTTCTTTCTACGGTCCAGCAGCTGGGGCAGGGAAATTTGCCTGCTGCAATCGGACGTCGGTGTACTGCAAGTACTTGGTTGTGACACACCGAATTCTACACCTTCAGTCCTCTCAGAGCAGCTTTCAGAGAGGACTGAAGGTGTAGTGGGGATGGAGATCCCAGCTGAGGAGGAGCAAGGAGAGGTCCGCTTAGTTCTTTGGTGTGGGTCTTTTATGTGTGCCTGCCAACGAGCTGCATGGCAGGTCGCCATATGTCTGGTCATGCTTGTCGTGCCCAAGCGGCTGATGTTTTGGCCACGCGAGATACGCTTGAGACAAATATTGCAAATAGCAGTGGTGCGATCTGCTGCACTCGTCTCAAAAAAGGCCCACACCAAAGAACTTTTCTGATAACGTGCAGAGGCAGCGCCCTGCACAGGCGGAGCTCTGCGGTGTTGTACAGTTGCTGTGCTGGCCTCTACCTGGCCTCCAGGGGGCATCCTGCCTCGTTGGACATGTGACGCCGCATCCTCCTCCTCCTCGTCCTCCTCCTCATCCTCTCTCCCTTGAGGCACCCACGTGGAGTCAGTGACCTCATCATCCCCTCCCTCTTCACCACTAGAGCAAACCTGGCAGTAAGCTGCAGCTGGTGGAACAGTACTGCCAGATTCCTCAAGCTGGGTATCGTCATCCGAGCCTTCGAATCGTTGGGCATCCTCCTGGAGCATGTACCCAACACTGTGCTCAAAGAGTTCGGGGGACTCCTCAGGAGGACATGGTGGGTCTAGGGAAGGGGTGGCTGATGATGCTCTGTCAGTACCCTGAGCCTGGGTGAGAGAGGATGAGGAGGATGAGGAGGGCTTGGTCATCCATTCTACCAAGCCTTCAGCATGATGCGGCTCCACATGTCCAGCTGCCGAAAACAAAGACGCGGGTGTCCCATGGCCACGTGCTGATGACGATGCACGACCACGTCCACGTCCACGGCCACGTCCACTAGAAACAGAGCCTGCCTGCCCTGTGTTCTTGGCTCTGCACGCTCTGCCTCCCCTTGGCGGTCTTCCAGCCATTGTAGTCGGTAGTCCTGTGGGTGCTGCTGAGAAGAAAATATAGGAGCTCTGTGTGATGCCACTAACACACTAGAAGTCCTATGGGTGCTTCTGCAAAGAAAATAGAGGAGCTCTGTGTGATGCCACTAACACACTAGAAGTCCTGTGGGTGCTTATGCAAAGAAAATAGAGGAGCTCTGTGTGATGCCACTAACACACTAGAAGTCCTGTGGGTGCTGCTGAGAAGAATATATAGGAGCTCTGTGTGATGCCACTAACACACTAGAAGTCCTGTGGGTGCTTATGCAAAGAAAATAGAGGAGCTCTGTGTGATGCCACTAACACACTAGAAGTCCTGTGGGTGCTTATGCAAAGAAAATAGAGAGCTCTGTGTGATGCCACTAACACACTAGAAGTCCTGTGGGTGCTGCTGAGAAGAATATATAGGAGCTCTGTGTGATGCCACTAACACACTAGAAGTCCTATGGGTGCTTCTGCAAAGAAAATAGAGGAGCTCTGTGTGATGCCACTAACACACTAGAAGTCCTGTGGGTGCTTATGCAAAGAAAATAGAGGAGCTCTGTGTGATGCCACTAACACACTAGAAGTCCTGTGGGTGCTTATGCAAAGAAAATAGAGGAGCTCTGTGTGATGCCACTAACACACTAGAAGTCCTGTGGGTGCTTATGCAAAGAAAATAGAGGAGCTCTGTGTGATGCCACTAACACACTAGAAGTCCTGTGGGTGCTTATGCAAAGAAAATAGAGGAGCTCTGTGTGATGCCACTAACACACTAGAAGTCCTGTGGTGCTGCTGAGAAGAATATATAGGAGCTCTGTGTGATGCCACTAACACACTAGAAGTCCTATGGGTGCTTCTGCAAAGAAAATAGAGGAGCTCTGTGTGATGCCACTAACACACTAGAAGTCCTGTGGGTGCTTCTGCAAAGAAAATAGAGGAGCTCTGTGTGATGCCACTAACACACTAGAAGTCCTGTGGGTGCTTATGCAAAGAAAATAGAGGAGCTCTGTGTGATGCCACTAACACACTAGAAGTCCTGTGGGTGCTTATGCAAAGAAAATAGAGGAGCTCTGTGTGATGCCACTAACACACTAGAAGTCCTGTGGGTGCTGCTGAGAAGAATATATAGGAGCTCTGTGTGATGCCACTAACACACTAGAAGTCCTATGGGTGCTTCTGCAAAGAAAATAGAGGAGCTCTGTGTGATGGGACTAACACACTTCAAGTCCTATAGGTGCTTCTGGGAAGAAAATAAAGGTCTGTGTGATGGGACTAACACACTTCAAGTCCTATAGTTGCTTCTGGGAACAAAATATAGGATCTCTGTGTGATGGGACTAACACACTTCAAGTCCTATAGGTGCTTCTGGGAAGAAAATATAGCTCTGTGTGTGTAATGGGACTAACACACTTCAAGTCCTATAGTTGCTTCTGGGAACAAAATATAGGATCTCTGTGTGATGGGACTAACACACTTCAAGTCCTATAGGTGCTTCTGGGAAGAAAATATAGCTCTGTGTGTGTGATGGGACTAACACACTTCAAGTCCTATAGGTGCTTCTGGGAAGAAAATATAGCTCTGTGTGTGTGATGGGACTAACACACTTCAAGTCCTATAGGTGCTTCTGGGAAGAAAATATAGCTCTGTGTGTGTAATGGGACTAACACACTTCAAGTCCTATAGGTGCCTCTGGGAACAAAATATAGCTCTGTGTGTGTAATGGGACTAACACACTTCAAGTCCTATAGGTGCCTCTGGGAACAAAATATAGCTCTGTGTGTGTGATGGGACTAACACACTTCAAGTCCTATAGGTGCTTCTGGGAACAAAATATAGCTCTGTGTGTGTGATGGGACTAACACACTTCAAGTCCTATAGGTGCCTCTGGGAACAAAATATAGCTCTGTGTGTGTGATGGGACTAACACACTTCAAGTCCTATAGGTGCTTCTGGGAACAAAATATAGCTCTGTGTGTGTGATGGGACTAACACACTTCAAGTCCTATAGGTGCTTCTGGAACAAAATATAGCTCTGTGTGTGTGATGGGACTAACACACTTCAAGTCCTATAGGTTCTTCTGGAACAAAATATAGCTCTGTGTGTGTGATGGGACTAACACACTTCAAGTCCTATAGGTGCTTCTGGGAAGAAAATATAGCTCTGTGTGTGTAATGGGACTAACACACTTCAAGTCCTATAGGTGCTTCTGGGAAGAAAATATAGCTCTGTGTGTGTAATGGGACTAACACACTTCAAGTCCTATAGGTGCTTCTGGGAAGAAAATATAGCTCTGTGTGTGTAATGGGACTAACACACTTCAAGTCCTATAGGTGCCTCTGGGAACAAAATATAGCTCTGTGTGTGTGATGGGACTAACACACTTCAAGTCCTATAGGTGCTTCTGGGAAGAAAATATAGCTCTGTGTGTGTGATGGGACTAACACACTTCAAGTCCTATAGGTGCTTCTGGGAAGAAAATATAGCTCTGTGTGTGTGATGGGACTAACACACTTCAAGTCCTATAGGTGCCTCTGGGAACAAAATATAGCTCTGTGTGTGTGATGGGACTAACACACTTCAAGTCCTATAGGTTCTTCTGGGAACAAAATATAGCTCTGTGTGTGTGATGGGACTAACACACTTCAAGTCCTATAGGTGCTTCTGGGAAGAAAAATATAGCTCTGTGTGTGTAATGGGACTAACACACTTCAAGTCCTATAGGTGCTTCTGGGAAGAAAATATAGCTCTGTGTGTGTAATGGGACTAACACACTTCAAGTCCTATAGGTGCCTCTGGGAACAAAATATAGCTCTGTGTGTGTGATGGGACTAACACACTTCAAGTCCTATAGGTGCTTCTGGGAAGAAAATATAGCTCTGTGTGTGTGATGGGACTAACACACTTCAAGTCCTATAGGTGCTTCTGGGAAGAAAATATAGCTCTGTGTGTGTAATGGGACTAACACACTTCAAGTCCTATAGGTGCTTCTGGGAAGAAAATATAGCTCTGTGTGTGTAATGGGACTAACACACTTCAAGTCCTATAGGTGCCTCTGGGAACAAAATATAGGAGCTCTGCCTGCCTGCCACGAACACACTACAAGTCCTATAGGTGCTTCTGGTAACAAAATATAGGAGCTCTGCCTGCCTGCCACGAACACACTACAAGTCCTATAGGTGCTTCTGGTAACAAAATATAGGAGCTCTGCCTGCCTGCCACGAACACACTACAAGTCCTATAGGTGCTTCTGGTAACAAAATATAGGAGCTCTGCCTGCCTGCCACGAACACACTACAAGTCCTATAGGTGCTTCTGGTAACAAAATATAGGAGCTCTGCCTGCCTGCCACGAACACACTACAAGTCCTATAGGTGCTTCTGGTAACAAGATATAGTAGCTCTGCCTGCCTGCCACGAACACACTACAAGCCCCTCTTTCTCAATCAATCTTTGTAACTGAATCTATCTAACTCAATCTCTGTAAGTGAATCTCTCTAACTATCTAAATGCAGCAGAGTGTCACAGAATCAGCCTACTCAATCTGCGCCGGAACAGCATGTGACCGGCGCAGACGGCGTGGCGGCGTTTTATAGGGGGGGGCGTGTACTACAGCCCCTGAGCTGTAATTGGCTACAGGCGTCCTGCCTGTAGCCAATTATGGCTCTTCGAGTTTCCGGGGCTGTGATTGGCCAAGCATGCGGGGTCACAGTGCATGCTTGGCCAATCATCAGCCAGCAATGCACTGCGTCGGCCGCGCCGGCCGCAATGCATTGCGGGGCCGCTCGCATCACACGAACGTGATGCGAGCGGCCAAAATAGTTCTGGGCTCGCCGAGCGAGCGAACGCCCAGTGCTCGATGCGAACGTGGGTTCGCATCGAGCACCGGGCCCATCCCTAGTGAAGATGTGCTAAACATGACTTATCTTTTGTGTTCCACCCAATCCTCTTTACAAGGGGTGTGATTAAGTATAAACTTGGCACGTTAGAGAGCAATTACCAGAGAGTACAAAGCAAGGAGCCAATGTGAAAGAACAAAGATTTTGCAAGTCCTATTTTGCTATGCACATTCTACTTTCAGTAATTAAGACAAAGTGCAATGCACACTAATTATGCCAAGCTGAATTATTGCTTTAATGGTATGACTATGATTTAATCTGATCAAAGATTTGTCGTATAGATCTGAATTAGGTAAACGTATCAATCCCAGAATAGGAGCAACAAACTGGCATCTGCCAGTGGGCTTGGATATAGGCATGCTTGCTCCGTCTTTGTGCAGTGAATAGTGAAAAACTGGAAAGTCCTGGGCTTAAGTTTCCAATTATGTCTGTCACATATTATCTGTCACACACTTGAAGGGTGTTCAAGTGGCCCTAGAATCAGTTATATTTTTTCATGTTAAAGTATATGTTAACCATAATGATGAAATTTAGCATTTTTGTTACCTTCCTAACATTTATTTATTTTTATTACAGGTACTAATATAGTGCCATCAATTTACACGGTGCTTTACATATTTATTATACATTTAGATTAGTCCCTGCCTTCAGGGAGTGTACAGTCTAAGGTACCTAACTCACATTCATACATACACATACTAGGGCCAATTTAGACAGGAGACAATTAACCTTGCAGCATGTCTTTGGAGTGTAGGAGGAAACCAGAGTACCCGGAGGAAACCCATGAATGCACAGGGAGAACATGCAAACTCCAGGCAGGTAGTGCTGTGGTTGAGATTCAAACAGCCAACCCTAGTTCTGCTAGGTGGAAGTTACCCACTTTGCCACTGTACAGGTATTTATAGGGCAGACAATTTACACAGTGCTTTAACCACTTGCCGCCGTCATTATACTGTGGAAAGTCGGCACAATCCCGCAAACCGTCGTAGCTGTACGTCGTCTCCTTTAAGCGGAATAGCAGGGGCGCCTACACGCCCGCTGCACTGTGGGGGTGCCGATGCTCGCGAGCGCCGGTCACGATGATTGCAGGCCACGCGTGATCACGGGCACGAGAGGCAAAACAGGGAAGCGTGTGTGTAAACACACAAATCCCTGTTCTGTGAGGAGAGGAGATGCAGATCTTGAGTTCCTAATAGCTGGGAACCACGATCTGGCATCTCCTATAGTCAGTCCCCTCCCCTCACAGTTAGAAAACACACTAGGGTACACAGTTAACCCCTTGATCACCCCCTAATGTTAACCCCTTCCCTGCCAGTGACATTTATACAGTAATCATCAATCATCCCAAAAATGTGTCAAAAGTGTCTGATGTGTCTGCCATAATGTCGCATTCTTGATAGAAATCAAAGATCGCCGCCATTACTAGTAAAAAAAAATAATAATAATAAAAATGCCATAAATGTATGTCCCCTATTTTTGTAGACGCTATAACTTTTGCGCAAACCAATCAATATACGCTTATTGCAATTTTTATTACCAAAAATCTGTAGAAGAATACATATCGGCCTAAACAGAGAAAAAAAAAGCTTTTTAAAAAAAATTATATTTAAAAAAAAGTACAAAATATTGTGTTTTTTTTTTCCAAATTTCACTCTTTTTTTTGTTTATAGCGCAAAAAATAAAAACCGCAGAGATGATCAAATACCACCAAAAGAAAGTTATATTTGTGGGAAAAAAGGACGTAAATTGTGTTTGGGTATATCGCTGCACGACCGCGCAATTGTCAGTAAAGCGACGCAGTGCCGTATCGCAAAAAATGGTCTGGTCATTGAGCAGCCAAATCTTCCGGGGCTGAAGTGGTTAAACAATGTACTTTAGCATCAGTTACAAGGAGTTTACATACTAAAGTCCTTATCTCATATGCATACTAGGGCCAATTATCCCACTTGCATGTGCTTGGAGTGCGGAAGGAAATCCACGCAAGTGCAGAGAGAACATGCAAAATCCATGCCAGTAGTGTCCTGGTTGGCATTCAAACCTAGAACCCTTGTGCTACAAGGCAAGAGTGCCCTCCTCAAGCCACTGTGCTGCCCCGATACTGTATTAATGCTGCCTTTTATTTGTTGTGAGACAATACTTCCGATTTAATACCTGGTGATCCTGCCAGTTCCTATCATATTACAGGGCTTTCTGTTCTCTTCTGAACAATGCTAACTATGGATACATATCTCTGGTAGTGAAGTCAGTTTGTGTTGTCTTCTCTTTGCTTGGAATGTACAGGATGCCTGAAGTCCCGTTGTCAGCCTGTGATGTCACAAGATAACCTACATTTCCCCTCCTTTCTGCCCAACCCTGCAGAATCTAAATGACAGCAGCTCCTGGCTAGAGTATGGCTGTCAATTTCAAGTGTAATATCACTGTGCAGATACTGGGATTGAGCCATGTTCCTCGGGACCCCACTTGTAGGAAAACTGGGAGTGAGGGGTGGGAATGTAGGCTGATATTACTGACCAAATACGGCCATGTTCATAGTGTTCAATGATAACAGCCACCAACACCACCCGATTTCAGTTGTCAGTTTGGGATCTGTCATTCAGCACAAGTCTCCATCTGGAGTAGACCTGTTGGCCAGTCGGCATGTTTTTTTTGGCAGGCATTGTTAAATGTGATTGTGAATGAAATTTTAGGAAATTTTCGGGCTTATTTTTATTTTTTTTAAAAGGGCTGGTGGTCCTTTTTTTTAAAAAATGCTGTGTTTGTTTACAGTTATTTATTTTTTTTGTTAATGAGTGGGGTGCTATGTACCGCTTACTTATCCATGTGGGGGGAGGGGATCTTGGTCTCTTAATTTTAAAGGTGGCAGTCAATTCTGATAAGCTTCCTGCAAACAGATCCCAAACCTCACAACTGCCGAGCCAGGGTTGTGGGGAAGAGGCCCTTGTTCTCATTGACATGGGGACAAGGTGCTTTGCCAGGGGTGTTTCACAGAGTATGTGGCTTGGTATGGTTCAAAAGAGGGGGCTGCACACTCATCTCTCAACCTTTCTCTCCAGCCAGGCTGCATACCCAAATAAGTATGGATTCTGGAGGGTGCCCACATGAATTTACTTCTTATGCACCCCATTCAAATCCATACCAGCCTTAAAGGTCTAGTATGAATTTTGGGGGGACACCATGCCTTTTCTTTTTTTTTATGTAGTGTTCCCTCTTACGATTTATAACAGACCCTCATTAAGGATAAGGGTTCTAGTATAAATTCTTGGAGAATTTTCGTGGCTTTTTGGTAAATTTTGCTGTAGGATGTACTACAGCAATAGTGACAATTTAGAAAAAAAATGCTGGTAAATGACATTTCCTTGTTGGCTTTTTTTTAATTGTAAAAAATTAGCATGATGATCACTTCAAAATTCTCCACCAACATACAACTTAATCGTCTGGTATGTAAGGTTGGGGGGGCTACCCGTGCTGTTTTGTACAAAGAAAACTACATTTGCCAGCAATTTAAATTCCATTTTAGTAGTTGTAAATGTCAATTTTGCTGTGGTACATTATATACATCCTGCAGGTTTGCCAATCACAGGCCGGCCTATACTATCCACCAGGCATGCTTTTTTTTTTTTTTTAAGAATTGGACTATTTTAATGTTTCACTTTACATAATATTGAAATTGATGTTCCCCACAAAACTGCTTTTATTTTGCATTGGTACATGTCCCTCCCAGAAGTGCATAGCCCTCCATGCCATTTGTTTCTCAATCCCTTGCTTATTAGCCTTGAACATGGTTAGAACTGATTTGGCGCCCATTGATTCAAGTTCACATTAACATTCAGAACTTGTAGGCTGTTTGGGGAATGTCTTATGCCCCGTACACATGGTCAGAAATTCAGATGGGAAAAGTCAGATCAGATTATGTTGTCGGAAAATCCGATCGTGTGTGGGCTCTAGCGGGCTTTTTCCGTCGGAAGATCTTCCGACGGAAAAAATTTGAGAGCAGGACCTAAAATTTTCAGACAACAAAATCCGATCTGACTTTTTCCAATCGTGTGTACAGAATTCCGACGCACAAATTGCCATGCATGCTCAGAATACATTCTGAATACATCATGACCAAGCTTGGTATTATCAGAAAATGCCATCTGTACAACCTAAGGTAATTTACTAAAAGTATATGTAAAGTCAGTTAACGGAAATCACACTGAGGTAAAGAATGATTTTCTCTAAGTGCCAAAAATGATTTTAAAAAGGTGACTATCTTAATTTTTTACTTTTATTCAGGGACCAACTGACCATAACTGATCATTCCATCCCTCTTAGGCTGGATTCACACCTATGCAGTTTTAGTGCTTTTTGCATTTTGCAGATTTGCACTACAGTCCATTTAACATGGTTTCCAATGGAACACGTTCTGTGGTGCAAATCTGCAAAATGCAAAAAGCACTAAAAATGCATAGGTGTGAATCCAGCCTTACTGAGTGTTTGGGGTGTGGCTGCATTTTTAGAGGGTGGCAAGAGGCATTCCCTATCTTCACACTCTGCATTTCAAACAGCCATATTTGCTGTGATCCATGCATCTATACAGGCCCAAAATGACCATAGGGCACACTGGGCATTTGCCCAGTGGGCTGGGACCACCGGGCTGCATTTTCTAACAAGACCTGACTAATATAGGGGTCCCTAACCCCAGGTCCATGGCCTGTTGATGATCGTGCCGAACAGCGGGACGTAAGCAGTGACCGTCATTTGGACAAGGCTAACACAGATCTCCACTCCCCTCCCACAATGTGACCATGCCTATGTCATCTCCCCCAGCTCTCCCGCCCCGAAAACGATGTCATCCTATCAGCAGAGCAGGGGGTGGGAGGAACTGGAGATCTGCAGAGAGAGCAGGGGTCTTTTTATATTAACAAGCGGGTAATCACCTGCTTGTTAATATGATCCAGATCTTCAGCTCCTCCTGCTCCTTGCCCTGTTGATAGGATGACATTGTCGACTGGGCTGGAGACCCTGGAGAGGACACACAGGCTGAATCCTGCCTCTGCCCTGCCAAAGGTAGGACTGTGCAGGGGAGGCAGAGAATAAAAGGAGCACTGTGATTAAAGAGAAAAGGGGGGGGGGGGTGACTGCAAGGGGCACTGTGATGGGGGCTGTGATTGCTAGGGGCACTGTAATGTAAAGAGGCACTGTGATATAAAGGGGCACTGTAATCATTACAGTGTCCCTTTACAGTGCAGTACCCTTTATATAACAGTGTCCCTTTAGGGCCCATTCCCGCCAGAAACTGCACATAACTGCGTGTTTTTGACTATATGTTTACATGCATTTGAAGCTTGTTTTAAGCACGCTTGACACGCGCTTTGCATGCTTTTTGTGCTTCTTTTGCAGTGCATTTTTCTATATGTTTTTAGGCTTGGCCTTCTTGGCTTAAAGGGGAATGGTGCAGTGCATTTGAAGCACGTTTGTAGCGCATTACCTGCATTTGCGGTGCGGAAAAATGCAGCATGCTCTACTTTTTTTAACTGCGATAAATTGCACTGCAATGATGTGAACTGTGCCTATAGGACTACATTGATTTTGGGCTGCCCATGCAGTTGGAGTGCAGTTCAAAATGCATCCAACTGCAGCCAACTGCAGCCAACTGCGTTCAGTGTGAAAGGGCCCTTACATTATAGGGCGGAGGACTAATTCTGTGAATAGCTGTTCACCAATCGCCCCGGGAACGAATGTTCATGCGCCGGTGGTGTCACTAGAAGGAAGCAATGTCTTGTGTCAGTGAAGCAGCTAAAGAATGGAGCAGCCGAAGCTCTCAGCACCCCCCCCCCCTTTCATTGCATAAACACTTTGCGCCCAGGGTATATGCCCCTTCTGTCCCCCCCCCCCCCCCCACACACACAACAACCACCCTTGTCACAGCCATGCTTCCGTGCTTGGTGTGGTCTAAATGATTCAGTAATAAATAGAAGGGGACTGGCAGGATCACCAGGTATTTGCTACTGAAATTGAATGTTGCTAAAAAAGACAGCACATGTACAAGATGTATTATTGTCACAGGGATGAGTTAATGGGATTTGAGAAGAAAGATTTACATACGCTTTAATTATAATTTTTTATGTAATCATTTTACTCATTTGCTATAAATATGAGACTGGTGTGTTCTGTTTGAAATTGTACAGTATGTATTTGCTCTTGAATCCTGTTCAATGTCGAAATCAAATGACTGTGGGAAAAAGATGTGGGTTGTCCATTACATCACATAACCCGTGATGAGATATAACTTTCAGGTTCCAAAGGCTGATTTAAAAACAAAATAATATAAAATAAATGGCATAACACTAGCAATGGTCCTCCAGCTGTGTCACCACATCTCCCAACATGCTTTGCCAATCAGCAGTGGGTAACCTAACAACAGCCAGAACATGAGTGCCTGGTTTTGGCAACCTTCCTTCAAAACAAATTGATGATATTCATGCAACAGAATCTTGTTTAAAGTAAAAGCTCTTTTTTTTTTTAACTTGTCAAAGCATAATACTTCTCCTGTAAGCTCCAAAACAGATTCCTTTTTTACGGAAGTTAGGTCAGCAAAGGATACGTTTCAATTGGGTGATATCAGTGAATCAGACGCATTACATAATCCTGAAGTCACAGGTCATGTTTTCTCTGCTTTATTAGAATTTTACAGACTTAACATGAAAGTGAACCTGTGACATGTGAGACAAAAGTCATAATGTTTTGCTATTTGATAGAACAGCTTAAAACAAAATCGAGATCACTTTTACGTTTCTATGTTCATAGTGCCAGTGCATGGCTGGTGGCAGTGTGACATCAGCAGTTTTGGCAACAGGTGTTTAAATATTTGAGGCTAACCACAGAACAGAAGATAGAGGTCTTATAGTCGAGCTATCATTAAAATGTGTATTTCAAATGCATCAATAGAGTACATATAAGCATTGCCAAATCACATTAGTATTTTAAGTACATTTAAACAAAAAAAAAATTACTAATAATTTAGTATTTTTAGTCTAGATAAAACTTGCACAGAAATTTTGGATGCATTCCGAATTT
The DNA here is from genome assembly GCA_028564925.1 of Lithobates sylvaticus. NCBI lineage: Eukaryota > Metazoa > Chordata > Amphibia > Anura > Ranidae > Lithobates > Lithobates sylvaticus. The sequence goes on from CM053028.1 coordinate 65,344,119, forward strand.
TCACCAATAGATTCTATGCTCAAAAGAAAGCCAAAAAATGAAATTTACCATATCAAAAACAAAAAAGTTAACTCTGACAAGTAAAGGTGACTAAGTATACAACTGTTATTCAAAACCTGTGAGACAACCCTTAAATTTAAATCTTAACACCTAAACCTGATAACCCAACCCCTAAACCTAAACCCCCCAAAATATCTCTTAATCTTGACCTAAACCCTAATGCTGCATACACACGGTCGGACTTTCTGACAACAAATGTTCGATGTGAGCTTGTTGTCGGAAAGTCAGACCATGTGTATGCTCCATCGAAACATTTGCTGTCGGAATTTCCGCACACAAATGTTTGAGAGCGGGTTCTCAAATTTTCCGACAACAAAACATGTTGTCGGATACTCCGAGCCTGTGTCCACAATTCCGACGCACAAAATTCTACGCATGCTCGGAATCAAGTACGAGTGGCGCACTGGCTATTGAACTTCCTTTTTATAGTCCGATCGTACGTGTTTTGAAAATCAGCGCGTTCTTGACATTCGGAATTTCCAACAACATTTGTGTGTATGCAAGACAAGTTTGAGCCAACATCCTTCGGAAAAAAATCCACGGTTTTGTTGTCGGAATGTCCGATCGCGTGTACGCGGCATTAGGCTCTGTTCATATCGCATCGATTCTCTGCTTGTAGCTCTAAAACGCTCAACAAGCCAAATCCCATCCATTTCAATGACCCCTGTTCACATCTGTGAATTCTGTGGCCTGAAGCAAAATGCCTGTCAATCAAAAAAGTACATGAGCTTCTTTTTGGCAGATTACAAGTGTTTTTGGCCCCATAGACTTCAACAGAAATGCCTGACTTGAGCGTTTTACAAGCATTTTGTCGCTTGTTCTCTGCTCAAACAGCAACTCTCCACCCCTAATTTTCTCTCCTTCTCCTCCCCTTGCTTTCTATTGGCTAATAAAAATGCCTGAAACTGTAAAACGCTTGTAGTACGCTTCTAAAATGCTTTAAAAAAACTTGTAAAAAGCTGCAAAAAAGCCGAAATAAATGCCTGAAAAACGCCATTCACTCAGATGTGAATGGAGCCTAAACCAAATCTATTGCAATGGAGTAGAAACCACAATAGGTGTGCTATTACTTTTGTTCAACAGAAAAATCAAATTTTTGTCTCTTTACTATCACTCTGTTACAGAAGCCTGAATTTTCTTGATTTATGCCCCTTACACGCAATCGGAAACTCCCGCCAGTAAAATATTGAGAGCAGGTTCTCTATTTTGCAGTCGTAAAAAGTTCCGATCGTACCAATTCTGACGCGCAACATTCCTACGCATGCTCGGAAACAATTTGACGCATGCTCGGAAGCATTGAACTTAAATTTCTCGGCTCGTCGTAGTGTTGTATGTCACTGCATTCTTGACGGTCGAAAGTTCAGAGAACTTTTGTGTGAATGTGTGTATGCAAGCCAAGCTTGACCGGAATTCCGTCGGAAAAAACATCCAAGATTTTTCCGACAGAAATTCCGCTCATGTGTAGTGTCCAAGCTTCACCAGCTGGCATTCTCCATCCAATTAACTAGCTGCCGACCAGCTACCACAGTTGTACTGCAGCAGGCTGGCACGGCTGCGCAAATAGCCGTCATTGTACGTTGCCCGCTTTAAGAAGTTATAGGGGGCGTAGATGGCACAATCATAAAAATGGGTACCTGTGCAGTTCTTGTCTGTGTTCACATTGTCACAGTCTGGAGTCAGACTCAGAGGTCAGTAGCTATAGCAGTAGAGAGGCACCCACCGACCAGCTAGATACAGTGGTGTGAAAAAGTGTTTGCCCCCTTCCTCATTTCCTGTTCCTTTGCATGTTTGTCACACTTAAGTGTTTCGGAACATCAAACCAATTTAAACAATAGTCAAGGACAACACAAGTAAACACAAAATGCAATTTGTAAATGAAGGTGTTTATTATTAAAGGTGAAAAAAAATCCAAACCATCATGGCCCTGTGTGAAAAAGTGATTGCCCCCTAAACCTAATAACTGGTTGGGCCACCCTTAGCAGCAACAACTGCAACCAAGCGTTTACGATAACGTGCAATGAGGCTTTTACAGCGTCCTGGAGGAATTTTGGCCCACTCATCTTTGCAGAATTGTCCTAATTCAGTTACATTAGAGGGTTTTCGAGCATGAACGGCCTTTTTAAGGTCATACCACAACATCTCAATAGGATTCAGGTCAGGACTTTGGCTAGGCCACTCCAAAGTCTTCATTTTGTTTTTCTTCAGCCATTCGGTGGTGGACTTGCTGGTGTGTTTAGGATCATTGTCCTGCTGCAGAACCCAAGTTCCTTTCAGCTTGAGTACACGAACAGATGGTCGGACATTCTCCTTCAGGATCTCTTGGTAGACAGCAGAATTCATAGTTCCTTTTATCACGGCAAGTCTTCCAGGTCCTGAAGCAGCAAAACAGCCCCAGACCATCACACTACCACCACCATATTTTACTGTTGGTATAATGTTCTTTTTCTGAAATGCAGTGTTCCTTCTACGCCAGATATACTTGGACACACACCTTCCAAAGAGTTCCACTTTTGTCTCATCGGTCCACAGAATGTTGTCCCAAAAGTCTTGGGGATCATCAAGATGTGTTGTGGAGAAATTGAGACGAGCTTTGATGTTCTTTTTGCTCAGCAGTGGTTTTCTCCTTGGAACTCTGCCATGCAGGCCATTTTTGCCCAGTCTTTTCCTGATGGTGGAGGCATGAACGCTGACCTTAACTGAGGCAAGTGAGGCCTGCAGTTCCTTGGACGTTGTTGTGGGGTCTTTTGTGACCTCTTGGATGAGTCGTCGCTGCGCTCTTGGGGTAATTTTGGGCGGCCGGCCACTCCTGGGAAGGTTCACCACTGTTCCATGTCTTCGCCATTTGTGGATAATGGCTCTCACTGTGGTTCGCTGGATTCCCAAAGCTTTGGAAATGGCTTTATAACCCTTTCCAGACTGATAGATCTCAATTACTTTCTTTCTCAATTGTTCCTGAATTTCTTTGGGTCTCGGCATGATGTGTAGCTTTTAAGGATCTTCTGGTGGACCTTACTGTGTCAAGCAGCTCCTATTTAAGTGATGCCTTGATTGTGAACAGGTGTGGCAATAATCAGGCCTGGGTGTGGCTAGAGAAATTGAACTCAGGTGTGGACAACCACAGTTATAGTATGTTTTAACAAGGGGGGCAATCACTTTTTCACACAGGGCCATGATGGTTTGGATTTTTTTTCACCTTTAATAATAAACACCTTCATTTACAAATTGCATTTTGTGTTTACTTGTGTTGTCCTTGACTATTGTTTAAATTGGTTTGATGTTCCGAAACACTTAAGTGTGACAAACATGCAAAGGAACAGGAAATGAGGAAGGGGGCAAACACTTTTTCACACCACTGTAAGTACAGAAGCAGGTCACCCTGGCGAATGACATGGGCTCACCTGAGTTGCAGAGTCACCAAAGCTCCTGATGGTGGAGATGGGTTTTGCTGTGTGTTAGTTCCAGGTTGTATTCCTCAGGATCACTCCACCAGGAGGTGAGCAAGCAAGAGTAGAATATATAGAAGGTAGGGATAAGCAGGAGTGTAGTCAGTAAACAAGCTAAATGTTGCTATTTAGTATTAGCAAAGATGCGGATAGCAGCAGGAGCAACAAGAGCAAAATATTAGCTGGAGAGAGCACAATAATCTGGCAAACAGGAAGTGCAGATACATGGTTTAAATCAGGAAGTTCATGGGCAAAACAAAGAGTTTAAGGTTCAAGAAAAACAGAGTTTAAGGCAAGATCATTCAATGAATTGTTCAGGAAGCAGTCCAGCATTCCAGGAGGCTCGGCAAAAAGAACCATTGCCTGACACAGCAGAGTTTGCAGGCTCAGACCCGGATCCTGACACACAAATGTCTAACATAGATCAGCACCTGTTGCGGTCCCTCACTGAAAGGCTGTGTAGGCAAACAGACTGGTCTGAGAATATGATGATGCACTTCACCTATAACAACTGTCTTTCCCTTAAGGCCAGTGCAATTACTGGTAGTTGGATGCTCCCAGGACTTGAACTTTATACTCTGGCTGCGAGTGTCACTAACAGGCCCGCAGAAAAAGTACAATAGGCAGGAGTAGGCAGAGAAGACTAAAGCAAAGGCAGCAGACACAAATCTATCAAGTACGTTATAAATGTAGACAAGGGTCAGGATGGGCAGCAGACAAGAGAGTAATCCATTCAATGTACCCAAGGGTCAGGACTGGCAGTAGACAAAAGAGAAATTCAGCAAATGTAGCCAAAGGTCAGTACGGAGGCAGATCTTACAGAGTGCAATTGAAATGCTATCGCAAGCACTAAGGTACCTGGTTGATGATGTTTAAATGGGATGCCCCTTAAACCATAGACCAGCCACAGAGCTGGAGGCATGTGGCCAGATAAGTTACACAGTTGAGAAAACAGATCTGCAGCCAGCAACACAAACTGCATAACAATATTCATTCTGCGTAACATTCACCTTGTTAATTTAAACAAAGTGGTTGTTTTACTAAAACTAGTAGAGAGTGCAAAATCTGGTGGAGCTGTGCATGGTAGCCAATCAGCTTCCAACTTCAGCTTGTTCAATGAAGCTTTGACAATAAAACCTAGAAGCTGATTGGTTTCTATGCAGCGTTGCACTAGATTTTGCACTCTCCAGTTTAGTAAATAGTAGAATGTTCAAGTCTGACCACAGGAGACGGGGAGACTGAGAAACTGCTTCCTCCTGCCTGGAGAAGACTGATGATATCATCTCAGTCTAGGTAAAGTCACTTGATTGGAGCTCATGGACAACTTTTTAATCGTCAAAGGTTAGAGTTTATTTGAAAAATTATATTGTTGCTGTACATTTTCAAATGTCTGAACTTTTTTCATGTAGACTTGTAGAGTTACTGAAAGGTACACGTTGCATGCATTACTGCAGTTTTTTTTATGCAGTCTATACTGTCCATCTATCTGTCTTTGCCTAAGGATGCAGGGAAAAGCATGCTTGGTAAAGAGACAGTGGGGACACACATGGAATGGTTCTTGCAAAACGACCTTGATGAGCATACTGTATATAGTACGTCCCTATCATTACAGTTTAAAGAACAATCTTATTAATTTTGCAGACTCCACAGCTTGATAGAAACTGCAGTTATCCTTTAAAGTATATTAATGGTTGAGACACATCTTTAGCCACTTCAATACCAGGCACTTATACACCTTCCTGCCCAAGCCAGTTTTCATCTTTCTGTGCTGTCGCTGTTTAAATGACAATTGCGTGGCCACACTGTACCCAAACAAATTTTTTTTTATTTTGTTCCCACAAATAGAGCTTTCTTTTGGTGGTATTTGATCACCTATGCGGTTTTTATTTTTTGCTATACAAATAAAAAAAGACCGAAAATTTTGAAAAAAATTAAAGTTTTGCTTTTGTTTCTGTTATACAATTTTGTAAATAAGAAAGTTTTCTCCTTCCCTGTTGAGGAATGATGGGCACTGATAAGGCGGCACTGATGAGGTGGCACCAATAAACGGGCACCGACGGGCACTGGCAGGCACCGACGATTTGCACAGACATGTGGAACTGCATTGCAACTGCATTGCATTTTCTCAGCCACTGATGGGCAGTGTTGGTCATCTTACTTTAAAAAAGTAATTAGTTAAGTTACAAATTACTTCTCCCAAAAAGTAATTGCGTTAGTAACTCAGTTACTACATTGGAAAAGTAATTAGTTACTCAGCAAAGTAACTGTGACTTTTTTTTAATATTCTATACGTGTAACTAAGGGGCGGGTCTAGTATTACTGTAAGCAAGGGGCGCATTTATTATTATTGTTGTATATCGTGTAACCAAGGGGCTGCTCTATTATTACTCTTACCAAGGGGCAGATCTGTTATAGCGTGTAAGCAAGGGGCGGGTCTATTATTATTATATCGTATAAGGGGCAGATGGCTACAGAAGAGGGCGAATGTTAAATTAATGGGCAGAGCTCGATATATAACAATAATAATAAATGCGTCCCTTGGTTACAGTAATACTAGACCCGCCCCTTAGTTACACGCTAGACGCCCCTTGCAGAGTAGCACGAGCATCGGGAGCGTACGGCATTGCCTCGTACAATTACATGTTAACTGCGCCTGCGCGGTGTAGAGTTCACTCAGAGCTGTTTAGGTTCGGCAATTTTCGTAAGCTCCATAGTCCTTCGTACTGCGCAAGCGCTGCACCTGCGCAGAACAGGGGGTCCTTATCCGGCGGGGGAACTTTTTTTGGCAGGACACCGGAATTACACTACTGCCATCTAGTGGCAGTAGATGTAATTGAGGTAACTCCGCCCAAGTAATGGGAACTGAGTTACCATGAGGGGAAAAGTAATCAGTTAGATTACTCGTAACCCTCTAAAGTAACTGCGTTATGTAACTCCGTTTATTTTAACTCAGTTACTTACATCACTGCTGATGGGTGGCACTGATATGCAGCACTGATGGGCATTGATAGGCGGCACTGATGGGCACTCATGGGTGGCACTGGTGGGCACTGATGGACACTGATAGGTGACACTGATGGGCACTGAAAGGCTGCAAAGATGGGTACTTATGGGTGGTACTGATAGGCAGCACTGCTGGGCACTGATAGGCAGCACTGCTGTGCATTTATACATGGCACTGATAGGCATCTCTGGTGGCACTGGCAGTGGTAGGCATTGTGAGTGGATACTGATTGGCAGCTACATGGGCATTGATTGGCAGTTGCCTTGGCACAGATTTGCATTTCCCTGGTGGTCTAGGGGGGCATACCTGGTGGTCCAGTGTAGATGGCCATCCTGGTGGTCCTGGGCGGCATGATGGTGGTCCAGGGCGGGACCTGAGGGGGGGCTGCACTGATAATCAATCAGCACAGCCCCCCCTGTCAGGAGAGCCGTCGATCGGCTCTACTCCACTCGCGTCTGTCAGACGCGAGTGAGGAAAAGCCGATCAACGGCTCTTCTGTTTATATCGTGATCAGCCGTGATTGGACACGGCTGATCACATGGTAAAGAATCTCCGTCGAGATCAGTGTAGCGGTGTTTCAGACTGACACACCGCACCATCGATCACCGCAATGTGTGCCCCCCACGGGTACGCATCGGCTGTTATCCTGCAGGACGTCATATGACGCCCAATCAGGATAACTGAACCACCGCCCAGCAGTCATTGCTATAGGCCGGGTGTGAAGTTGTTAAAGTTGAGAGAAGAACCTGCAGACCTAGGACAGGGTGCCACGCCATGTAATAAAACAAAAATCTCTACACCAGGGGTGCAAACTTTTGACCTTCCTGGGCCACATTGGAAGAAGAGGAATTTTCTTGGGCCGCACATAAAATACACTAACAATAAGGATAACTGATGAACAGAAAAAGTTGGGCAGATCACAAGTTAACGATCACTGGTATAGATATTGTACCTATCTGAGTAATAAAACGTAATTTTTTTATTGTAATATTTTTTATTATAAGCGGAAAAATGGGCAACATAAAACTAGTGTGATATTTGACACTGTTTTTGACAAACTAACACATCAATATCTGGTTTGATGGATGTAGTAGCAATTCTCAATAAATTCTTAAGGTGCTCATCAGATACACTATATTGCCAAAAGTATTGGGTCGCATGCCTTTATATGCATATGTACTTTAATGTCATCCCAGTCTTAGTCCGTAGGGTTCAATATTGAGTTGGCCCCCCCTTTGCAGCTATAACAGCTTCAACTCTTCTGAGAAGGCTGTCCACAAGGTTTAGGAGTGTGTCTATGGGAACGTTTGACCATTCTTCCAGAAGCGCATTTTTGAGGTCAGGCACAAGTAGGCCTGGCTCGCAGTCTGCGCTCTAATTTATGCGAAAGGTGGCCTATTGGATTGAGGAGAGGACTCTGTGCAGGCCAGTCAAGTTCCTCCACCCCAAACTTAGTTTTGCACCTTGCTTTGTGCGCTGGTCCAAATCATTTGGTGGAAGGGTGATTATGGCATGGGGTTGTTTTTCAGGGGTTGGGCTTGGCCCCTTAGTTCCAGTGAAAGGAACTCTTAAAGCATAAGCATACCAAGACATTTTGGACAATTTAATGCTCCCACTTTTGTGGGAACAATAGGGAATATCCCCATTCTTATTCCAACATGACTGCGCACCAGTGCACAAAGCAAGGTCCATAAAGACATGGATGAGCAAGTTTGGGGTGGGGCAACTTGACTGTCCTGACTGCAACCTGTTAGAACACCTTTGGGAAGAATTGGAGCGGAGACTGCAAGCCGGGCCATCAACATCTGTGCCTGACCTCACAAATGTGCTTCTGGAAGAATAGTCAAACATTCCCATAGACACACTCCTAAACCTTGAGAACAGCCTTCTCAGAAGAGTTGAAGCTGTTATAGCTGCAAAGGGTGGGCCAACTCAGTATTGAACCCTACGGACTAAGACTGGGATGCCATTAAAGTTCATGTGCGTGTAAAGGCAGGCATCCCAATACTTTGGCAATATAGTGTATTTTAGTTCTAATGTTACCCTTTGAGTGCTTCATCCTTGAAAAAAGTGCTCACAAATATAGGTGCTGCTGAAAACTGATGACATGAATAATTTGTAATTGTAAAGAGTGGGATATTTTTCTTTGGGAAGATAAAACTTAACATAAAGATAAAAGTCCGGTACAGAGACACTGTCAAATATTTCTTCAGTCGCATGTGTTTGCTAAGTGTAAACGCATTTTTACAAAGGATTACAAAGAAAATGCAACATTTTTAACTAAGTTTATGTTTTTTTGTTTGGCCGCATTCATAGTCGTCTCGGGCCATATATGGCCCGTGGGCCACAGGTTGGACACCCCTACTTTACACAAAGCAAAGATTTTGCAGATAGAAAAAAACATTATTGAAAAGCAATTTCACTGTTTGTAATGACAAGAACAATGCCCTACTGTTTGTTCTTGGAATTGATAAAATATCCTATGTCTTGCTCATTTAGCAGTGTTAAAGCAAAGCAATAGGTAATTTCTCATAATGAAAGATTTGTGGTTGGGAATCCAGTACATCACTGTATCTGGCTGTGTGCAGGACAACTGTTTAACAAAGAATTCTAATTTTACAGCATCCTCTGTAATCCTATCTGCACTGCCTTGAAAGCCAGCAAAAGAGATACTAGACCACCCTGACTTCCACCATCGAGTTCAAGACTATTCTTTCTTCTGAAATATTAGACATTAGCTACAGACTTTAAGCTCCATTTAGGAGGTGACCTCCAGTTACATGATGAATTGCAATGTAACTTCACCGAGATTTATCCTCAGTGGAAGAGCACAAAGCCTGTACATGCCAGTTTAAAGATCTTGGTATCTTGTTTCGTGCATTACCCAGTGAACCCATTCATTTATCTGGATGAAGTTCACAAGAATAGGTCAGGCTTGTGACTTTGTGAAACAGATTGAATGTTTTTAGGATAGCCAACTATTCTTATGAGAATAAAGGAATCTTGACTTTAGTAGAAGTACAGATAAGGGTGCCAGTCTGCAGATACCCAACCTTGCCCCTGGTTGTCCTAATCTGTTTCCAGAAATAGAAAAAGGATCGCCACTTCCAAAGTTGCTAATAATTTTACACATGTTCCCTACAACTATACTACAGACATATGCTTTCCTTCGTACAGTATATTGCCTCCATCTCAATTTACCTTAATTCATTGTTATTGTTATGAATTTATATATTTTATGAATGTTAATCACTTTATTCATTTGCAGGTGTATCACATACGATACCTTCATGTTACTCATTAATGTGTTACTTAATAAACAGTAAAAGCGCTTTAAAACAAACCATACTTGACCTCTCTGGCTGGTTTTGAATGGGAAATTATTCAGTCTCAAAGATCACAACAAACACTCTAGAGCAGCCTTTCTTAATCTTTTTACTCTAGAGGAGCCCTTGAAATAATTTTCAGGTCTCAGGGAACCCCTGCTAAGATTAGTCCATCGGGGGTCATTAGGAAAATGCCCCTTATATTGGTGGGGGTCAGTGGGAAGAATTTCCCTCCTTACAGTCAGCTAAGCAGATCAATATTGTCATTCTACTGGGACCTGGAATTATGAAGGCATCATTAGGTTAGGAAGGAAGGTTAATTAGCCACATCTCAAGGAACCCCTAGCAACCTCTGGGGAAACTCTAAGGTTCCATGGAACCCTAGTTAAAAATGGCTGCTATAGAGTCTGATTTCAGTCAGTTTCTAATAGCTAAGAAACACCTGTTTACATTAGAAGGCTAGAAAGGCTGCCAACATCTGCTGTCATAGAAAAACAATGCGAAAAACATTGTGAAATTTAAAAATGTACTTCTTCACAATGCATACAGATACAAAGATGAATGAGCCCTCAAGTTTAAAGTGCTTTTGCAGCTTGTTTGTAGGCAGGTGCAATCTATTTTCTCCACTGTAGGTGTCACTCAACTGCACCGCCATTGAAGTTGGAGGGGAAGTCAAGAAGAACATGGTTCCTCTATGGTTTCCTGGGTCACAGGGGAAGCTATCTGATTGACTGCTACCCCATGTGACTCTGGTAGCCATCATAGGTCAGGAAGAGTCTATTTAAGACCCTGGCTCCCAGGCTTGGCGCGCATTTCGAGTGTAACTCAGGGACGGGTCACCTGTCTGACGGGGACAGTAAATAGGGAGAGGTTCTAGAAGGTTAGGGAAAGCATAGGGACATGCCATCCTTCCTGTAAGCCTCCCCAATTTGGGTATGGACTGGCCAGACCGCATTCTGCCCCTCAAGACAGCTGTTGGCACACCCAAGACCTCCTCTGCTACAGGTTCCTGTCACATCCAGTGCCAGTATTCTGTCGGATAGTGTACGCCTATCGTATAGTGTCCGGGCCGTACTGCGCAGGCGCTACGCTTGCGCAGTACGGAGGACAAGGAGATTCGGAAAATCTCCAAAGATAAATGGCGGGAATGCCACATACACACGATCGGAATTTCGGCCAGCAAAATTCCGATGGAGCCTACACACAGTCACATTTTCCGATGAAAAGCTCTCATCGGTCTTTTGCTGGCCGAAATTCCGATTGCGTGTACGCGGCATTAGAGCTGTCACTCAAGTGTCTATTTACATTATTCCCCTTTACTTCTTCCCCAACAGCTACATAAAATTGTTTATGGAAAGGAAAAATGCTGTAAGCATTTAAAATACTTAAGTTTCCTGTGCTTTGACCTACCATTTTTAAGTTGGTGACAGGGTTTCTTTAACATTCAATTAGAAAAATCCACTCTTAAGTCTCTACATTTCAAAAAATAATAAAATTACAATATTAGTTCAGCTCTGTGTGGCCGCAGAGATCAATGCCGTACAAAATTCCATTGGGCTTCCCTTCTAGGTATTTCAAACACTAGACTTGGTAGCTATACAGTGTTAGTGATCAGCATCTGTTCTGCAATGTGAAACATCAAACCTGAGCCCAGCAGAGAAAAATGCATTACGGGACTCCCTGGGATCATAATGAAATGCAGGAAAATCCATAAATAGCACGGTAGGAGAGAACTCTCTGGGTGGTCCCCATGGGCTCATATCTATTCCCTTAGCCAAGAAACAGAATATCAAACCTCTTCTGTGAAGAAAGAAAAAAAAGGCGTGAAGATAACGGTGTGATGAAGCCACTGTTAGATGCTATTAATTATGAACACTGTCTATCGCTAAATTTTTGAGCAAGTAATGAGGCTTATTATTGAAGTCCGAGGGTCAGGAGAGCTGGGTGGCCAGAAAAGATTGCTCAATCTCAAATAATTTCAAGCCTCATTATAAATATGGAAACAGAGCATATCTTTGCTGCATTAGTGCCAGTCATGGGTATATCGCCCTCCCTTATTTTGCTTCTGCTTCTAGTTATTAAAACCAAAGATCATCTTTTTTCGATTTTTTTGCCTTTTTGACATCAATGCTATGAATTCTTCATTGTCTTTACTACTGTATATTTAAAGAAATGTCTAGTTTTTTATTGTTGTTTTGGATATACACATAAAAGAGATTTGCTTGAAAAAAAAGATCTTAGCAATCTGTGAAATACGTAAGGATAACATTTTGTATTTCTGGCAGTTCAGTCCTGAGATTTACACAGACCTGATATACAACAAAGCCCTTTCTGGAAGGGAAGCTGATCTTTCGCCGGTAAAGAAGGTAAGTGTAGCGTTACCCCCAAAGGAGCCGCTTGGTAATTTTGGGTTCTCTATTCTGCGCCACGACCCCAAGAACAGCCTCAACCCCTCTGACAGACCTGTTTGAAATAAAGTTAATGCAAGCACATGTATAAACATGAGTATACTTACATTTAACCTGGCTATAGGCTACTTCCAGGAAATAGACACAAACCTGTTTACTGGTAGCTGAAATCAATAAATTAGTTCAGGTTAGAATAAATGTCAAGTTGAACATAAATAAGCAGACAGCAAGTGAATTTGGACAGATAGACAGAGCAATAGCTATGCTAAAGTAACTTAGAATCAGGTTCTATAACACTAAACTGGAATCAACACATGGAGCAGCAGATTCAGCAATAAACAGTGCATAAAACGTTAACTGCAATGTGAATAATAATAGTACTACAACTGGGTTAAAGTGCACTCTAATGGGATGGCAAAGGTTTGGTGCAGCATTCCCCAAAAGGTACCTCTTAGCCAAGAAAGGGGCAAGGGTCCCAGGGTAGCAACTGTAAGGGCAATCTTTAGTCCTGACTCTTCAGCCGGCTAGCGTTGGGATCCGATCACCATTGGCAAGCTTAGAGAGAGTCAATAAGGCCAGACCCAGCAACACAGCAACAGTGGTCCCTCTGATTTGGAGTCTGCCAACTCTGGGTTGCCTGGGTGACTCTGGTCTGTAGCATAGCAAAATCTGTATTCTGTCAGTGGCCCCATCCCTCTGCATTTAGGTCACAGCTCTGTACTCATATCCTGTGCCCTATTCCCTCTGTCCCTGAGGTTATAATCTTAAATAAACTCTATTAACCCTTTCAAAGGTGAATGGCACCCCACAAAAAGTGCAGAACCCAACCCTGAGATGAAATGTCAGACCACCGGACCACAGGGGTCCCTAAATGTCTCTGAGAGGTAAGGAGGCACAACATTTTTGGAGCCCAGCATGGAGCCTTAATAGGTTGTGCTGCTGTTATCCTTAGCAACCGTTTGTTTTGTCAATATGAAAACTGTGCACTTTGACTAGTCCTGAAGCCCCAGAGACTGTTACTATACAATTGTGCTATCAAAGTGGGAAAGAACATTTTTTTTGGAGAGTTTTTACCACCAGTCTTTGTTGTTTTTCCCAGGTGGTAAAGACTTAATGATTTATTCTGAGAGTTCTGCAGCATGAATCTAAAGAGCTATGTGCCCCATGGGTGGTAGGAGAGGCCACCTTTCTGCTGCAGTGAAGTCACTCCATGTGTCCAGGAGAACAGATAAATGCACGGCTCAACACTTGTGAGAGTGATAATAAAGAGAGAGAGAGAGCATGGTAAGTTTTCCTGCTTCTGCACATTTTTCATTGGCTGATTTAAAGGTGCCTGCCCCTGGGAATACTACCAGCTTGGTTGTATGAGGAGAAGCCATTACAGACACTACGCTATAAATGCTATGGGCTTGTTGGATTGACCTGTGGTAACTGCCTTGGACTAGTGGTGACTATTCCTCCCTGGTGCAGATGATGCCCACACTGTGGGGACTTTTAGATGCCGGTATTGCCTCCAACTCTGTTGCCCCAGGTGTTGCATGAGGACTAGGCCACCAACGCTGCCACTAAGGAGCCAATCATCCCGGTGGTCACAGTCATCAACACTGAGTGTGTCCAGCCTTCAGTCTTTATGGCCCTTCTATTACTGTTACTTTATTTAATTATTTATCCATCATAGTATGGCTAGCATAATTTAAAGCCTAAGTCCAACCAGTTTTGTATAGATTGTGGAAGGGTTGGATCATCTGTTGAGTTTGTATTGCTGTCTGTTGAGATTGACCCCCTCTATTTGTGATCGTTGCCACCGTGTCAGAAATTGATGGAAAATCCAAAATGTTATGGACGCCACTGGAAAAGAACTTCATTAATTTAATGATGTTCATCCGATGAACAGCAGGAGTATATACCAAACTGCAAATCTGTAGAGCAAACAATTATTTTTCCTGCCTTCTATTCTGTCTGACAGGGATGCTAGGAGTGTAAGACTGGTTGGACAGAAACATCATAATTTTGTCTGGTAAAACAGTTCAGACATATGTATTTCAAAGACTTTTATTGACAAATTCCAGCTTAATACTGAAGACACCCAACCATATCTATTATTTTGTAAAAATACTGTATGTATTTACCAGTTACATTAGTTACCGGTATGTTGATCAAAATCTTCAGGTCAGAACATTCTCTGATATTACATTCTTTTTCTTTACCAGCTATGTATAACAGAAATATCTATTTCTGGTAACTTACACAACTTTTTATATTATCTCCTAGAAAGGCCAAGCTGTATTCAACATAAATTATTCCAATAAAAGCAAAATTCAGAAAACAGCTGCCGCTTATCTTAGGAGATAATATTGTGCCATTCCAGGTACGGCGTGCAATCATCAGCCATGGGTGGAGGGCATTGACTTGTGCCAGCTGGCTTGTCTTTTTGTCTTAATATGTTCTTATTAAATATACGTATAAACCTACAATATCTGCAGTCTTCTAAGCTGTTGTAATCCTAAAGAATGTTGACACTGACCTTCACAGGCCTTGAAGATAAATACTTGTCTTTGCAGTGTCAATTCGTAAAATTATCCAGATCCTTGTGGGTTTTTTGTACATTAAAATTGACCTATTAGTAACTCTGCAGCAGCCTTTACTATAAAAAAGCAAATCCTCTTCAACAGCCAAAGGATATTGCCTATGCCAGTCTTTCAATGTCTGTTAGAGAGAAAAAATCTGCAGGAATGATGTCATCATTCTGCTGCAGCCTGAAAGAAGTATTTGCTCAGTCTTCCCATCTCCAGTCATCACTCAGACTGTATGCTGCAACTTTGTTCTCAGCTCACAAGGTGATGGGCTGCCACCGGGAGTTGCTTGCTTGAGTCATGTGTACTCATATACATACTTACACTACAGTACCAGCTGCAAAGGGTGGGCGAACTCAATATTGAACCTTACGGACCAAGACGGGAAGTCCATGTGCGTGTAAAGGCAGGCGTCCCACTACTAATATAGCCTATCAGCTTTAGACTTTCATAAGGAGGGACAGGCTGGAGAAGGTGGAAAGTGGATGTGGCTACATAGTGTGGAATAATGGACATGAATTAAAGGAACATGATTAAATAGAGTCTGAGATTACTCACAGTATACACTGCACACATTTGCTGCAGTCCTTGCACTCATAAAATACTCGAATTACTGTGCAATCAGTAATAAGACACACATGAACTTCAGGACAAAATATAATTAAAAAAAGGAGCTTACCTTAAAAAACGAATTCATTAAAGCGGAGTTCCACCCAAAAATTCTGCTTTAAGTGCTGGTGAACCCCTGACCGCCTGTCATTTTTTTGGGGGGGCGGGTACCCTGTTTTTAGAGGCACCCAGCTCTCACTTCCTCCCCTGTTGCCACAGTGCCGGAAGGAAGATCACCTCTTCCCCCTCCCTCCCTGCAATCTTCTGGGACACGTCACAGGTGCCAGAAGATTGCCCAGCCATTCACAGCACGCAGAGCGGCTCGCGCATGCTTGGTGCACACCTGGCTGTGAAGCCACAGGTGAACGCCCACAGTTTGAATGCCGGCGCCACGAAGAGGAGGAGGAGAGGAGAGAGGCTTCCTGTACCCGCATCGCTGTACCGTGGGACAGGTGATTATCGGATTATTAAGTGTCAGCAGCTACACTTTTAAATGGGTGGTACTACATTTTAAATCACCTGATGGCTACTTCAGCACCCTCCTTTGAGAGGCATTTCCCCTTTTTGATTAACTCCTCTTGGATTACTTCCTGAGGACGACCAATCAGGTGGAAACGCGTTGAAGCTAGGCCCGCATAATTGTAAAGCAAACTTCCGCTCAGGAGGGGGGACTCGTGCCTCACTTTTGGTCATGGAACGAGTGAAGTCCGGTACCCTTATGCACAACTCACTGTTGTATACATTAGGTGCCAGGTTCAAACAGCCCATAAAAATGACTATATTTCTGTATTATTTTACACAATAAACTTACTGAGTGGTTCAATGCTAAATACTATTTGTGCTTGGGAGGCTGGTCTTAGATGCAAGTCTTATCCAAAGGGTGTAATCTCTCCAAACGCCCCTTTATGGTTTAATCCTACTCTTCCTCAACTATTTAAAGTACCAGAGCCTATTGCATGGACTAAATATAATATTAAAATACTCTCTCAAGTGGTCACTAATCAGAAATTATCTACCTTTTCTACACTTACCTCAAACTTTAACTTACCTAGTTCTTATTCATTTAGATATCTCCAGTTTCTCCATATTTTTCATGCACAGTTTCCAGAGGACAGTCTAAGGTTTATACAATCCTCTATAGAATCTGTACTCAGGGTTGAGCGGCTGGATAAGAACACCTCGAGACTGTACCCTCATCATATTTTAATTTCTATTTTGCCATTAGAAGGTCTTAGAGCTAGGTGGATGTGAGATATCCCAAATTTGGATATGGAGGACTGGAGGAGTGTGTGAGATTTCCCTCTGCGATCTCTGGTATCCTTGAGAGACCGCATGATTGTACATAGAGTATATATTACGCCCAGAGCCGATCCGCCCTATACGCGGACTACGCAAGCTGCGTAGGGCCCCGCGGCGGATCGGCACTGCTCGGGGGCCCCTGGGGCCGCTGCCGCCGCTGTGAGGTCAGCGGCGCCTGAAAAAAAGATGGCCGCGGGACCGACATGCAACTGCGCATGCGCCCGCCTTTCCGAAAATTGCTGAGCAGCGGCAACAGCGCTGGCGCATGCGCAGTTGCATGTCGGCCCCGCGGCCATCTTTTTTTCAGGCGCCGCTGCCCTCACAGCGGCGGCAGCGGCAGCGGCACCAGTGACACGATGGCGCCGAGTGGCGCCATTTTTAAAAAAATAAAACGTCTCCTGTCCCCCCTCAAAGCCTCTGACCTCCTGGGCCCCCCCCCTTGCAGGCAGCCTCTGACCTCCTGGGCCCCCTCCCCCTCGCAGGCAGCCTTTGACCTCCTGTCCCCCCTCAAAGCCTCTGACCTCCTGGGCCCCCTCCCCCTCGCAGGCAGCCTCTGACCTCCTGTCCCCCCTCAAAGCCTCTGACCTCCTGGGCCCCCTCCCCCTCGCAGGCAGCCTCTGACCTCCTGTCCCCCCTCAAAGCCTCTGACCTCCTGCCCCCCCCCTTCGCAGCCTCTGACCACCTGCCCCCCCCCTTCGCAGCCTCTGACCTCCTGCCCCCCCTCGCAGCCTCTGACCTCCTGCCCCCCTGCAGCCTCTGACCTCCTGCCCCCCCTCGCAGCCTCTGACCTCCTGTCCCCCCCCTGCAGCCTCTGACCTCCTGTCCCCCCCCTGCAGCCTCTGACCTCCTGTCCCCCCCTTCGCAGCCTCTGACCTCCTGCCCCCCCTCGCAGCCTCGGACCTCCTTTCCCCCCCCTCGCAGCCTCTGACCTCCTGTCCCCCCCTGCAGCCTCTGACCTCCTGTCCCCCCCTTCGCAGCCTCGGACCTCCTGCCCCCCCCCTCGCAGCCTCGGACCTCCTTCCCCCCCCTCGCAGCCTCTGACCTCCTGTCCCCCCCTGCAGCCTCTGACCTCCTGCCCCCCCCCCTGCAGCCTCTGACCTCCTGTCCCCCCCCCCCCTTCGCAGCCTCGGACCTCCTGCCCCCCCCTCGCAGCCTCGGACCTCCTTCCCCCCCCTCGCAGCCTCTGACCTCCTGCCCCCCCTCGCAGCCTCTGACCTCCTGTCCCCCCCCTGCAGCCTCTGACCTCCTGTCCCCCCCCTGCAGCCTCTGACCTCCTGTCCCCCCCCTTTGCAGCCTCGGACCTCCTGCCCCCCCCTCGCAGCCTCGGACCTCCTTTCACCCCCCTCGCAGCCTCTGACCTCCTGCCCCCCCTCGCAGCCTCTGACCTCCTGTCCCCCCCTCGCAGCCTCTGACCTCCTGCCCCCCCCTCGCAGCCTCTGACCTTCTGCCCCCCCCCTTCGCAGCCTCTGACCTCCTGTCCCTCCCCCCTTGCAGCCTCTGACCTCCTGTCCCCCCCTTGCAGCCTCTGACCTCCTGCCCCCCCTTGCAGCCTCTGACCTCCTGTCCCCCCCCACAGCCTCTGACCTCTCCTGTTGCCCTCCCCCGCAGCCTCTGACCTTTCCTGTTGTCCCATCCGCAGCCTCTGACCTCCCCTGTCCCATTCGCAGCCTCTGACCTCCCCTGAGTCAAGAGAGGGAGTGCAGCCAGGATGAGGGTCATGGGAGAAGTCAGGCATGTATGGACTGCGGAGAGGAAACTATGGGATAAAACCAGAGCCACCAAGCTGGAGCCGACTGACTGAACCCTGCATGATGCACCTGAGAGGAGGTCAGTGACCGCACCGCCAGGCCAGTCTAGGGGGGGGTCAATACAATATTGTAAGGGGGCACTGATATAAAGGTTCTCCCCTTATATCAGTAAACCCCCTTATCTTAGTGGTTTCTTTCTCTGATCACCTGAGTCCTCCCCACATTCCCAGAGTTCCCCTTTACATCATAGTATGCAGGATTCCACCTTACAGTGCAAGGGGGAACTCTGATGTAAAGGGCAATGCTGCAGACCCTGATGTAAGTAGGGAGGCTCTCTGAGGACATGGATGTATGGGGGGCTCTCTGGGGCCCCCGATATATAGAGGGGCTTTATAGGGATGCTCTCTGGGGACCCTGATGTAAGGGGGGTGCTCTCTGGGGACCCTAATGTAAGGGGGTGCTCTCTGGGGACCCTGATGTAAGGGGGGTGCTCTCTGGGGACCCTAATGTAAGGGGGGTGCTCTCTGGGGACACTAATGTAAGGGGGGTGCTCTCTGGGGACACTAATGTAAGGGGGGGTGCTCTCTGGGGATCCTGATGTAAGGGGTGTCTCTCTGGGGACCCTGGTGTAAGGAGGGGCTCTCTGGGGACCCTGATGTAAGGAGGGGCTTTATAGGGATGCTCTCTGGGGACCCTGATGTAAGGGGGTGCTCTCTGGGGACCCTAATGTAAGGGGGGTGCTCTCTGGGGACCCTGATGTAAGGGGGTGCTCTCTGGGGACCCTAATGTAAGGGGGGTGCTCTCTGGGGACCCTAATGTAAGGGGGGTGCTCTCTGGGGACCCTAATGTAAGGGGGTGCTCTCTGGGGACCCTAATGTAAGGGGAGGCTCTCTGGGGACCCTGGTGTAAGGGGGAGGCTCTCTGGGGACCCTGGTGTAAGGGGGGGGCTCTCTGGGGACCCTGGTGTAAGGGGGGGCTCTCTGGGGTCCCTGGTGTAAGGGGGCTCTCTGGGGACCCTGGTGTAAGGAGGGGGGCTCTCTGGGGTCCCTGGTGTAAGGGGGGGCTCTCTGGGGACCCTGGTGTAAGGGGAGGCTCTCTGGGGACCCTGATGTAAGGGGAGGCTCTCTGGGGTCCCTGGTGTAAGGGGGGGGGGCTCTCTGGGGACCCTGGTGTAAGGGGGGGGGGCTCTCTGGGGACCCTGATGTAAGGGGAGGCTCTCTGGAGACCCTGGTGTAAGGGGAGGCTCTCTGGGGACCCTGGTGTAAGGGGAGGCTCTCTGGGGACCCTGGTGTAAGGGGAGGCTCTCTGGGGACCCTGGTGTAAGGGGGGGCTCTCTGGGGTCCCTGGTGTAAGGGGGGGCTCTCTGGGGACCCTGGTGTAAGGGGGGGCTCTCTGGGGACCCTGATGTAAGGGGAGGCTCTCTGGGGTCCCTGGTGTAAGGGGGGGGGGCTCTCTGGGGACCCTGGTGTAAGGGGGGGGGGCTCTCTGGGGACCCTGATGTAAGGGGAGGCTCTCTGGAGACCCTGGTGTAAGGGGAGGCTCTCTGGGGACCCTGGTGTAAGGGGAGGCTCTCTGGGGACCCTGGTGTAAGGGGAGGCTCTCTGGGGACCCTGGTGTAAGGGGGGGGGCTCTCTGGGGACCCTGATGTAAGGGGAGGCTCTCTGGGGACCCTGGTGTAAGGGGTGGCTCTCTGGGGATCCTGATGTAAGGGGTGGCTCTCTGGGGACCCTGGTGTAAGGGGGGCTCTCTGGGGATCCTGATGTAAGGGGTGGCTCTCTGGGACCCTGGTGTAAGGGGGTGCTCTCTGGGGATCCTGATGTAAGGGGTGGCTCTCTGGGGACCCTGGTGTAAGGGGGTGCTCTCTGGGGATCCTGATGTAAGGGGTTGCTCTCTGGGGACCCTGATGTAAGGGGGGGATCCACACTCAGATATGTAAAGATAAATATATAATGTCTGTTCTATATTGTTGTACTTATTCTTTGACTGTTTTGTTTAAAGGAGGGAGGATTGTATTGGGAGCGCTGAAGTGTCAGGTGTGACTGTGTGGCAATGGCAAATGGTTTACACGGGTCAGGTAAAGGGCCCCTCAGCAGAATTTTGCTTAGGGCCCCAGGGAGGTCAGGATCGGCACTGATTACGCCTTATAGATCTCAAAATATAAATCCTGTGTGCTCTCCCAAGTGTTGGCAGTGTGGAGCATTTCAGGGAGATTTCACATACATTTTTTGGACTTGTCCATATAGAGCTATTTTCGGGGGGGAAGTGGTAGATCTATTGAATACTATTACCTCTGTTCCTTTAATGGTTTGTCTGCTGGGTCTGGTAGAGGCTACTGTTCCTACAGTGTCTGAACAAGTGTTCATTAATACAACGTTATTCTATGCAAGAAAAGCCATTGCAATGCACTGGAAGAAACCTCGCCCTCTTACACTTTTATAATGGAAACAATTGATAAATGATAACCTCCCATTGTATAGAGATACCTATATTAATAGGGGTTGCCCTTGTAAGTATGATAAAGTTTGGGTCAAGTTTTTATCAATTGTTTCCATTCATGTTGGCTTCAATTGCTTTTTCATTGATGTTGCATGAATATTCAATGCATCTGAATTCAATTAAAATAGATGCATGGATACCTATGAAATTTATCCAGCCCCTTCAATAACTTTGGCCCAATACGGACAAATGTACTTTACAACTAATATACAGGCATTATGATTAAAGCATACAGACACTAGCAATATAGGTATATTTATATACATTCAGGTGTTTACATCGCCAAACTCACTTTAAAGCACCTCATGTCGGTCATATTTCTGACCTCCTATGTTAATTTTCGTGACATTATTGTAATATATACGTGGTATGTATTACTTAATTAATTTTCTGCCCTCTTTTTGCAGATTTTGTCTGCCATCTTTAAGGCTACTATCTCTTGAGGTGTATAGTGAGTCGACCACCATAGGTATTTATGGGGATATGTACTTATTCAATATAAGCTATCTAAACACAGCTAGATGTGTATTTAATAAAAATTCTCAACCTATGTTTATATATTTTTTTTAGAGAACTCCGTCTTCTTGCTGACCCCAGTGGTCCAGTGATATATTTCTCCCCTACCGTTTGTGGCTTTCAGACAACATCCCATATCTAAAGATGTGATTCCATCACACACTTTAGACAAGGCCACCCACTATAGGCATACTAAACATCGGCCTACATCAACACGTTTGGACCTCTCCATGGAAAAAATCTGACTTGATGCACCGTAATGTTTTTAATATAATGGAGTGTTTCTCAACCACTGCATCTGCATTTATGTAAGTTGCTCTTGTGCTATTTCTTTTGTTCTGACATTCTGTGTGCCTATCTACCCTGCCCCTTGCTTTCTGTTTTTATTTACTTTATTTTCCCTGAAAACTGTGATAACCACCATGTTAAAACTGCATTTTTTTGTATCTAGAACAGGGTTCTGTGTTTTCCCTGTATTGTGACCCTTGAAGAAGGAGGAAACTTCAAATAACTCCGAAACGCGTCGGGTCTGATCTCTCTGATTTATTGATGCATTTTACACTATGTTGATTCTGTAAAAACGCTTCATAACTTTTATATATATAATTTTTTGTTAAATAAATTTTGTTATACTTTATACCATATGTATACTTTATCTTAATCTTCTCATGGGGAAAGATATGTTGTGCTTTTAAAGTCCACCAACCAGGGGAAATAGTTTTCTTTCTATAGTAGCAATAGGTGGTCATGTCAATTTGATGAGTGCAAATCCATGTGGGGCACTACAAGCACAGTGGAATAGAGCACCACGTTATAATTTTAAAGGGCACCAGCACTTTATCACTTGGGACGATTAATGTGGGACTTTGTTTTTTGGTACGTATGTTTAAACGTATTGATTATTTATTGACTTTGTATCACATGTTAAGCGCATCAATTGTATAGGATACATATTTTCAAATTTTTTGTTGATTTCGGAATCATGGATGGTATAGAGTGACACGCACAGTTTATTGAGGATTTTTCTAGAAATACTTATTGTCTGGCACATTGGTTTAAAGGGGAACTTTTGGGTAAAAGGGAACTTTTATGTGTGCAATCTCTGTGGACCAGAGGTAACCAGAGACCCCCTCACATTAGAGGCCCCTCTTACATCACAGTCCCCTGAGATCCCCCTTCATTATTAGGGGGGGTGGGGGCGTGACACCATGTTTTACCACACCAGGTGACACCCTAGTGATGCCACTTTTTTCTTGGGGTTCCCCCATAGAATCCATACCAGGTCCGAAGGGGCTAATGTTGTCTTCTGGACAGACAGAAAAAAGACATAGTGATGTGGAGTTCTGTGATTACTAAGAAGTAATATACTCCAACAAGTGTTATACTTCCAAATGTCTTTGTATGCATGCATTGAACATAAAAAATATATATCTGCTACTTTAAAGGTCTACTTTAAAGGTGATGGGGAATCTTCCTATGGGGGCGCCTGCACCAGTAACAACTAGAAGGGGATTTGCCCTGTCAGATAGGCTGTATGGGGCCCCGTTATTTCAAACAGCAGCCCTGGTTGTATAGAGCCATCTCCAGTCCAGTCTCCAGCTAGAAAGCTTGCATTAACCCAGTCTAGACTGGGAGCAAAAATCTTTCAACACTTTACTTCAAATACATTTTAATTTCAATAAAACAAAACAATGTTGCTATATTACCTTCTCTGAGGTCCAGCACAACTTCTCTTCCAGATTGAGTGATGATCAGTGTCATGTAACCCACTGAGGCTAGGGTGTCCTCTTGGTGCTCACATCACTACATCCACCACCACAGAAGATCAGAAAAGGAAGAGGACCCTAGTCATGTGACAGATGAAAATGTATGTATAGTGTATTGTTTTGTTTTTGGATGCTCCATTGAGAAGACTTTCCAACTTGCAGTTGGGCTTTAAGCTTTCTATGGACCCAAGAGAGTGATTGGACATGAGCACAAAACCTGACCATGCAGAAGTTTTTTTGTGAACCAGCTACCACACATTTGTGCTTACATGTTTAGAGAATAGAGAGGGAGCATGGGCCAGAAACTCATAACCCGGTCTTATTTAAAATAAAATAATAGTGATGAGATAGCATTTCTGACTTCTATAACAGATCTTTTCCCTTAGGATCAGTGCTAGTATAGAGTCATAGATATGAGACAGAAGTTGGGCAACAATCAGTCAGCCATTTTATTTAGAATTTTTCATTTCTTTTATTGTTAGTTAAGGCAGGTCCTTAAATCTGCACCCTTTGTTATCTGTTTATTACTCGATGTACAGAGCTGTGTAATATGTTCTTGGTTTACAAACAAAAGATAGTATTGATATTAATAGGGTGATGACATTTTTTGAAGAAGACAGACGAAGAGATCATACAGAGGGAGATCAAAGGATGAAGTCACCAAGGACTACTGAGCAATAATGAAGACATTAAGGAGAGAAGTGATTGATGAGACATGATAAGAGAGTGGAGGCAGCTGAGACAAGGGAAGGTGGAGAGTGATAAAGATAACATTTATAACATTTTCTATCTGTATTACATTTGCAATGTGCCTCATTTTCTCCATTATGTTTAATTGCCTTTCTTCCCATCTTTTCATTATTCTTCATTATTCTGTCTCCTTTTGTCCCTTCCTTGTTCTTTTTTTAAGTGTATATAAAGCCAAAACTTTTTTTTTTTTAAGTTTTGGATATAGTGGTACAGGGTTAGGCTGGCAATACACTAGTAGAACGTTATTTGAAATTTTTAGTTTTAAGAAAGTTTGTTAAATCTCCTAATCATAGTGGGGTCAAATAGGCCATTCATTTTTTTTTTTAATGCATGTAAAATGTATCTAAAGCCATTTTTCAGCTTTCAGCGCTGTCGCATTTTGAATGACAATTGCGCGGTCATGCAAGGATGTACCCAAATTAAATTTTTATAATTTTTTCCCCACAAATAGCTTTATTTTGGTGGTATGTCACCTCTGCGGTTTTTATTTCTTGCGCTATAAACAAATGAGGGACAAGTTTGAAAAAACATAATATTTTTTATTTTTAATAATAAATTTTTAAACAAATTTTTTCCTCAGTTTAGACCGATACGATTCTTCTACATATTTTTGGTAAAAAAAAAATCGGAATAAGCGTCTATTGATTGGTTTGCGCAAAAGTTTTGTCTACAAAATAGGGGATGTATAGCATTTTTATTATTATTTTTTTTTACTAGTAATGGCGGCGATTTGCGATTTTTATCGTGACTTCGACATTGCGGCGGACATATCGGACACTTTTGACACATTTTTGGGACCATTCACATTTATACAGCTATCCGTGCTATAAAAATGCATTGATTACTGGCAGGGAAGGGGTTAACACTAGGGGGCACTGCAGGGGTTAATATGTTCCCTATATGAGTGATTCTAACTTGGGGGGAGGGGACTGACTGGGGGAGGGGACCGATCGGTGTCCCTATGTACAAGGGACACACCATCGGTCTCCTCTCCTCTGACAGGACGTGGAACACACACAGATCCACGTCCTGCGGCCGCCACAAGAGCTGCACCGTCCCGCCGTCATTTGACAGTGGGCGGTCAGCTACTAGTTAAGGCCTTGTTTAAATGGAGGTGGGTAGGGGGAATCCATGGCCTGTATAAGTACCATGTTTACCCGGACAGGGATGCACAGTGTTCCGTGCATTCCCATGCATTCCCCATTGCTGTCAATTGGGATGCAGTGGCTGCACAAATATCACTAATCCCCTCCAACCCGCCCCCACCCCCCAAACCATATTACCTTTTCTAGCACAAACCCCCAAATCCCCCCAAATCTCCAATCCTAGCATACCTCCCCAAATTTCCCCAAATTTCTTACCTCCTGCCCCCCCCACATTTCCCCTTCCAACACAGATCCCCTCCCCCCAATATCCTTGTGGTGCCCCTGAACTTCACATGATACCACAGTGCCCAGGGCAGCCTCCCCTCCTGCCCACCGCTTGCTCCAGACCTGGTTACAACATTGCACATATCTCTCATTGAAACAATACTTTTTAAACCTTAACACATACATAATATTATTTAATTTTATAATAAAAATATTATAATATTTAACATTATACAATTTTAATATGTTTATCTAAAACATTAAATTACTTTAAAATATACCAAGGGAGATCAATGAGCACATTACTGAAAGACAAAAACCTTACAAAAGTCATAATGGAAATTGTGAAGATTGATATGAAGAAAAATTTGGAAAACTGGAGACATAGGTGAAGGCGATGTTTTCAAGTGGGGAGTGATGGAGGCTTGGAAAGTACATGAAGAATAATGAGTGGAGAGTGATGTCACAAGGGAAAAGCAATGATGAAGGAAGACAGAAGACTGGAACGTGATAATGACTTGGACAAGAGTAGAGAATTATAGATTAAAGTACACGTAAACCCAACTGTATGATATTTAATTTGCAAAATCATAATATCAATGTTTTTTCTTTTCGAAAATACCTATTTTCACAGATTGTTGAGTAGGGATCTAATATTTTCTTGTTTTTTTTCTTTTCTACATGTGTGATCTGTAGGAAGCCTGTATGTTTCTCCTAGTGAGTGTTCCTAAGCACATTTTTCTATTTCCTCTGCCAGAAGCTGTTGAGCATGTGTGTTGGCACAAAATCCTGTAGTATGAATTAATGAACGCACACAGCGGGCCGATGCCACTACCACATGAACTGCACACTGTGGTTAGCATTGATGCCCCTAACCTGGAAGAGGTAGACCCTGCAAGAACAACAGTTATTTCTACTTTGTGCATATCTGAATAAAAAGAATAGTTGTTTAGGTACATAGCACTTGCTGAGAAGAATCATGAGGGGCAATGAAAGTTTGGGTTTACAAACAATTTAAAAGGTACAGCAATACACCAGAAGCCCAGATTTACTCAAAGCAGCTAATGATCCCCAATGAGAGTCTGCACCAAATCCAAGATAGTGTCATGTCTACCCCTAGCATATGTGGTCAGGAACTATAGCTGGCTCTGTGTTCTTCACTGTTAGCAGCCCTCTTTCATATAAAGCAAGCATGCCTATTGATACTTGGTTGCCCCCAGGTCTTATACACAATGCTATAGTGCCTGGCCACCACACTGTGCAGGTGCAGGCTAAGCAAAGCAAACAGGTACCGTTACAGGCCGAATAGTCCAAAGGCATTCTTGGTTCAGGATACATTTAGAGAGTAGTCAGGGCCAAATCCATAGTCAAAAGGCAGTCAGAGTTTAGAGAGTAATCCAAAGTCCAATCCAAGGTTGATAACAAGGAAATCCAAACTAGCTGGCAGGGCAGGGATTGGGTGAAGTTAAAGGTCAAGGCATTGAAACAAGGCAGGTAAACAAGGAGCTTGAAGCATATGTTTTAACCACTAGCCGACCAGCCGCCGCAGGTATACTGTGACAGGTTGGCTCGGCTGGGCAAATCGCCGTAGCTGTACATCACTCCTTTAAGACGTGACAGCCAGCGTGTGTCCCCGGAGCCGATGCACATGCGCGGTGGGCACGATGACCGCCGGGCACCCCGTGATCGCTAGTGCCAGAGCGAGAACCGGGATGGTCCCAAAATAGTGTCAAAAGTGTCCAATCTGTCCGCTGCAATGTCGCAGTCCCGATAAAAATCGCAGATCGCTGCCATTACTAGTAAAAAAAAAATATTAATAATAAAAATGACAGAAATCTATCTATCTAACTTTTGCGCAAACTAATCAATATACACTTATTGAGTTTTTTTTACCAAAAATATGTAGAAGAATACATATCAGCCTAAACTTTTGAGATATTTATTATAGCAAAAACTACAAAATATTGTGTTTTTTCAAAATTGTCGCATTTTTCTATTCACAGCACAAAAAATAAAAACCGCAGAGGTGATCAAATACCACCAAAAGAAAGCTCTATTTGTGGGGAAAAAAGGACATAAATTGTTTGGGTCCAACGTTGCACGACTGCGCAATTGTCATTTAAAGTGAAGCAGTGCCGAATCGTAAAAAAAATGGCCTGGTCAGGAAGGGGGCAAATCCTTCTGGCGCTGTGGTTAAACACTATCACAACCATGATACTAAGGGATTGTCAGGTCTAAAATAGGTTTGGACTACACCCAGGGGTTGTGTCTACATCAATTACTCTGCAGGTAGACAGTTAGACAGGTAGAGTGCAGCTCAGCCAATACTGGGATGCTGGAGCGAGACCAGCACCTGCCATGGAACAGGAAAGTTACATGCTCCTGACAGATAGAAAAAGGAATGGCAATAGATTTATCAAAAAATTTGATACATTAGGGGTTATACACAGAGGAGTTGATTACTAAAGGTAAAAAGGCTGTTCACTTTGCAAGGGACTTTTGGGTGCATTTACTAATACTGGATTGTGCAAAATCTGGTGCAACTCTGCATAGAAACCAATCAGCTTTCAGGTTTTTATTGTCAAACCTTAATTGAACAAGCTGAAGTTAGAAGCTGATTGGCTACCATGCACACCTGCACCAGATTCTGAGTGCTCCAGTTTTAGTAAAACCCCCCTCTTTGTCCCAGAGCTTAATGAATGTGGTAAATCTCTGCTGACTTCCATCATCTAATCACGTGCACGCAAAAATACAGTTTTTTTTATTTATTTGCACACAATTGGGTATGTAAAGTAAAACTTCACCACATAAGCTCTGGGGCACATTCCCTGCCAAAGTGCAACCTTCCTTTGCAAGGTCAACATTCTGTTTGTCTTTAGTAAATGAAACCAAGAGTATTGCCTATTCTTGTTTTTTTCATTGTATTAAGTTATAAATAATCTGAGTGTGACAAAACGTCCCTACAGTCCGCTTGAGTGCTTTCGTCATATACCAATTCCTCCCAGTCTGAATATAGATATCAGCAAGCACAAAACAAGACGAGACTTGTTTTACTGCTGATATGGACAGATTTATTAGAACCAAAATGACAAGTATTTATAATACAGTAGAAGAGGAGGCCCCCCCTCCTGCTCATATTATTCTAACAATACAACTGTAGCCAGAAACAGAATTAACATGAGCTAATGGACTCCTTCATTCAATTTCAGGGTTAATTAGCACAAACAACAATAGGAGAAATACTCTTTAGAATCTGTGTCAAGCCAGTCTAGACTCATTTACATTATACAAGACAACAGACAGGTGGCTGGAGTTGATGATATTAGCATCTAACAGTATATGTCCCAACAGTATGATTCAGTCATTATTGCTAATATGGCATTTACATATCCAGAGTCTGTGTGTCTTGGCCTGACTCCAAAGTTACACCACCTCAGGGGTCCCCAGGCATACAGCTCACAAATAGAACTGTTCAAATGCCAGGGACCAAAATCGCAAGGCAAGAGGCTGGCATTCAGTCCTCTTCAAAATCCTCTGTCTCAGGTGAGTCTGTCACACTGAGCATCTGCAATATTTTGCTTTTTAAAGAGACACCATCACCTTGGCTATTCAGGGCAAATTGACAGTGGGGTTGATTTACTAAAACTGGAAAGTGCAAAATCTGGTGCAGCTGTGCATGGTAGCCAATCAGCTTCTAACTTCAGCTTGTTCAATTAAGCTTTGACAAACAATCTGGAAGCTGGTTTCTATGCAGAGCTGCACCAGATTTTACACTCTCCAGTTTTTGTAATATAACCCAAGTGTCTTTGCAAAGGGGCCCCCTGGACCCACTGATACTCACCATCCCAGTGCTCCTCTACTGCTCCTCCTCTGAATGAGCAAGGTGACAGTGTCTCTTTAAGATGTGGGGTAGGTCTAAAAGGAAAAATTTGAAACACGGAAAGAATGAAAAATAGTGAAGAAAAATTGTGAAGAAACTGGGGAATACAAAGAGAACCTGTCTTTATACTATGACAGGGCTTCATAATAGACACTGCAGACCAAGGAACCATTTTTGGTATTCAATGCTCACAGGCTTGCACATTGGTAGCGTGCCTCGTAAGTGATGTGTAACACCTCCGAATATAAAAGGCTACTAAGGAGATGAGAGGTTTGGAAAGACTCAAAAGAAAGGACTGAGTCATTATTGGCACGGTAAGGCACACTTTGAATAATACAAAGGAAGAATCTTTCCCGGGGGCTTCGGAATACACAGTCAGCCCGCCGGAGAATTTTATAATCCCGTGTTATGCGAAGAGAGAAAATTGCTGGACAGTCTTTAATAAATGTTCTCTTCACCACAGAGGCATCCAGCAATGAACTGGCTCATACAAAAAGGCAAATACTAGAACTGAAACTGCAGATCAAAGATAAAATCCCCGGAGCCGGGATAAGAGCAGACAAAGTTACTGGACAAGAAAGCTGCCATTTTCTTCACATTTTTAATGGTTTCCTTTATTTGACCATCAGAAGAAGGGAGGGACTACCTATTCTCCAGTGATAAAACAAAAAAATACATCTGCCAACATATAAAAATGATTACGCCGTCCTCTTGTTTTGAGGTATCACATCTGTTCGCTATTTAATATTTTACTGTTATTAGTTTATGAGATTCGGGAGTTCCTGTCCTGAAATAAAATAATACCAAGGAAAGAGCCCTTCAGTTTTTATTATGGCACTCGGTTTGAAAATGAATCATTTACATAGATGTGGATTCTGCTGGGTTTGTTAAAATAATATTTAAATAGCATTAATGTAAATATAATATACATAATATGCTTAAAGGGGTTGTAAACCTTCGTGTTTTTTTCACCTTAATGCATCCTATGCAGTGACCAGCCCCCCGTTTTACTTACCTGAGCCCTGGCAGTGACCAGCCCCCAGCTGTCTCTCTGCCCGGGGTTCTCGGCTCTTGATTGGATAGATTGATAGCAGCACAGCCATTGGCTCCCGCTGCTGTCAACCAAATCCTACGAAGCGGGCGGCGTGGGGGAGGGAGTCATACATTCGGTGGCTATGGATGCCAAATGCTGGACTCGGGAGCGCGCCCACAAGGTAACCCCCTCCGGAGAGCGCTTCTCCTAGGGGGTTATCTAATGTGGGGAGGAGCCGCCGGGGGACCCCAGAAGACGAGGATCGGGGACACTCTGTCCAAAACAAGCTGCACAGTGGAGGTAAGTATGATATGTTTGTTTTTTTTTTAAAAAAAAAACGAACCCTTACAATCACTTTAATGCAACGTGCCAATATCGAATGTGTTTATTACTCAAAAATGTATTGAATGCTGTACATGTTTTGGATTTTTATACATTTACGTCATTTGTTTATTGAAACTGTACTTTGTCCATACTGGCTTCATACAGATTTTTTTTTTTTACTTTACAGGACTAATGAGCATTTACTTAATTTCTGCATTCTCTCTTACCACTGGAGCAAGGGGAAATACCTGGCACATTAGAATATTGGGACAATGTGACACACCCTTTACCTTCGCACAATGCTAGAAGTATGACCATCCAACCAGCAAACCTGAGCATGTTCACATGGGAGCTTGCGCAGCTCTGTGTAAGCTTCAACTTGCCCAGCAGTTGGCCTAGTACTGTATTGGGGCAAGAGGGGGGCAATGCTACCCAGAGTCACTACAGTAAAGTGAATCTATTATTTATTTATATGTGTAAAGTACAGGTTCTCTTAATGTCTTGATTTGGACATTGGTGGTGCCGTTTTTATACTCTCCAGGAGCTGTAGACACTTCCTGTTTATAACAGACCTCCCCCTCTCCTAAAACACTGCCAATGCCATTGAAATGTCTACAGTGAAACAAGTGGATTTACGTATTTAAAAGATTTATTCATACTTGTTTGCCACTTTGCTGTTGGTTCGTCCTAACTGTCCTCTGCTTTTTGCCCCACCAATTAAAATGTAAAAATAATCGGTGGGCCAACGTAACTTTCCTTGTTCTCTATGGTGGTCCACCAATGATCCTGAGATTTTATGAAAGAAAGGCTTATTTTTCAAACCTGATCACAAGAACCCCCATGGAAGATACTGGTGATGTAGTCTTTCCAGACAGCAACTGTGAGGCACTAGCTTGGTCGCCATTGCCTGGAAAGACCAGGAAGTGCTGATAAGGAATTTAGAATAAGGTCCACTTTAAGTCTACCTAGCATAAGAAACTTGTAGCATCAGTTGCTTAGTGGCCCAGTCAAATGTCTTAGCAGCCCATTTAGGATCTGGCCCCATCCAATTTTGGCTCGCTTGGACAGTCGTAGGGTGGCGATTAAAAAAAAAAAAATAACAATTTGGCTATTAATAGAATGATACTGTATGTGTCACAAGGAGTGAGATGATGGGAGTTTCTGTGGTAGGGAAAGCCAAGAATGGGATTCACCTTTCCTCTCAGTGGCAGAGAACTGCACAGATCTCCAAGCAGGTCAATAACTAGTTTTACCCAACTGGAGAACCCTGGAGAGATGAAGCTACTTTTAGGCTCCGGCTTGTGAGACCTAAAGTCGCAGGACATGTGAAATGACATGTATCTCTATGAGAGCTGTTCCAATTGAAAATACTGAAGTTGCTGTGGCTTAAGAAATGGTTCCTGCACTACTTTGATTGGACTTTGACATGGCTTCAATGCCAAAGAGTGTAAAAGTCTTATCAAAGTCACTACAATGTCGTATCAAAGTTAGACTACAAAGTTGCACTGAAAATCACGCAACTTTGGAGTCAGCTAGTGTGACAGGAGCCTAATGCTGCGTACACACAAGCGGATTTTCCGACAGAAAAATCTTGGATGGTTTTTCCGACGGAATT
Organism: Lithobates sylvaticus; assembly: GCA_028564925.1. Taxonomy (NCBI): domain Eukaryota; kingdom Metazoa; phylum Chordata; class Amphibia; order Anura; family Ranidae; genus Lithobates; species Lithobates sylvaticus. The sequence continues at coordinate 65,376,339 of CM053028.1, forward strand.
CCACTCAAGCTTGGCTTGCATACACATGGTCACACATGGTCGCTGAACTTTTGACTATCAAGAACGCGGTGACGTACAATACTACGACGGGCCAAGAAAATGAAGTTCAATGCTTCCGAGCATGTGTCAAATTTTTTCTGAGCATGCGTAGGAATTTTGTGCGTCAGAATTTCTACAGATGATCAGAATTTCCAATCGGAACTTTTTCCGACCGAAAAATTTAGAACATGCTCTCAATCTTTTGCTGGCTGGAATTCGGCCAGCAAAAGTCAGATGGAGCATACACACGGTCACATTTTCCGACCAAAAGCTCTCATCAGTTTTGCTGGCAGAATTTCCGATCATGTGTACGCGGCATTACTGTTCATTTTCTCCTTGCTACAGTGTTTAAAGTCACCAATGGTATGTACACCTCTGTCATGATCAAACCAGATAAGTGCTTTTCTTGGACTTCCATCTGGCTTGCTCATTATTTGTGACCACTTCTGTCCTCAAACATGTTAATCACCCATCTCGGTTAAGAGTCATTGCTTCTGTGCTTTCTTGTCTAGTGACCATCATTCTGCCCCATCTAGTTGTAGTTTTTCTGTGTTCTAGTGCTCTGTCAGGGAATGTATTGTGCTGCTCACATGCTTGCATGTTAAATATTATGTCTTCCAACCTTTTAGCAATATATTGTAATTAAATTATGTGTTTTTAGACTTTTGTGTCTTTTCTTTCTTCTTTGGGGCTATGGTTGGCACAGTGAAGTCAACATATCTGTTTCTTTTGTTTTGCTGCAGTTTTTCTGTGTTGTATTGAACTGCATCAGTTTACTTTTGTTTTGATGTATGCTGACATCTAGTGGTGGTGTAGGGCCACTAGAGCTTGTTTACTTATATGATTTGGTATCTCCTTCTATCCACCCTCCTGTTTAATGCTAGTTAGTTCAGTCCTAGCTAGATCCTCCATGTTTCTTCCATGTTCCCTTGGTCAGTATAAAGCCTTGTACACACGATTGGATTTTCCGACGGGAAATGTGTGATGACAGGCTGTTTTCGGAAAATCTGACTGTTTGTATGCTCCATCGGACAATTGTTGTCGGATTTTCCACAGACAAATGTTGTATAGCAGGTTTTAAATTTTTCAGCGGACAAATGTCTGTTGTTGGATTTTCCGATTGTGTGTATACAAGTCCGTAAGACAAAAGTCCAAAGTACAAACACGCATGCTCGGAAGCAAGGATGAGCCAGAAGCGTTCGGTCTTGTAAACTAGCGTTCGTAATGGCGAATTAACATTCGTGACGTGGCAAATTATAAACTCTCCAAATGCAGCGCACATTCTCTTCTTTTTTAATGGGATAATAATGAAGTTACTTTGCTGGTGATACTGACGGAGTTATTGCAAACAAATTTTCATAGGCTTTTTTTTTCTAGCGATATCAAGAATAATATTATTATGCTTCTTTTTTTTTTTATTTGGGCTAGTAACCACAACACCATTATCCCTTAGTTTTTAAGATCAAAGATACCACTATGTTGGTGTCCCTTGTCAATTTTACATTGTATTTTTTTAAATGCCTACTCCCAAACTGTCATTTGAAGTAAATCACATAGCCAAGTATTATTCTCCTCAATGTTTTGTGCATTCAAAAAAGAAAACAAATAAAATTAAACATGCTATCTGCCAATACAACTTAACCAAAAAGTGCATTCTAAGCATCCAAATATACCAAATCAAATCATTATTCAACCAAAAAAATAATGTCAAAGCAATAACTCCAAGGTCAATAATAAATAACACGTTATCTCCTTTCGATTCCACAACATGTCTGGTTGACGAATGGCCGTTCAGAAACGGAATGAAAAGCACGAAATGAAAAGCGCAAATCAACACTCACCAAACTTCTACTAACACAAAATTAACAGAAGGAGCCCAAAGGGTTGCGATAAAGAGCTGAAACCACGTAGTACGTCAGTACTTTTGTGTTTTTTGGCCAAAAATTCCTTGCCGTTTGTATGCAAGACAAGTTTGGGCCAACGCCCTTCGGACAAAAGTTCCATGGTTTTGTTGGCCAACAATCCGATCGTGTATACGAGGCTTTAGTTCTTTGCAGAGACAGATCTTTTTTTTTTTTTCAAATTATTTATTTATTTATATCTTCCACAATACACACAGCAATTAGTTCAACCATACATAGCAGAGACAGATCTTAGGAAAGACATCGGGGTTGATTTACTAAAACTGGAGATTGCAAAGTCTGCTGCAGCTGTGCATGGTAGCCAATCAGCATCTAACATGAGCTTGTTCAATTACCCTTTGAGAAAAGAAAACTGGAAGCTGACTGGTTTCTATACAGAGCTGCACCAGATTTTGCACTGTCCAGTTTTAGTAAATCAACCCCATTGTCTTCTTACACACCAAAAGACAGGAAAAATCTCCTCTGTACTGCAATTATCTGTAGAGAAATTGTGTTATGCTGCGTACACACGATCGGAATTCTCGTCGGAAAAAGCTCTGACGGTTTTCCCGATGGAATTCCGCTCAAACTGTCTTGCCTGCACACGGTCACACCAAATTACGACCGTCAAGAACGCGGTGATGTACAACACTACAACAAGCCGAGTTCAATGCTTCCGAGCATCCTTCGAATTGTTTTCGAGCATGCGTAGGAATTTTGCGCATCAGAATTGCTACAGACGATCGGAATTTCCGATAGAAACCTTTTCCGTCGGAAAAATTGAGAACATGCTCTCAATTCTTTGCTGTCGGATATTTGGCCAGCAAAATTCCGATGGAGCCTACACACGGTCGCATTTTCCGATGTAAAGCTCTCATCGGTCTTTTTCTGGCCGGAATTCCGATCGTGTGTACGCAGCATCAGACTTAACTTTTGTGTCTTGTTGATAAGTTGAACCACCTGTGGATTGTTTCAAGTCAGAAGGTGACCATAGTGCCTGGACAGACTGGGTCTAATGAGGTATGTCAATGTATAAAGTGGCATTTGAAACAGAACAACATCTGCCTCCTATTTCTTCTCTTAACGTAACAGGGACAAGAAGTGAAGGAACATCTCTCTAATGGTGTCACAGAAAGAAATAGATACTTGACAGGAATGGTAAAGAATAGCTAAATCAAACCTGCCTATTTTATTAGATTTGGATAGAGTGCTGAGGGGATGGAACCACTGTCAGGTTTTAATAGCATCCCCATTAAGGAGATTTACTATCTATAATTGCTCTGATCAGCAATTGCTCCTGATGTCACCAGGAATAAAAGTCAGGGTAAATCCAAAATTTTTGAATTCCCACCAGAACAGAATTAATGGTAAAATCTTCCAGCGGGGGGGGGGGGGTACTTATTCCAAAAGAACCAGCTGAAATTTACTCAGTGGGTGGTTGTGTTGACCGCCTCCCAACCGACATCTCCTGATTAATAAGTCTAAGCAGCCAAGCGTAAAATTGTCAGCCAAAAAGTGGCTGCATCCATTCAGACGACAGGGATGTGTTAGTTTTATTTATATGAATAAATCCAGCTTTTCTCTCTGCACAAAAAGTTGTGTGCCTACAGCATCCAATAACAGAGATTCTCCCCCGCTTCTATTGCAAGCTGGGAGCTAAGTAAAAGCTTCAAGTTCCTGCACAAATACTTGGCAAAGGCAAGGGAAAACCACAAAAATATGATTCTCTCACACAAGCAACTATAGTCTTTTTAAAATAATGGCAAAATGGTATGAGACTCTCTGAGAGATAAAGCTCAGCAGAGTTCTTTAAAAGAAATGTATGATGCTTCCTTCCCTCCTTCCTTTTTTTTTTGTATAAGCAAAGTGATGTTGCAAAATTACAGATTTTGTATTAGGCAACTTTTTTTCTTAAATTTTTTTCTTTAACCAGTTCCCTACTGCCGTATAGTAAAATGGCGGCGGCAGGAACCATTCCTCCCTCCGGGTGGGCGTCATATGACGTCCACGGCTTTCCGGCATTGTGGGGACCCGATGTCTGCCGGGCACCGCCATTAGTAGTAAAAAAAAAATTAATAAAAATGACAAATCTACCCCAAATGTGTAGATGCTATAAATTTTGCGCAAACCAATCAATATATGCTTATTGGGATTTTTTTGAAACAAAAATATGTAGAATAATACATATCGGCCCAAACTGAAGAAAAAAAATGTTTTTTATTTTATTTTTTAAATGGGATATTTATTATAGCAAAAAGTAATAAATATTGTGTTTTTTTTTTCAAAATTGTCGCTTTTTTTTGTTCATAGTGCAAAAAAAAAAAAAACGCAGAGGTGATCAAATACCACCAAAAGGAAGCTCTATTTGTGGGGAAAAAAAAAACGATCAAAATTAAATTTGGGTACAACGTCGCATGACCACGCAATTGTCATTCAATGTGTGACAGCGATGAAAGATGAAAATTGGCCTAAGTAGGAAGGGGGTGAAAGTGCCCTGTATTGAAGTGGTTAATGGGATAATAATGAAGCTGCTTTGCTGTTGATACTGATGGAGTTATTGCAAACACATTTTCAAAGGCTTTTTTTTTCTAGTGATATCAAGAATAATATTATTATGTTTTTTTTTTTGTTTTTTTTTATTTGGGCAAGTTACCACACCACCATTATCCTGTATTTTTTAAGATCAAATATACAACTATGTTGGTGTCCCTTGTAAATTTTACATTGTATTTTTTTAAATGTAACTGCCTACTCCCAAACTGTCATTTGAAGTAAAACATATAGCCAAGTATTATTCTCCACATTTTTTTTTTTATTGTGCATTAAAAAAAATAATAATAATAAAATTAGACATGCTATCTGCCAATAGAACTTAACCAAAAAGTGCATTCTATGCATCCAAAAATATAGAAAATATACCAAATCAAATCATTATTCAACCAAAAAAATAATGTCAAAGCAATAACTCCAAGGCCAATAATAAATAACACTCACCAAACTTCTACTAACACGAAATTAGCAGAAGGAGCCCAAAGTGTGGTGCTAAAGAGCTGAAAAACCACATAGTATGTCTAGTACGTCACTACGTTCGTAATTGTTGGCCAACATTTGTGTGACCGTGTGTATGCAAGACAAGTTTGAGCCAACACCCTTCGAACATAATCCCACTGTTTTGTTGTTAGAAAGTCCGATCGTGTGTACGAGGCATAAGACTGGGGGTCCCAATACTTTTGACAATATGGTGTATTGTACACAGTTTGGACTCGACCCTTACAGAAGGTGGACTGTTAAGTCTGACCTTCTGGTAGATCACCATAAATAGGGTGCAAGGAGTATAAGGCTGTGGGCTGCAAACTAGGCAAGCAACATGAAGGAATAAGACTTAGTTCCCCCATGTGGCCTTCCTGCACTCAAGCTAACCCTTGACCTTGTGGGAACAGTTCTTCTCTGCAATGCATTAAGAACCTCAGGTGTTGTTTTATGCCAAACTTCAATGCCATAATTTGGCACTTGTATAGACTTATCTTTAGGTGAAAGAGATGGGCTTGGCCTAATGATGGAAGTGTGTTATTTTAAGAGGATGTCTGAATACCTGAGTGCTTGTGTATAACATGGGTCTGTACACAGGCTGCAGGTGACTGGATGGGTGCTCTTAGATAATAGGCTACACTAGTGCAGGCGAATGGGATCCCTAAAAAGTGTAAATCTGGTTGTGTCAGGAGCTGTTAGTGGTTAAGGAAAACCGGATTGCTCTCCTGGTGGTGAAGAGAAGACCCCTTAACAGAACATGCATCAGGTGACCTGAGCCCTTATATGTCACATGCTGAAGGTGATCGGCTGAACTTTCATAGTCCTAATCTGTAACCACAAGAGTAATGCAAGGGACATGCAACGTAAGTGACTCCGATCTGAATGTTGTAGTATATCAGGGGGATGGCGTAGTGGGGTTTTGAATCTGCCATATTTATACACAGGATCAGACAAGATGGATCTGCACAGGCTTTGGGATAGTAATAGCATAGACAAGGTGGCCCCCGGAAAGCCTACAGGCATAGCATAACAAGTATGACAACCGTTTCCAAAACCTGTAATTCTGCAGATTCTGTTCCACTGCCCCACCTGCTTAGCGTTATCACAGCAGCAGCAACACCCATGAGGTGGTAATGAGGTGGTAATTAAACTCACTTGGTGCCTTATCTGCATTTAAAGTGTTTGTAAACTCTTACAGACCACTTTGACCTACAGGTAAGCCTGGATTAAGGCTTACCTGTAGGTGCAAGAAATATCTCCTTAACCTACACGGTTAATGAGATATTTTCCAAAAATAGTGCACTGCTGTCTACGGCGCATGCGCACCATAGACAACGGCGCAAGCGCACTGGGCGCATCGCAAGTGAAGGCAAGCATGCTGTCACTTACAGCTCCCGCGCACATGCGCCGGAGTGACGTCATCGCTGCTTCGGCCCCTCACAGTGACGGAGCAGCGATACCCGCAAGGAAGATGGACGCTTCGTGCTACAGGGGACAACGGTGACATCGCTGGCTCCTGTGTCAGGTAAGTGACACATAATGGGCTACTATGCGATGCATAGTAGTCCATTATGCTTTACCTTTGTAGGGAAACAAAGAGGAAGTAAACCCATCAGGGTTTACTTCCTCCTTAATTAGCCTTAGAACCCGTATAATTCAAAGGTGTTCTGGTTTAAAGGTATAAGGTGGCAACCCTATTCTTGTAAGCCCACCTAGAGTCCTCCCAATGAACTCTCTGCAAGCCTGATTTCAGCTGCAGGTGGCAACTCATTACAAATGCTAATTTCAATTCACAAGTCCAGCTGCCTTTTCCAGGAATATATGAGCGAATCGGAGGGTTTTTGTATATTTGCTTAAAGTTTTACTTTAATATGAAAAGTTTTAAACGGTGACTTGAAACACCTTTAGCTCTTGGCACAAGGTGGAATGAAATTTCTGATTTTATCGATACAGCAGGCATGACAGTGTTCAAACAAAAATCAAATGCATAGGAGATCCATTCTCACAACCATGGCCAGACTGATATATTTTTTTTTTTTTTTTTTTTTAAGACGCTGTCCTCAATAACGCAGTCTGGAAACAAGAAGTTGAAAATTAGTCACAGCTGAAAAAATGAATAGGTAGAAAAGATGAAAGGCTATTGAACAGACACATAGGAGACGCCTGACCACAAAATAGCAAAGCCTACAAACCACACACATAAAAATATAAACAAAAAGGTCTTTCTTCTGAATAAGATTGGGTGGTAGGAGGTTATATCTGAAAGATGAGCAAGTTTTTTAGTCTATTATTTTAGTCTCCTGTCTGATAAGGCCTTTTGCTGTTTTTCCTATCATGGCTTATTCCCGTGGGAGAATCCTGAATCTAAATCTATCCACTGTGACTTTTGCAAGACGGTGTGGCTTCACTGTAATATGGTCATAGTTACTACCATTTTGCTTTCAGAGGATGTAAAAATGTCACTGTCATTTCATATTGTCAGAAGTGGTACAGAAATAGAACATGAATTATTTGTTATTTTTATTTGCATCCTTCAATCCATCCACCTTCTTTGGCATGAATCTTTCTCAATACTCTTTTATTGCTGTTGTGTAAAAAAAGATGTCTTTGCTTCCAAATACTCAGAAGGTTAACCAATTTGCCAACGGCCCCATAGCAGATTTACTAATACAGGGTGGCCACGCTGTGCAGAATCACGTGTATATCCGTGAATCTGCACTTTTGGAAAAGGGGGCACGTGTGCGCACCACCGGCGTGCCACTTTTGCTGTAATTTGTCACAGTCAAAGCCGATCAGCAGGTGCCGGGCAATGGATGTCCGCCGTCACCCTCCGATTATCGGGAAAACACACAGAACAGAGCTCTGCCTATGTAAACAAGGCAGAACTCTGTCCTGACAGAGGGGAAGTGATGGATTTTCTTTCAGGGAAAGAAAATCCATCACTTTCCTTAGTAAAAGCACCTCACATAGTACACACAAATTCTGGCTAGGCACACATTTAACCATTTGATCGCCCTAGCTGTTTAACCCCTGTGGCAAACTGAATAATAGACTTCCACTCAATCTTCTGTAGCGGGGTCGTACCCCTTTTAGGGGAAGAGACTACATCCCCCATAATCCCCCAGGCTCCCGGGCTGCTTGTTTCCGCCCGAGAGGCTGCTGGGGGAGGTTATAAAAAGGAAGAGCGGAGACCGCCTCTTCCTCTTGGGACACTTCCTCTTCTGAGGCGTCACCTGACTGGTCTCCCTCTCATGACTGAGCTTGTGACGCGGAGGCTGCAGCCAGCGGAGACACCTGTGCGGACCGGAGCTGAAGGCCTGAAGCCTGGGCCTTGCAGCAGATGGAGTGAGACTCTCATCCCTCAGAGTCAGCAGCAGCGGAGCGGAGACTCTTCCCTACAGACGGTCGGTCGGAGCTGAGGACCGGAGCGCAGGGGCTGTGACTGAGGAGACTGGAGCCGCCATTAGAGGGACCGGAGCTGAGGACGGTACCCCAGGATTGGTGAGAGAGCCGGAAGGCTCATTCTGCATTGATACACACGTTTTATGCCTATTGAACTGCCTAGGCACAATTTACCTCAGAGCAGCAAATGTTACTTTCTGTGGATTACAAAGACACCATTTAAAGCTACATGTGCACCACCTCTACAGATTTATTGCCGGTGAAGAACACTGTACTAGTACAAGGACTGAGCTCTATTGCTAGGGATCAGGCCTGGTCCGTTAGGTAGGCGCAGATAGATTTATTGCACCTCAGGGGTGCATAGCAGACGGTCGCTACACTTGGCGCTCCGTTTCCCCATCGCTAGTTTGTTACATATATGTGTACATGTTAAAGTGCATATTGCAGGGACCTGCTAAAGTATTGTAAGTCATATGTTTAAATGCATGTTACTATTTATTTTCTTACTGCCAAAAGTAAAGACAGTTATTCTTATCTCAGCAGTCTGCTTGTGAGTTCATACCCATTACACTTAGAGTATAAGTGATGTTTATATGTGCATAGATTCATACCTCTTGACTAACTGTGCCAGAGCGGGTAGAGCAAATTGCCGGGGGTTGGTGGAGCTGTACTCAGGGACCCAAAACAAACCAGCGGCTCGCTTAACTGGGGGTAGCGCTACACGTGGGGGCTCGTAATCCGGGATCCTGAGTCAGCGGGAAAAGCCGCCAGAAGGTACCGGCATGGACCCGATAGAAGTGGGGCGGTGGTCCGCAACATGGGCCGCTGACCCAGCCGCAGCAGCAGTCATTGAATTGCCAGGGATATGGCAGAGAGAGGCAGTCAAGCAGCTCATAATGTCATTATCCCCATGCCAGAAGTCATGGATAATGGACATGAGAAATGATGCTGGGTACACATACGCCTTAATAGAATGGAAGGAAGAGACTCCAGAGCAGTTCAGGAGCCAAAGCATACAGGCACCAAATGGTCAGGCCTACCAATTGCTGCATGCGCTGCCGCGCAAGGGAGACTACTCTCCTATGAAAGCCATTCTATCCCCAAAGAAGGAAGAGCAGAAGGGCGCGGAAAGTCCCGCACCCACACAGACTACTCTTAGCGCAGAACTGTGTGCTGTCCTAGGGGAAATTGTGACTCAGTGCAGAAGAGACCCCGGGGATTACCCAATGTCGGGATACAGGAAACTCCGGATGTTTTCAGGGAGGACACCTGTACCCTCGGGAGAAGAGGGATTTGAAGAGTGGTTAGATGGTGCCACGCAGGCCCTAGAAGAATGGGAGGTCTCAGAAGGCAGAAAGAAGCAAAGGATTGTTGAGAGCCTAAAAGGGCCTGCCTTAGAGGCCATACGCAATCTGAAGACAAGCAAAAAGGATTGCACTGCCCAGGACTACATAGACATCCTGGAAAGTGTGTTTGGTGGGACAGAAAAAGTCACAGAACTTACCTATCAACTGGAACACTGTTACCAGAAGACAGGGGAGAAGCTGTCAGAGTATATGGGACGCATAGACAAGATCCTGCATAGGATTATCCTGAAGAAGGGGATAGATCCAGGGAAGGTAGATGAAGCCCGTGCCCAGCAGGTGGTCAGGGGAGCCCAACCCCTGGACCCTGTCGCACTAGTACTACGTACCCGGCAGGATGGGAAGAGCCTGGACTACCCTGATCTCATTCGAATGGTCAGAGAAGAAGAGGCCATGTTGGAAGAGAAAAGGGAGAAGCAAGTGATGGGGTCTACAAAACCTCCAGTGGCCACGGTCAGGTCGGCCTTAACCCCTGAGAGAGACACAGAGGTAGATGCCCTGAAGTTGCAGATGTCCCAGATGATGGAGATACTGACGTCTCTAGTGGCGAAAGAGACGCCCAGTCCCAAGAAAGAAACAAGCAGGAGGGAATTGTTTCCAGCTGTTTCAGCACCAGCATCCCCACCTGACTACGGTGAGACGATCTGTTTTAATTGTGGAGGAATTGGTCATATTGCAGCTGTATGTGCCAGTCCCAAGAAGAAGAAAACCGAAAGCCGCCAGCCGGCGGGAAACGCCAAAGGGCCCCGGTGAAGGAGTCAACCGGGTGCCCATCGCCTTCAGTGAGCTCCAAGAAGCATAGCAGGAAGAGAAAGCGAGGAGATCAAACCCCTAAAAAGGGGCCCAGGGATCCTCAACCAAGGCGCACTCCAGAGAAAGGGGGCAAGACCCCTCCGAAGAGACACAGTACTCCTAAACGAGAACTCTTCAAAGTGAGAGATAACAATGTCCCTCAACGGGTTCACACTCCCACTAAGAGGGAGAAAATTAATGCATACCAGGCTCAAGAAAGGAGCAAGTGCAAATCCAGTGCTGGTAAAGAAAAGAGTCCAAAGAAGAGGACCGCACCAACTCGGCCCTACCCAGAGGAGCTAGTTGGTCCATCTCCTACTGTACCTGTCCAGGTGGAAGGAGTGTACACGAAGGCCCTCCTGGACACTGGAGCACAAGTGACCCTATTGTACAGGGACTTCTACGACAGATACCTGAGTCATCTGCCAATACAGAAGATAGAAGAGTTGGAGATAAGGGGATTGGGAACTCAGAGTTTCCCCTATGATGGCTACCTATCCATACGGCTGACGTTTGACCCATCCGTAGCTGGGAAGTCTGAAGTGTTTGACACCTTAGCAGTGGTGTGTCCCCGCCCACCAGGAACCAGCAAGACTTCCCTGATCATAGGGACGAACACGGACCTAGTCAGAAGGCTTCTGACCCCCCTGGTGAAGAAAGAGAATCTTTCAGCCCCCAAGATCCATCCCATGCTGAAGGCAGCCTACCAGCGGTTGGTCCTAGAGCAGAAGACCCCAAGCGAGGGGATAGGAAGGGTATGGAGGCTTGGAAAAGAAGGAGCAGTGTTACAGCCTGGAGAGGTGACCTGCATGAGAGCCACGGTGAAACTTACTTGGGAGCAGCCTGGCCCCTTTGTGATGTTGGAACCCGACCCAATGGAGGGTCACTCAGGTCTGGAGGTGATACCAGAAGTAATTTCACTGAAGGACCTGAAGAAGGCTAGAGGAAGAGTCCCTGTCAGTGTGAGGAACCCCACGGAGCGGCCCGTGGAGATCCCTGCCAGGATGCTGCTGGGACAGGTGAGTCCTGCTGTCCCAGTTGGCTGGTCAGAAGTGAAGGGGGCGGGTGAAGGAGAAGATGTTTGGAAGAAACTCTCCATGGAAAACCCAAACCTACCTGGAGCTTGGAAAGAGAGAGCCAAGGCCCAGCTGACCAGATGGGAGAAGATTTTCTCTAAAGATGAGTTTGATGTGGGGTGTGCGAGGAGTGCCACCCATCGAATCCGCATGCAAGAGGACAAGCCATTCAGAGAAAGAGTGAGGCGAGTCCCGCTAGCAGATCTGGAGGATCTGAGGGAGCAGCTTGCGGAACTGAAGAAGACGGGAGTGATTAGGGAGTCCAGAAGCCCCTATGCCTCCCCCATAGTGGTAGTCAGGAAGAAGAATGGGTCATTGAGGCTCTGCATTGACTACAGAACTCTCAACAGGAGGACCATTCCTGACCAGTACACCACGCCAAGGATAGAGGATGCCTTGCAGAGTTTATCTGGAGCTAAGTGGTTCAGTGTGATGGACCTCAAGAGTGGGTATTACCAAATTCCCATGCATCCAGAAGACAGAGAAAAGACTGCCTTCATAACCCCAGTGGGATTCTTTGAGTTCAACAGGATGCCTCAGGGCCTATCTGGAGCTCCTGCTACATTTCAACGCCTTATGGAAAGGACAGTTGGAGACATGAATCTTATAGAAGTCCTTGTGTATCTGGACGATGTCATTGTCTTTGGAAAGACTTTGGAAGAACATGAAGCCAGATTGGAGAAAGTACTGAAGAGGCTCAGTGAAGAGGGACTTAAACTTTCTCCAGAAAAGTGTCGGTTCTATCAGTCTTCTGTGAACTATCTGGGACACATAGTGTCTGAAAAAGGAGTGGCTACAGACCCTGAGAAGTTGGAGGCAGTTACTTCGTGGCCAAGACCCACAACAGTTACCGAACTTCGGTCTTTCTTGGGGTTCTGCTCCTACTACCGCAGGTTTGTGGATGGGTTTGCCCGCATTGCAAAACCCCTCAACGAGCTGCTCAAGACAGAAGGAGAGGAAGATGGATTGGGGCCTAGGAGGTCCCGTGAGTCGGTCCAAGACCAATGGAACTCAAGGTGTGAAGAGGCTTTCAGAACCTTGAAGAGAAGTCTCACCTCAGCCCCAGTTTTGGCCTACGCTGATCCCACTAGACCATATGAGCTACATGTTGATGCCAGCCATGAGGGCCTAGGTGGAGTACTCTACCAGGAGTACGAAGACCAGCTAAGACCAGTGGCTTATGTGAGCCGGAGCCTGACCCCCTCCGAGAAGAACTATCCCACCCACAAGTTGGAGTTCTTAGCCCTCAAGTGGGCAGTTGTTGACAAACTGAGAGACTATCTGTATGGGGCCGAGTTTACTGTAAAGACAGATAACAACCCCTTGACCTATCTATTCACCACCGCCAAGCTGGATGCAACTGGACACAGATGGTTGGCGGCGTTGTCTGGGTTCAATTTCAGCCTCAAGTACAGACCAGGGGCTGGAAATAGGGATGCAGATGCCCTGTCCCGAAGATCCCATGTCATGGTCGATGACTGGGAAGACTGGACCCAAGTGGCACCAGATGGAGTGCGAGCCCTTTGTCAGGGGGCTGAACTCCAAGCCAGAGGAGGATCCAGAGCTGAAGAGGTAGGAGTTACCACAGTGGGAGTCCCAAAGTGTTACTGTGGGGTAACTCAACTGGCAGAGGAGTGCCTGCCGAAGCTGTCCAAGAAGGAGCTGAGGTGTGACCAATTGGAAGATCCCATGGGGAGATTGGTCCTGGAAGCCCTGGAAGACCAGAGTCCAGAGGGACTTCGCCTTCACCCTTCCAAAGAAGCTCGCCTACTGAGGAGAGAGTTGGACAAGTTACAGGTGCATCAGGGGGTAGTCTACCGAAGGGGCCCCTCTGATGGACCAGAAGACAAGTGGCAGTTGTTTCTCCCCGAGAAGCATCGAGAAACTGTGCTGATTGCTTTACATGACCAGCATGGTCACTTGGGAGCAGAGAGAACCTTCCAACTTGTCAGAGACCGGTTTTATTGGCCCTGCATGAGGGCCGAAGTGGAGGAGTATTGCCATTCCTGTGCAAGATGCATTCAGAGGAAGACTTTACCCCATCAAGCTGCCCCAATGGGCCATCTACAGAGTCAAGGCCCAATGGATCTGGTATGCATTGATTTTCTCTGCCTTGAACCCGATTTGAGTGGATTGGGAAATGTTCTGGTGGTAACCGACCATTTCACTCGTTATGCTCAGGCTTTCCCAACCAAGGACCAGAAGGCCTCTACAGTGGCCAAGGTACTATTGGAGAAGTACTTTGTTCACTATGGACTGCCACAGAGAATCCATTCAGACCAAGGAAGGGACTTTGAGAGTCGCCTGATCAGGAAGCTACTAGATTCTCTGGGAGTAGAGAAGACTAGGACTACACCATATCACCCTCAAGGTGATGCCCAGCCTGAACGGTTCAACAGGACACTATTGAACATGTTGGGAACTTTGGAAACAGAGAAGAAGCAACATTGGAGTCAACACATTTCAGCTCTGGTGCATGCTTACAACTGCACCGCAAGTGATGTGACAGGTTTCTCCCCTTACCGACTTATGTTTGGGAGAGAAGCAAGATTGCCAGTGGATTTGGCCTTCGGTATTTCCTTAGACCATGCCTCTGCTGCCTCCCACAAAGGATATGTGGACAGACTGAGGCGCAGTCTGAAGATAGCTTACGAGAAAGCTCAAGCGGCCTCTGACCAGAGGGGGGCCCGAAATAAGAGGAACTTTGATTTGAAAGTTAGAGTACAGGACCTACAGCCTGGGGACCGTGTACTGTTACGCAACCTAGGGATCCCTGGAAAACACAAGATTGCTGATAGATGGAGATCAGAGCCATATGTCATCTGTAGAAAGCTTCCAGGATTGCCTGTCTACAAGTTGAAGCCAGAAGGAAGAGTGGGGCCATTGAAGACCTGGCATAGGAATCATTTGCTCCCACTCACTGAAGCAGTCAGAATACCTCCAGCGAGAGACTTACCTGAATCTGTTTCCATTCTGGATACCCCCAGGCCTAACACTAGGTCTCAAACATCCCAAGCTAGGGGTGGACAGGACCCCCAACCAGAAGAAGAAAGAGGAGAACTTGAATGGCTATGGCCTTCCTCAACCCCAGGAAATTCTGCCATAGATCTTCCACCTACTGAAGATGTGGAAGATAGCACGTTGAACCCAGAAGCCACAGAGTTTGTGCCATTCAGTGATGTGCCTGAGTGCTGGGAAGATATCCCTGGTCTCTACCCAGAAGAAGAAGTAGATGTTCCAGAACCAGAGATGTTGCCAGAATGTGTTCCTGAAGAAGTTCCAAGAGAACAGAGAGCTCGCAGAGTTGTGAAGCCTCCCAAGAAGTTAACTTACCCCAAGATGGGAGAAAGTTCAGAGGACTCTGTTACCACAGCAAGGAGAAGTGCTGAAAGCCCTGACCCATCCACTGTTCATTTGGTGGAGGGCAACCCTAGCTCACTCTCTGGCACAGTTAAACAGGTCACCCACACTGAAGTGACCTGTAGACAGGACAGCTCCCCATCTTATGCCAATTGGTGGGAAGCTCCCCTGTCCAAATTATGTGAAAGTGTTGTTCCTGAGAAAGCTTGTAATTTGAACACTGTCTTTGGGGACCAAAGATTCAAAGTGGGGGGAGTGTGTAGCGGGGTCGTACCCCTTTTAGGGGAAGAGACTACATCCCCCATAATCCCCCAGGCTCCCGGGCTGCTTGTTTCCGCCCGAGAGGCTGCTGGGGGAGGTTATAAAAAGGAAGAGCGGAGACCGCCTCTTCCTCTTGGGACACTTCCTCTTCTGAGGCGTCACCTGACTGGTCTCCCTCTCATGACTGAGCTTGTGACGCGGAGGCTGCAGCCAGCGGAGACACCTGTGCGGACCGGAGCTGAAGGCCTGAAGCCTGGGCCTTGCAGCAGATGGAGTGAGACTCTCATCCCTCAGAGTCAGCAGCAGCGGAGCGGAGACTCTTCCCTACAGACGGTCGGTCGGAGCTGAGGACCGGAGCGCAGGGGCTGTGACTGAGGAGACTGGAGCCGCCATTAGAGGGACCGGAGCTGAGGACGGTACCCCAGGATTGGTGAGAGAGCCGGAAGGCTCATTCTGCATTGATACACACGTTTTATGCCTATTGAACTGCCTAGGCACAATTTACCTCAGAGCAGCAAATGTTACTTTCTGTGGATTACAAAGACACCATTTAAAGCTACATGTGCACCACCTCTACAGATTTATTGCCGGTGAAGAACACTGTACTAGTACAAGGACTGAGCTCTATTGCTAGGGATCAGGCCTGGTCCGTTAGGTAGGCGCAGATAGATTTATTGCACCTCAGGGGTGCATAGCAGACGGTCGCTACACTTGGCGCTCCGTTTCCCCATCGCTAGTTTGTTACATATATGTGTACATGTTAAAGTGCATATTGCAGGGACCTGCTAAAGTATTGTAAGTCATATGTTTAAATGCATGTTACTATTTCTTTTCTTACTGCCAAAAGTAAAGACAGTTATTCTTATCTCAGCAGTCTGCTTGTGAGTTCATACCCATTACACTTAGAGTATAAGTGATGTTTATATGTGCATAGATTCATACCTCTTGACTAACTGTGCCAGAGCGGGTAGAGCAAATTGCCGGGGGTTGGTGGAGCTGTACTCAGGGACCCAAAACAAACCAGCGGCTCTCTTAACTGGGGGTAGCGCTACACTTCTTTTTCAAAATGCACTGGCTGAGTGTCCGGGGAAGGAAAAGGATAAAAGTTACAGGATACCCAAAAACAGAAGCAAAAACCCTTCTGCTCAGTCATATCTTGACCATTGACACAGGTTTAGGTTGAACTAACTTGTTCTGCCATAAGATGGTGTAGAATAGGCCAGATGGGTAGCTGACCATTAATATCTTCAGCCTCTCTTAAAGTGAGCATTTAAGCAGAGACCGGCATTCTTTAATAGGGAACCTTTAAGACAAGGCCAGCAATTGACTGAGTAGGACTCTTCTGAAGGTCCTCCCCTATTGCAGCCACCTTCTTGTTTTCCAGGTCTTAGGCACAGGCCAGCTTCGATTTCTTGGACCCTGGCTCTGGAACTGAGGCATCCTCAAGCAGCAGGCCTAGGAGAAAAAGACCTTCATCTCTTACCTCCTTTCAAGGCAGAGTAGGGAAGGGAAGGATTCTTCTGTACTACATCTTTCCCAGGCAAAGACCTTTCTAGAAGTGCTCCCCAAATATTTATTGTCTTCCCCAGCCCAAATCACTAGCAATAAACCACCTAGTGATTGGCCATAGTGGAATATACATTCCTAACCCATAACATTTCATCTTCTTGCTTCATCTATTGGAACACTCTCCAAAAGCTGACAGAGGTAAAGAATGTCTTAGGTTTAGGGGTAAACCAATGAACCCAGATAACAAACAAGTTCAGGCTGGCTACTGCCTAGCTGCCAAAACTAAATATGACCTATATACACTCCAGCTTAAGATAGGGTCCCTACAGGGGCAAACTGGTTAGTAAATTAAAGAGGTTTGGATAACTTGGCACTTTAAAATATTAGTGGACAATATTGTGTGCATCCAAAAGCCCTGAAGTTGATGCTGGGTGCCACAATTTTGTCATGATATGTCAAAAGTCACAGTAGGCTCAGATCTGTCACTCATATAACGGGTAACCAAAATCTTTAAAATACTTACCATGCTTCTTGAAGGTGCTCCTTGGGTTTTGGGCCCCTTAATGTGGCTAGGCTGCCAAGAGGTCTCACATATGTAATATCCCCAAACTCAGGAGCGATATCGGAAAGTGTTTTGGGGTGTAATTCTAAATATGCCCATGCTATTTGTGAGTAATATCTTATGCATTGATAGCTTGTGGCCATACACTGGTGGCAGAAAAATTAAATCTTCAAAAGATTTGCTACGCCTTTCAAAAAATACATTGGGGTGTCTGCTTATCAAAATGTGGTAATTGTGTGGGTGTTTCTACTGTTATGGAACTCTAGAACCTTAAAACATGTCATAGGTAGTCAGGAAATTAGATGGATAATTTATGCCCCTTGCAAGCCTGAAGGTTCTCATTGTTTTTTTAAGCCTGTTTATGTGGCCAAACTGCAATAAATTCTCACATATGTAGTATCCTCACACTCAGGAGGAATAGCAGACAGTGCTTTGGGTGTAATTCTATGTATGCCCATACCACGTGTTAGAAATATAGTATTAATTGACAGTTATGTGTAAAAAAAATATATATATATATTTTCTTTATTTATTTTCCAAAATCTTGTGGCAAAAAATTGTGATTTCTTCAAAAAACTCACCATGCCTCCAATTAAAGACAGTAGAGTGTCTGTCCTGCAAAATGTGGTACTTTTGCTGATGTTTCTTCTGTCACTTCACAGCATTAATAAATGTGACAGGTAGTCAGGAAATCAGCTGCATTATTTATGCCCCTTGACAGCCTGAAGGTGCTCCTTGGATTTTGGGTCCCTCTATCAGTCATACTCAGGAGGAGTAGAAGAATGTGTTTTGGGGTTACATGTGAGTAAGCCTATTCTGCGTGTGAAAAATAACTTGCTAAAATTACAACTTTGTAACAAAATAAAATTTTCTTTACTTTCTTCATTCTCCAAAAAAGTGGCGAAAATGACAACTTCAAAAAACTCACCACGCTTCTTACTAAATACCTTGGAGTGTATACTTTCCAAAAAGGGGTAATTTTGAGGGTATTTATACTGTCCTGACATTTTAGGGCCTCGAGAAATGAGATTGGTAGTCAGAGCGTCAGGGTTGATACATTTCAAACATGCAGTAAATACTTTAGTTTGTAGACTATAACTTTTGCAAAGACTAAATAATATACACAAAACGGCCAAAAAAAAAAAATGGATATCCAAATAGGCGAGGGTGGTGTCTGTTCAATTTGTTGTCACCTAGTTGTCACCTAGTTTGATTATAGCCTCAAACTCCGCTTTAAATACCTCCAAAAGAAATCTCTATCTCTAAAAAGGATCTAAAATTAATTTGGATACAGTGATGAATGATCGAGTAATAATCAGTCAAAGTATCACAGTGCTGAAAACGGAAAAACAGCCTGGACCGAAAGGGGGTTTAACATGTCAGTCTTTAACCACTTAGGGTCCACCCATCATGGGTTTATGTCTCTATTTTGACATTAAATACTGTTGTTAAGGTAGCAGATAGCTGCCATAACCCCAGTATTTTTGTCAGCGGTGGGCGGTCCGCTTTAGGATAAAAGTGGTCTCTGCGGCAGATTCGACACAGGATCACTTTTATCGGTGGCGTGAGAGGTGCTCCCCCCGCCGTGTCCCGGTTGACTCTGCCACTTACCGGATCCGTCGGCAGCTTTCCCCTGATGGGCAGGAAGTTGAGTGAGGGAATGATAGCCCCCACTTGGATCTATGCCCTTGGAGGATGGGAACGACGTCAAACGTCACTATCAACCTCCAGCCTTAAAGGGGACCATTTTTTTAATTGGAAAAAAAAAGACTTTTTTTTTGTATGGCTTTTAAGTGTAAATGTGAGATCTGAGGTCTTTATGACCCCAGATCTTACAGTAAAGAGGTCCTGTCATGCTTTTTTTTCTATCGCAAGGGATGTTTACATTCCTTGTAATAGGAATAAAATTGATCCCAATTTTTTTTTTTTTTAAAAGGACAGTGTAAAAATAAAAAATAAGAAGTAAAAGAAAAAAGAAAAAAAAAATACCTTAAAGCGCCCTGTCCCTCCGTGCTCGTGCGCAGAAGCAAACGCATACGTAAGTCACGCTCACATATGAAAACTGTGTTCAAACCACACATGTGAAGTATCGCCACGATTGTTAAAGCAAGAGCAATTATTCTAGCAAAAGACCTCTTCTGTAACTCAAAACTGGTAACCTGTAGATATTTTTAAACATCGCCTATGGAGATTTTTAAGTGCCAGTTTGTCGCCATTCCACGAGTGGGCGCAATTTTGAAGCATGACATGTTGGGTATCAATTGGGTATCAATTTACTCAGCCTGACATTATCTTTCACAATATTGAAAAAATTGGGCTAACTTTACTGTTTTCTTATTTTTAGATTCTAAAAAGTGTATTTCTTCCCAAAAAATTGCATTTGTAAGACCGCTGCACAAATACGGTGTGACATAAAGTATTGCAATGACTGCCATTTTATTTTCTAGGTTGTCTGAAAGAAAAAATATATAAGAAAATATATATAATGTTTGGGGGTTCTAAGTAATGTTCTAGCAAAAAAAAAAAATAGGCTTGGTCCTTAAGTGGTTTTAAAGGTAACTCCACTTTCATGGGGAAAAAGAATAGCAACAGCCACTGTAATTTTCTGAAAATGCAATGCAATATGTTCTGTACACAGAATGTGTACTGACCACCCCCCCAGAAACATAATTTCCTGCTTGTGTGATTGGCTCACCTATTTTCCCAGAAGTCTGCCCTAAGATACAAGTCAGATTTCAGGCATCCCTGGGAACAAAAATAAAATTTTTGGTGCGATACTCCCAATAGGAACACGTCTAAAGGGATGCAGGCCCAGCAGATTTCCTCATTAGTGCTCTGCAGGTGCAGCAACTGGTTAATAATTATGAAACCACTCCCATTAGACCCACTCAGCCCAGAATCACAGAGGAACAAACAGTGATTTCTTCAGAATAACAAAAGGTGATTTCTTTAGAATAACAAAAGGTAGGAATCGGCAACAACGGTTGTTATAATCCTTGCAATGTACATAGATCACCAGTGTTGGTCATCTTACTTTAAAAAAGTAATTCGTTAAGTTACAAATTACTTCTCCCAAAAAGTAATTGCGTTAGTAACTCAGTTACTACATTGGAAAAGTAAAAGCTGTTTAGGTTCGGCAATTTTCGTAAGCTCCGTAGTTCTTCGCACTGCGCAAACGCTGCACCTGCGCAGTACAGGGTGTCCTTATCCGGCGGGAGCTTTTTCGGCAGGACACCGGAATTACACTACTGCCATCTAGTGGCGGTAGATGTAATTGCGGTAACTCCACCCAAGTAATGGGAACTGCGTTACCATGAGGGGAAAAGTAATCAGTTAGATTACTCGTTACCCTCTAAAGTAACTGCGTTAAGTAACTCCGTTTATTTTAACTCAGTTACTTACATCACTGTAGATCACCCAGGGGGGAGTGTTTTTTTCTCAACAAAAGTAGAGTTACGCTTTAAGTGAGTAAAGGTGAGGCCTAATAACTCACTTACAAATAAACACATTGAACTATTCAGACTTGTAAACAAAAACTAAATGCCAAAATTCCCTTCTCCACTGCAGCACATTATGCCTAATTCACAGGTGCTTTGTTATGGCCGATGTACAAACTTGGGGAACAGAAGGTGTGAACAACTTCCAGCGAACATCTTTTAAACTTGATCTGACTCCTAAAAAGTTATCAGAAGACATATAAAAAAAAACAAAAAGGTCATATACCTCACACAGTAATAAGCATTTAGAAACCATGGAAAATATTACATGTCCAAGGAGGTTTATAGCTGTAATGATGTTGTAACCCTGAAATGATACGTTGGTCATGCTTCTTCTCCCATACTATTCGACTTCCCCATAATTGGTCCCTGATCCAGTTTAAACCCTTCCACCTGAAAAAGCAATAATACAGCACCGTGCATATAAATGACAGTAAACCTTTTATGACAAAAAATCACACACAAAAACACATTATACAAGCGTTATGCCCTGAAAAACAAGAATGAAGAAAGATAGATAGATACTGTAGATAGATAAAGATGTGCACAGTACAGCTGCTTAATTGTAGGCCGTATTAGTACACGTGGCACAGTTAGATAAGAAATGTTCCTGTATTAAAGTGGACCCATACTCAGATGTTTACTGAAAGGGAATCTATCAAGACAGGAATATTCTCTTAGACCCAATTCCAGGGTGCCCGACTCTAGCGGTTTTTTCTTAGCCATGGCAAGACCATGGACATATTACTGCTCTGTATTGCCTCTCCTATGTTACCCATATTTTTCTGGCTGCAGGCTTCCTAGGGGGGAACTTCTGATTTTGAAGACTGCCAGAAATGGACACCTGGAACTTGCTGTTTGTCCAGTGATCCTGACCAGCTCTGCAACTCACACCTCTTGGAAGGCATTGTCGACCCCCATCATCTGCTGGAGTAAATATATTAATATTAAGACAGCTGTATAGGGAGTGACTGGATTCCACACAGCTGCAGTTAAAGTAGACCTGAATTCAAAAAGTGAAGATATGCAATGTCAAAGGAAATGACTCTTCAATAGCAGCAAACATTCAGGTTTGTGACAGTGCCAAGGCACTGCTGTGCCTACAGCCTTATAGCTGTATATCTGAAGTGTGAGCTCTAAGGCACTGCTGCCTGTGACTCTTAGCCCCCGTACACACGGTCGGAAATTCAGACGGAAAATGTCCGATCGGACCATGTTGTCGGAAAATCCACCCATGTGTGGGCTCCATCAGACTTTTTCCGACAGAATTTCCGCCAGAAAAAATTTGAGATCCTGCTCTTAAATTTTCCGACAACAAAATCCGATCAGACTTTTTCCGATCGTGTGCAGAGAATTCCGACGGACAAAGTGCCACGCATGCTCAGATCAAATTACGATACCAAATCTATTGGCTACTAGCTTCTACGTAGCTCCGTCGTATGCAACGAACGTCACCACATTCGGAATGATCGGATTTTCTGACAACTTTGTCCGACCGTGTGTATGCAACACCAGTTTCGGACAAAATCCGTCAGAAAAAATCTGACAGATTTTGTGGTCGGAATTTCCGACCGTGTGTACGGGGGCTTAGTCTCAGGAAATTTGGAGTGAGATTTAATGATGTTACTACTGTGCCACTTATTGTTCTCTATGCTGGATGCATGACATGAGGGAACCCTGCCTCCACCAAGATGGCAGCCTTCACACAGAAACACAGTGCAGAGCAAGCCATGATAAAGAAGGCCATACCCTATTTCTTTTATTCAGCCTGCAGAACATATATCTCCATCCATGCTATACAATGCTGTTTGCCCAACACTTTTTCATCTGGCTCCTTCAATTTTCCAGTAGAAGGATGTCGGGCTGGGGAGTGCCAACGGGGTCACCCATGAAGCAAATTTTGCGTGGTTCATCAGGAATCAGATGAAATTTGCTCAGTGGTTGGCCAGCTTAAGTTCCTTGGCAGCACCAAATACAGCAGCATTACCTGTTTATTTGGAATAGCTGCTGATGTTTTTGACCATTTAGAAGCAGGGTGTAAATTCATCCAGCCTTTGACATCGCAAATTTGGGAACCATATACCCTAGAAATATACATCAAGGACTTTCCTTGCATTGTCTCCACCTTTAGTTTCCCTCTGTTTGCTTTGATTCCACCTAGGAAATTTAAGAAGGGTTCCTCCTAACATTATGAAGTTTGTAAAAAATACTGTTTCTACAGTGTTTGCCCCTCTAGAGAGTGGACGTATTGTTCCAACAAAACATGTCAGTATTTTCCTAAAGCGGAGTGCCACACAAAAATGGAACTTACGCTTTTTGGGGAGAGGAGGGAGCAAATACCTGTCTAATACAGGTATTTTGCTCCCACTTCCAGGCACAGATACCCGCGCCACCCATGGGTATCTATGCCACTTCTCGTCCCCCCCGCTGTCTTCTGGGAGGCACACATGATCTCAGGAGACAGCAGGGACCAGTGAAGTGAAGCCGCAAGATGGTGGTGGCAGCACCCGAGAGCCAAGGGACAGATCGGATTTGGGTGCCGACATCGAGGACACCCTGGACAGGTAAGTGTCCATATTTTAAAAGTCAGCAGCTGCAGTATTTGTAGCTGCTGACTATTAAAAAAAAAATTTATGGGGATTGTTATTTCTTATGTTGTGAGAATATGATCTCCTCAAGTAATCTCGATAATATGTATTGTGAGACATAATTTAAATAATGCTTTTCATCTTATAATTATTTTTATATATGTATATTAAAACATAAATATTTTATTTTAATAACTAAGTATCTGATGTGGTAGGATATAGTGGTACTAAGTCCCCTTTTGGCGTGTTTTGGAAATGTATAAGTCAATAATGGGGAAAGGATAAGCTGCAGGTTGACCACAAGCAATACTGATGACTAGCTTTTTTATGGGCACAGCTTATACAATATGGGTGCTCGTTAACTTTTTTTTTTTTTTTGTGAAAAGTCCATATTCTTTAGGATTTATAATCTGCCTGGAGTATCATGTACTCTCCCTCCTCACCTCAACTTCATAGAGGAGGAATACCTACGGACTCCAAGAGAACATGGGCAATGGTGCTATACTCCCTTAGCCTGGGGGATACCTGATCCTCGACTACATCGCAACTTTGTGTCCTTTAATGCTTTTGCTTCTGAAAGCACAAACTCTCACAGACAGGTCTCTAACAAATTGCACCACACTATTACTCTCTCCTCAATCTGAATATCCACCAGTAACAGAGAGAGGAGGCCACACAGGGAACTCCTTAAGGCCCCTTCCACATGAGGCGAATCCATTCAGCGGAGTCCGCCAGCTCAGCGGGAGATCGCTCCGTTGATCTCCGCTGAGCCGGCAGATGACAGGTCCGCGTCTGCTCACTGAGCAGGGAGGGGCCTGTCAGAGCGCCGCTGATTCCTATTGAGAGATCGGACAAAAACAGACAGCATGTCCGTTTTTATCAGATCTAATCCGATCCGCCAAGACAGATGGGGAACGTAGCGCCATAAGTCTGTTTTTAGCGGATCGGATGGCAGATGGGTGTCAGTATACACATCTCCGCTAACATCCGTCTCCCCATAGGAGTCAAAAATGGTCCGCTCAGATCCACCTGAAAAACAAACAGGCGGATCCGAGCGGCCTTGTCGTGTAAAAGGGGCCTAAGGGAGAAGTGCAACATACCCTTTAGAGCCCCTAAAGTGATATTAAACGCTCAATTTTTAAGCACTTTCAGCAGCTTATTTAATCACTTACTGAGCATGGATCTTCTTTATCTTTTAATCCTTGCCTGTGTTCCAGTTTAGGCTGGTGCCATGACCATGCCCCAGGTTTTTCTGTTTCAGGTGGCTCCTTTCTCTTGCAGTGTCCTATGGAGCCACCTTTGCATGCAGGGACTAGAGTTGTGTCTCCCTACACTGTGTGTATCAATCCCTTCTCCAAGCTAACAGACTGATTGAAGGCTGAACTTTCCACTGTAAACTCTTTCTTCTGAGGACCAGAAGTTAAGGGGTGCAACGATAAGGGAGCAGCAACATTGAAAGTTGTAAACTGCAAGTGTCAGGGTAAACATTTTAATATAAAGCTTACCGGGGAATGCTTATTTTGTTGCACTCAATACATTAAAGTGGATGTAAACCCTCTCTTATACCCAGTGAAGTGAACAGCCTCAGATGATACACAGGGATGAAACAAATCTCCCTACATAAGTTTTACATGTATATCTGCTGCCTTTCCCTTTCTATATTCTTTAGAGTTCTAACATTGTGTTAGAATTTTTACTTCCTCATTCAGCAGTAGGAGTGGAGTCTTAGCATACACTGTGTGACAGCTGATTGGAGGAAAGGCACCCCCCTCCACATAGGCAGAGGAAGAAAGATTCTTGCAGAGCTATGCTGTGACAAGACAAGCTCTCTGCTAATCTATTTATAGCACCCACCCGACACATATTTCAGGCTGGTTTTATCTCGGTTGACAGAGAACTTATCAGAAGTTATCATGCTGATAATAGAAGAACAGAGCAACAGAAAGACTTTGAAGAGAGATAAGAAAACACTGAAGATATATGTGCCCAGGTCAAATTTCATGAATCTGGTTTACATCCACTTTAACCACTTCAGCCCCAGAAGAATTTACCCCCTTAATGACCAGGCCATTTTTTGCGATACAGCACTGCATCGCGTTAACTAACAATTGCGCGCTCGTGTGACATTGTACCCAAACAATAATTGATGTCCTTTTTTTCCCCACAAATAGAGCTTTCTTTTGGTGGTATTTGATCACCTCTGAGGTTTTAATTTTTTTGCGCTATAAACAAAAAAAGACCGACAATTTTGAAAACAAAACAATATTTTTTACTTTCTGCTATAATACATATCCAAAAAATATATATAAAAAAATGAATGTATTCATCAGTTTAGGCCAATATGTATTGTGCTACATATTTTTGGTATAAAAAATTGCAATAAGTGTATATTGATTGTTTTTCGCAAAAGTTATCGCATCTACGAACTATGGTAAAGATTTATGGACTTTTTTTTATGTTTTTACTAGTAAGGCAGCTATCTGCGATTTTTAGCGGGACTTTGCGGCAGACAAATCTGACCCTAAGTGACACTTTTTGGGGACCAGTGACATTATTACATTGATCAGTGCTAAAAAAAATGCACTGATCAATGTATAAATGACACTGTCAGGGAAAGGGCTAACACTAGGGGGCGATAAAGAGGTTAACTGCGTCCCCTGGGTGTGTTCTAACTGTGTGGGGGCTGGGATCACTGGAACACCACAGAGATCGCTGTTCCCGAACACTGGGGACAGCAGATCTCCATGATGTCTCAGGTCGGAACAGGGATCCGCCTTATTGCCTCTGTATTGCGGGTCGCCGGCGGACATCGAGCCCACAGTCGGGAAGGACTGGGGAGGCACACCTGAGATGACTGGGAGATTGCAGTCTGGAACGGGTGCAGAGCCAGTGGAGTGGACTGTGGTGGCATGGGCAGTGAAGAGAGGCAGCTGCAGACAGGAGGGCAGGCAGGGCCTGAATATATGGTACTGGGCTCAGTAGCCATATGGACAGCCAGCACTAAGGACTACCATATTTTTGCTACACTAAAGGGGCCCGTGGTCCCTGCCTGCAAAGGGCATTCACCCTAGGTCTGGTTGAGCCAGTGTCAGGCCTACAAATCAGTGCTAGCTGGTCCGGGAAGTGCAAGCAAGTGATGTTCTGGAGGTGTTGAGTAGAGAGAGTCTGCAAGCAAGTGATGTGTTAGAGTTGAAGATTGGAGTTGTATATACCAGAGGTGTATATAGTCGGTCCCATATATATTGTTCTGCAAATCAGTTTGGGCATCTCATGAATATCCCATCCAAGTTTATTCCCCTCAATAAAAAATAAAAACAAAGTTCAAGGACTGGTTTTCTGCCTGAGGGTGAACTAGAACTGTGTGCCTGGCTGGGCAGGGTGACAGACGGACCACAACACTCAGCAGCCCTCAAGAGGGCACCGCTATATACCGCTATATGTACCGATATATATATATATATATATATATATATATATATATATATATATATACATTATATTGTCAAAAGTATCTGAACTTTATTGGCATCCCCGTCTTAGTCCGTAGGGTTCCATATTGTGTTGGTCCACCCTTTTCAGCTATAACAGCTTCAACTCTTCTGGGAAGGCTGTCCACAAGGTTTAGGAGTGTGTCTATGGGAATGTTTGACCATTCTTCCAGAAGCGCATTTGTGAGGTTAGGCATTGATATTGGACAAGAAAGGCCTGGCTCGCAGTCTCCGCTCTAATTCACCCCAAAGGTGTTCTATCGGGTTGAGGTCAGGACTCTGTGCAGGCCAGTCAAGTTCCTCCAACCCAAACTCGCTCATCCATGTCTTTATGGACCTTGCTTTGTGCACTGGTGTGCAGTCATGTTGGAAAAGCAGGAAGCCATCCCCAAACTGTTCCCACAAAGTTGGGAGAATGAAATTGGCCCAAATGTCTTGGTGTGCTGATGCCTTAAGAGTTCCGTTCACTAGAACTAAGGGGCCAAACCCAACCCCTGAAAAACAACCCCACACCATAATCCCCCCTCCACCAAATGATATGGAACAGTGCACAAACAAGGTCCTTAAAGACAAGGATGAACGAGTTTGGGATGCAGGGACTTGACTGAGTCCTGACCCCAACCCGATAGAACACCTTTAGGATGAATTAGAGCGGAGACTGCGAGCCAGACCTTCTTGTCCAACATCAGTGCCTGACCTCACAAATGCGCTTCTGGAAGAATGGTCAAACATTCCCATAGACGCACTCCTAAACTTTGTGGACAGCCTTCCCAGAAGAGAAGAAGCTGTTATAGCTGCAAAGGGTGGGCCAACTCAATATTGAACCCTACAGACTAATGCCCTGTACACACGGTCGGAAATTTCGACCACAAAATCCGTCTGATTTGTTCCGACGGATTTTGTCCGACACTGGTGTTGCATACACACGGTCGGACAAAGTTGTCGGAAAATCCGATCATTCTGAACGTGGTGACGTTCGTTGCGTACGACGGAACTACGTAGAGGCTAGTAGCCAATAGCTTCGGTCTCGTAATTTGATCTGAGCATGCCTGGCACTTTATACGTCGGAATTCTCTACACACGATCGGAAAAAGTCAGATCGGATTTTGTTGTTGGGAAATTTGAGAGCAGGATCTCAAATTTTTTTCCGTTGGAAATTCCGACGGATAAAGTCAGATGGAGCCCACACACGGCCGGATTTTCCGACAACATGGTCTGATCGGACATTTTCCGTCGGAATGTTCCGACCGTGTGTACGGGGCATAAGACTGGCATGCCATTAAAGTTCATGTGTGTGTAAAGGCAGGCATCCCAATACTTTTGGAAATATAGTATATATAATATATATATATATATATATATATATATATATATATATGAAACATTTTTAATAAGTAAATATAAATGAAATATAGTTAAAAATGTAAATATAAATTGACCTGCAAGCAATATAGTTTTCTTTTATAGTTTCTGAAAAAAGATCTATATTTCTGCTGAATTCCAGACTGCAGGTAAAGGGATTACATCCACCATCAGATAATTAAACAGATGTCATAAATATCATTTTTTGATGGAACACCTGCAGTTTTCAGACAAAAAAAGTCAGTTTTCCCCCCTTTGATCTGTGTAGTGTAGCAGCAGAAAGGTGTGAGGGCCTGGCTGTTTCCATCTCATAACAATAGCCTGTCACAGATATGCCCTGAGCATACCTATGTATGATTGATGTATGATTGGTGCTGCTTGAGGCAATACATGAGGAGGGACCAGTCACAAAGCAAGATATGTCTGTGAGAAGCTTAAGATGGAAATTGAGAGTCTGTGAATTCTGGGGAGCAGATCTGTTTTTGGACAGGGATACTGAGCAACATCAGCTTCATTCAGGGCCAGATTAAGAACATCATGGGCCTGGTGCTGAGGATTTTGGTGGGGCCTTTTATAAACAATAAATTAATAAATAAAAATGCAAACAATTTTTTGTTTTAACAAATTAAATTAAAAAGAGAGGGAGGATGAGAGAGAAAGAGAGAGAGAAAGGGGATGAAAGAGGTGTGAGGGGTAAGGGAAAGAGGATGAGAAAGGGGGGATGAGAGAAAGAGGATGCACATGAGCATGTGTGGGAATGACATCAACACAGCCCGGCCAAGGCAAGTGACCGAAGGCACAGAACCCGGAAGGAAGACGATGGAAGCGCCCGGGCCGGATTGATCACAGCACAGCACTGGAGGGCTCAGTCTGACAATTTAAGTCTACCCTAATGTGCTAATATGCTGTGCATACTTGTACATTATGGCATAACCTACCTAAGGGCCTCTAAAAAATAGTAATGTTAGAAAAGTTTACTACCGCTTTAATATCATTGGAATCCAGGAGCCTCTCATGGGGCCCTCTACTGACCCGCATAGTTGCCAACATTTCAAAAATATTTTCAGGGACACTTTTTTTACAAGTGCTATATTTACAGTAGCTGACATGACCCATGTTACTCTATACATCACAATAGTAATTACAAAATTAAATAAGTACTAATAATGGGGCAATTTTAAAGAACTGTTTTTGTGGGTAAGAGGCATAGGGGAGGAGAATGGATGGTATAAAAGTGGGAAGTATGTGTAGGTGAGGGAGAGGAATGTGGAGGGTCTAACAGTGGGCACTATGTACATGAGAGGAGTGCGGAGGGTATGGCAGAAGGCACTATGTACAGGAGAGGAGTGTGAAGAGTATGACAGTGGGCAGTATGCACAGCAGAGGAGTGTGGAGGGTATGACAGTGAGCAGTATGTACAGGAGAGGAGTGTGGAGGATACGACAGTGGGCACTATGTACAGGAGAGAAGTGTATGACAGCGGGCACTATGTACAGGAGAGGAGTGTGTAGGATATGACAGCGGGCGCTATGTACAGGAGAGAAGTGTGGAGAGTATGACAGTGGGCACTATGTATAGGAGAGGAGGATGAAGGAATCTGGGAAGGAAAAATGTAAAGGTTTGTGGAAGGCTGTTTAGGGACTGTGTAGTGGTTAAGCGGGCCATACATGGATTGAAATTGCACCAATTAAGCAGAGACCAGCCATAGTCGATCTATGTATGGGCTACCTGGTTTTACACAAGTCAACCTATTAACCGACTTGAGTACAACCAGCCTGTCAGGTTTTTCCCCAAAACAATCAGTGCTGCCAGCTATAGTTAGCAACACTGATCATCGTATTCACTGGCAGAACACAATAACACTGCAGGAGTGATTCCCCCATTCACAGGTCAGCAGGTGAGAGGGTGTGTGGGGACAGGCTGGGGAGAGATACTAGTCAGTGGCTGGGTAGGCACTGGTTAGTATCAGATCCAGATACACACAGGTTACATATGCCACGATCGTTAGAGTGAGAACAATAATTCTAGCCTTAGACCTCCTCTGTAACTCTAAACATGTAACCTGTAAAAAAATTAAAGCATCGCTTGGTACACAAAAAATATCGTGCTAACTTTAGTGTTTTTTTTTTATGAATGAAACAGTTTCTTTCCAAAAAAAACTTTTGAAAAATTGCTGCACAAATATGTAACATAAAAAGTTGCAAAGACCACCATTTTATTCCATAGGGTGTCTGCTAAAACAACATATATAATGCTTGAGGCTTCTGAGTAATTTTCTATCAAAAAAATTATGATTTTTACATGTAGGAGAGAAGTGTCAGAATTGGCCTGGGTGGCAAGGGGTTAATTATCATAAGTAATATACAAATAATTATTATAAGCACTGTGAGTTCATCCTCTCAGTCTTCGGCAGAGTGTTCCAGCTTGTATTTATATTGGCCACTCTGTATGTAGCTTCTGATCGACTGCGCAAGCAACCCCATATCTCCAGAACCATAGATGATAGCAGCCCCATATTTTAACCAGTGCTGGAGTAGGTCTTTAGCTACCTACTCCAGCACTGTGGGGTCTCTGTGACTCCTGATCGTTGAGCTACAACCCTCGAAGTCGATTTTTTTTTTTTTTTTTTTAGAATTTTTTTTTTTTTTTTTGGGACAAATGGGCCTATCTTGAGAAAGGGGCCTGGAGCTGCAGCTCCAATAGCCCCTATGTTAATCCGGCCCTGGCTTCATTGCAAACGACTTCAACATCCTGGAAGTCAAAACAGTCAGCTTTTCATCTGAAGCTTCTCACACAGGTATTTAGCTTCATAAAGATGTCCACCACTATGGGTCTTGTGTTTTAAGAGGTTATACAGACCTCCCTGTCCTTTAAAAGCTATTGGCAGCTATTTTACAGCCGGTTCACACTGGAATGCGGTGCTTTCGAAACATGCTGTGTCTGCGATCTGCGATCTGCAGCGGGTGTCAGTGTAAAGTTATTGACACACCAGACGCAGATACAAAACACAATGCATTTGTCTGCACTGGACCGCATTACATTATATTTGCCAACTGTCCCGGATTAGTTGGGACAGTCACAGTTTTTACTAAGCTGTCCCGGGATGACCCAGGAACCTGTACTGTGCCATCCTGATCCCAGCATTGTGCTCTACTGATACCACCCAATCACCTCCCGTACTGAGCCCTTCTGCCCCCCCCCCCCCCCCCTCTGTACTGTGCCCTTTCTGTTGATTAGTCTTTGATTTATGGCATGTTTTCTTATAGTTTAAAATTGGTTTGATTGAAAGTACTAATAAATACTGTGTGTGTATATATAGTATATATAAATATATATATATATATATATGTTTAATTCTATCAGCTTTTTATACTTTCGTTTTGGAGAGTAGGTGTGTAAACTGGTACAGGCTGATAGGGGCCCCAGTGTATTACTTTGTCCAGGGGCCCATGATGCTATTAAGATGGGCCTGACCTAAGAACCATGCGATCTGGTTGCAGTACGTTAAAAGTATTGCATGCACTATTTTTGGTGCGATGTAGTGCGATTTCAGCCCATTCAAATGAATGGGCTGCAAACACTGCTCAAATTGCACAGGAACACGAGTGCGTTTCTATTTGATTCCTGGTCTTAGTCGTCCTTTACTGCTGATCAGCTGTATCTCCTCAGTTAACTCCAGACATACAAATAAATACATATACATACCTCCCAACAGTCCCGAATTGGGCGGAATATTCCCGCAACTTCACCTAAGTCCTGCGGTCCTGCTGTGTAGGAGCTTTGTCCCGCATCATTGTTTGCAGCGCGGGTTAGCTGTGTTCTCACAGCTCAGCGCTTTCACTTTAAAATACAGAAGCCAGCCAGGCCGCGTACACACGATCGGAATTCTCGTCAGAAAAGCCTTGGATGTTTTTCAAGCTTGTGTTGCCTACACACAGTCACACCAAATTCCGACCATCAAGAATGCGGTGACGTATAACACTATGACGAGCCCACGAAAATGAAGTTCAATGCTTCTGAGCATGCGTCAAATTGTCGGAATTGCCACAGACGATCGGAATTTCTGATAGAAACTTTTTCCGTCTGAAAAATTGAGAACATGCGCTCAATCTTTTGCTGGCCGCTAGCCTACACACGGTCAGTTTTCTGACCAAAAGCTCACATCGGTCTTTTACTGGCGGAATTTCCCATCATCTCTCCTCTCTGTATCCTCAGCCGCTCTCCTCTCTGTATACCCAGCATATCTCCTCTCTGTATACCCAGCATCTCCCCTCTCTGTATATCCAGCATCTCCCCTCTCTGTATATTCAGCATCTCCCCTCTCTGTATATCCAGCCTCTCCCCTCTCTGTATATCCAGCATCTCCCCTCTCTGTATATCCAGCATCTCTCCTCTCTTTATACCCAGCATCTCTCCTCCCTGTATACTCAGCCTCTCCCCTCTCTGTATACCCAGCATATCTCCTCTCTGTATACCCAGCATCGCCCTCTCTGTATACCCAGCATATCTCCTCTCTATATACCCAGCCTCTCCCCTCTCTGTATACCCAGCATCTCCCCTCTCTGTATACCCAGCATATCCCCTCTCTGTATACCCAGCATATCTCATCTCTGTATACCCAGCATCTCTACTCTCTTTATACCCAGCATCTCCCTCTCTGTATACCCAGCATATCTCCTCTCTGTATACCCAGCATCTCCCATCTCTGTATACCCAGCCTCTCCCTCTCTGTATACCCAGCATATCTCCTCTCTATTTACCAGCCTCTCCCCTCTCTGTATACCCAGCATCTCCCCTCTCTGTTTACCCAGCCTCTCTCCTCTCTGTATACCCAGCATCTCTCCTCTCTGTATACCCAGCCTCTCTCCTCTCTGTATACCCAGCCTCTCTGTATACCCAGCCTCTCTGTATACCCAGCCTCTCCCCTCTCTGTATACCTAGCCTCTCTGTATACCCAGCCTCTCTACTCACTGTATACCCAGCCTCTCTGTATACCCAGCCTCTCTGTATACCCAGCCTCTCCCTCTCTGTATACCCAGCCTCTTCCCTCTCTGTATACCCAGCCTCTTCCCTCTCTGTATACCCAGCCTCTCTCCTCTCTGTATACCCAGCCTCTCTCCTCTCTGTATACCCAGCCTCTATGTATACCTAGCCTCTCTGTATACCCAGCCTCTCTGTATACCCAGCCTCTCTGTATACGCAGCCTCTCTGTATACACTAGGATCCCTGTATACATAGCCTCTCTGTATACCTAGCCTCTCTGTATACCCAGCCTCTCTGTATACCTAGCCTCGCCCCTCTCTGTATACGCAGCCTCTCTGTATACGCAGCCTCTCTGTATACGCAGCCTCACCCCTCTATGTATACGCAGCCTCTCAGTATACGCAGCCTCTCTGTATACACTAGGATCCCTGTATACATAGCCTCTCTGTATACCTAGCCTCTTCCCTCTCTGTATACCTAGCCTCTCTGTATACCCAGCCTCGCCCCTCTCTGTATACCCAGCCTCTCTGTATATGCAGCCTCTCTGTATAAACTAGGCTTCCTGTATACTAAGCCTCTCTGTATACTCTAGCCTCTCTGTATGTAACAATCCGCATCTGGTGGCAGGTGACGTAATAAGTGACAAGCTGCATCTTGTGGCAGGCAATGTGACAAGCTCTCTGGTGACCCTAATGTAAGGGGGGGCTTTCTGGGGACCCTGATGTAATGAGGGGGGCTTTGGGTACCCTGATTTAATGATAATATATAATGTTATATATATACACACACACACATTATATACATGTGTAAGCCCGCCCAAGCATTAGACTTTCTTTACTTCGCTGCTATGGGCTCTAGCCCCAGATCTTTTGTAGAGCTAGCAACGCCCCTGATTATGTATACACATAATTGAGAATAAGTACCGTTTATGTTCAAATATTACTTGTATTTACCTGTTTGACCTTTTCCCATCTGGGTGTCATTCTATATCTGGTGATATTCAGATTGGAGATACTATTCTAATGCATAAATCCAAGCAGTGGCGGTGCGTGCATAGAGGGCGCAGGAGCGCCGCCCCCCTCTCCTGCACCGCTCTATCACCAATAGATAGATTCGTGCATTGCATGAATCTATCTATTGTCACCGCTGCCGCCCCCTATTCAGGTGTCCGGCCCCTGATCGGGCGCCGGGCATCTGAATTACAGCGGGGAGGGGGGGGGTTTCTGGAAGCGCCCTATTAGAGCTGTAAAGCTCTAATAGGGGACCTTATTAGAGCGGTGTGCTCTAATAGGCTTCCCTAAGTGTAAACAGCGGGCGCACTGCTGTGCGTTCGCTGATTACACAGTATTGTGTAGAGAAGCGAATACATCGCTTCCCTAACACAGACCCGCCTCTCAGCCAATCAGGTTGCCAGGTCTGTTACCTGTAACCTGATTGGCTGAAGTCACAGGCGCTGTGATTGGACGCTAGGCGTCCAATCATAGCAGAAGACAGGAGGAGCGCGGGAGAAGAAGACATCGGACGATAAGACATCGGACGATGAGACACCACTCGCCGCCTGACGCCGTCACCAGCTGCACACCGGACAAGGTAAGTGCAGAGGGCAGGCAGGGGGCACAGTGGCAGCACTTGAAGGGGCACAGTGGCAGCACTTGAAGGGGCACAGTGGCAGCACTTGGAGGGGCACAGTGGCACTTGAAGGGGCACAGTGGCAGCACTTGAGGGGCACAGTGGCAGCACTTGAAGGGGCACAGTGGCAGCACTTGAAGGGGCACAGTGGCAGCACTTGAGGGGCACAGTGGCAGCACTTGAAGGGCACAGTGGCAGCACTTGAAGGGGCACAGTGGCAGCACTTGAAAGGGCACAGTGGCAGCACTTGAGGGGCACAGTGGCAGCACTTGAGGGGCACAGTGGCAGCACTTGAAGGGGCACAGTGGCAGCACTTGGTGCACAATGGCAGCACTTGGTGCACAATGGCAGCACTTGGGGCACAGTGGCAGCACTTGGGGCACAGTGGCAGCACTTGGGGCACAGTGGCAGCACTTGAGGGGCACAGTGGCAGCACTTGAGGGGCACAGTGGCACCGTTTGATGGGCACAGTGGCTGGGCACAGTGGCAGCATTTAATGGGCACAGTGGCAGCGTTTGATGGCACAGTGAGGCTGTTTGTTTGCGCCCCCCCAAAAAATTTTGAGCACCAGCCGCCACTGAATCCAAGTGGTTTACTTTGAATTGCATTTATCTAACAAAGTAAACAAGTTCATTGGTTTAACAGAGTGTGGTGTACCTATTCTGTTGTTGTCGATCATTGAAGTAAAACAATGTCTGAAACCAGGGTGTCAGAGGTGACAGAGGACTTGCAAGGTCGGGGGAACCAGTGGGGTACTGATTATACCAGCGGCCCTCACGAGGGTAGTGCTAAATGCAGGATTGTGACCCGAATGAAGAGAGGTATCAAATTCCATTATCCACAATCCAAAACCTATATTTGTCAATGCCCAGGAGAACTCAGGCTGTCTTGGATACCAAAGGCAGTCCAACCCCATATTAGGTAACGATTTTGTTATTTTTCCATACTTGTTTCCATAATTTTGTCCCCCTGTATATTTATTTTTTCAATTTTTTTTTAACTTATATTTATTTACACTAAATAAAAACAGAAAATGAATTAAAAAAAAAAAATTGGAGACCGTTCCACTAAGAGAAAATGTAATAGTAAAATCATTGCTGAATTATTAGCTCAGCTAATTAAACATCAGTTTTTAAATGTGTAAGCTTTGAAAATAAAATTGACCAAATGTCATTATGCTTTTCATTAAAAAATCACAACATTAATGCAATCTTAAAGTTGATGTGAACACGAGCCAATTTCGAAATTGATATTGTTAGCAAATCATATCCTGTACCAAAACTGCAAAATTTGTGAAACTCTTTCATACATACTTTCAATTTTGATATACTATATATGTATGAGATCAAAGCATGGATTACAAAATAATGAAACTTTTTTTGCCCATAAATATGT
The DNA here is from genome assembly GCA_028564925.1 of Lithobates sylvaticus. Lineage (NCBI taxonomy): Eukaryota > Metazoa > Chordata > Amphibia > Anura > Ranidae > Lithobates > Lithobates sylvaticus. The sequence continues at coordinate 65,412,577 of CM053028.1, forward strand.
TATCATTCTTTCTGGTAAAAGAGCAGCTGGTAAGTGAAGTCAAATTTGTTTGACGGACCTTGACAGATCAAAGTGCACGTGATCTATAGGCGTCTTTGAAGTGTGGCTGGTATGGCAAGATGATGCAGAGATAAATGGAGGAGGCAGAAAAAAGGTTACCTATTAGGGATGATTAAGAGGATTTCTGTCTATGTAAAGCTTTACCGTATCAAAATTGATTTTGCTTTCACTACACTTGTCATATTGAAAACTGACATTGCACCAGGCACATGTACTAAATCATTATGTTGTAGTTTACATCAGGTTGTCTTTCTGAATTATTTCTTTCATTTCATCAATATTAATATTATGCAATTCAATATTAAATAATATTTACAGAATTTATACAGTATATATTGTGAAGTTCTGGGGTATAGCTCCTCGGGCATGTGCAAAGCCCTTTGTCTTAAATATAAAGGCGTTTCTTTTTCCTTTCAAAGCAAACAAAAACGACTTTTAGCAGCAACATGGAGTTGACATAATTCCAGAAAACATAACATAAGTCTTCAGAACAAAAAAAGGAAACATTAAGAAATGTAAAGTTCATATTCTAGATTTACCCCAAGGTTGGCACAGACCAACTTTGGCTGTTTGGCAGCTTTCGGCACATGTGCAGCACTCAGACACGCCTGTTTTATGTGCTGCTTCCTAGAGGCTGCTTAACCCTATAGGGACTGGAGTCATCGTAGTCAGGAGTGGAGAGCCTATTCCACCTGAATGTCACTCCGAACCTCTAAAATTCCAGGTCCCAAAAAAGTCACTACCAGTGGCGGCTGGTGATGTTTTAGGATGGGGGAGGCGCCAGACCCCACCCTTACTTTTGGACCCGCCCACTTTTCATAAGCCCCACCCCTTATAGAATCCACCCACTCTGTCCCCTATATTCCACTTGCTTCCACCCATAGTGTCAGGAGTATACAGCCCCCAGAATCACAGGACATAGTACAGAGTATTTAGCTCAGCCTCACAGATCAGGGTATACAGCTCAGCCTCACAGATGAGGCTATACAACATCCATGCCTCCCAACATTTTGAGATGGAAATAGGGACACCTACTAACAAATGTATGTAGGCATAGGACACGCCCCATGCCACACCCCCTTAAAGGAAAATTAACCAAAAAAATGGTTAATTAAATCCACAAGGACTTTTTTTACCACTACTATTCCTTTATATTGGCTTTTAAAATGTACAAATGCAGCAATTTAGAAATTGGATTAAAGGTTTAGCGCTGGGAAATACTTTTTGAAAGATAAAAAGTGCATTTTATATACAACTATATAGATCAGACCAAAATGTACGTGGGGTGATCCGCATCTGGTTAACTATCCTGGAATTCAACACTTATCACGGGTGGGACCCCTGCGTACATAAAACATCTCCCTTTAAAGGGACTACACCCCAAATATTGGTGACACATAGCAACCATCCAGGAGGCATCCTTGGCATCCTGTACAATATATATATATATATATATATATATATATATATATATATATATATATATATATTGTCAGGGGTTTGCTCAAAGGGGTCACCTTCCACAGGAAAAAGATAGTCCAAATGGCAGGTTTCTTAAAATCTAACTTGTAGCCAGTTTTTTTTTAAAGGTTGCATAAAAATAACACAAACAAAACAGAAAATAAATCCTTGCCATCCAGGCACTAACTGAACATTGCAGCTTCCTAACTCAACAGGTGAAGGGCTTCTCCCAGTCACCCACAAAACAAAGATAATGCACATCTTTTCTCTTACAAAGAAACTTCACATAAGCAGCTCTCTCAGGATTTTGCTCCCTAAGTCCCAGACCAAGAGAAATCCTTTGCTCTAGTCCTGCTTAATTTATACCACCTGTTGGTGAACACAAGTGGACCGCAAAATCTGCTCCGGAAACCAACCCTGCCAAGGTGGCTGGTAAAACCCGGACCGGATTCCCCCTTAGTTCTCGGCAAATGAATGCATGCAAGGTGAAACATATCGTCCATCAAGCACCTCGCCTTTCATGTCACATATGCCCCCCCCCCCCGCTCAAGCCCCTGCATCTGAGCAACTGTCCCAACCAGACAATAAATATGGGAAATGGCATCTGCATTATTCTGAAGTTTCCCAGCTCTATGCTCCACTGTGAACTTAAAAACTTGAAGGGCCAGGAACCACGTTGTGACCCGACTGTTTTTCTCCTTGTTATCACACGTCCATTTGAGAGGGGAATGATCAGTGACTAGTTTGAATAGTCTCCCCAACAGGTAATATTTCAGGGCATCTAAGGCCGATTTGATAGCTAAACCTTCCTTCTCAACAATGGCATAGTTCTTCTTATGTCTGTTCAGCTTTCTGCTCAGGTAGACCACTGGGTGCTCCTCCGGCTCTGATTTGGGACAGTACAGCATCAGAGGCGTCTGTCTATACCACAAACTCCTTTGTAAACTCTGGAGTCATGAGCACAGGTTGTACACAAAGAGCTTGCTTCAACATATTAAATGACTTCTCTGCCCCTGGATTTCACTTAATCATGACCGACCCTTTATGCTTCGTCAGATCTATCAGTGGGGCTGCAATGGTGGCAAAATTGGGTATAAAACACCTGTAGTATCCTGTGATCCCAAGAAATGCATGAACTTGCTTTTTATTCATAGGTTGGGGCCACTTTTAAACCGCCTCAATTTTAGGCGGCCTAATCTGGCGAATGTGTACAGGAAGAGAGATTTACTGCAAGGCCTCCTCTCTTTATGGGATCACAAGCAGAAAATATATCAAACAATCACCAGACATGTTAAATAAATAGACCATTCACGATCTTTTGGAACAAAAATTGGCCGCAGCCTTTATTATTTATTTTTAATATAATTGTAAAACAATTCACATAAAATCACCATAGATAGTTAAACCAACTTAAATATATCTAGCATGGGTATCCTTGCCTACTAAATTATATTAACATTTATAATAAAAGTCTATGGACGTTTCTATGGCCTAATGTTTGGCGCCATCTAGCGGCCAAACACTGATAGTGGACTTAAGTGATTCTTGCTTTCACAAAGCACTGAACTATTTACAGGAAGTGACTGTTATTTACATTGGAGAATTGACCTTTTTACCCAAAATGCCGGGTGACCTACCCATGGCCACCCTCTCTGACAGTGCATGCTGGGTAGGACATAAAAGGAGCCCGAGTGGCCATCTTAGGTCTCGGGGGAACGCATGGCCTGCCTGTGAGGAATTGTGAGGAGGCCCCCCGGAGGAAGCGGCCTACAGCCATTGCGGAGCGCAACTCCGCTCAATTGTGTGAGTGACCTGTAGGTGCCAGAGACACAGTGACGGATTGGGAAGATCCAGAGACACTCGTTTGAGCATCGGAAGGTCGGGTTCACCTATCGGAGCGGAACGGAGTGATGGAGCGGGCTGACATAGAAGCAAGCTGCAAACACTGGACCAAAGCTTCCATACAGAGTTCCGATCCAGTTGGTGAGTGGGTGGCATCCCACAGTTTATTAACTTTTGCACCTAGTCATTCTTATATATAGACCTTGCTGGGATCCATAGTCCTACGGAGGAGGAGTATAGCAACTGACACTAGGCAGGCATAAGGCCTATCTGCTATTGCATCTAAAGCCTTGTATCATAGTTACGGAAGTAACCCCAGGATCATCCTTAACTCAACTTTAAGTACTTTAACCCTTGGATTACAAATCATAAGGAATTATCCTAGCTAGCAAAGACAAGAAGACTAAAGACTGAGTACTCTAAAAGTGAGATCTCGCATAGCTATAAAAGTAGGGGGAGCTCCTATGTATCTATATTGTTTATAATTGTTTTATCAAAAATTCATTGTACTGAGTCAGGCTAGTGGGGTTTATTAGCAGAGTGCAGGCCCAAACAAACCAGCAGCTCCTTCAGGGGGTCAGTGCTACACGTGGGGGCTCGTCCGGGATTTCCTGTCACTCTGCAAACAAGCCCGGCACCTTAGTACCAGTATGGACCCCCTCACAGTGGTCCAGTGGTGCGAAGCGGAAGGCACACGCTCAGAAGCGAGTGTGGCAATTGAACTCCCAGGAGAAGTCTGGAGAGAAAAAAAAACAACAGAGCTCAGCCACTTTTATCTAGGAATGATTTCGGAGAAAATAATGACCTAACCGGTATACATTGCCTTGATAAACCTAATGTAATGTTTAATTTGAAAGGTTCAATACAAAGTTTTTAGGTTACCTATATAATTTCCCCCCAATTGAATAATCAAAATATCCGGGAGAGGATGACCATACGCCATAGTACCCAGCTCGGTCAGAAGTTTCCCCCAAACCATACCTCTTTCACCATGCCAACACACTGAAAAAAGGCTAGGATCCAGATCCAAAGATTCCGTATAAATCCGGGACGATGTTCTTCTGTGTGCCCAATTATGTCCAATTATCCATACTATTTGCTGTCCACCTAAGTAATTCAAAAAATATTGTTAGGTCTCATATATAACTTAAAAGCATTAGATTTCCACTTTCCTAATTGCTTAATAATACTAAAATCCAAACCCATTCTAGCCACCTCTGTGGCAGCTCCAATGCAAAAAGAATGGGATGATATATTTACATCACCTAAATTGAGGCGGCACAAAGCTTTACAAAGAACAGCCTGAAGCTGAAAATAGAATGCATGAAGGTAAAAGCTATCAGCCTTGTACGTTTTAACACATTTTAATGATACAGGGGGTCCCCGAGTTACGAACTCGTTAGGGACTGCCCGCCTGTACTTAAGTCGGAAATGTTCGTAAGTCGGCCGCGCATGCGCAGACCGACAAATACGGACATTTCCGGACATTTCCGATGTTCCGTCTAATGCCGTTCTGCGCATGCGCGGCAAATTACGGACATTTCCGAAGTTTGCCGGCATTTTCTGAGGCTCCGTATGGCCGCGCATGCGCAGAACGACCTGAGGACGGCGAAAAACTGCAGAGGGTCCCCACAGCGCCCCGTTCGTAAGTAGGGGATGTTCGTAGGTCGGGTGTTCGTAAGTCGGGGACCCCCTGTAGTTAATGAGAAAGACGTGTCTTTGGTCCCACTACGAGGGTGAAATTGGACTCATGTGTCACCACAAAGCAGGTGTCTATTTTCTGAAGAAATTGTTGTAGGGAAATTTTATACTGATACACTGGTATAGTTTATATAGGCAAGAGGCATTTAATCTAGAGTTAGGCTTTAAGTTAGCAGAACAAAATATATACTGTATATATATTAACAAGAAGTGTACAGGGCCATTAACTCTTTAATTTCCTTCTATAGTGCTTTGATTTGGGTTTTAATGTACACCCAATCATATTTTGTCCTTCTTCCCACTACAAGCACTTCACTGTCCTCACTGATTAATGGTGAGATGCCAGAGGCATGGAAGAACTTGATTTTTTTAACATAAAGCCAAACTTTGCATTATTAGGCACCCCAAATGTTAGAGCTATCATGTTTTGGAACTCATTAAGATATTTAACGCCAAGCCAAAACTTTTTCTTTTTTGGGTAGTTTTGAATCAAAAATGTATAAAATGTTAATAATATGTTTAAAATTTCTGGCTTTTTTATTGCAGTTGGTGTCCCGAGCTGGGCGATTTCTCCTCACCTATAGTCCATTAAAATGCCAAAAGATAGAACTTTAAGTCAGGGAAGTCTTCCCCTGCAGCAACCTGTTTACTCTTGGACAGCTTTAGGGGGAATACTGTAAGTCAAGGCCCACGTGAAAAGAGGCCATATCTATGGTGGCTTGGGGCTCACTGGAGGTGGGTTTGGTGATGTTCAGAGTCATTTAGCCCAGAAGAGAAACGGCTTTGGATTAGGCATTAGTAAATCTGCAGGGTACATTGTAGAGGGGAAGTATTACAGCGATAGCTGCATTATTTTTATTTTCATTTAAGTTGAGCTGGCCTACTTTAAAAAGGCAATGCTGGCTAGCTGGAAAGTCTAAATACTCCAATACTGTACTCGAAGGGGCTATGGCCTCCCCATATGCCCTTCCAGCTATCCTTCACGCTAATCCCAATCGGCTACCACCCCACCTCAAGACAAGCGTACTCTTCAGAGACACAGTCATCGCCTGGAGGGAGGTCCGGAGACTATTGGGTCTATCATCTAATATCTCACGCCACCTACCAATTCAAGGGAACCCTATGTTTTTACCATCCACTCTGCACAAGGCTTTTAATCAGTGGCAAACCAAGGGTCTCACAAAAATAGCCTCCATTTACCATGACAAACCTGGGAAATTTAAACCCTTCCAAACCCTGATGCGAGAATTTTCATTGCCATCGACACATGTTTTTCATTATCACCAACTCATTGACTACCTTAGGTCCTGCTGTGGACCCAAGTCCGATCCCCTTCAAACGTCCTTCATAGACGCGGTACTCCAAAGGACGACTATTCCATCTCCAGTATTTATGCTTATCTCATCCAACACCAGTCGCAAAAATACTATCTCAAACCATTCCAAAAATGGTCTAACATAATGGATGACAATGATCTGCCGGAAAAAATCCTCGAGGGATACAGACTTGTCCGCAAGCCTACTGCTTCAGAAACATGGCGTGAAACGCAATTTAAGATCATCCATAGGGCCTATTACCCATTCCGCACCAACAAGACAGACCCAAATCAAGCAAACTGCCCCTGGTGCTCTCTACCTCGCCCTACACTCCTCCACCGTCTCTGGGACTGTGCGGTTGTTACTACATTCTGGAATTCTGTGCTAACCTTCATCAGCAAAGTCAATAAAGTGCAAATACCGAGAGACTGTCTTTTGTGCTTGTTTGGTTACACGCCACCACCATCCTCTCTGTCAATGACGGGCCCACTAAACATTCCACAATGGGCCCAGTTATGTCTTTTAGTTGCCCGCAGGACTATTATGGCTCACTGGATCACATCGACACCGCCCAACCTCCCGGCGGTCAAAAAAGCTTTGACATCTCTTTTCTACCTGGAGAGACTAGACACCATTACACTGAACTTTAGTTCTACATCGCGCTTCTTCAAGAGATGGCGTAATTATATGGAGATCACATTTACTCAAAAGGAAATACAGGATATAATGAAACCATTCCGTTACACGGACTGGTACCTACGGAAAGATCTTACCAACTCACTTGGCAACCTCAAACTGTCCAACGTTTCTGACTCCTCTACTATATAGGACTTGCAAAGTCACACGATGCTCTTTAACGTCCATGACCTTTTTGTTTTTATTTTTTTATTCTACTCTGTTTTTCATCTCCTAAAAACAGTTTCACCCTCTGGTTCAACTCACATTCCTTAACTAACCTGGGAGATCACTAACCAAACACTACCTAAGCGTTGCTTCCACTCCTGAAGGTATTACGGTATAAGATACAGCCCCCACGGGCATTACACTGCTTAACTAATGTCATGATGGTATAGATGCTTTACTCAGCCCCCTCCCATTCCCCTCATCCACCCCCCCCCCCCTTTTTCTGCTTCTGTTTTTTTTTTTTTTGTTTAACAGAGAATCTGCTTGTATGTTATGTGTAAGTACTGTATACTATATGTTGTACCCCTTTACTATGCAAAACCTAATAAATATTTTTCAAAAAAAAAAAAAGGCAATGCTAGCTGTATAGTTGACTGTATGTTCTGTTGTTGATTTACAGCTGGCCACGTGGCACTTTCAATGCAGACCACGTCAGTGCGGTAGCCCTTTCTTCTGAATAAACCGCTATACTTCCTGTGAAGCCAGGTGGTCATTCCTCTCTTAAATTACATTATATATCAACTGAGTCTGTGTTTCACTATCAGGCATACATCTATCTCCAAAGCAAACAATCAAACCTCAAAAAAATTTTTTTGGTCAGTGACATTTTTAAGAGTTTCAGCTATATGTATACCCTAAGTGCATATTTTCTGCTGTAAGTTTAACTAAAACTTAGTGTAGCATGATGTGAGGATGAGCTGTCAAACGCCTATCTACACTGATTCCACGCTTGTCATCCTTTGCACTGCTAGGGTATACAGGATTTTCACATGGCATGGAAGGAAAAACATTGAGTCAGTCCGAGAACTTGTAAATTTTACCATATGTTTTCCTTGGCATCTCTCCTGAGTTCAGAGAGTACTGTGGATGGAGTTATCAAGATGGTATTTAGGTATGTTCTATGCCGTTAACTAAAAGGTGTCTTTTGAAAAGATATTATTTAACCACTTGAATAGTCCTTTTACATCTTGCTGTCTGTTTTAATGATAAAACAGAGTAAAACAAATGTTTTAGAAATTAAATTTTTTGTGACATGACATGATATTAATACAAAATAATATCATTTAAAAAAAATAGTAGAGGATTATTATAGTACAGCATCTGTCAACCAATGATAACCTGAATGTTTGGAAAGAAGTACCTAAAAGATAAGCTTTCTTGGTTATACTTCTTTTTCTGGTCATAGGAGTACACTTACTTTCGTTCTCCTGTGACTGAAAGCCAGCTGCTGGCGGTCTTTTGCTCGCTATCAGCTGATGGGGCAGAGCAGCTCCAGGCTCTGGAACAATCCCAAGAATATTGTCAGGATCCTGGTTGACAGCCAGCGCCACATCTCAGTAAGCATCTGAGAGCCAGAGCTTCTGAGCCCACCCCCTCACCAGCCTGGTGCTCCAGTGAGCTCTGGAGGAGCTGAGTGAAGAACAGTGAATCACATTCACCGCTTTCCTTTGAAGCAGACCAAGGACTGAGCGATCAGCAGTCATGTGATCACTCAGTGTCTCAGTGTTAAAGCCGACATGAGACAGCTGCAGCATCACAGTAGAGGTGAGTATGCAGGTATATTTTTTCATTAGCCGAAACTTCACCTTTAAAACCTCCAATTCTTTGCTTAATTTTTGAAGACAGAAATTTCTGGTGTTGGTATGATTCAGCACAGAGGTTCCCCTCACAGGGGAGGTGAGTTTGTAGAAGGATTAGACAGGCTGTCACTTTTTCCAGTATGTAAGAGTCTCCCATTTGGGTGTTCCTGCCAAGCTTACTCCAGACCTGCCCCACTTATTCTTGGATGGGAAAGTCACTTACCTGTTGTTTTGGAGATACTCAGTCATATTGGTTCTCAAACTTTTGGCCTCAGGCCCGCCTCCTCCATATTTCCAGCCTAAGGCCTGTTACCTGGAAAAAATAATGTCCAGTTGCCTTTTAAACGCTTTACTGCATAACTTCTCTCTCTTTACAGTAGAAATGGCATTAACTCAACTCACTGAACACAAGTCTATGGTGCAGAACACTTTTCCTCTTTCTCAAGACTTCCTCTACAGTGGCCCCTCAAGTGTAGAACATTCCAATACTTCACAGGACTATTGCAGACATCTTCCCTAGATGTTAGTCTCTGATTACTGATGTGCCACATACAGGGTGTACCTTCCTCTCACACAAAAGGGAGCTTCCCGAGGCCATTCTAAACCAAGCCACAGGACCCGCTAGACAAGGATCAGGGATGGCCAGGTTTCTCTTTCTTTCCCCAATGTCCTTGCTGACCACCCTGGCACTTTAACCCTCCAGAGGGCTCTCTCTCAATCATGTAGAACAGCACTACAACTTGTTAAGCATAGGTGTCCAGAACCCATGCCCAAAGAACCCACCCACAGATGGCATATAAAGGGATCTCCACCCATTACATCACTAAAGGAGGGGTATCACTTAAAGGTCACAACACTTGCCAACAAGTATGCTCCTCTAGGCTAACTGTCCTGTACTGCCCTCCTCTACCACAGCCGACTGGCTAACCTTTTTTCCCCTTTAAAGGCTCTGCAAGTAAAGAAAAATACTTTGATATTCAACCTTTACTCCCTGCACCCAGGAAACTTAAAAAAATTAAATAAAATTATCCTGTTCCTTTAAAGCATGAATAACAGTATAGTTCTGGTGCTGTGTAATTTGGCCCTTTCTATAATCTTAAATACCTGGTTGATCCTGCCTGGTGCTGCCCTCCCCTTTGTAAACTGACCACATTTATTATGGCCCCAAAGGGCCTGATATGGATTGGGGGACCCCCACGTTGTTTTTATTCACATTTTTGTATTGCCGGATGTCAAGCCCAGTTGACAGCTGATAACTCATCCATTGTTAAGGACGTGGTGGCTGGCTTTCCATCCCACTCCTTAACAACCAGCTATTCACTTGTTTTTAAGGATGCCCGTGGTCCCGTTCCTTAACGCTGCAGCTACTAAACATAGCTTAGACACTAGGCTAAACACTGCTAAATGCTGGTAAAAAACGCTAAAACATTAGTGTTTTTTGCCCAGCACTTTTATAGCAGTTTTTAGCTTTCTAGTGTGAATGAGGCCTAATTATTTTGTAGTCAAAGAACTAGGAGTGTTAATTAGGCTCCTTGAGATAACACAAAAAAACTGTGCACAAGACACTTCGGATATGATCAACAGATACATTGTTTGCACTTATTAAACAGAAATAACAAAATTCTTTTAATGGTATATTTAATAGACCAAAAGCTATCAAAAAGTAGAAGGTAATTGTTAAAGTTTACATATAATTTAATATTAGTTATCAGAGGTCATGCCAGGTGCCTTATTGTTATTGCTGCATTATACATTAATGGGTTATTGTTTGGTAATGCATGGGTTAGTGTGCTGTGGTGAGTTGGCCCTTTTTGATCTTTGTTGGGGATATATATATATATATATATATATATATATAGTGATAGGTGGTTGGGACAGTGGGGTTGCTAGTAGTTGTGGTTGTTAAGACCATACACATGGAGATGTAGTTCTGCACTGATACCCCTGGATGGGACCCTGAAACTGGACTGAAAAGATGAAGCCTAAAAATATGCACTGTCACTGAATTAATGACACTGGCTGGGGAGGGGTTAAACATCTTGGACGATCAAAGGGTTATTTGTGTGCCTAGTCAGTGTTTTTGTGTACTGTATGTGCTGCTTTCACTAGGGGAAGAGATGGATTTAAGTCCCTGCTTTGCAGGAACACAAAATCAATCCATTCTCCCCTGTCAGAACGGAGATCTGCCATGTTTGCATATGTGCCAAATATATGTCAAAGTTGGAAACTTAAATAGTTTTGAGTTATGCCCTGTACACACGATAGGATTTTCCGACAACAAAATCCATGGGATTGTGCGGATGTTGGCTCAAACTTGTCTTGCATACACACGGTCACACAAAGTTGGTCGGAAATTCCGATTGTCAAGAACGCAGTGACGTACAACACATATGACGAGTCAAGAAAAATGAAGTTCAATAGCCAGTGCTGCTCTTCTGCTTGATTCTGAGCATGCGTTGCACTTTGTGCATCGGAATTGTGTACACATGATTGGAATTTCCGACAACGAATTTTGTTGTCGGAAAATTTGGGAACCAGATCTCAAATTTTGTGTGACGGAAATTCCTATGGAAAATGTGTGATGGAGCCTACACAACAAGGTCCTATCCCACATTTTCCACTGGAAAATCCTATCGTGTGTACAGGGCAATAGGGTCTGCACTTTTCATACTTAAATCTTGGTGTGCTTTGTGTATTTTTTCCAGATCTTTGCAGACATCCAGCATTAAACTTTCCCTCTGTCTTTGGAGCTTCCTGTAATGAAGTCTGGCCACTTCTTCTCTGTTACCTTGTGCAGGGTGACTGGTCTTGTATTTGCCCCTCCTGTACTTTACTATATTCAACTTGTAGTGGGTGGAGCTTACGGGGTCCCTCCCACAGCTCTGCTCTCTGAAATAACTATCTACAGTACAGTGATGATGTCAACACTAATTTTTCAAGGTAATATCTAAGATTACAAAGGTATTTGCAGCACACAAAGTGGATTTGTATCAGTTGTGGCTATTAAGGAATATACACTGCTCAAAATATTAAAGGAACACTTTGAAAACACATCAGATCTCAATGGGGAAAAATATAATGCTGGATATCTATACTGATATGGACTGGGTAACATGTTAGGAATGAAAGGAAGCCACATTTTTTGATGGAAATGAAAATTATCAACCTACAGAGAGCTAAATTCAAAGACAAAAGTGAAAATCAAAGTGAAGAAAATGATGCAGCAGGCTAGTCCATTTTGCTGAAATGTAGTTGCAGCAACTCAGAATGGTACTCAGTAGTTTGTATGGCCCCCACATGCTTGTATGCATGCCTGACAATGTTGGCGCATGCTCCTAATGGGGCATTTCCTCCCAGATCTGGACCAGGGCATCACTGCGCTCCTGAGCAGGGTGAGGTGCAACTTGGTGGCGTCGGATGGACCGAAACATAATGTCCCAGAGGTGTTCATTTTGGATTTAGGTCAGTAGAATGTGAAGGCTATTCAATGGTATCAATTCCTTCATCCTCCAGGAACTGGCTGTAAACTCTCGCCACATGAGGCAATGTTGTGCACCTGGAGGAACCCAAGATGCACCAGCATAGGGTCTGACAACGGGTCCAAGGATTTCATCACGATACCTAATGGCAGTCAGGGTGCCATTGTCTAGCCTGTAGAGGTCTGTGAGTCCCTCCATAGATATGCTTCCCCAGACAATCACTGACCCACCACCAAACCAGTCATGCTGAATGATGTTATAGGCAGCATAACGTTCTCCACGGCTTCTCCAGACCCTTTCACGTCTGTCATATGTGCTCAGGATGAACCTGCTCTCATCTGTGAAAAGCACAGGGTGCCAGTGGCTGACCTGTCAATTCTGGTGTTCAATGGCAAATGCCATTCAAGCTCCATGGTGCCGGGCAGTTAGCACAGGGTCCACTAGAGGACATCAAGCCCTCAGGCCATCCTCATGAAGTCTGTTTCTGATTGTTTGGTCAAAGACATTCACACCAGTGGCCTGCTGAAGGTCATTTGGCAGTGCTCATCCTGTTCCTCCTTGCACAAAGAAGCAGATACCAGTCCTGCTGATGGGTTACGGACCTTCTACAGCCCTGTCCAGCTCTCCTAGAGTAACTGCCCGTCTCTTGGAATCTCCTCCATGCTCTTGAGACTTTGCTGGGAGACACAGCAAACCTTCTGGCAATGGCACGTATTGATGTGCCTTCCTGTAGGCGTTGGACTGCCTGTGCAAACTCTATAGGGTCCAGGCTTCGCCTCATGCTACCAGCTGACCCTAGCCAAATGCAAAACTAGTGAAAAACAGTCAGAAAAGATGAGTAGGGAAAAAGTGTGTTAGACATTTGATCATAATACAAATCAAAGAAATTACTGTAATCATAAGACTATTTCTGATTGATCGTATTTTCAATCGATACCATATGCGTTGCATTGTTTGATATTTTTTCAATGATGAATAAATGAATTGCGATGGCTCGTACCTATTTCTTCTTTTGTATCTATTGTCTCTTTTGTATCTACAAATAACTATGTGGTGTAAGGATCTGCCTGACCGGATGCAGATTAGAAAGTTAAGGTTGGTTCTCATATCAGAAAGTTTTGGTAAATCTAAAGCTGATTATACAAAGATTGTACAGTCAGATACAGTATAAAGTGCACGGTGAGGTTTACTGAAACTTGAATTTAAGATTCCTAAAGATGGGAAGCTATGGTTGTTGGATGAGCTTTGTAAATGCTGTAGTCTTATGACAAATGTCTTGTGGCAAAATAGTTTAGAAATAATATAGCAAACAACATACATTAAACTTCTACAAAAGCTTAATTTTCAGATGTTTTTTACTCCTTTGTATATGTTGTGAGCTATACATCCCCTTTTATGACAAACAAAGAAGCTTAGTTATTGTATGAAATTGCAGTGGTGGAGTCTAAGTTATTAGGGATTTCTATACCCAAATTATCTGTGTCCACTGGGACATACATTGCAAGGCAGAGTTAACAGCGGATATGAAAGTATTTAGGCTTACAGCTGCATTAAACTTTTTTTTTTATATATATATATATATTTTTTTTACGTTAAACAATTGTTTGAGCTGCAAACTTTCACCATATACATATATTTTTTATTGCTATATTTTTACGTTTGAAAGCGGCAGGATAAGCCCCTACGTGTCCCTAGATAAATGAAAACTATTAAGGCACCTGAAATTACTATTTTAAGGAACAGTTTATAAAGGGGAAAATAAGGAGATTGGGAGGAAAATGAGAAACAATAAACATTAAATAAATTACCGAAACCAAGTCTACGCGCTGACATCTGTTCCTGCTTATACTTAACAAGTACCACTTTAAATATTTACACAAATGGCTTGCATATCAGAAGCTCTGTTGATTGCGTAGACTTTAATTCTTTATTTCATGGCTTGTTGTAGTCCATATTTGTTTTATGGAATTATATAGGAAGAAAGAGGCTTAAAGTAAAACAAGATGTAACGTGAGTAAAAGTAAAGAGCCAGTAAAACTGAATTACAAGTTAGTTTATATGAAAGAGCACTTAAAAAAGCTTTCTTCTTTACTGAACCTACAGGTTGAATGTAGTCATCCATTTTCTTTGTAAAATTTCCTTTATTTAACATCTAGAAAAGTCACCCCCCAAAAAAATAAAATGTTGGCTCCTTAGTCCTAGAGTATTCACACTGAAAGAGGACCATATGCTTGCTTGGTCATCATTATGCTGATACTCTACGTCCTTCAGGTTTTGTGGTAGAAGTATCTCAATCGGAAGCAGCCAACCAACAAAAAGATACAGGCTTGACCTCCAGTTCCAACAACACATCTCACACTGAAGGAACTGGGTTCTTCTGCAACTCCATAGTTAGCAGAAGTGGTGTCCCAAAACAAAGTAGCCAGCCAACAAAAAGATATAGCCTAGGCCTCTGCTTCCAAAAAATACCAGCTCATGTTGAAGGAACAGGTTCTTCTGAACTCCCTGTTTTGCAGAAGTCGTGTCTCAGAAGGAAGCATTGAACCTTATAATGCCTGGGCTTTCACTTCTAAACACCAGCCCATGCTAAAGAAACTGGGTTCTTCTGCTCCTCCATAGTTTGTGGAAGATGTGTCTCCTATAAAAGCAGCCAATCAAAAAAGAAAAAATACAGCCTGGGTTTCCAGTTCCCAAAAACAACCCATGCTGAAGGAACTGTGTTCTTCTGCACCTCCATGATTAGGAAAATTGTTGGAAATTTGTGGCAAGGGGACTAACCTTCAGTAACAGGCAAGTGGTCTTACCCCACCTCTTGTAAAGTCTTTTGAATATTTTTTAGCTATACAGGGAAAAGAAAAAAAAAATACAGCCCGTGTCTCCAGTTTCAAAAACAGCCCATGCAGAAAGACCTGTGGAGGAGATTTACTAAAACTGGAGCAGCTGTACATGGTAGCCAATCAGCTTCTAACTTCAGCTTGTTTAATTAAGCTTTGACAATAAAACCTGGAAGCTGATTGTTTTCTATGCAAAGCTGCACCAGCTGTGAAAATGGAGTGGTCGGCAGTGTTTGATCACTCGGTTCTGAGTGTTAGAGGCACTGGGGGACAGGTGCAGCACTGAACCGATGCTGCATCCACCTAGGTAAGTACGAATCTAAAAAAACAAAACAACAACCCATACTTCTCTTTTAAAGTCTCTTATCTATATACATAGGAGCAGTATTTTGGTCCTCTTGTCTAACTGTTGATTGGGAGCAATAGACTTCACTATAATAGCCATGGCTGCTTATTATTGTATTCATACTTATTTAAAAATCATACTGTGACTCAGTACTGCTGAAATTTGCAATTTTAAATCTTAGCACCAGCTCAAACTTTTCAGCTTGTTTTGGATAGGGGCACATTTTTTGGGGTATTCCCATGGCTGTCTGGCCCCACTATGTCCCTCCCTCGGTCTCCACTGATATTTTGGCTGCTTTAGGCTTTTTTGGGCATTCCAAGATGGCCACCATATGCTGCTACTGCACATGGGTGGTTTCCAGTCTGGAAATGTTGTATATCCTAAATAAAATATAACATATTCCCGTGCTGCCGTACTAAATCTGGTCAACCCCTTACAATATATATATAGCAGGGTGAGCCCATGCCACTGGTTAAAATGGCAGTCTGGGTCAAGTTTTCTGGGAAGCAAGCACACCAATGATGCAGGGTGTGCTGTATTCATCTTAGAGCCAGGAATAGAGCTCAGGGCCCCACCCTTCCGGGGATGTCAGTGTGCGATGGGGGCCATGAGAGGTGCTGGTTTGCACCATACTGTCCAGGTCAGGATAGACTAAGGCCCGAGCCTGAGAGAGAATCCAGGAAGTATAGAGCAGCTAGGGAGCTGCGAGGAAAGACGAAGAGCTAAGGGACAGCGTCTGTGCATGAACACAGTCCTACTTGCAGTAAAGCTGCCACAGGAGAGCTAAGAGGCTGAATGTTATGTTTGTTGCATTGATGGTGAGAATTTCCTGCGTGGGAAGACATACCTGTGTGAAAAGTGAGCAGGAAAGCTCTGAAAATTATATCTGGCGTGGAGTAAAATCACTGTTTTGGCACTACCATTGAGCTAAGAAACCCCAACGTGTCACAATATACAGCACATACTATATATATATATATATATATATATATATATATATATATATATATATATATATATATATATATGAACGTGCATGCACACACATGAACAGTCCCCAATGATTTTCGTAAAGAAAATATGAAAATGCCACACTTTCCACTCTTCATATCACAAACAATATACTGCCAGTGCACCACTCTCCAACACCCTCGTGTGTTCCAGGTGTACTCTCACCTCCTCAGAGGGACCCTATTGCTAAAAACAAGAGGTCATAACTAGCATTAAATCACACACCCTTAGGTGCATGTACAGTATCTCACAAAAGTGAGTACACCCCTCGCATTTTTGTAAATATTTTATTATATCTTTTTATTGTGACAACACTGAAGAAATTACAATACAAGCTGTACACTCACTACATTACATTGTAGCAAAGTGTAATTTCTTCAGTGTTGTCACATGAAAAGATATGATAAAATATTTGTGAGGGGTGTACTCACTTTTTTGAGATACTGTAGATGGAGTCTCCTCTTTTAGTCAACTCCTGCAGCTTGCTCCAACCCACATATGTGAACCTTAATGGGGGTATTACCAGGCGAAAAATAAAGAGAAAAACCTTAAGAGAAAACTAATACAGTCACCACATGTAAGGACTGGTAAGCTGCAACATATACCATACTGTATATGTTGCAGCTTACCAATTCTTACATTTAGTGGCTGTATTAGGTGCATTAAAGCTTGGTTCAATGACAGTATGTGCAGGTTGGAGTAGGCGGCAGGCGTTGACTAGTAAAAGAGAAGATTTTGTATTTTGTAGAATGAAAATCATTTGGGACTGTTCACAAATGTGCATGTTTCTTATTCACATTCTTTATATACAGTATGTATATTTTGAAGAAGTTTGTAATAACTTCTGCATTGTTTCACTGTATGTATGTGTGTGTGTATATATATATATATATATATATATATATATATATATATATATATATATATATAACAAATAGGTGTAGCGCTTAAATAAATGTAATCAAATCTAAATGATCATCATGAAAAATCAATATTGTCTCCCATATATCAAACATACATAAAGTCTCTCCAAAAGAAAACCTTATGCAGTGGTTATTTCTTTCCATTGTGAATTTGTGCCACCATCACTAGTTGTGCCCTCACTTGGACTCCATGACCTTACATATTATGTATGGTCATAAAGGGCTTTTGTCCCTTTTAATGGACAGACATCCTTCCAGTCCTTTTGGTGGTGTTATAAGATGGTAATCCCTTTTTCCAAACAACCTCTGTCTTCTTTGGATTATTCAAGTAACATCCCTTCAAGGCACTGTCCAGCCTTCTCCTCTGCTCAGAAAAATACAAGGAAACAAACGCTACATGGTGTTTTATCTTTAAAACCATTTATTCATTCCCTTCCACCTCCAGAAAAACACTCACATTAAAAACCAATAAAACGTGCCACAAATATCCAGCATATATAATAACCATGCCCCTTTAATACACACTACAGTTCTTGAGTGTATTTTACTAGCCCTTTGCTACTTCTGAGCATTGTGATGTCACCCAGCAAGCCCCGCCCCTATGCGTTTCATCACCTGGTTCATGTGACTTCGTCAGGGGGATCTTCATATTTCATGTTTGCTCTAAAGGGAACAGGCATAGTGATCTTTTTACTTTGTTTCACTGATGTATGATGTGAGCTTTTAATGAGCGAATCTCCAGTATTATCCACAAGAAGTGTTGCACTGTTACTATGTATATTGATGATGCACATGGGTGGAGGGGGTCCAATAGAGGGTAGCAGTGTAGGTAGACACATACATGGTAACTTTAGTTAGTTCCGCCTTCAGCATTTTCCAGTTTTGTGCCATATATAAGGGAGATCCTTAGAGGCATGGTTGTCTGCAACTTCCCTGGTGCTGGAGTATTGCAGCTATCCATGCTATTGGATGGACCCACTTTGGGCTTTGGTTAGGTTAGTTTGTTTACTTTTTCAATATTCATTTTTTTTTTCTTCCTTTTGAGTGCTTCCTATGTTACCTGTTACACTCTGCAAAAGACTTGAGACTGGGGCGGAGGTTTACCTTCCAGCAGGACAACTACCCTAAACATACAGCCAGTGCTATAATGGAATGGTTTAGATCAACGCATATTTATGTATTAGAATGACCCAGTCAAAGTCCAGATCTAAATCCAATCGAGAATCTGTGGTAAGACTTGAAAAGTGCTGTTCACAGATGCTCTCCATCCAATCTGACAGAGCTTGAGCTATTTTGCAAAGAGGAATGGGCAAAAATGTCCCTCTCCAGATGATAGAGACATCCCCAAAAAGACTTTCAGCTGTAATTGCAGTGAAAGGTGGTTCTACACAGTATTGACTCAGGGGGGCTGAACACAATTGCATGCCACACTTTTCACATATTTATTTGTAAAATATTTTGAAAACCATTAATCATTTTCCTTCCAATTCACAATTATGTGCCACTTTGCGTTGGTCTACATAAAATCCCAATAAAATACATTTACATTTTTGGTTGTAACATGACAAAATTTGGAAAATGTCAAGGGGTATGAATACTTTTTCAAGGCACTGTCTATGAATTGCATTTATATATTGTAACCGCGGCACATTTAATTAATATTTTCTCTAAAACACCTTTAAAAATCCTTTCAGCCTAGAAGTTTTGGTCATTCTTGGGGAAGTTGCCAACCCATAGCATGGCTAGATTACTATGCTGCTTTTATTGTTATGAATGCAGGGTTTGAAGAAATTATGTGTGTGCCTTATTTTTTATCCTTTATAATTTTTTTAAATATCAGATTTATAGTAAAAAAATATATTTTACACCTTTTCTGCATACTCCACTACTACAGTAAGCATTATGCCAATAGGCTAGTACAGCCGTGTGTGGGTGTAACAAGGGGCAGTTTCCCTCTGACACAACACATCAAGGAAATTTAGATCAGATGGAATATGGCCATCAATGGGCAGATGAGAACCAAACTCAGCAATTTTTCCCGCCCAGTGGCAGCTGGTGGTACATTTTTTTGGTGGTGGGGGTGGCAAACAGTGCACCCACAGCCAACCCCCCAGTGGTCTGCTTGGTCCGTCGGGTCATTATCCCATCTATGGCGGGCAGCACTTCTGAACATCAGGTTACAGCAGATGACAGGATACAAACAGATGAATAGGTTGTAGTATTTATGCGGTCAAAAGATGATATTGTCTGTAGCTTACAATGCAGAATACATGTGCCCTGCTACATGTGGCCTGTTAGCTGCATTCATGACACTGGAAGAACAAATCAAAGGAAGAAGGGTGGAGCATTACATACAAAGGAAGTGTGTCATAACATAAGGGAAAAAGAACATAAGAAAACAAGTGCATTACCACAAAAGGTCACTAGATGGCAGCACATGAACTAAATATAAAATATCCATAGAAAATGGTTAGGAAAACAATCTATATAAATGGTATGCCCCGTTGGGGCAGCATAAAGAGTAAAGGGGGCTGAATATAAATTCACACCACACTTTTCACATTTTTATTTGTAAAAATTTGAAAACCATTTATCATTTTTCTTTCACTGCACAATTATGTGCCACTTTGTGTTGGTCTAGCACATAAAATACATTTACGTTTTTGGTTGCAACATGACAAAATGTGGAAAATTTCAAGCGGCATGAAAACTTTTTCAAGGCACTGTACATATAGTTTAAATCAGCCATTGTCAACAAGGGCTTCATGAAACCCTAAGGTTTCCCCAGATAATGCTAGGGGTTCCAGTGGATGATTTACCTCCCATCTGATACCTGCATAGTTTTAAGTTCAACACCACTTGGCAGAGCATGACACCCATGATCTTTTTAGCCATTTGTAAGGGGTGCAATCTAACCACCACTGTAAGGCAATCCATAGATTATGCAATTTTCTTTGCTTCCACCAAAGAAAATTGCTTGATTTCCCCAACAACCTACTCAGTGTTGATGGGGGAATCCCTCCCACAGCGCTATTGTGTTTTGCCAGCAGGGAGCACAGAAATCTTTCCTGTCATCAGAACACAATGATTAGTGTTATAGCCTTCAGAACAAATTGTTTGGGGAAAACCCAACAGGCTGCTTGTATGTAAGTCAATTGATAGATCGACTTGTGCATCAAAGGCATCCATGTTGGCCATACATGGATTGTAATTCAGCCGGTCCCTGCTGAACCAGCTGAATTTTAATCCATGTTTGGCTGGCTGAATATTTCCCACTGACTACCAATATAAGAAACATTCTGACTCCCTATGACATTTTTTGCAGAGGTTCCCCAGGACCTAAAATTATTTTAAGGGTTCCTCTGGTGTAAAAAGGTCGACAAAGGCTTGTTTAATTTAACAAAGAGCTACAGATTCCATATGGGTAGGGGGAAGGGGGAGGGCACTATGTTTTTTTTCTAAGATTACCACAGTTCAGCATTAATTCTAATGAGTCTGCCTTAATATACTGCACATTACAAAGTAAGTACCTTTAGCATAAAGTACAATCTATTGCCTTTCATTTTCTCTGTTTCATAAGACTGCTGCTTGAAATCTAATCACTGTAGACTTTTCATATTAACAAGCACCTGCAAATTAGCAGGGCTAACAAATGCCCAGTGTGACTCTAATACTTTTAGACATGAATAAGACCTTTTGAGGAATACTCCCTGTAATAATAACGAGGCCTCTTTTTAACATCTGACCTGTAGCCTTCAGATCACAGCCCATGCTTTTGCACTGCCCTTTACCCTTGAATAACTCCTGGATCACAGGGATGTCAATGGCAATGAGCAACTTTCGTGTCAACAAGTTGAAAGTAAAATGTGCTCAGCAGAGAGTTAATCTCCGGGGCCTGCTTAAAAACGCAGTGTCGTTTTTGAGCATTGCAAAGTGACACAGTTTATTAGTGTGAAGCCCAGTCCATGCATAAAAATCAAGAGTGCATCTGAGATTGTAAAAATGTGCACCTGTGTTGGTAAATTGAATCAATCTGCAGGAGAGGAGAACATATTATATTTTACTTTAGGATTGATATTAACTGCTTAAGGACCGGACGCCGCAGTTGTACTGTGGCAGGTTGGCTCTCCTGCGCGAATCTGCGTCATTGTACGTCGAACGCTTTAAATAAAATAGGAGGCGCGCGCCTTTCTGTGATGTAATTGTAAATCATTGCTTGAACCTGAATCCCGTTGTACCTTGTACATTGTTCAAATGTTTGTTGATTTATGTTTGCTCAATAAAATCTTTGTGAAAAAAAAAAAAATAAAAATAGGAGGCGCGCGCCTGCGGTGCCACGTCGTAGCAAATGCGCGTGGCCAGCAGCTGCGATGTGGGCCAGCCACCCGTGATCACTCCACAGAGAGCCAGAACGGGTGTAAACAGACAGATCTCCGTTCTGTCAGGGGAGCTGAGAGTGATCTGCTGGTCCTAATGATTAGGAACAGCGGTCTCTCTCTACTCCCAAGCAGCCCATCCCCCCATACAGTTAGAAACCCCTCCCTAGGGTAGGGTGACCAGACAGTCCCCAGATTGAGGATTCAGTCCCCGGATTGAGGATTTAGTCCCCGGATTGAGGATTCTGTCCCCGGATGGAGGATTCTGTCCCCGGAGTCCGTCTGTCCCCGGATCTGTCCCCGGATCTGTCATCTCAGCAGGGGGGCCCAGAGGTAGAGCGGACAGAGACTCCCAAATCCTGTCCACCAATAAGCTAATCCCCTGCGGTGTAGCTTTTTACAAAACAAACGTCTCCGGGTCCCCTGTGCTCAGTGGGGGAAAGTAAGCAGTCTATGTCTTAATTTTCGGGCTTAGGCGGATTAATCACAGGGTGCTACACAGTTGAAGCCCGGCCTCTTCAATATGAATACACAGTGACCGCCTAAACCCGAAAATGAAGAAATAGTCTGCTTACTATCACCTGGCTCCCACTGATCACAGGGGAAGCTGAGACGTTTGCATACAATAATCCCATAAAGACATACCACATACACTGCATTTGAGGAAAATATGCTTATAAAATAGTTTACCATTTGCCAATAAAAAAAAAATATGTCCCTGGATTTAAATTTAAAAATCTGGTCACCTTACCCTAGGGAACACTTAACCCCTTGATCGCCCCCTAGTGTTAACCCCTTCCCTGCCAGTGACATTTATACAGTAATCAGTGGCTATTTTTAGCTCTGATCGCTGTATAGATGTCAATGGTCCCAACAAAAAGGTTCAAAAGTGTCCAATCTGTCCGCCACAATGTCGCAATCCCGCAAAGAAAAAAAAACGCTGATTGCCGCCATTAGTAGTAAAAAAAATTATAATAATAAAAATGCCATAAACATATCAGCCATTTTGTAGACGCTATAACTTTTGCGCAAACCAATCAATATACACTTATTGAGATTTTTTTTACCAAAAATATGTAGAAGAATACATGTTGACCTGAACTGATGAAAGAATTATTTTTTTTTACATTTTATTTTGGATATGTATTAAAGTAAAAAATATTATAATTTTTTTCTAAATTGTTCCTCTTTTTTTGTTTTTAGCGCAAACAATAAAAACGGCAGAGGTGATCAATTACCATCAAAAGAAAGCTATATTTGTGGGAAAAAAAAAGGACATAAATTTTGTTTGGGTACAACGTCGCATGACCACGCAACTGTCAGTTAAATTGACGCAGTGTTATATCGCAAAAAATGGCTTGGTCATTAAGGGGGCAAATCCTGGTTAAAGAGGAAGTAAAAATTCATGTATTCTTTGTAGGGATGAGTCGAACACCACTCCGTTCGATTTGCAGCGGAACATGCGAACAGACAAAAAATTTGTGCAAACACCGTTAAAGTCTATGGGACACGAACATGAAAAGTCAAAAGTGCTCATTTTAAAGGGTTATATGCAAGTTATTGCCATAAAAAGTGTATGGGGACCCGGGTACTACCCCAGGGGACATGCATCAATGCAAAAAAAAGTTTTAATAACGAACGTTAGTAGTGATTTTAATAATGCTTAACCACTTCAGGACAGCCTCCTGCACATTTACGTCAGCAGAATGGCACGGCTGGGCAGATCAACGTACTGGTACGTTGCCCTTTAAGACCCCAGCCGCGGGTCACGCTCACGACCCGGTCCTGAGCTCCGTGACCGTGGCCGCGGGACCAGCGGACCCGATTGCCGCTGGTGTCCCGCGATCGGGTCACAGAGCTGAAGAACGGGGAGAGGTCTGTGTAAACAAACCTCTCCCCATGCTTCCTACACTGCCTGTCACTGATCGGCTGTTCCCTGTCATCGGGAAAGCCGATCAGTGACGTCAGGCGTAAAGCCACGCCCCCTACTGTAAAAAAAAAACACACACACGTCACAGACATAACCCCTCCCTGCCCCCTAGTGGTTAACTCCTTCACTGCCATTGTCATTTATATAGGAATCAGTGCATTTAAATAGCACTGATTTCTATATAAATGACAATGGTCCCAAAAATGTGTCAAAAATGTCCGATGTGTCCGCCATAATGTCGCAGTCACAATAAAAATCACTGAACGCTATAACTTTTGCGCAAACAAATCAATAATCGCTAATTGCGATTTTTTTTTTACCAAAAATATGTAGAAGAATACGTATCGGCCTAAACTGAGGAAAATGTTTTTTTTATATATTTTTGGGGGATATTTATTATAGCAAAAAAAAAAAGTATTGCATTTTTTTCAAAATTGTTGCTTTATTTTTGTTTATAGCGCAAAAATTAAAAAACGCAGGGGCGATCAAATACCACCAAAAGAAAGCTCTATTTGTGGGAAAAAAAGGACGCCAATTTTGTTTGGGAGCCACATCGCACGACCGCGCAATTGTCAGTTAAAGCGACTCAGTGCCGAATCGCAAAAAGGGGCCTGGTCCTTTGGCTGCAAATTGGTCCGGGGCTTAAGTGGTTAAAGTGAAACAATAAAAATTAATATTCCTTTAAATTTCGTGCCTGGGGGGTCCCCTTAGTCTGCCTGTAAAGTGGTGCATCTTTCTGATGTTTATTACAGTACCACAGCAAAATGACGTTTATAAAGGAAAATGTTTTATTCAAAATTGCTTGCGGCCCAGGCCCTTCAGGTCTGGTATAGATATTAAGGGTAACTCCACGCCTCGATGGGAGGCATCCTGCTGTCTCTTAGCTGTGGCAGCTCTTATATAGGCAAGGGCGGGGCCATCCGGTGATGTAAATGGGTGACCTCACCCCCCCTCTGATGTCACATGGCGTCACATGATACCCCATACCAATTCACATGGGGGGCGGGATCTGGGGGGCCCCTTGTTAAATGGGCCTTCCAGATCCTGATAACCCCCCAGCCCACAGACCCCCACAACCACCAGGCAAGAGTTGTGGGGATGAGGCCCTTGTCCCCATCAACATGGGGACAAGGTGCTTTGGGGGGGACCCCAAAGCACCCTCCCCATGTTGAGGGCAAGCAGCCTGGTATGGTTCAGGAGGAGGGGGGCTCGCTCGTCTCCCCCCTTTTACTGGCCTGCCATAGCGGCTTGCTTGGATAAGGGTCTGGTATGGATTTTGGGGGGACCCCACTTCATTTTTTTTTGCGTAGGGACCCCCACGCTATTTTTTTTTAAATTTTGGTACGGGGTTCCCCTTAAAATCCATACCAGACCTGAAGGGCCTGGTATGGATTTTGGTGGGACCCCCACGCCAATTCGTTTTTAAATTTTGGCACAGGGTTCTCCTTAACCACTTCAATACACTGTCACTGTGACTTTGTTCCCCTGAGCCATGATTGGCCAAAGGCACCCTGCTTTTGGCCAATTATGGCTCTGGCAGCAGAGTGCTCTGTGATTGGCCAAAGCATGCAGGTCAGGTGCATGCTTTAACCAATCATCAGACATCAATGCACTGCTATTTCCCGGTGCATTATGAAGTGTTCCACAGTTATCGAATTTGCCATGAACACCCCATAATATTCACTGTTTGGTGAATGGGTGAACACCCGATGTTCGAATTGAACTTAAATTTGGCTCGAACATCGAGTTAATCCCTAATTCTTTGTACCTATAGGTAAGCCTAGAATAAGGCTTACCTATAGGTACTGTAAATATCTCCTAAATGTCTGCCGTTTAGGAGATATTTACTGTATACTGTGCCGATTACGTCATTGGCGCATGCGCTTTGAAGGAACGGCCGTCCATGACGTTTCTTCAGAAGCCTGCGTCGTGACCGGCAGCTCCCGCAAGCATTCACAGGAGTGACGTCACTTGGCTCCGTCCAGTTACACAGCCAGAGTCCACAGACCAGGACAGAAGACGGGTGAAGATGGATGCAGCCTCCAGCAGGAACGAGGGCTTAGTTTATAGGTAAATTTAACATAATGTGCTAGTATGCAATGCATATTAGCACATTATGCCTTTACTTTACAGGTAAGAAAAAAAAACAGCATTTACTTCCTCTTTAAGTATATCTCTGTACTTGTTTCCTACTATATTTTACATGACCCATGCTATGTATTGTAGCAGACAGTCTGTGGGTCTGTCTGTATTCAGCACTTGCCACAAGTTATCCTTGCCTAGAATCATTTCTACTTTAAACTTCCACAGCTGGTAATTGGCATTGTTCAGCTTTGCAATTGTAAACTTCACATCTGGACCGCTTGCCATCTTTGAGCTGCTTGCATACAGTAATCACAGACTCACTGTACTGTTGCAGAATTCTCTTTCCGGTGCCTGCTGGGTGCTGCTGGGTTTGCTGGGTGTGCCTGGCCCCATAACCTATTAGCAGGTTATTGAATCATGTGCTGGAAGCTTGTTGAATGCAGAGTATACCTTTACTTTCATGGAGGGTATCAAAGCAAAGCATAGTCTTTATCATTGAACAGGAAACAGGAGGATACGACTACACACACACTTAGGAATGTAGGTACTTACTCTAAATACATTACCATAGAATACATATTATAACACTGCAGTGCCACCTGCTGGTATAGATAGGTATAATGCATACAGTATTGTTCACAGTACAGAACAACCATGCTGTTGTACTTCCAACACCCCTTCTCAACAGCATGTGCTTTGTCAAATTACATTCAGTTTCTTCTGGATATAACTATGACATTCCTTTAACAAAGGCTTGGTGAGTGCATCAGCAGTCATCTCCTCTAATGGGCAGCACTGAATGTCAATAACACATTGCTCTTGATTGTCCCTCAGTAGGTGATACTTGACATCAATGTCTTTGGTCTTAGGATTGACCCTTTCTGATTGCGTAAGCTTTATACATCCCTGGTTGTCTTTGAAAATGGGAATTGGTATTGACATGTCTATACCAATGTCCACAAAAAGTTGACAAATTCATATTGCTTCTTGACAAGCGTGTGCTGCTGCAATGTACTCTGCTTCAGTTGATTATCAGAAGATAGAGCGGCAGTTACTTGCTTTCGACTAGACCAGCTTATGGTTTCTTCCCCATATTGGAAGATGAATCCACTTGTGGATTTGCGGTCTGTGCAGTCTCCGGCCCAGTTAGCATATCCGGCAACCTATAGCAGCTTACCAATTGCTCTGTGATATGTGTCATTGTTGGGTAGCAAGTTTTTTGCTTCATTGCTCTGGTTCCATAGGAGTTTTCACTTCCTTTGCATCTTGCATATGAAATTGTTCCAAGATTTCAGAGATTTTCTAAGATTGGTTGAGAAAATAACTTCCATCTTCTCTCTCTATTTGGATTCCCAGATAGTAGTTATTGTTCCCTAGCTCTTTGATTTCAAAATTTCCTTTCAGCTGATTATAATCCTCTTCTTGTTCAAAACAAGTTATAATTAGGGATGAGCCGAACAATTTTTGTTGAAAAATTTGTTCAAACATGCAAACACTGTTAAAGTCTATGGGACACGAACATGGATAATCAAAAGTGCTAATTTTAAAGGCTTATATGCAAGTTATTGTCATAAAAAGTGTTTGGGGACCCGAGTCCTGCCCCAGGGGACATGTATCAATGCGGAAAAAAGTTTTAAAAACGTCCGTTTGAAATATTCCTTTAAATTTCGTACCTGGGGGGTGTCTATAGTATGCCTGTAAAGTGGCGCATGTTTCCAGTCCCTGCAAAAAATTACATTTCTAAAGGAAAAAAAGTCATTTAAAACTCGCGGCTATAATGAATTGTCGGTCCCGGCAATACACATAAAAGTCATTGAAAAAAATGGCATGGGATTCCCCCAAATTCTATACCAGGCCCTTCAGATCTGGTATGGATATTAAGGGGAACCCCGCACCAAAAAAAATGGCATGGGGTTTCCCCAAAAAATCCATACCAGACTCTTATCCGAGCACGCAACCTGGCAGGCCGCAGGAAAAGAGGGGGACGAGAGAACGCCCCCCTCCTGAACCGTACCAGGCCACATGCCCTCAACATGGGGAGGGTGCTTTGGGGTAGCAGCCCCCCATAGCACCTTGTCCCCATGTTGATGGGGACAAGGGCTTCATCCCCACAACCCTTGCCCGGTGGTTCTGGGGGTCTGCAGGCGAGGGGCTTATCGGAATCTGGAAGCCCCCTTTAACAAGGGGACCCCAAAATCCCAGCCTCCCCCCGTGTGAATTGTTAACGGGGTAGAAATGTACCCCTACCATTTCACAAAAAAAGTGTGAAAATTGTAAAAATGACATGACAGGGCTTGGGACAAGTCCTTTTTAAAAAAAAAAAAATTAATTAAAATGTCCCACGAAGTCTATTCATCTTCTTCTCTCTCTGGGAGGTGACAGTTTTTTTAAAACTGAGGGCGCACCCACACGGGACGTCCCGGTGACCCCGCCCCCCTCTGACGCACGGGGACATCCCTATGGCTTACCCGTAGCATCAAAGGGGGCGGGGTCACCCAGTTACGTCACCAGGTGGTCCCGCCCCCCTCTGACGCCCAATCAGTTTTAAATGACTTTTGACTTTTTTCCTTTAGAAATGTCATTTTGCTGTGGTACTGTTCAAAACACGGGAAAACTGTGCCACTTTACAGGCATACTATAGACACCCCCCAGGTAAGTTATTTCACTTTAAGCATTATAAAAATCACTGCTCCCATTGACCCAGGTCCCCAAACACTTTTTATGACAATAACTTGCATATAAGCCTTTAACCACATGCCGACCGGGCCATAGCCGAAAGATGGCTACAGCGTGGCCGTCTTATTCTGGGTCAGCTTATTCCATGGACGTCCTCCCAGATTCTTGCTCCCGCGCACCCCCCTTGGGGGCGCACCCGGCTGATAGCGGCCACTCACCACGTGATCATTCTGTCAAATGACGGAGCAATCACTTGTAAACAAACTGGCGTCAAGTCCGGTTACTCTCTCCCCTCCCCATACCTCTTGGTACAGTGTGAGCGGAGAGGGGAGAGATTGGGTGCAGCAGGCACTGTGGGCTGGATGTGTACTGCCCACAGCGCCCATTCTAGCCATCCATCCATGCTCAGAAATACTCTCCCATCCATGCTCAGATATACTCATGCATCCATCCCATCCATGCTCAGAAATACACATCCATCCATCCCATCCATGCTCAGAAATACTCTCCCATCCATGCTCAGATATACTGATGCATCCAACCCATCCATGCTCAGAAATACTCTCCCATCCATGCTCAGAAATACTCATCCATCCATCCCATCCATGCTCAGAAATACTCCCCCATTCATGCTCAGAAATACTCATCCATCCATCCCATCCATGCTCAGAAATACTCATCCATTCATCCCATCCATGCTCAGAAATACTCATCCACCCATGCTCATAAATACTCATCCATCCATGCTCAGAAATACTCATCCATCCATCCCATCCATGCTCAGAAATACACATCCATCCATCCATACTCAGAAATTCTCATCCATCCATCCATACTCATCCATGCTCAGAAATACTCATCCATCCATCCATACTTAGAAATACTCATCCATACATCCCATCCATGCTCAGAAATACTCATTCATCCCATCCATGCTCAGAAATACTCATCCATCCCATCCATGCTCACAAATATTCATCCATCCCATCCATACTCATCCATGCTCAGAAATACTCATCCATCTATCCATGCTCAGCAATACTCATCCATCCATTCATACTTAGCAATACTCATCCATCCATCCATGCTCAGCCATCCATACTCAGCAATATTCATCCATCCATGCTCAGCAATACTCATCCATCCATTCTCAGCAACACTCATCCATCCATCCATACTCAGCAATACTCATCCATACATCCATACTCAGCAATACTCATCCATCCATACTCAGCAATACTCATCCATCCATACTCAGCAACACTCATCCATCCATACTCAGCAACACTCACCCATATATCCATACTCAGCAATACTCATCCATGCATCCATACTCAGCAATACTCATCCATGCTCAGTAATACTCATCCATCCACGCATCCATCCATGCTCAGCAATACTTATCCATCCCTCCATACTCAGCAATACTCATCCATGCATCCATGCTCAGCAATACTCATCCATCCATCCTCAGCAATACTCATCCACCTATACTGAGCCATACTCATCCATCCATCCATACTCAGCCATACCCAACTTAGCCATACCCACCCAGTGAAACCATGCTTAGCCATCCCCATCCCGGGCTTATCTATGCCACATTAGTTCACATCCATGCCACTACAGTGCCTCAAAGTGTAATAGGTAGTCAAATTAGATTTGACATTTATGCCCCTAGAACGCCTGATGGTGCTCCCTGCATGTTGGGCCTCTGTATGTGACTAGGCTGTGTAAAAGTCTCACACAAGTGGTATCGCCATACTCAGGAGAAGTAGGAGAATCTATTTTGGGGTGTAATTTTTGGTATGTATATGCTATGTGTTAGAAATATTGTATAAATGGACAACTTTGTGTAAAAAAAAAAATGCGTTTTCATTTTCTTCGCACATTTTCCAAAAACTTGTTGAAAAAAAATGACATGTTCAAAAGACTCGATATGCAGGGGCGTACCAATAGTGGGGCGGGGGGTGCGGTCCGCCCCGAGTGCCACATTTTGGGGGGGTGTCCGTGACCAAGTGACTTTGCTATGGGGGTGCGTTCCGCACCCGAGTCGGGGTGACACCGTCTGATCATCCCAAGGGCATCCCTGCTGTCTCTGGTTGCTCATTTTCACTTTATTTATTTTTTAGAACACCCCCCAGTGCCGCGGCCGCAATGGACTGGTCCATATCCGCCTCCACTGCTGCTGCCTGTGTGTGTCTGTCATCTCTCTCCGCTGGGGCGGCTGCTTCCACACCACACGAATGAACATGAATCTGGAGCTGAGACTGAGAGCCCGAGGCAGTGAGCAGGGGGCAGGGGGCAGGGGGCAGGGGGCGGGGGGGGGAGTTGATGTAAGAAGAGGCTGCAGGATTGTGTCTACCCTTGTGCTGGTCTAAGGTGGGGGGGTCAGTGTGATTGCTATGTCCGCCACTCCCTCCCCCTGCCATGTGTATTGTGTAGCTGTCTGTCCTGATTGGGGGGGTTTGGGGGGGGGGGGGGTTGATTTAAGAAGAGTCTGGAGGATTGTGTCTACCCCTGTGCTAGTCTGGGGGGGTCAGGGTGATTGCTGTGTCCACCACCCCCTCCCCCTGCCATGTGTATTGTGTAGCTGTCTGACCTGATTGGGGGGGGTTTGGGGGGGTAGATGTAAGAAGAGGCTGGAGGATTGTGTCTACATCTGTGCTGGTCTGGGGGGGGGGTCAGGGTGATTGCTGTATCCACCACCCCCTCCCCCTGCCATGTGTATAGTGTAGCTGGCCTGATTGGGGGGTGCCATATGTAGGATCCGCCCCGGGTGTCAAGCGCTCTAGGTACGCCCCTGTCGATATGCCTCATAGATTATACGTTGGCTTGTTTTCTTTACAAAATGCACAGTGTGCAGGGACCGCCCTGTCATCCGCCGGCTCAGCGGGGATCAACGGAGCGATCCCCGCTGAGCAAGCGGATGTTCACGGGGCGGATCATCACGGATCCGTCCAGTGTGAAAGAGCCCTAAGAGGTAGTCAAGAAATTATATGTGTAATTTATGCTGCTAGAATGCCTGATGGTGCTCCCTGCATGTTGGGCCTCACACCTGTGGTATTGCCATACTCAGGAGGAGTAGTACAATGTATTTTGGGGTGTAATTTGTGGTATGCATATGCTCTGTGTGAGAAATAACCTGATAATATGACACTTTTGTGAAAGAAAAACAAAATTAAGAAAAAGAAAAATCTTGATTTTGCAAAGAATTGTGAGAAAAATTACAACTTCAAAAAACTCACCATGCCTCTTTCTAAATACCTTGGGATGTCTACTTTCCGAAAAGGGGTAATTTGGGGGGTATTTGTACTGTCCTGGCTTGTTAGGGTCTCAAGAAATGAGTTAGGCCGTCAGTACATCAGGTGTGATCAATTTTCAGTGATTTGCACCATAGCTTGTGGACTCTATAACTTTCACACAGACCAAATAATATACACTGATTTGGATTATTTTTACCAAAAATATGTAGCAGTATAAATTTTTTCCCAAATGTATGAAGAAAAATTCTTAATTTGTAAAATTCATAACAGATGATTCAAATTCATTTACAGAATTTTTTCATTTATAGTGGAAAAAATAAAAAAACAGCGGTGATTAAATGCCACCAAAAGAAAGCTCTATTTGTGTGGAAAAAAAAGGACAAAAATGTCATATGGGTACAGTGTTGCATGACTGAGTAATTGTCATTCAAAGTGTGAGAGCACCGAAAACTGAAAATTGGTCTGGTTAGGACAGGGGTTTAAGTGCCCAGTTGTCAAGTGGTTAAAATTAGCACTTTTGATTTTTCATGTTCGTGTCCCATAGACTTTAACGGTGTTCGTGTGTTAGTCCAAATCTTTTGCCTTCTACCTTAAGAGTTTAAATTTGTATACAATCAGGCAGGCCCTTGCACTACATAGTTTTGGTAAATCTGAAGACAAAAATCTGCAGAAAATCTAATAGTGTGTATGGGACCTTTCTCTTCAGCTTCAAACCAGCAAATCTGGCAAGTTCAGATGTGCTCTACAGAAAGTTATATAGGACCTCAAGCACCTGTGACCAATTAACCACTCCCGTTAATTAGTAGTCTGAAGGAAGCGAAGAACAAAAAAAGGCTGTTTAAAAAGTGACAGAAAAGGTAGTAAAAAAAAAAGCTGCAAGGAAAGACCACAAAAAGAACCTAAAAATGCAAACACAGCAATCACCAGCAGTCAAAAGCAAAACTGTTTTTCACTCTCCACTCAAAGTCCCCATTCTTCAGCTTCAAACCGGCAATCTGGCAATTTCAGATGTGCTCTACAGAAAGTTAAATAGAACCTCAAGCACCTGTGACCAATTAACCACTCACCTTAATTAGTAGTCTAAGCCTGGGTTCACACTAGCGCAATCTCAGAGGTTGCATGTGATTCGCACCTGCACCGCAGGTGTCGGTCACATGCGATCTCTGAGCAATGCAAGTTCAGCCATACAATTGTATGGCTGAACTCGCAATGGATTCGCACAGAAAATAGTGCAGGGACTTGTTTTTCCCCACACTAGAATCATATCGCATGGGTGTTCTCACCTATGCGATCATATTCCTGTGCGAGTTCACAGTTCTCACTGCCATCTGTGAACTAAACTGGGTGTGTCGTAGTTAATGACACCCGCAGCGGTTCGCAGAAGGCAGTGTGAACTGTCTGCAGGAGGGGTGCGATGCCAGAACCAGCTCTGTAATCACGCTGGTTCCCGCATCGCACATATGTGAACCTAGGGTGCAGGAAGGAAAGAAAAAAAAGACGGTTTCATTGTTGGGATGTATACAAAGCCATGGTAGCACCACGGAGATAATGTAAAAAAAACTTTATGAATGGATGTGAACAGCAGCTTGTTAGCCACTGATCACATCTATTCATAATTCCAGGCATCTTGGTCAGCAGATGGTTGTAAGCAGGGCTTTTTTTCTCAGGAAATAGGTGCAGGTACTCCCCTCTTCCAAGTCACCCCTCCGAGCACAGTCCCTTGGTTCCACCTCCTAACTTGTATGGAAAATTACAACAAGAAAGGCAGTTAGGGCTCTTTCACACGGGGCGGATCAGTGCTGATCCGCCCCATGGATATCCGCTTGCTCAGCGGGGATCGCCGGAGCAATCTCCGCTGAGCAGGAAGATGACAGGTCCGTCTCTGTACTCTGCGCAGGGACGAACCTGTCAGAGCGCCGCTCTCCCCTATGGGAGATCGGGTGACGACGGACCGTAGAGTCCGTCGTCATCCGATCCGCTCTGCAGACGGATGGAAAAATAGGGTTTTCCTCCGTCTGCAGAAACGGACGATAGCGGGTGTCAGCAGATGCTCATCCGCTGACACCCGCTATCCCATAGGGATGCATGTATGTCCGTTTTTCATCCGAAAACGGAAGGATGAAAAACAGACATACGGAGCCCTAAAATAGATCTCCTGCAATCAACAACAGACAGAGCCCCCCCCCCCCCAAGCAATAACAAATACCCCCAGCAACAAAATAACCCCTGCAACAAACCCATCACCCCCCGAGCAACAACAGACCCCCCAAGCAACAACAAATACCCCCAGCAACAAAATAACCCTTGCAGCAAACCCATCACCCCCGAGCAACAACAGACCTACCCCAGGAGTAATAGCCCTCTAGCAGCAACAATAGATCTCCCAGCAGGCAGCATTAATAGACCCCTCCATCAGCAGTAGATTACTCCCAGCAACAATTGACCCCCCCCTCCCCTTAGCAGTATAAGGCCCACAGAAACAATATATCTCTCCCTAAGCAATAGTCCCCCCCCCCCCCCCCCCAGTAACAATAGATCCCCCACAGCCAGCATTGATAGACCAGCAACAGTAGACCCCTCTCTCAACAGTAGATCCCCCCAGCAACAATAGACCCCTCCCTCAACAATAGATTGCCCCACCAAGCAACATTAGATCCCCCAGCAGCCAGCATTAATGGACCCCTCAGCACACCCCAGCACCCCTTGCCAATACATACTGTATATTTAGGGCTGGAGGTGCCGGAACTGCGTTCCCCTGCGTTTCTGCTAAAAAAAAGGCCTGGTTGTTGGTTGCTGACGTAAAAACATAAACGTACAGCCTGTGAAAATGTAGGGGTTACAGAATCCTGTTCCAATGTAACCCTTGCATTCATAAAAATAAATAGGATAAACCATGACTTTTACATTCAAACTCAGCCCTGCTCAAATACATGCCTTTGAAGGCAAAAGCTTGAATTGGACTTGCTATGCCTGCTATGCAATTTCAATTGGATATGCTGCTACCAGAGAAGAGGAACACCAAACAAAGCAGGTCAGTTGCAGCCTAAGCACAGTCTTCTACACTGTACCATTAAGGTAAATAGAAATCCGCTGATTTATTTCCAATGCACAGGTACAACAGGTAAACATTAAACCTTACAGTGAGGTTCCATTTCCCTCATGAGAAAAGTAAATTATTCTGGGGTTTGGAGTGATGAGGTAATTATGCTACACCCTATGATGATGTCACAGTACATTCCATAACAGAAGACAGGAATGAGTCCCTGTTTGGTAACTTTACATGGAAAAGCCCTTTAAAAAGTGTCATTGCACTTTGGGTGGGTGCCAGCAGGCTGAGTCACCAACCAATTTCTATTATTTCTCAAGGACTCCATAGAAAGGTCATTTTAAAGACAAAAATTTTTTAAATAAACATGTTCCTTAGTTATTATGGCTGATTTGTTGTCTAACTATAACCCATTTAAAAGTCTGTCTATGATTCTGAATCGGCTGATATGCAAATGTTTTTCTAACGCAAAAAAATTTAACTTTAATTTGTTCTGGGGAGGGTGAGCAAAGGTTAGAACCCCTGTTGGGTTTGTAATTGCTATCAAGGGCTTGTTTAGAGGGATTTAATTTTATTGCGTGTCCTAGTAACAAAGATTTCTTTAGACAGCAAGTGAAAGGAAATCTCCAGCTGCAACACAAACAGAAAAAATAAATAAAAAATAAACTTTTTTGTTAGTAGAGTGTAGCGGTACCCCCGTGAGGGCTGCTGATTGACTCTATACCCCACTGGCTACCCCGACTCTGCATATTTTCTCTTACTTCTGACCCCTTGGGTTCCATATTTGCAATATGATGTTAACAACGAGAAACTCACACAATGTCACTGAACCACTCGGAAAGTTTACTAAAGTAAATAATGGAACACAATGAATAAACACAATTGGTAATGGACAATAGACATCACTTAATTCAGATGGGCAAAACTTATAACCCTATATTCACTTTAGGCAGTATATGTGAACAGGTGTACAGAGGGATAAGTACTCAATATCTTTGAAACATATATTAAATACCTTCCCACTGAGGTCTCAACACACAGACCAAATTGAACACAGTGTAAAGTCTAATGCCCCGTACACACGATCGGAAATTCCGCCAGCAAAAGTCTGATGTGAGCTTTTGTTTGGAAATTCCGACCTTGTGTATGCTCCATCGGACTTTTGCTGGCAGAATTCCCGCCAGCAAAAGATTGAGAACGTGTTCTTAATTTTTGGGTCGGAAAAAGTTCCCATCGGAAATTCCGATCGTCTGTAACAATTCCGAAGTGCAAAATTCCTACGCATGCTCGGAAACAATTTGACGCATGCTCGGAAGCATTGAACTTAATTTTCTCGGCTCGCCGTAGTGTTGTACGTCACCGCGTTCTTGACGGTCGAAAGTTTAGAGAACTTTTGTGTGACCATGTGTATACAAGCCAGGCTTGAGCGGAATTCCGTCGGAAAAACCATCCAAGATTTTTCCGCCGGAAATTCTGCTCGTGTGTACGGGGCATAACATATACTCAATGGCTGCCCCTAGACTATAATTCAGAGTTATAACTACTTAAACTTATATGTAGAGCAGCACTGCTTGATAAAAGAGGAAGATGGTGAAAGTTCTTTAACTCCGGATTTCTTCACTTAGCCTGGTGTTTAAACTGCAGTATTTGTAATCCACAAAGGAAAAGAAATGACTGAAGAACAAACAATATGCTAATGACCGCTTAACTGAAGAAATATAACCACTTGTAGATTTCTCCTTATATGTGTGTGTAATACAGTACTGACCTTACAGCGCAGGGGAAAAGACAAGGCCCCAAGTTCAGCTGTGTGATGCTTGTGAAGAAGTAGATTCACCTTCGTGGAACTACAAGTCTCACCAGCAGTCTGTGAAAAATAATTCACTGGAATGGGTAGGTGCCCTCTCACCACAATGGACGCCAAAGGCTGTGAGGCTCCGCTGGGAAACCCCTCCTGGTGTCTCTCTCGGGTGAAGATGGTGCCGCCACGCTGCAACTCCCAATGGGCTGAAGTGCAGGGGCTTCAAGTTGCTCTGAAGCGCAGGCCGGTCCACTTGCTAAGATAGCAAGGCTGTGCTTCGAAATCCCTCAGAGGCGGGTGATCAGGCTCGCCGCTGTATAGGCCGCAGTCTTTCACTCCTGGTCACACACACAGACCTTCTGCTGGCAGGTGTTAAATGGCGTCCCGAGAGGCTGAAAACAGGCCATGCTGTTCCTTTTCTTTACTGCTCCCAGCAGGCAGTGCTGCGTGCTTTGCATTGTCTGTATTGTAGTTTAGGGCTGATCCAGCTAACAGAGTCACTTCCTCCTCCAAACTACATCTCCCACAAATTCCTTCTTAGGAATGAGTAAACATCCTAACAGAGCCCAACAGGCACTAGAGGGAGCCAAACTCATTTGAAATAACATCAACTGTAATAACTATAGTAGCAAACCTTTGGCTACAAGAGTAATGGAAGGCTAGAAGCCCTGTAAAATATTTATTGTTGTCTATGTCCCTTTTACATCCCCACCCCCAGCCATTTATTGCCTGGTGAAACAGGAAGTGAGGGTAAATCTCTCTGTGGCTGGATTCACACTAGTGAGAATTGGATGTGGGTTTTCCCGCATTCAATTCCCATGTCAGGAGACTGTGACCAGCTCTCAATGGAGCCAGTTCACACATCTCCAGGACGGCTGCGGAGCGGTTTACAGAAGAGTCCCGCCCATCTTCTGGTCCATTTCAGGTCCGAATGCAGCCAAAAATTCGGGCCTGATTCATCCCTGAAATGGAGAACAGGGACGCAACAAACCCCTGCTGTGAGCCGCTCCGCACAGCAGTGTGAACCCAGCCTAAAAAAGCCCTGGATTGCAGTAAAAAAAAACCTGATGGGTTCTAATCTTTCTGCACTTCATCCAAAACTAACAAAAAAAAAAGTTTAGGTTGGACATACACTTTCAAGGAATGAATAATGTTTTTGTACATACTACATTATACAAAAAGAACTGAACTATTCATAGTTTACATCTTCCTACTAACTTCTACTAAGTACAGTAAATATAAAATATGTCAGTATTTCATATTTACCACTTTTAGTCAGCTGGTGGAGCTCTAGAGTGCTCAGTGAAGTTCTTTACTTCTGTGTATTATAGATAGTGCACTTGTATCCTGTTCAGAATACACATGTAGCAATGACCCCCGAATGAGCTGCTGGTTTTATTGGGCTTACCGTTACCTTCTTCACCTCGTCTTCGTCTAGGGTTTCCTGTGGTAGATGGCCCAAAGAAATGTGGAAACTGACACTTTATCTTCCTTTTTGGGTTATTAATTTGAAAAGATAAAACAGTCTCATAACGTAGGGTAGAGGGTTAGAATGAAAATTCAGGTACCTTTGGAACTGCAAAAGAATAGGAAGTGTCTTATTGTAGGAATCCAGAGAATAACTGTTTCACAGCTGGATTCTCGTCACCCCTGGATAGACCTCCTCTCACTAGGCCTAGCAGCCGGTGAAGTGTTAGGTAAAGCAAAGTCTCTGCCACAGTCTTGAATGTAGAACACTTGAGCATAAAGTCTCTGCCACAGACTTGAATGTAGAACACTTGAGCATAAAGTCTCTGCCACAGACTTGAATGTAGAACACTTAAGCATAAAGTCTCTGCCACAGACTTGAATGTAGAACACTTGAGCATAAAGTCTCTGCCACAGACTTGAATGTAAAACACTTGAGCATAAAGTCTCTGCCACAGACTTGAATATAGAACACTTGAGCATAAAGTCTCTGCCACAGACTTGAATGTAACTGAGGGACTTAGACAAATTTAGAGCGCTATCATACGGTACCAATATCTCGCAGCCGGTCCGGCGATACCGTATGAGTGTAGATCCATTTAGTGTCCTTCAACTGAGCCTCCAGGCTCCTTCAGAGAAACCAGCCTTATGCATGGCCTTCTCCCGAAGAGTCCTCCCCTGGGTGCTTCTCCAGTTGCTGGGCCTCTCCTTAGATAAGACGACACCGGACCACTCTTGGATAATTAGGCCCCGATATCCATTCTGGCCTGTCCCTGCACTTGCTTTGCCTCGGGCTATCCAGCCCCGAGGCTTAAAATTGCATGGATCCGCACCCCAGGCCATGAGGGTCATGAGGGCTGGTCAGGAGGACCAGGACCAAACAGACAGAAGATCACTTCTGGACCGGAACCCCAAAACACGTGATCTCAGTACCTTAAATACCCCCTCCCAGAATTCACAGCAGGACGACAATCCCACTGGGCTGGTTCAGAGAGAAAGAAGGGCATCCAATGCACCCAGCCAAACTGCGTTCTCATACCCGCCGTCGGTGACAGTGACACCTACGGCCAGAAAAGTAGTGTATGTGACAAAACACAATAGACACTTTTTGACAAGTCCTTTATCAAAAATGTATTTTTCTTCCTCCTTCCGGGTTTCTCCCGCTTCTTCCTCCGGTCTTCTCCTTCTCCCTCCAGTCTCCTTCTTCTCCCACTTCTTCTTCCAGTCTTCTTCTTTCTCCTGTCTTCTTTGTCCGGTGTTCTTCTTCCTCCACCGCCGCTCCCGCCTATGACCCTCCTCTGATGCTGCGTCCCGCTGATCTGTCTGCGCCAATGTCAAGAATTTCTTAGATAATGATAGGGGCGTGGCCATTGGATGATGTCAACTGGAGGCCCTGCCCCTTGTTGCGTCAAGGACCCATCATGCCCTGGACGGCGGCATCTCGAGGGGGCAGGGCCTCCGAATGACATCATCCGATGGCCACGCCCCATCATTATCTAAGAAATGCTTGACATCGGCGCAGACAGATTTCAATAAGCCCCCCGCCCGAAGACCCGATAACCCCAGGGCAAGGGTTGTCGGGAAGAGGCCCTTGTCCCCATCAACATGGGGACAAGGTGCTTTGGGTTAGAGCCCCCCCTGCCCCAAAGCACCCCCCCATGTTGATGGCATGTGGTCTGGTATGGTTCAGGAGGGGGGGGGGCGCTCGCTCGCCCCCTCCCTTTCCTGACCTGCCGGGCTGCATGCTCGGATAAGGGTCTGGTATGGATTTTGGGGGGACCCCACTCCATTTTTTATAAAAAATTGGGCGTGGAGGTGTCCTCTCCGGATCCATACTAGACTAAGGGTCTGGTATGGACCTGGGGGGGCACCCCATGCTGTTTTTTTTCACGATTTCTTTTAGCCGGCAATTCTTTTTTTTTACATTCAGCTGTCAGCGGGGAAGCCCCCTGACAGCTGATAACTCATTGGTTGTTACATAGTTACATAGTAGGTGAAGTTGAAAAAAGACACAGTCCATCAAGTCCAACCTTTGTGTGCTGGTTGGTAAGGACGCGGCGGCCGGCTTCCCAGGCCCCCTCCTTAGCAACCAGCTATATACATTGTTAAAAAAAACGCAAATCGTGGCAAAACCGCCAGTAAAAACGCGATACTTGCGTTTTGAATGCGGGTCCATTGAAGTCTATTACATGCAAAACGCTGCATTTTGCAGGGGGAAAAAAAGCCCCTGACCCTTTCCAAAAACGCAGAGGCACAAAAATGCATTGATGTGAACGTGTTCCGTAGGAACCCATGTTTAAAAATTTTCCTGCATTTCTGCAAAATGCATCAAAAAATGCATAAGGCCCCTTTAACCCGGGGTGGTCCGTTTTCACTAATCCGCTTGCTCAGCGGGGATCGCTCCGTTGATCCCCGCTGAGCCGGTGGATGACAAGTCTGTCTCTGCACTCTGTGCAGGGACGTACCTATCAGAGAGTCCGCTCTCCCCTATAGGGGGATCGGATGATTACGGACCGCCTGTCCGTTTTCATCCAATCCGATCTGCCAGACGGATGGAAAATAGGACATCCATCCGTCTGGATTTTGTGGAGCAGATCGGAACAGGGCGGATCGGATTTCAGTGGACATGTCACTGCTGACTTCCGACGCTCCATAGAGGTGTATGGAGCGACCGTTCAGATCCGCCTGAAAAAACGGACTGATCTGAATGGTCCGCATGTGTGATTGGGGCCTTAGCCCCCGTACACACGGTCGGAAATTCCGACCACAAAATCCGTCTGATTTTTTCCGACGGATTTTGTCCACACTGGTGTTGCATACACACGGTCGGACAAAGTTGTCCGAAAATTTGATCATTCTGAACGTGGTGACGTTCGTTGCGTACGGCGGAACTACGTAGAGGCTAGTAGCCAATAGCTTTGGTCTCGTAATTCGATCTAAGCATGCGTGCCACTTTGTCCATCGGAATTCTCGACACACAATCGGAAAAAGTCCGATCAGATTTTGTTGTCGGAAAATTTGAGATCCTGCTCTCAATTTTTTTCCGTCGGAAACTCCGATGGAAAAAGTCCGATGGAGCCCACACACGGGCGGATTTTCCGACAACATGGTCCGTCGGACATTTTCCGTCGGAATTTCCGACCGTGTGTACGGGGCATTAGTGTGAATTTGATTGTGTAGAGAATTCCGACGGACAAAGTGCCACGCATGCTCAGATCAAATTAGGAGACCAAACCTATTGGCTAATAGCCTCTACGTAGTTCTGTCGTACGCAACGAACATCACCACGTTCAGAATGATCGGATTTTCCGACAACTTTGTCCGACCGTGTGTATGCAACACCAGTGTCGGACAAAATCCGTCTGAAAAAATCTGACGGATTTTGTGGTCGGAATTTTCGACCGTGTGTACGGGGCATTATGCACATTGTGAGAAGCTCACAGTGTACAGTGAAATTGAAAACAGCAGTTTCAGTACAGAAGAGAAGCCAGTACAACTGTACAAGGCTAAAAGGAAGGCTCTTCTGTTTTGCGAGCGATATAAGATTCTAGCTGGCAATGTGGCCTGTTAATGTCAGCCCACAACTAAAGTGCATGGAATCAGTGCTGGGTAGGATGCTTCCTTTAAATTAAATGCGTTCCGCGCTCCATTATTAGCGATCGTCTAAATATTATTTTGCAGGAAGCAAGAGTAAACACGGAGACAACATCTATGAAAACAGACAATGTGCCGGGTGCCGTGTCCTGTTTACTGAATGAGGAGAACTTTGACACTGAAGTGCACATGTTTTGGCAGACTCCTCGAAGCGGGCTGAAATGTTTGTCTTTGACACAAAATAAAGCAGTTGGGTCACATACTGGGAGGGGATGTGTTCGGCACATCAGGGAACGGTTCCTATGGCAATTAACGCTCATGCGCCATTTGGAGCAAGCAGGGTGGCTGATCCATCGCAGGACAGGAGGTTCCAGGATTCCCAGCCAGAGGGGTGTGGTTGTCCGCAGGGCTCCTGACATTTCCACGGGGGACACTCTGAGATTTTCATTTGATTTCGCGGAGGCGAATATTTATGTATTTTGAAGTGCCTGTGTTTTCATACGCTGTAAGGAAGAATCGCAGATGTGGTTAATGAACATCTGTCGTATATGACCCCGCTGTTAGCTCATAATTCTCCACATATGTGGCTGTTTGTTCAGATGGTGACTTATTTTAAAGGGGAACGCCATCTAGAGAGGGAAAAAGAACTGTTTTAGTGTGGAAAATGCTAGGTAAAAAGCCCAGCAAATATATGCGTGACATTTTTTGGCCCTTTGTAGCTGTATTGTCACCTTTCCCCCACCTACGACGTTTGCTTATTTATATCTTAATGAAGTTCTGCATGCTTCCTCTTTAAAGGCATACACTATATTACCAAAAGTATTGGGACACCTGCCTTTACAAACTAGGGATGAGCCGAACACCCCCGGGTTCGGTTCGCACCAGAACCTTCGAACCGACCGAAAGTTCGCGCGAATTTTC
This sequence comes from Lithobates sylvaticus, assembly GCA_028564925.1. Lineage (NCBI taxonomy): Eukaryota > Metazoa > Chordata > Amphibia > Anura > Ranidae > Lithobates > Lithobates sylvaticus. The sequence continues at coordinate 65,455,192 of CM053028.1, forward strand.
GAACCCTATACGTTATAATGGACGCGAACGTTCGAAATCAAAAGTGCTAATTACAACGGCCAATATGCATGTTAATGTCATAAAACAGGTTTGGGGACCCGGGTCCTGCCCCAGGGGACATATATCAATGCAAAAAGAACTTTTAAAAACTAACGTTTTTTCGGGAGCAGTCATTTTAATGATGCATAAAGTGAAAAAAAAAAAAGTGAAATTTTCCTTTAAATATGGTACCTGGGGGGTGTCTAAAGTATGCCTGTGAAGTGGCATGTGTTTCCCGTGTTTAGAACTGTCCTTGCACAAAATGACATTTGTAAAGGAAAAAAAGAAGCCATTTAAAACCACTTGCGGCTTTAGGTTTGTTCTTAAGTAGAATCTGAACAGGTACATTATGAAGTGTAGCTCCATCCCAAAAAAATCTATTTTTAAGCTTTTTGGAGAACATAGGGAGGGGTTATCACCCCTGTAACATTTGCTGTCTTTGCACATCTGTTCAGAACATGTCACCTCACTTTCCGTCCCAATGACAAATGTTTTTGGAAAAAGTGGGGTTTTAATTGAAACAAGGATTGGTGATAAAGTATCAGTAGAGAGGAGATACCTTTTTCCCAAATTAAATCTAACAGGATAGAATTTCCCTTCCTAGGGGTAGATTTCCTCTCACTTCCTGTTTTCTCTTTCCATTTGCAAGTAGGAGTCGTTTGTAAGTTGGATGTATGAAAGTAGGGGCCTGGCGTATATACTCTGCAGAAATTTGCCCTATTAGATGTTGGTGTAGCCACAAGACTGGTGGGCACAGGAATGGGCCCTGCTGTGAGTTAATAGATCAAGATTTGTAATTGCATGCACCTGTTGAACAGGGCAGAAAAATTGGGGGGGTGGTGGTGGTGGTGGTGGACGGTGTTGCCACAAGACTGTAAGCTCTCACAGTTACTCTTGGTGGGCGCAGGAATGGGCCCTGCTGTGAGTTATTAGATCAAGATTTGTAATTGCAAGCACCTGATGAACAGGGCAGAAAAATTGGGCCTTTGGCGGTGGTGGTGGACGGTGTTGCCACAAGACTGTAGGCCCTCATAGTTACTCTTGGTGGGCGCAGGAATGGGCCCTGCTGTGAACTATTAGATCAAGATTTGTAATTACCCGCCCCTGTTAAACAGGGGCTGAAAAATTGTGCCTTAGGCACTGGTGCTGGTGCCACAACACTGCAACCCCTCACAGATACTGTACTTGGAGCACAGCAGTCACACGTGTTGCGAAGCATTTTTTTAAAAAATTGTAAGTACACGCCCCTGTTAAACAGGGGCTGAAAAATTGTGCCTTAGGCACTGGTGCTGGTGCCACAACACTGCAACCCCTCACAGATACTGTACTTGGAGCACATTGTTGCGAAGCATTTTTTTATAAAAATTGTATGTACACGCCCCTGTTAAACAGGGGCTGAAAAATTGTGCCTTAGGCACTGGTGCTGGTGCCACAACACTGCAACCCCTCACAGATACTGTACTTGGAGCACAGCAGTCACACGTGTTGCGAAGCATTTTTTTTAAAAAATTGTAAGTACACGCCCCTGTTAAACAGGGGCTGAAAAATTGTGCCTTAGGCACTGGTGCTGGTGCCACAACACTGCAACCCCTCACAGATACTGTACTTGGAGCACAGTGTTGCGAAGCATTTTTTTATAAAAATTGTATGTACACGCCCCTGTTAAACAGGGGCTGAAAAATTGTGCCTTAGGCACTGGTGTGGTGGCATGGATCATTGAGGAGGAGGAAGAGGATAGTCAGTGAACATAAGAGGACAGTCACTCAGCATCAGCATAGGCAGTCTTGAAGGGATGTGATGTGACATTAAAAATTATTCGGTTATATCCGCCTCAGGTGCCTGGTAGCTGGTGGTGATCCAAGACTGATTCATTTTGATGAAGGTCAGTCGATCAACCGAGGCGGTGGACAGGCTCACCCTATGATCAGTCACAAATCCTCCAGCAGCACTGAATGTGCGTTCGGACAGAACGCTGGAGGCAGGACAGGCCAGTAGCTCAATTGCATACTGTGCAAGCTCTGGCCAGTGATCCATCCTCAGGACCCAGTAAGCCAGAGGATTTTCGGTGGGAAAGGTGTCCAAGTCTGACCTTGCCCCAAGGTATTCCTGCACCATGTATATCAGACGCTGGCGATGGTTGCTGGAACCGATCGTACCTTGGGGCTGCGGACTAAAAAATTGTCTGAACGCATCGGTCAGACGTCCACCTTCCCCACCGCTCCTTCTGCTACTGACCGAAGCCTCAGCTACTCGTCGCCCAGGACCAGGAGTTTGTAGCCTCCCAGTTTCTGGGAACGCGTTGCACAGACCTTTCTGCAAGGCCTCCCTGAGATGTCTAATCCTCTGCTCCCTCTGCGATGGCAAGATAAGGTCCGCAACCTTACCCTTGTACCGCGGATCAAGGAGAGTGGCCAGCCAGTAATGGTCCCTCTCCTTGATCCGAAGAACACGAGGATCCTTCCGCAGGCTTTGCAGGATCAGGGAGGCCATGCAGCGTAGGTTAGCTGAGGCATTCGGTCCGGAGTCTTCTGGGTCACTGAGGATGACATGATCGCCAGCCACCTCCTCCCAGCCACGTACAAGTCCACTGGTTTGTTGGGACTGTACATCATCCCTAAAAGACTGCTGCTGCTGATGCTGAGTGCCAGGCTCCACCTCCATGCTCACACAATCCTCCTCCTCCTCCTCCTCCTCCTCCTCCTCCTCATCCTCTTCCTGTGTGATGGGTGGGACAGGAGGAACACTGTCCGGATAAAGGGGGCCTTGAGAGGCAAGGAAGTCCTCCTCTTCCTGCCTCTGTTCTGCCTCAAGTGCCCTGTCCATTATCCCACGCAGCGTATGCTCCAACAGGTGGACAAGAGGGACAGTGTCACTGATGCATGCACTGTCACTGCTCACCATCCTCGTGGCCTCCTCAAATGGTGAGAGGACAGTGCATGCATCCCTGATCATGCTCCACTGACGTGGGGAAAAAAAACCAAGCTCCCCTGACCCTGTCCTGGTGCCGTAGTCGCAAAGGTACTCATTGATGGCCCTCTGCTGCGTGTGCAGTCGCTGCAGCATGGCCAACGTTGAGTTCCACCTGGTGGGCATGTCACATATTAGGCGGTTCTTGGGCAGGTTCAGCTCCTTTTGCAGCTCAGTCAGCCGAGCACTGGCATTATAAGATCGGCGGAAATGCACACAGACTTTCCTGGCCTGCCTCAGGACATCCTGTAAGCCTGGGAACCTGCCCAAGAACCGCTGCACCACCAGGTTGAGGACGTGAGCCATGCAGGGCACATGGGTGAGCTGCCCCTGTCGCAGGGCGGAGAGGAGGTTGGTGCCATTGTCAGAAACGACCATTCCTGGCTTAAGCTGACGTGGCGTCAACCACCTCTCGGCCTGCCCCTGCAGAGCTGCCAGAACCTCTGGCCCAGTGTGGCTCCTGTCCCCCAAACACACCAGCGCAAGCACGGCATGGCATCTTTTTGCCTGCGTACTTGCGTAGCCCCTTGTACGCCTACGGAGCACCGCTGGTTCCAAGGACAGAGCACTGGAGGAAGAAGAAGAGGAGGGGGTGGAGGAGAGAGGTGTGTCACAACCAGTAGCAGTAGTAGCGTTTTGGAGGCGTGGTGGCGGAACAACCTCCAACACTACTGCACCTTGTCCTGCATCCCTCCCAGCTGCCAATAGAGTGACCCAATGGGCCGTGAAAGAAAGGTACCGTCCCTGTCCATGCCTGCTGGACCATGAGTCAGCGGTAATATGCACCTTACCGCTGACCGCCCTGTCCAGCGAGGCATGGACATTGCCCTCCACATGCCGGTAGAGAGACGGAATCGCCTTCCGTGAGAAAAAGTGGCGTTTGGGAACCTGCCACTGAGGAACCGCACATTGAACAAACTCACGGAAGGGGGCCGAGTCTACCAACTGAAAAGGCAGCAGTTGAAGTGCTAGCAATTTAGCCAGGCTAGCATTCAACCGCTGGGCATGTGGATGGCTGGGAGTGTACTTCTTTCTACGGTCCAGCAGCTGGGGCAGGGAAATTTGCCTGCTGCAATCGGACGTCGGTGTACTGCAAGTACTTGGTTGTGACACACCTAATTCTACACCTTCAGTCCTCTCAGAGCAGCTTTCAGAGAGGACTGAAGGTGTAGTGGGGATGGAGATCCCAGCTGAGGAGGAGCAAGGAGAGGTCCGCTTAGTTCTTTGGTGTGGGTCTTTTATGTGTGCCTGCCAACGAGCTGCATGGCAGGTCGCCATATGTCTGGTCATGCTTGTGGTGCCCAAGCGGCTGATGTTTTGGCCACGCGAGATACGCTTGAGACAAATATTGCAAATAGCAGTGGTGCGATCTGCTGCACTCGTCTCAAAAAAGGCCCACACCAAAGAACTTTTCTGATAACGTGCAGAGGCAGCGCCCTGCACAGGCGGAGCTCTGCGGTGTTGTACAGTTGCTGTGCTGGCCTCTACCTGGCCTCCAGGGGGCACCCTGCCTCGTTGGACATGTGACGCCGCATCCTCCTCCTCCTCGTCCTCCTCCTCATCCTCTCTCCCTTCAGGCACCCACGTGGAGTCAGTGACCTCATCATCCCCTCCCTCTTCACCACTAGAGCAAACCTGGCAGTAAGCTGCAGCTGGTGGAACAGTACTGCCAGATTCCTCAAGCTGGGTATCATCATCCGAGCCTTCGAATCGTTGGGCATCCTCCTGGAGCATGTACCCAACACTGTGCTCAAAGAGTTCGGGGGACTCCTCAGGAGGACATGGTGGGTCTAGGGAAGGGGTGGCTGATGATGCTCTGCCAGTACCCTGAGCCTGGGTGAGAGAGGATGAGGAGGATGAGGAGGGCTTGGTCATCCATTCTACCAAGCCTTCAGCATGATGCGGCTCCACATGTCCAGCTGCCGAAAACAAAGACGCGCGTGTCCCATGGCCACGTGCTGATGACGATGCACGACCACGTCCATGTCCACGGCCACGTCCACTAGAAACAGAGCCTGCCTGCCCTGTGTTCTTGGCTCTGCACGCTCTGCCTCCCCTTGGCGGTCTTCCAGCCATTGTAGTCGGTAGTCCTGTGGGTGCTGCTGAGAAGAATATATAGGAGCTCTGTGTGATGCCACTAACACACTAGAAGTCCTGTGGGTGCTGCTGAGAAGAAAATATAGGAGCTCTGTGTGATGCCACTAACACACTAGAAGTCCTATGGGTGCTTCTGCAAAGAAAATAGAGGAGCTCTGTGTGATGCCACTAACACACTAGAAGTCCTATGGGTGCTTCTGCAAAGAAAATAGAGGAGCTCTGTGTGATGCCACTAACACACTAGAAGTCCTGTGGGTGCTTCTGCAAAGAAAATAGAGGAGCTCTGTGTGATGCCACTAACACACTAGAAGTCCTGTGGGTGCTGCTGAGAAGAAAATATAGGAGCTCTGTGTGATGCCACTAACACACTAGAAGTCCTATGGGTGCTTCTGCAAAGAAAAAAGAGGAGCTCTGTGTGATGCCACTAACACACTAGAAGTCCTATGGGTGCTGCTGAGAAGAAAAAATATAGGAGCTCTGTGTGATGCCACTAACACACTAGAAGTCCTATGGGTGCTTCTGCAAAGAAAATAGAGGAGCTCTGTGTGATGCCACTAACACACTAGAAGTCCTGTGGGTGCTGCTGAGAAGAAAATATAGGAGCTCTGTGTGATGCCACTAACACACTAGAAGTCCTATGGGTGCTTCTGCAAAGAAAAAAGAGGAGCTCTGTGTAATGCCACTAACACACTAGAAGTCCTATGGGTGCTTCTGCAAAGAAAATAGAGGAGCTCTGTGTGATGCCACTAACACACTAGAAGTCCTGTGGGTGCTGCTGAGAAGAAAATAGAGGAGCTCTGTGTGATGCCACTAACACACTAGAAGTCCTGTGGGTGCTGCTGAGAAGAAAATAGAGGAGCTCTGTGTGATGCCACTAACACACTAGAAGTCCTATGGGTGCTTCTGCAAAGAAAATAGAGGAGCTCTGTGTGATGCCACTAACACACTAGAAGTCCTGTGGGTGCTGCTGAGAAGAAAATATAGGAGCTCTGTGTGATGCCACTAACACACTAGAAGTCCTATGGGTGCTTCTGCAAAGAAAATAGAGGAGCTCTGTGTGATGCCACTAACACACTATAAGTCCTGTGGGTGCTGCTGAGAAGAAAATATAGGAGCTCTGTGTGATGCCACTAACACACTAGAAGTCCTATGGGTGCTTCTGCAAAGAAAAAAGAGGAGCTCTGTGTGATGCCACTAACACACTAGAAGTCCTATGGGTGCTTCTGCAAAGAAAATAGAGGAGCTCTGTGTGATGCCACTAACACACTAGAAGTCCTGTGGGTGCTGCTGAGAAGAAAATAGAGGAGCTCTGTGTGATGCCACTAACACACTAGAAGTCCTGTGGGTGCTGCTGAGAAGAAAATAGAGGAGCTCTGTGTGATGCCACTAACACACTAGAAGTCCTGTGGGTGCTTCTGCAAAGAAAATAGAGGATCTCTGTGTGATGCCACTAACACACTAGAAGTCCTGTGGGTGCTGCTGAGAAGAAAATATAGGAGCTCTGTGTGATGCCACTAACACACTAGAAGTCCTATGGGTGCTTCTGCAAAGAAAAAAGAGGAGCTCTGTGTGATGCCACTAACACACTAGAAGTCCTATGGGTGCTTCTGCAAAGAAAATAGAGGAGCTCTGTGTGATGCCACTAACACACTAGAAGTCCTATGGGTGCTTCTGCAAAGAAAATAGAGGAGCTCTGTGTGTGATGCCACTTACACACTAGAAGTCCTGTGGGTGCTTCTGCAAAGAAAATAGAGGAGCTCTGTGTGATGCCACTAACACACTAGAAGTCCTGTGGGTGCTTCTGCAAAGAAAATAGAGGAGCTCTGTGTGATGCCACTAACACACTAGAAGTCCTGTGGGTGCTGCTGAGAAGAAAATATAGGAGCTCTGTGTGATGCCACTAACACACTAGAAGTCCTATGGGTGCTTCTGCAAAGAAAAAAGAGGAGCTCTGTGTGATGCCACTAACACACTAGAAGTCCTATGGGTGCTGCTGAGAAGAAAATATAGGAGCTCTGTGTGATGCCACTAACACACTAGAAGTCCTATGGGTGCTTCTGCAAAGAAAATAGAGGAGCTCTGTGTGATGCCACTAACACACTAGAAGTCCTGTGGGTGCTTCTGCAAATAAAATAGAGGAGCTCTGTGTGATGCCACTAACACACTAGAAGTCCTGTGGGTGCTGCTGAGAAGAAAATATAGGAGCTCTGTGTGATGGGACTAACACACTTCAAGTCCTATAGGTGCTTCTGGGAACAAAATATATGATCTCTGTGTGATGGGACTAACACACTTCAAGTCCTATAGGTGCCTCTGGGAAGAAAATATAGGTCTGTGTGATGGGACTAACACACTTCAAGTCCTATAGGTGCTTCTGGGAACAAAATATATGATCTCTGTGTGATTGGACTAACACACTTCAAGTCCTATAGGTGCTTCTGGGATCAAAATATATGATCTCTGTGTGATGGGACTAACACACTTCAAGTCCTATAGGTGCTTCTGGGAACAAAATATATGATCTCTGTGTGATGGGACTAACACACTTCAAGTCCTATAGGTGCCTCTGGGAAGAAAATATAGGTCTGTGTGATGGGACTAACACACTTCAAGTCCTATAGGTGCTTCTGGGAACAAAATATATGATCTCTGTGTGATTGGACTAACACACTTCAAGTCCTATAGGTGCTTCTGGGAAGAAAATATAGGTCTGTGTGATGGGACTAACACACTTCAAGTCCTATAGGTGCTTCTGGGAACAAAATATATGATCTCTGTGTGATTGGACTAACACACTTCAAGTCCTATAGGTACTTCTGGGAACAAAATATATGATCTCTGTGTGATGGGACTAACACACTTCAAGTCCTATAGGTGCTTCTGGGAACAAAATATATGATCTCTGTGTGATGGGACTAACACACTTCAAGTCCTATAGGTGCTTCTGGGAACAAAATATATGATCTCTGTGTGATGGGACTAACACACTTCAAGTCCTATAGGTGCTTCTGGGAAGAAAATATAGGTCTGTGTGATGGGACTAACACACTTCAAGTCCTATAGGTGCTTCTGGGAACAAAATATATGATCTCTGTGTGATTGGACTAACACACTTCAAGTCCTATAGGTGCTTCTGGGAACAAAATATATGATCTCTGTGTGATGGGACTAACACACTTCAAGTCCTATAGGTGCTTCTGGGAACAAAATATATGATCTCTGTGTGATGGGACTAACACACTTCAAGTCCTATAGGTGCTTCTGGGAACAAAATATATGATCTCTGTGTGATTGGACTAACACACTTCAAGTCCTATAGGTGCTTCTGGGAAGAAAATATAGGTCTGTGTGATGGGACTAACACACTTCAAGTCCTATAGGTGCTTCTGGGAAGAAAATATATGATCTCTGTGTGATTGGACTAACACACTTCAAGTCCTATAGGTGCTTCTGGGAACAAAATATATGATCTCTGTGTGATGGGACTAACACACTTCAAGTCCTATAGGTGCTTCTGGGAACAAAATATATGATCTCTGTGTGATTGGACTAACACACTTCAAGTCCTATAGGTGCTTCTGGGAAGAAAATATAGGTCTGTGTGATGGGACTAACACACTTCAAGTCCTATAGGTGCTTCTGGGAACAAAATATATGATCTCTGTGTGATTGGACTAACACACTTCAAGTCCTATAGGTGCTTCTGGGAACAAAATATATGATCTCTGTGTGATTGGACTAACACACTTCAAGTCCTATAGGTGCTTCTGGGAACAAAATATATGATCTCTGTGTGATTGGACTAACACACTTCAAGTCCTATAGGTGCTTCTGGGAACAAAATATATGATCTCTGTGTGATGGGACTAACACACTTCAAGTCCTATAGGTGCTTCTGGGAACAAAATATATGATCTCTGTGTGATTGGACTAACACACTTCAAGTCCTATAGGTGCTTCTGGGAACAAAATATATGATCTCTGTGTGATGGGACTAACACACTTCAAGTCCTATAGGTGCTTCTGGGAACAAAATATATGATCTCTGTGTGATTGGACTAACACACTTCAAGTCCTATAGGTGCTTCTGGGAAGAAAATATAGGTCTGTGTGATGGGACTAACACACTTCAAGTCCTATAGGTGCTTCTGGGAACAAAATATATGATCTCTGTGTGATTGGACTAACACACTTCAAGTCCTATAGGTGCTTCTGGGAACAAAATATATGATCTCTGTGTGATTGGACTAACACACTTCAAGTCCTATAGGTGCTTCTGGGAACAAAATATATGATCTCTGTGTGATGGGACTAACACACTTCAAGTCCTATGGGTGCTTCTGGGAACAAAATATAGGAGCTCTGCCTGCCTGCCAGGAACACACTACAAGTCCTATAGGTGCTTCTGGGAAGAAAATATAGGAGCTCTGCCTGCCTGCCACGAACACACTACAAGTCCTATAGGTGCTTCTGGGAACAAAATATAGGAGCTCTGCCTGCCTGCCAGGAACACACTACAAGTCCTATAGGTGCTTCTGGGAACAAAATATAGGAGCTCTGCCTGCCTGCCACGAACACACTACAAGTCCTATAGGTGCTTCTGGGAACAAAATATAGGAGCTCTGCCTGCCTGCCAGGAACACACTACAAGTCCTATAGGTGCTTCTGGGAACAAAATATAGGAGCTCTGCCTGCCTGCCACGAACACACTACAAGTCCTATAGGTGCTTCTGGGAACAAAATATAGGAGCTCTGCCTGCCTGCCACGAACACACTACAAGTCCTATAGGTGCTTCTGGGAACAAAATATAGGAGCTCTGCCTGCCTGCCACGAACACACTACAAGTCCTATAGGTGCTTCTGGGAACAAAATATAGGAGCTCTGCCTGCCTGCCACGAACACACTACAAGCCCCTCTTTCTAAATCAATCTAAATGAATGAATCTATCTAACTCAATCTCTCTAAGTAAATCTCTCTAACTAACTAAATCCAGCAGAGTGTCACAGATCTAGCCTGCTCTATCTGCGCCGGAACAGCATGTGACCGGCGCAGACGGCGTGGCGGCCTTTTATAGGGGGGGGGGGCGTGTACTACAGCCCCCGAGCTGTAATTGGCTACAGGCGTCCTGCCTGTAGCCAATTATGGCTCTTCGAGTTTCCGGGGCTGTGATTGGCCAAGCATGCGGGGTCACAGTGCATGCTTGGCCAATCATCAGCCAGCAATGCACTGCGCCGGCCGCGCCGGCAGCAATGCATTGCGGGGCCGCTCGCATCACACGAACGTGATGCGAGCGGCCAAAATAGTTCTGGGCTCGCCAAGCGAGCGAACGCCCGGTGCTCGATGCGAACGTGGGTTCGCATCGAGCACCGGGCCCATCCCTATTACAAACACATAAACTTTAATGGCATCCCAGTCTTATGCCCTGTACACACGGTCGGACTTTCCGACAGGAAAATGTTGTCGGAAAATCCGATCGTGTGTGGGCTCCATCTGACTTTTTCCGTCGGACATTTCCGACCCACAAAGTTTGAGAGCAGGACCTAAAATTTTCCGACAAACAAAATCCGATCGTTTAAATTCCGATCGTGTGTAGACAATTCCAACGGACAAAGTGCCACGCATGCTCAGAATAAATTAAGAGACGAAAGCTATTGGCTACTGGCCTGTTTATAGTCCCGACCTAGGTGTTTGACGTCACCTCGTTCAGAACGATCGGAAATTCCGACAACTTTGTGCGACCGTGTGTATGCAAGACAAGTTTGGCCCAAAATCCCTTCGGAAAAAATCAGACGGATTTTGTAGTCGGAATGTCCGACCGTGTGTAGGGGGCATTAGTCGGTAGGGTTCAATATTGAGTTGGCCCACCCTTTGCAGCTATAGCAGCTTCAACTCTTCTGGGAAGGCTGTCCACAAGGTTTAGGAGTGTGTCTATGGGAACGTTTGACCATTCTTCCAGAAGCGCATTTGTGAGGTCAGGCACTGATGACGGATGAGAAGGTCTATCTCGCAATCTCCCCTCTAATTCATCCCAAAGGTGTTCTATCGGGTTGAGGTTAGGACTCTGTGCAGGCCAGTCAAGTTCCTCCACCCCAAACTTGCTCATCCATGTCTTTATGAACCTTGCTTTGTGCACTGGTGCGCAGTCATGTTGGAACAGGAAGGGCCATCCCCAAAGTGTACCCACAAAGTTGGGAGCATGAAATTGTCCAAAATATCTTGGTAGCTGACACCTTAAGAGTTCCCATTACCGGAACTAAGGGGCCAAGCCCAACCCCTGAAAAACAACCCCACACCATAATCCCCCAGTCAAAAATAAAACACATTACACATGTTTTTAAAGTAATTCTCTGATATCTTCTCGCTCTTTTGCCGGGGCTTCTCCATTCTCTTCTCCCTCTTTTCTTCTTCCGATTTTGACTCCTGTTCTAATGCTGGGTGCGCGGTGTGCCACAACTTATATTGCATGGGGCGGGGCCACCGGGTGACGTCATCCAGAGGCCCCACCCCTTATGACGTCACTGTCTGGGGCATCATGGTTATATTTGCAGCAACTCACGACTGTGACCGCAATAGAAAAACTTGGTTTTCCACAAGTATACACAAAAAACTATGCTACAGGGCACAGAAATTTATGAATTGTCACTTTGTGACATTTCAATAAAGTAAAAAAAAAGAAAACAGAGCTTGCCCAGCATGGCCACTAGCCTGCACAGGAAAATGAAAACTAGCCCTTGAAGCTTAACTCCAGGATAAGCATACAGTATATTACCTATAGACAGTGCCTTGAAAAAAATATTCATACCCCTTGAAATGTTCCACATTTTGTCATGTTACAATCAAAAATGTAAATGTATTTTTTTATTGGGATTTTATGTTATAGACAAAACACAAAGTGGCACATAACTGTAAAGTGGAAGGAAAATGATCAATGGTTTTCATTTTTTTTACAAATAAATATCTGAAAAGTGTGGCGTGCAGCCCCCTTTACTCTGATACCCCGAACTAAAATCTCGTGGACCTAATTAGTAGAGTCCACTTGTGTGTAATTTAATCTTAGTATAAATACAGCTGTTCTATAAAGCACTCAGAGGTTTGTTAGAGAACCTTAGTGAGCAAACAGCATCATGAAGGCCAAGGGACACACCAGACAGGTCAGGGATAAAGTTGTGGAGAAGCTTAAAGCAGGGTTACAATATAAAAAAATATCCCAAGCTTTGAACTTTTCACGGAGCACTGTTCAATCCATCATCCAAAAATGGAAAGAGTATGGCACAACTGCAAACCTACCAAGACATGGCCGTCCACATAAACTGACAGGCTGGGCAAGGAGAGCATTAATCAGAGAAGCAGCCAAGAGGCCCATGGTAACTCTGGAGGAGCTGCAGAGATCCACAGCTCAGGTGGGAGAATCTGTCCACAGGACAACTATTAGTCGTGCACTCCACAAATCTGGCCTTTATGGAAGAGTGGCAAGAAGAAAGCCATTGTTGAAAGAAAGCCATAAGAAATCCCGTTTGCAATTTGCGAGAAGCCATGTGGGGGGATACAGCAAACATGTGGAAGAAGGTGCTCTGGTCAGATGAGACCAAAATTTTACTTTTTGGCCTAAAAGCAAAACTCTATGTGTGGCGGAAAACGAATACGGCACATTACCCTGAACACACCATCCCCACTGTGAAACATGGTAGTGGCAGCATCATGTTGTAAGGATTATTTTCTTCAGCAGGGACAGGGAAGCTGGTCAGAGTTGATGGGAAGATGGATAGAGCCAAATACAGGGCAATCTTATGCCGCATACACACAATCGCACATTTCGACAAAAAAAAACATGTTTTTTTTCAGATGTTGGCTCAAACTTGTCTTGCATACACACGGTCACACAAATGTTGTCGGAAATTCCGAAAGTCAATGTACAACGCGTAGGACGAGCCGAGAAAAATAAAGTTCAATAGCCAGTGCGGCTCTTCTGCTTGATTCCGAGCATGTGTGGGATTTTGTGCGTCGGAATTGTGTACACACGATCGGAATTTCCGACAATTTTTTGTTGTCGGAAAATTTGAGATCCAGCTCTCAAATTTTGTTTGTTGGAAATTCCGACGGAAAATGTCCCATGGAGCCTTCACACGGTCGGAATTTCCGACAACAAGCTCCCATCGAACATTTGTTGTCGGAAATTCCGACCGTGTGTACGCGGCATTAGACTGCAAAAGACTTGAGACTGGGGCAGAGGTTCACCTTCCAGCACGGCAACAACTCTAAACATACAGCCAGAGCTACAATGGAATGGTTTAGATCAAAGCATATTCATGTGTTAGAATGGCCCATTTAAAATCCAGACCTAAATACAATTTAGAATCTGTGGCAAGACTTTGAAAATTGCTATTCACAGACACTCTCCATCCAATGACAGAGCTTTAGCTATTTTGCAAAGAAGAATGGGCAAAAATTTCACTTTAGATGTGCAAAGCTGAGTAGTATTGACTCAGGGGGGCTGAATACAAATGCACACCACACTTTTCACATATTTATTTGTAAAAGATTTTGAAAAACATTTATCATTTTCCTTCCACTTCACAATTATGTGCCACTTTGTGTTGGTCTATCACATAAAATACTATGGCTACATGTGCCACAATATCTGCCAAGCCATACCAGCCAAACCTTCCCTTGCAGTTACTCCACTTATTTGAAGTTTGCCATCCAAACAGGGAAGCCTCCACTTATTCATATGGTTATTCACTAAAAATTTAATGTAGCCACTATGGCCAGCTTTGCTCTCTTTGATTCCAATTTAACATTTAGATTAAAATCCAAGATCTTGGTTGCGTACATTGGCAAACATAGTGTACTGTTGCTTTAAATTTTGTTTTTGCTGACTTTTTTGTGAATCAACTCAAATAGCAATAAAATACAATACATGGGTAAATTCATTCTCAAAGTTCACAATAGAATCAATAAATCAGGTCTCAGCACTTTCCCCTTGTATGCAAATATCAACATCAGCCAAAAAAGTTTAAGGCTGGCCCTCCTCCCCTGGCAGTTGCCTATTCGCCGTTATGGCTGCCCACCATTTTAACAACCAACAATATTTGCCCAGCCCTTGACTTTCTTGACAAAAGCTGAGATTTGCATATCAGAGGAACCCAGCACTACAAGGATTATGTCATGATGAAGGCAGCTTTCCAGTGGGCAGTACCAGGGGCGGCCCTTCTATTAGGGGTGCACGGGCACTGCCCCCCCTATCCATGCGTCCGGCCCCCATGCAGGATGTAGATCTTAAAGCCTGTGCAGTTGTTAGCTGTGTTTACAAATGTCTGACACAAATCACAACTTGCTTCCGCCTCTCATCTTCTGGCTTGCTACTGTAGCGGAGTGTCCAATTACTCACCATGATCAGATGCAAGCACATGTCCCTTTAACTCCTTTCCTACAACTCTCTGGGTTCCTGAATACGACCAGGAAAGATATGTTTCTCAGCTTCCTTCCCACAGCAGTTCAGATAGGTCACACGTAGTGAAGCAGAGGTACCCAGGCAAACGACCTGCAGCCAGATGAGAGACCCTCCACTGTCAAAACTGTTGTGCGGGCAGCTGGGCAGGAACCTAATAGGATGCAGTCTCTCTGAAAGACACAGCTACTTTGAGTAGCACCTCTATGACTTCTACTAGAGTACTCCAGTTCCATTGGAGTACCCTTTGTCCGTGAGCCTCGGATCCCACCAGTTCTTTGCCTGTGTTACCAGAGCTATTCTGGAACTCACGAGAAGGACGCTTTCAATGAGGATAATGGCAAATAGCTGTGTGCACTTTCACCTTCCTTTCCTCCTTTCGCCAGTTGGATTTATTAATTTCCTCTGTTAAATGACTCCAGCCCATGGAAAAGTATAATAACTCTTGCCGATCAGGAAGGGATAAAACATGGCACTGTGGTTAAGTGGTTAGCACTTCCGCCTAGCAGCACTAGAGCCAACAGTTTGAATCCCAACCACAACACTACCTGCCTGGAGTTTGCGTGTTCTCCCTGTCCCTGTGTGGGTTTCCTCCAGGTACTCTGGTTTCCGCCCATACTCCAAAGACATGCCAGTAGGTTAATTGGCCCTGTAATGTGCATGTATGAATATGAGTTAGGGACCTTAGATTGTAAGCTCTTTGAGGGTAGGGACTGATATGAATATACAATATATATGTGTAAAGCGCTGTGTGTATTGATGGTGCTATCATAGCTGTGCACAGCCTATTGCATTAAGGTGTGCACCCCATAGCTCAAACACACATATGTGTGTGTGTATACATTTACATATATATATATATACACACTGGTACATTGATCTGCCCGCTAGCACAGTGAAGGAGAAGTGCAGAAGCACTTCTCTTTTGGCAGAGTCGGTCAGAGGGAGATCTTTCCCATCTCCCCGTTGGCACACAGAGTGATAATGCACACAGGGTGATTAAGGTGTGCCCAGGCACATCTGGCACGCCTATGGGCACTATATAAGCACCTGTAATAAAAAAATAAATGTCATTGTATCCAGCAGATTAAACATAGATGGACTGTTGAAGATAAAATAATTGTTTTACACAGTTTTCAGATCAGAATTGCTAAATAGCTGTGGCAGATGATAGGGAACAATAAAAATCTCACAGGCTGTATGTACAGGATAGGTATTATTAGATGGGATAGCAAGAACAATCATGTTTCAACCACGCAGAGCTGCTGAGGACAGAGGCATGCTCTCCCTGTATCTAAGTTCCATTAGTCAGCAGACCCTTTAGCGGTCCCAAAGTTTTGACATTCCTCAGACAAACACACTGATTGGGCAGCAATGAAAGATAGAATTGGATAAAAGACAAGGCTTGCGTAGCTTCCGACTTAAAACACCAGTCTAGATGCTCCGCCTACTTTAGGGCTTAACAAGATTATAGTTGAGAACTGTGAACTTGTAAAAGGTTTGTAATTATTACCCGAGTATAAAATGTTTTACTTGTTAACACATGTGAGGTTTCTGCATGGGATACAGGATAATTGGTTTAGCAAACTACAGATGTCAATTGCATCACGCGCATCCAGAGTGGAGAATTTATTTAAACCATTTCTCTTCTTGATGGCGTTGCTAGGTACCTTTATTTATAACACAATGCTGTCTTCTTTCATCTATCTTCTGAGAAAACTTCTTGTGTGGGGTTTTCATGGCACATAACACAATTACAGAAGCCTCAAGAGGGCAGAGAGAGGAATGAGTTATTAAAAAAAAACACAGCGCTAAATTAGATAATATTCAGTGACTCCGATGAAACCTATAATGGATGATACAACAAAAAATTGTGTACCGTATATAAAAACCTTTGTGTACTTTTTGTCAAAAGGAAACTCTTTTAGGTTAGCTGAGTAAGTTCTATGTGTACCTGTAATAACTAAGGTAGGTAAGAACTGAAACTTTTTAACATAGAGGGGTTTCCATTACTGGTTTCCAGGTATTAATATTTTAGTCCAGCTTGCACCAATGCAGCTATACCCTAAGTTTGCTATTTGGAAAATCTGGGATAGAGACCCTGGCAGGGTGATAAAGCCACAGGCCTTTCTGATCTACTTGAAAAAGAGATCAGATCAGCTGGTAAGCTGCATTCATTTTTATTGGTGGAGGATCTTCTTTCTTTGCCCTATCTGGTGTATTCCATCACGATTTTCTGAGGGTGTTGAGTGTGAATGTCATCACTGAAGCATAGCAACAGTTTTTACCATTTATAAGTGGACTTTATGCATACCATCATATTAATTACTAATAATTTTTTATATGATTGTTCACGGTATCACATATACTGAACCTAGGTTTCAGTTACTTTAATACACACATCAGTGTACATATGAATTGTTTCATGAATGAATGAATGAATCATTTGTATAGCGCTACAATGCGAAGGCGCTGTATTAGTGCTTTGTTGTCAGCTTCTTAGAAGAGGTGGGTCTTGAGTTTTTTCCTGAAGGCCTGATGGTTTTCTT
Source organism: Lithobates sylvaticus (assembly GCA_028564925.1). NCBI lineage: Eukaryota > Metazoa > Chordata > Amphibia > Anura > Ranidae > Lithobates > Lithobates sylvaticus. Next base: position 65,472,293 of record CM053028.1, read on the forward strand.
CCATGCGGATGTAGGTTGGTAGAGCATTCCATAGCCGTGGTCCTTGGACAGCGAATCTTCGTTCCCCTTTTGATTTGTAGTGGGACTTGGGGATGAGGAGGAGGTTTTGGTCGGACGATCGAAGACTGCGATTGGGTGTGTAGTGTGTTATCTTCTCGCGTAGGTATTGAGGAGCATCTCCATGGACGCATTTGTGGGTGAGGCAGAGGGTCTTGAATGTGACCCTATTCTTTACGTTTAGCCAGTGTAGGCTCCTCAGGGAAGGGGAGATGGATTTCCACGTTTTTTTTCCTGTTATCAGCCTTGCTGCCGTGTTTTGGATAAGTTGTAAGCGCGCAAGTTGATATTGGGGTAGTCCTATGTAAAGGGAGTTTGCGTAGTCAAGTCATGAATTAATGACTGTTCCAACTACCACTGCTTTGTCCTCCTTTGGAATGAAGGGGATGAGTCTGCGTAGCAGGCTAAGGAGATGGTGAGATCCGCTAACTACTGATCCTATTTGTGCATCCATTGACATTTCTGAGTCAAAAATGACTCCGAGGCTCTTGGCCTTGGTCCTTGGGGAGATGGTCTGTCCAAAGATGGTAGGAGGTGTCCAAGGGATCTTGGTCCGGGAGTTTTGGTTTGCATGTAGAATAAGAAATTCTGTTTTTGATTCGTTGAGTTTACCTTTAATGTTTAAGGGGATTTATTTTGATGGTCACTGTTTGAATTTAATATATGTTATTAGAGGTACTTGGTTAAGATTAGTATATTTTTTAATCTGGTTCAACACGTGGTTTAATTTTTAGCGCAGCTATTTTTTTCTATTAGCTATGCATATACCATACCATTTGGAGAATGCTTCGCATTTTCTGAATGAATGCAAAGTGTTCTGTGATTGGACAAGGTGATGAGGCTAGCAGTGATGTCACATTTTTCACCTTGTCCAATTTTTGAATGTGACCCACGAGAGATTGGTGTGCTGCTGGGTGTCATTCAGAGATTGGAGGAAAAGGAAGGAGAGATCTCTAATGCCACACATCCATGGAATCCTGTAAGAGTGGCAACCTCAGGTTGCCACTCTCACTATCACAGGATTCTGTGGATGTGCAGCATTAGGGATCTCACCCTCCTTTCCCATCAGTGATTTCAGGAACTGGGACAAGCTCCATCCCTTGCCGGTGTCCTGTCGAGAAAGGTCCCCTGTCGGATAGTGTCTGCCCTGTACTGTGCAGGCGCAGTGCTTGCGCAGTACGGAGGACAAAGGAGATGCCGAAAGTCTCCGAACATGAACAGCTCATACGATAGGGTGGATTTCTCTAAGGGGTGGATGTATGGTAAATTGCTTGTGTTAGGTAGTTAAATAGGTCCAGCAAACCCGCCCATCAACATTGCAAAACCCACCCTTCAGTTGTGTAAACATGCCCCGCAAAAATCTGTCCCTTTGAGAAATCCACCCTCATTGTATGAGCTCTGCCCATCATGCGGCCTCTTCTGTATGCATCTGTCCCTACAACCACCCCTCGCAGAGTTGCACGAGCATCTGGAGCTTGCGGGACCGTGTGGCACAATGTAGTCTTAATTGCGCAGGCGCCGTGTACAGCTGATGAACAGCTGTTCATGTTTGGAGACTTTCGGCGTCTCCTTTGTCCTCCATACTGCGCAAGCTCTGCGCCTGTGCAGTACAGGGCAGACACTATCCGACGGGGGACCTTTCTCGACAGGACACCGGCAACGGATGTAGCTTGTCCCAGTTCCTGTAATCACTGATGGGAAAGGAAGGTGAGATCCCTAATGCTGCACATCCACAGAATCCTGTGTTAGTGAGAGTGGCAACCTCAGGTTGCCACACTCACAGGATTCCATGGATGTGTGGCATTGGAGATCTCGCCTTCATTTCCCTCCAATCTCTAAATGACACCCATTCCAAACCAGCTGACCTCCTGTGTTCACACAATACAACTGGACAACCACTCAGCACAGGACCCAGAAGCTGGTGGAGATCACTGGAGTAGCAATATCTACTACAGTGATTTCCACTTTCTAAAGCCCGGGTCTCCAAACTTTCTAAACAAAGGGCCAGTTTATTGTCCTTCAGACTTTAGGGGGGGGGGGGGGGGCAGGCTGTGGCCAGCGGAAGTGGAAATTTTCCTGGCATCAATGGCAGTAAACATCGCTGCATTTAGTATTAGTGGGAGGAATAGTGCCCGTATGTGGGTATCATTGGGAGAAATAGTGCCCCATTGTTGGTATCATTGAGAATGGTGCCCCATTGTTCATGTCAGTTGTCAGAATAGTGTCTCATATCAATGGGAGGAATATGCCCCAAGGCCCAGATAACAGCAAGAAAAGGGCCACATCTGGCCCCTGGGCCACAGTTTGGAGACCACTGTTCTAGAGGGATCCTACTGGTATGGTATATGCATAGTTACATTGGTCCAAGCTGGACTAATGTGACTGTAAAAATATTCATACCTAGAATTCTACTCTAATACCTACTCCGTTGCTGATACAGAACAATCATTCAGATTGCAAAGTCTAAGTGAAGTTAAAACTCCTGATTAGTCCACCTACTCCATATCAGAGCCTGTCACACTTACCATGAACCTTCCATGACAACAGGCAAGTGTAGGACCTAAAAAGGCTGAGGCTCAGAGTCTAGGGTGCCTCCCAAAACATCTACAGTGCTCTGTTATTTGATACTCTTATGCACACTGAGGTGCTGGAAAACTGGGCATGAGGCCAGGCAATTTATAGAACAGGAAAAAAGTTGACTTTTGACACAAGGTTTACCTCCTAACACAAACTGAAGAGTCAGACACAAAGTAAATTAAGTACATCAGTTTTACTACAACTCCGGACAATTTTTTTTTTTTTCCTTTTACGAAAGGGTTAGAACATCTGTATATTGTGCACAGCAGGAAGTGAGTGGAAATCCTCACAATTCAAGGAACAAACCACTTTTAACAGTTGTCACCTTAACACTTAATCATGGGCATGAACACCCACACCTCCCTGAGTGGGTCAAAAACCCAGTTGGAAATGATGGCAGGGAGATCTCACTGTTGTCCAGACAGGGGTTGACTTAGGCCTCCTAAGCTCTGACTATAATTACAATATCACTGTTAGGTGGACTGACCTATAAAAAAATTTAAAGCAGATATACTCTACTTTTTTTCTATTTCTCCTGCTCCACCGTGGTGCTCAGCATTCTACAAGATAATACTTCAAAGACAATTTCTTGGAAAAGCTGGGAAAGGGTTGATCCTTTAAATGGACTTATAATGCTAGTGGTGAACTCAGATGACATATCAATGTATTATATTTAGAGTTAGAAAAGAATGATACGTACTTTTATTTATCTTCTCAAGTCATTGCTCTGAAGCTTGCACATGGCTTGATGATTCAATACTATAACTGAGGCAGACCAAGGTTTCTCAATGTCCTTCTTTTAACAGATCCACTTGCAGACCAGTTGAGGTAATATGTGGTTTTGATGCCTCTTTGGTTGAGCTGGTTCTCACCAGCTCAGCTACAGAGACAGGCACTTGCTTGTTTAATTGCTTTCGAGGGAAAGTCAAAAGCTACTTTGCAACAAATTAGGTGAGGGGAAAGAAGCCGCATAAAAGTAATTAGCCTATAAATAAAGTAGACTGCCATGCATAGCGGAGGAAAACACGGTTCAATACATGTGATCTGTTAGTGGTTCTGTTCATATGGTTTTGTGATTTATATACTCCTGCTGAAATGCCGGATTTATTACCTGTTGAACTTGTTAGCATATTTTTCCATTTCCAGGACCAGGCCAAGCTGTCCAGCAAAATTGACATGTGCAGGGATTAGGACTAACCATGTAACACTGACAAGGGTGCTTATAACAGTAAGATTATATTCATATGGCTTACATTTTTTTTCCACAAGATAAACAAAAAAAAGTGTTGCTGTAACTTCATTATAAATGTTATCTGGAGTTTGACCTTAATGTCTTTTACTTAATGTATATGTTTGGCATCATGATTCACTGTATACAATTCACTTAAAGTTTTTTGCTGGAAATCCTGCCGGTAACACCACTTCCTGTTGCAGACTGACAATGATAAGCCACTGCCTTGTGATTAGCACCAAACATTGCGGCCATGTTCACTCCTTCAGTTGGCCATTGGCCTGCCTATCTAATAGATCTGACCATTATTTAAAAATATTGAACATGACCTATGGAATTGGTAGTATTGGTATGGTGAAATGGGGTAGACAAGTTCATCATCAGGTGGGTACCCTCCTTCTTTGAAATTTAGTTTATGAGCCCACTGCGTTTTCTTAGGTCCTAACGGTGATACCTGCCTTCACCCCCCTCAATTTCATACCTTCCTAACTCAGCTTGTAGCCCAGTTATATTTCTTTTTAATCCAAATCCTATTGCTGTTTTTTTTTTCTGCCACATATGATAATGATTTTATTGCTTGTTGGAGGGAGCAATCCCTACCTCCCATCTTTTTTAGGCAGGTTGTAGATGTACCAAAGAAAATCTTAATTGTCCAACCATTCTGAGCAGCTTAAGTTTTCAATTTCCGAATACTTTACTCTTTTTTCACTTGTTAGCTTCTTAAACACCATCTTCCCATAGTACTGTCAATAACACAATGTCTGCCAGCTTGATTGTTGTGGACCATGGAATCATCATTTGACCTTATTGATGCTCTGGAGGTTTGCCTGCTGGTACAAATCATGTAATAAAGGCATTCCCTGACAACAATTCTTCTGGGAAAGCATTTATGGTGGATCACCTCTGTTCCGAGATTAATGTCAGTTGTCTGAGGACCTGGTTTCATCGTCAATGGTTACGCCCTTGGGTAAGGCTTAGAATGCCTAGTGATGCAGGTGCTTGACAGAAAGTGCAATAGAATCTTCTTAGCTACCACTGCTTCAGGTTCTGGGGTGTGTGTAGGTGTTCAGAAGTGCCTCTAATGAAAAAACTTTGCCAAGATCCTTACATATATCAGATGTGACACCAACTGAGTTTTCTTCTTTTTTTTTCCAAGGCTGTCCCAGTTAGTCCATTGTCTCTGCTTGGCCATTGATATGGCCTTGGCATGTCGCTCTGCCTCCTACTGCCTTCTCACTTCTCCTACCACAAGTCATTTCTTCTGCACTGATGTTACCTTGAGAAGCTTTTGGAATGAGCCCGAATGTTGCTTTTTCATGTTAAAATAACATCATGTTAAGGTGCTTGGGTAGGTGCACATATTTATTTATTTTATTTATTTTAGGTACTTATATAGCACTGTCAATTTGCATATATATAGTTTGAAACAAATAAAAACTTAAATAAAATATAATTGTCTTATAAATTTGTATTTTCCTGATGATGTAGAAAAGTGTAAATAACATTTCAAATACTGTACTTACAAATCTATTACAAATAAAATACAATTTCTCTCTCTATTGGAATTGCAATAATCTTGTGAAATATGTTCTGCATGAACAATCCGGTCACTGGTTTCCAGCATCCTGAGGTTTGAACAGAACGGTATATCATTTATGGAATCATCTCCAGATCTAAGTTACTAATTTATGGGTTAGATTTCCTTTGGGAAACTTGTTTTTGGGAGAAGACCAAGCAGAAGATAATGTATTAGCATGAAGTAGGCTGATATTATTACTGTGTGAAGTCATCCAAGTGGGAGACAAGAGAGGGATACATAGCCAAGGCAACCTACAGTTTTCCTTAGAAATGTTATAATTATGCTAAAAGCAAAGTTATGTTTTAATTTACAAGATCCTAATAATGTAGTCTGCTTCCAAGTAAAGACTGAAAACAAAAAATGGAGCCTGGACAGAAAAGGTTTTATAGTGCCCCTATAGATATTTTATCCCAAACAATCTGGGCATTTAAAAAAAACCTGCATATGATAAAAAAAACTCATAAATAAAAATTGCAAATCTAACCAATCTGAAGATACAAAAATACAATACAGGCAGCTGAAGTTAAACACAAATCTCAATTTGTTGTATAAAAGCAAACCTAGGCCTATCCTTTCCACCTCCTCATGCTCTCTATGGGGTTGATTTACCAAAACTGGGGAGTGCAAAATCTGGTGCAGCTCTGCATAGAATCCAATCAGTGTCCATTTTTTTTTTGTCAAAGTTTTATTGCACAAGCTGAAGTTAGAAGCTGATTGGCTACCACGCACAGTTGCACCAGATTTTGCACTTACAGTTTTTGTAAACCAACCCCTATTTGTCCTTTTGTGGGATAGGATGCTTTGTTGTTCACTGTAAGGCCCCTTTCACACTGACGGACCGTTCAGGTCCGCCTGTCAGTTTTGACGGCGGACCTGAATAGGCGCTCCATGCTAGTCTATGGAGCGACGGATGTCAGCGGTGACGTGTCCGCTGACATTTGACCTGGTCTGATCCGCCAAAAGCAGACGGGTGGCCCTACATCCGGATCCGTCGCTGGTGGATCGGATCGGGTGAGATCTGATGAAAACGGACACGCTGTCCGTTTTCATCCGATCTCTCCATAGAGACCAGCGGCGCTCGACAAGCCCCTCCCTGCTCAGTGAGCAGAGAGGGACCTGTCATCCGCCAGCTCAGCGGAGATTAACGGACAGATATCCCGCTGAGCCGGCGGACAGAGGCGGACTCCGTGCAAGTGGATCCGCCTCGTGTGAAAGGGGCCTTAAGGTTTGAGAGGTGAGAATGGATATACCAGTCTTAACATTTAAAGGAAAAGTCAAGATTTACATAAAATGTTATCTCCTTATACCTCACTGTCTTGTGAGTTCAATTCAGCATCTGTCTGCTGTAGTCGCATTGTGATGACTATACTTTCAATATAATTCCCCTTTTATTTATTAATTGTTATATTTCAGACCAAGGGCAGGGACATAGGACATCCTTATGGCTTCAAAATGGTTGTCACAGAGATTCGGGAACTCAGATGTGGAGATCTCTCTGCTTGACTCATCCATCAGCTAGTGGTCCAGTTTTGATGGACTCGTTAAATTCATACAAAATTAATACCAAATTTGTGTGAGAGGGATGTTATTTACTGTACAGGGTGTAGTCAGAATGGACATGTCTATTTACAGTGATGACTTGCTAATTTCACCAGGGACCAGGCTGCCCAAAAATGACAGTCAATAGGTTTAATTTTATTTGAACTGGTATAGAACCCAAAAAGAACCAAGGTTGCCACACTACATTATGACAAAGGATATTCTTCAGTGAAAACTTTTATGAATTTCATTAACTGAATCTCCATTAAAAGATCCACTCAAAGTCACCAATCAATGCAGCTCCTCCAGTTCAGGTCCTTCTCCTTGGCTTGTCCAGACCCCAATACTGTAATTGTTATTTAACCTCCCTGGCGGTATGATTATTTCAGATTTTTGTTGCTGAAAGCGGTACAATTATTTTGCATGGAAATTTGGCGTTTTATATTGTAGGCCTGTAATTCTTAGGAATAACACACTTAAATCTGTCCAAACAAGAGTCTAGTAGACATCCCGGGTATGATAAAGTTTGAAAAACGAAATCATAAATTATAATATAATAAATAACTATAAATAATTATTACATATAATAATAGTAATAAAAAATATTCAATATTCAATATTCAAATCAAAAATACAGAAATTTGCTCAGTTGCAGAATTGTCGCTGTCATTACTTTCATTTTTCGATGACGGATTTCCCCACAAATCACTATCGTTCAATTCTGCGAGTGATTCTAATTTATTATCGCTGTTTTCTAGCTGGTCTAAAACCACTCTTGATGTAAAGGGACGGTTTTGGTTGCTTTGGACAATCTCCAGTTTCCAGGCAGAAAGAACAGTATTTAAAATATAAAACTGCATGCAGGGCACTGGACAGACCACTAGGAACAAAAGGGATGTGAAATACATTTATTAATGAAGTAATGTAATCTGTAAGATTACAGTGTACTGTATATGTATTGTCAAGCGGAGGACGGCTCGCACACAGAGCGGGGAGGACTTTGCAGGATCCTGGGGACAAGGTAAGTAACATGTACCTGGATTCTGCGATGCAATCCCTAGTGTGGGTCGGGGTCACTGCTTTTGGTACTGAAAATCCACCCCGAGCTACACTCGGGAATACCGCCAGGGGGGTTAAAGTGATTGTAAACGATCAAACACTGCTGTAAATATATGAATCTAAAATAGCATATAAAATTTAAAAAGTACAAAACGCAGTATAAAGTGCAATAGTGATAAATAAGGTGATAGTGAAAACAATATGGTAATAAAGTCTCTCTTATTCAGGATGGACTACTGAAGTGGAGGTAAGGACTTTTCTTTCCCAAACGTGGGTAAAACTGGTATGGAGTGGCATATAATGTACCAAAGTATAGATGCGATCCGGAGCAATTATTAAAACTGGAAAGGGTACTTCTTACCAGATGAGGTGGACACACATACCATATGGCAGTGGGTCAGCAGAGCTTGTGTGTTATTTCTCCCTTTGGATGTTGGTTCCAGGTCCTGCGAATGCGTCTTAAGGTTAAGGACACGTGGCCTCAGGGCATCACCGGCACTTCCAGGGGTAAACACAGGTTGGATCATCCAGTAGGCGTGCACAACAGTGCAAGGTGAGAAACTTGTATCTCCAGCTCGTCCAGGATCACATGGGGTAGGACATATTGTGAGAAAGCAAAAAATGCTCCATATGGTGCAGGTTAACCAATATAATTTATTGGATTAAAATGTCTCACAATGAAGGAGAAAATATAAAATTAGTCCAGTTAAAAGATACAGGCTAAAAACAATAGTGGACAATGTGGATAATATCAGATAAATAATTCCCTACGCGTTTCGACCTAGTGGTCTTCAACAGGGGCAATGATTGCCCCTGTTCCCACGTTACCCACGTTCGGGAAAGAAAAGTCCTTACCTCCACTTCAGTAGTCCATCCTGAATAAGAGAGACTTTATTACCATATTGTTTTCACTATCACCTTATTTATCACTATTGCACTTTATACTGCGTTTTGTACTTTTTAAATTTTATATGCTATTTTAGATTCATATATTTACAGCGGTGTTTGCACATTTTTACGTTTTTAGCGCTTCACATATTGTTTCCACGTTTTACTTGACTTTGTTTGTTTGAGTGATAGCAGCTTTAGGAAAGCAATTTCCTTCCATTTCTATTTGGGTTTAGCGCAGTGATATTCCCCTATGATTGTAAACGATCACCTTGTAAAATAACCCATTCAGTTTAAAATAGAAGTGAAAGGCAACACAGTTGTGTGTGTATATATGTATATATATATACAGTTGTGCTCATAAGTTTACATACCCTGGGAGAATTTATGATTTCTTGATGTATGCATGATTTATGAATGATAACACAATAACTTTTATTTCACTCATGGTTAGTGTTTAGCTGAAGCCATTTATTATCAATCAGCTGTGTTTACTCTTTTTAAATCATAATGGCAATAGAAGCTACCCAAATGACCCTGATCAAAAGTTTACATACCCCAGTTCTTAATACTGTGTATTGCCCCCTTTAACATCAATGACAGCTTGAAGTCTTTTGTGGTATTTGTGGATGAGGCTCTTTTTTCTTCTCAGATGGTAAATCTGCCCATTCCACTTGGCAAAAAGCCTCCAGTCCCTGTAAATTCTTGGGCTGTCTTGCATGAACTGCACGTTTGAGATCTCCCCAGAGTGGCTCAATGATATTGAGGTCAGGAGACTGAGATGGCCACTCCAGAACCTTCACTTTATTCAGCTGTAGCCAATGACAGGTCGACTTGGTTTTGTGTTTTGGATCATTGTCATGTTGGAATGTCCAAATACATCCCATGCGCAGCTTCCTGGCTGATGAATGCAAATGTTTCACCAATATTTTTTGATAATATACTGCATTCATCTTGCTAACAATTTTAACCAAATTTCCTGTGCCTTTGTAGCTCACACATCCATAAAACATATGCGATCCACCTCTGTACCTTTCATCATAGGCCTTGTTGACTCCTCTCCAAGTGTAGTGTTTGTGGTTGTGGCCAAAAAGCTAAATTTTGGTCTCATCACTCCAAATGACTTTGTGCCAGAAGGTTTGAGGCTTGTCTCTGTGCTGTTTGGCGTATTGTAAGCGGGATAATTTGTGGAATTTGCATAGTAATGGCTTTCTTCTGGCGACTCAACCATACAGCCCATCTTTCTTCAAGTACTTCCTTATTGTGCATCTTGAAACAGCCACACCACATGTTTTCAGAGAGTCCTGTATTTCACCTGAAGTTTTTGTGGGTTTTTCTTTGCATCCCGAACAATTTTCCTGGCAGTAGTGGTTGCAAGTTTAGTTGGTCTACCTGACCGTGGTTTGGTTTCAACAGAACCCCTCATTTTCCACTTCTTGATTAGAGTTTGAACACTACTGATTGGCATTTTTAATTCCTTGGATATCGTTTTATATCCCTTTCCTGTTTTATACAGTTCAACTACCTTTTCCCGCAGATCCTTTGACAATTATTTTGCTTTCCCCATGACTCAGAATCCAGAAACGTCAGTGCAGCACTGGATGAAAGATGCAAGGGTCTGTCAGGAGTCCAGAAACACATTGACCTTTTATACACACACACTAATTACAAGCAAACAGATCACAGGTGAAGATGGTTACCTTTAATAGCCATTCAAACCCCTTTGTGTCAACTTGTGTGCATGTTATCCCAGGGTATGCAAACTTTTGGTCAGGGTCATTTGGACAGTTTCTGTTGCCATTATGATTTAAAAAGAGTAAACACAGTTGATTGGTAATAAATGGCTTCAGAAAAACACTAGCCATGAGTGAAAAATGTTTTTGTGTTATCATTCATATTCTATGAAAAATAGCCAAGAAATCATAAATTGCTTGCTGTGGGGGCACTCAACAGGAGGGAGGGACAAGGAGCACAGAAGAGGGACCCGAGAAGAGGAGGATCAGGGCTGTTTCGGCAAATCCACTACACAGGGCAGGTAAGTATGACATGTTTGTTATTTTTATACAAAATTTGACTTTACAATCACTTTAAAACAACTTAAAAAGAGGCTGCCATTGTTAATGTTTCACTCTGAAAATGTTAGTTGTCTGACTCTGCTAACCCTGAGGCTTCACAACTTCCCCCCTATAACCACAAACAAGCATGTGCATAGGTCTGAGTTTTCTGCCCGCATTTTTGTCCTGGGTCTGTAACTGAGAAAGCATCAGAGGATCAGCTTGACAGCAAGGCAACTAGAATTTTCAGAGAGAGGTCAGTATATCTACCGTCTATATTAATAAAGATTAATTTAAAAAGGTACCTGAATATATAAAGCAACAGGTTCTCTTAATAACACTGCCCACTCTCTCACTGATGTATACCCTTGCCTGTTTCTTCGCTACTCCATTAATTTCTTGGAACTCCAGTCACCAGACCTGAATGTGACAGACCCAACAGCATATGGGCTTTTGGAGGGGACTGCAGGGTGGCTTCTTGTTTACGAACTATGGGCCCTGGCTTTTGAGGGTGCTCTATTCTTTGAGAGGTGTATGCTTGGGGGATCTTTGGGGTGGTCTTCCTTTGGATTTGGGTCCTTGTCTCCCTAAAAAACACAGACTCTGGGAACCTAGGACCTGGATACAGATTTGGGGCCTCTGTGCCCAAACCAGCAATGACTGCTTCAATACCCCCTCCTAGAATCAAAGACTCTAAGCAGAAGATTAGGTTTGAATTCCTGGTTTGTTTTATTTGGAACTACTGTATACATGTTCATTGAAAGAGCTGGTCACATTGGTCTCTGTTCCATGTACTCCTATTTAGGCACCGGACTGTCTGGGTTTCTAGCTGTTGATTAGCTTACTGTTAATTAGATCACAGTTAACTGTTGGCTATTCCTTAAATGTTCTGGTGATACTACTGTTTACAGTTTGCATTGTTTAGGATAACGTGATCAAGCTCTTACCTGATTTTGTGTGGTATATATTCTGTGTGAATTTATAAAAGAGTTCCAGTTTGCACCTAAGCTAGTGTTGTCTAGTTCTTGGATTCAGTGATCAGGTATAACACCTGGGTCCTGGTTCCAGAGTGGAGGAAGCTCTATCTTGGCGGAGGCACCCAGGCTGAGTGCCAGGCGGTCTATTACACTGATGTGGGCCCTGTGTAGAGAAATAGGTCAACTTGGGGATAAAAAATGCTCAGACACAGGGAAGGTTAGCAGTTGGAGGAAGGAGACCTATCAATAAAAAATGATTTAGAGTGAAAATTTCAGGTTTTTACAAATACCAATTCCTGACTAAGATCTCGTAAAGACTGGGCAGTTTCTAATGTTATCTAAAATCAACTCACATGGAAGAGCAGAAAAGTTTATCACAGGTAAAGCTGAAGTAGCCCTGGTGCATTTTAAAAAAGCCAGAATGGCTGTAATTTCAGTCCTGGGGGCATGGGTGTGGTTGCAAATCAACTGAGCCCTGTTTCTAAATCACCACTGAATAGCCATTTCACTGGGAGTTAGAGGAAACAATTTTATGAAATTATACAATATTTTTAGCAGCTGCATGACGCCATGAATCAAAGTAGTAAGTGCAAAACACTTGAAAATGACATTATAAACAGATAAATCAAGGCGTATTTTGCAGTGGAGTGAACTCCAGAGAGGAGATATGTGTCAAGTTTCTTGGAAAGCCTCACAAGGAGGACCCACACACATGCAGTCCCTTTGCTAGTAGTTGTATTTACTTTGTACCAAATTTGTTTTGCCTTGGTTTTGGCTCCATCTTCTTACAGTGTTTCCACATCACAAATCTAACAGATCATAAGTGTGTGCTACGTGCCAAATGCTTTCCTGCAAGTAGTGGAGAATGTAATCAAGAGTTGGAAGATACTCAATGCGTTTTTGGTAGATAGGAGACCCCCACACACATTTGGAAGAAAGCGGGAAGTGTCATTTTATGTTTTATTAAACAAGACATTTTTGATACAGTCCTATCACTGCCACTGAATCCTTGTGTGGTCCTCTCTACAGGATGGAAGTAAAGCTAATAGCTTAGTTGAGTTGTAGAAGAGTACCTGATAGTTTGGAATTCGCAATTTCCAAAAATGTCCTTATTGTTTACAATAGTATACAGTATGTCACTCATCACATGTTAAATTTAAATATAATGTGTCACTTCTTGGGAAAAAAATTGGATACTAGGCTATAGCTGGCTACGAGCCCTCTGTTAAAGCTTTGTTAACCCCCCCAAAAAAATGGATTCTGCTCCTTTAAAGCATGTTATATCACACAGTGCTTGTCCTGTGTCATTCAGCCCCTTGTAACACCTAAAAAAATCTGACTGATCCTGCCAATTTCTCCCCACCCCTCTGTAAACTGACCACGGTGTATCATGGCTGCTAAGACCAGACACCGTGGTCAGTTTACAAGCCTCTGTCATCAGCAGCCTGCTATCTGCTCTCCTCTCTGCTCCTGTGTCCTCCTCCCTCCCTTCCTTCTCTGTCTGTGTGTGAGCCGCCCCTCCCCCCTCCTGCTGCTCTCATAATGCCACGTACACACGGTCGGAATTCTCGTCGGAAAAAGCTCTGATGGTTTTCCCATCGGAATTCCAAAGGAATTTCACTCAAACTGTCTTGCCTACACACGGTCACACCAAATTCCGACGGTCAATAACACCACGGCATAAAACACGTTCGACTGCACTATAAAAGGGAAGTTTAATGCTTCTGAGCATGCGTCGAATTGTTTCCGAGCATGCGTCGGAATTTTGCATGTCGGAATTGCATACACACGATCGGAAAATCCGATAGAAAGGTTTTCCGTCGGGAAAAATTAAGAACAGGTTCTCAATCCAAAGTCCGTCGGAAATTCCGATAGAAAAAAAAACCGATGAGCACACTATCAGGGAAGTAACTTGGATCAATCTTACCATCTCCCTGCGCGCAGGCGCACACAAATTCACCATGGATCGGCACTCCAGCGCACACACATTCGCGGCCCTACTCAGCGGCGTGCACGCATGCGCACAAGTGCACGCATAACGTGAATCCCCTGACCAGCCTATAAAAGGACCCTTGGCAGACAGACAAGTTGCTGGTTTGTCTCAGCTCACCTGTGTTCCTCTGCTTCCTGTTCCTGTTTACCATTTCCTGTTCCTGTTTGCCACTTCCTGTTGTGACCCGGATCGTTTGAAGACTACGCTGAATCTCTCCTGACCTGACCCCCTGGCTTGTTTTACGGACTTCCTACTCTCACCTGTGTTTGACCCTCAGCCTGCTTCTGGATTACCTTCTGCCTTCAGCACTTAGCCTTGCTGGCTCCTGGACTGATTACCTGTGTTTGACCCTCAGCCTGCTTCTGGATTACCTTCTGCCTTCAGCACTTAGCCTTGCTGGCTCCTGGACTGATTACCTGTGTTTGACCCTCGGCCTGTTTCTGGACTTTCCTCACCTGTTTTACAGACCTGCCTGCTACTTACCTTCTGGTCCGGTCCATCCTGCATGAGCCATCTTCCAGACCTTCATACAAGTCAGGAGTCCCGCTGGAGGCTTGTGCCTCTTGGTGCAACCCACTCCCTGTATCACCTCCAGGGGTGGTGTGCGCCGAGTCGCAACAGCCACCGCTCTCTGCATCTTGGCCTCGGTGAGTACCTCTTTGCTGATACATACACACGGTCGGAAAATCTGATGAAAAGCTCCCATCGGACAGTTTCCATCGGAAATTCCGACCGTGTGTACGCGGCATAACACTAACCTGAATACACCATCAGCACTGCCTCCTACTGCAGTGTCCCCTCTGTGAATGATTTATTAATATAAATGCTGTAAATACCTAATTTAAAGTGGAGTTCCACCCAAAAATGGAACTTCCGCTTTAAGGGAGGTGACCCCATGACTTGCCACATTTTGCATGTAATTTTCTTTTAGGGGGGGGCGGTACCCTCTTTTTTTTCCCAGCTCCCGCTTCCTCCCGGCGCACCACGGCCCCAGAAGGGAGATCACCTCTCCCCCCTCCCTCTCGGCAATCATCTGCGATATGTCACAGGTCCTAGATAATTGCCCGGCCAGTCATGGCATGCGGCGCGGCTCGCGCATGCGCAGTGGGTGCCCGGCTGTGAAGCCACAGCCGGGCACCCACAGTTACAATGCCGGCGCTGCAGAGGGGAGGGGGAGATGAGTGGGGCTTCATTCCCCTGCATTGCTGGACCCTGGGACAGGTAAGTGTCCGATTATTAAAAGTCATGCAGTATTTGTAGCTGCTGACTTTACATTTTTTTTTTTTTAAGCAGAACTCTGCTTTAAGAGTCGAGATTTCGATCACATGACCAGCCAGCTCTCTCCTCCTCTCCTCCTCCAGACTGACATCAGCAGAGGAATCTCAATTCTGTATCTCTCAGAGGAGGAAAGGAGAAAGCTGGCCAGTCACGTGATCGCAATCTCAGCAGTGAAAGTAGGTATTTATAGCATTTCTTTTTATAAAGCACACACAGAGGGGGGTACTACAATAGGAGGCAGTGCTAATGGTGTGCTAATGGTGTATACAGGTTTGAGTGGCTTAACAACCACTTTAAGTGTATGGAGATTCCTGTGCTAAGATGGAGCCAAACCAAGCAGAGAGTAAATTGCTATATACAGTAGAATTGATACAATGTTGATACAATGTTGCAAAGACAGAGCTCCATTGTTTACCTTAGGTGATCTGAGAAGGGTTTTAGTCCATTATTGTCAAACAACATGTTTCATCACAACATCAATTGTGCATAGCAGTTCTCTTTTCAGTCGCTGATTCATAATTAAAGCAGTTGTAAAGGCTGTTATTTTTTTTTAATAACTAACCTGTTATACTTACCTGTTCTGTGCAAGTGGCCCCAAACCTCCTCTTTTGTGGTACCCCATCAGTGAATTGGGCAGGCAGATGTGTAGGCTTGATCCTGAGCCGGGCTATGTACATCCATAAACACACACACAGAGCACATGCTCGGTCCTGTCCCCTGCTCCCTCTTTCTATGGTTTGACTTACCAATGGCTCTCACTGCTTTCAGCCAAGCTTGTAAGAGCACGTAGAGGGCAGAGAAGAGCTGAAGCTGGGCACTGCGCTGAATTGATACAGGGGGATGGAGGGCACTAGTATTGAAAAAAAATTTTTTTGCCCTAATGCAGAGAATGCATTACTGCTTGCCGATCATATACAGTACACATAGGGTGGCAAGGTGACTCCCCTGTGCAGAATCACGTACCTGTATGTGATCGTGCACTTCTGGGGCAGGGGTGCGCACACGTGCCCCCGGCGACCTGCTCCCACTGTAAGTGGACACAGCGGGAGCCAATCAGCGGGTCCGGCAGACTCAATTATCATTCCCAAGAGAAGCAGAACGGCGGTCTTCCTATGTAAACAAGGCAAAACGCAGTTTTGTGAGAAGGGAAGGTAGTGATCCTGTGTTTCTGCTAAGCAGGAACACGGATCTCTGCCTTTCCACAGTACAAGCACCGCCCCCACATTTAGCAAGCACTCCCTAGGAACACATTTAACCCTTTGATCGCCCCTGATGTTAACCCTTTCCCTGCCAGTGTCATTAGTACAGGGACAGTGTATATTTTTAGCACTGTTCACTGTATTAATGTCACTGGTCCCCAAAAAAGTGTCAAAAGTGTAATTTAGTGTCCGATTTGTCCGCCACAATATTGCAGTCCCACTATAAGTCGCTGATCACCACCATTACTGGTAAAAATAAAATATATATATATATTTACCTTAGTTTGTAGACGCTATAAATTTTGCGCAAACCTATTAATATACGCTCATTGGGATTTTTTTTTACCAAAAATATTTAGCACAATACATATTGGCCTAAATTAATGAAGAAATTTGACTTATTATTTTTTTATTGGATGTGTTTTATAGCAGAAAGTAAAAAATATTGTTTTTATTGTCTGCCTTTTTGTTCTTTTTATAGCGCAAAAAAAATAAAAGGAGGTGATCAAATACCAACAAAAGAAAGCTGTATTTGTGGAAAAAAAGGGACATAGATATTTAGGTACAGTGTCGTACGATCACGCAATTGCCAGTTAAAGTGACACAGTGCCGTATCACAAAAAATGACCTGGTCGTGAAGGGTCGTGAAGCAGAAGTGGTTAAGGTAAAAAAAAAAAAAAACGTTTGCCTTCACAACCACTTTAAGGCTTGATTCACATCTATGCATTTTGCTTTTGAGCGTTTTTGCAGTGCTTTTTGCGGTGCTTGCCCCGTTTTTGGACACGCATTTTTACCGCGATTTTGCCGCGATTTGCATTTTGCGTTTTTGTATTATTTTTTTTATTTACATTTTTTTTTTCGTGGCAAAATCGCGGTTAAAACGCGGTAAAAACGCGGCACTTGCGTTTTGGATGCGGGTTCATTGACTACTATTACATGCAAAACGCTGCATTTTGCATGAAAAAAAGTCCCTGACACTTTCCAAAAATGCAGAGGCACAAAAATGCATTGATGTGAACATGTTCCATAGGAACCCATGTTAAAAAATTTCCCTGCATTTCTGCAAAATGCAAAATGCATCAAAAAACGCGCTAGTGTGAATGGAGCCTAAAGTGGTATTAAACCCAAAAACCAAAAATCATTATATTGCAGTTTACCAATCTTTTAATGTAGTGGCTGCATTCTCTTTTTGGCTCCCCCCCCCCCCCCTTTATTTTAATCTGGTGATTAGGCCAATAAGTTTATTTTTTTACTTTAACAGACCAAGCTGTCCAGCAAAAATAGTAGTTGGGACAATTTAACACTGACAGGCGTGCATATAATAGTCAGCTTGTATTCATTTATGTAAAAACTTTATCCCAAAAGGAAAAAAGAAATTGTTGCTGTAGTAGTAGCTAGAGATCAGCTTTCATTTGTTAGTCACATCCATGAAAATCTTTAACACAAATCAAACATTCCCCTCCCTTCAGACTGACAATGCTGCTGTCTAAAGTTGTTTCCTTTGCTTCTCTGTCCAGAGTAGAAACACTCTCAAGCCTCGTGCACACGATCGGATTTTCGGCACGGAATTGTGTGATGACAGACTGTTGGCCTAAAATCCGACCGTTCGTACGCTCCATCAGACAATTGTTGTCCAACTTCCCACCAACAAATGTTGGATGGCAGGCTAGTAAATTTATTTAAATTTAAATTACAGTCTGTTGTCAGATTTTCCTATCATCTGTACACAAGTCCTTCACACAAAAGTTGAAAGTACAAACACGCATGCGCGGAATCAATGCTCACCAAACACGACATTAGCAGAAGGTGCCCAAAGGGTGTCGCTCAAGAGCTGAAATTCCTCGTAGTACGTCACTACGTTCGTGTTTGTTGGCCGACAATTGTGTACCGTTTGTATGCAAGTTCCTGGCACACGCCCTTCGAACAAAAGTCTGATGCTTTGTTGGCCAACAATCTGATCGTGTGTACGAGGCTTAAGGCTTAATGTACACGGGATGTTTTAAAACCTCTCCTTAATTTAACTTGACAGATAGTAACCGGAATTTAAAAACGTCCGTTGTGCCACGTTTACATGCCGCGTTTGCGTTTAGAAGCGTTTTTTTAAATTGAAAATAATCAAAAATGTTTCTCCATTAAAAACGCCTGGTAGTCTGGTAGTTAAAGCGGAGCTGCACCCGCACAAAAAAAATTAAAAGTCAGCAGCTACAAATACTGCAGCTGCTGACTTTTAATAAATAGACACTTACCTGTTCCAGGTTCCAGCGGTGTAGGCAGAATGTGACGAGAGACCACTCGTCTCTCGGCTGCCCCCGCCGCCATCCTCTGTCAGGGAATCAGGAAGTGAAGACGCAACGTCTTCACTTCCCGGTTCCCTACTGCGCATGCGCGAGTCGCGCTGCG
Organism: Lithobates sylvaticus; assembly: GCA_028564925.1. Classification (NCBI taxonomy): domain Eukaryota; kingdom Metazoa; phylum Chordata; class Amphibia; order Anura; family Ranidae; genus Lithobates; species Lithobates sylvaticus. The sequence goes on from CM053028.1 coordinate 65,491,124, forward strand.
CGCCTCTATTGGTCCCCGCTGTGTCCTGGGAACTGTGTTTCCCAAGACACAACGGGGCATCTCCGGATAGGGGTGGGGCAGCCCCGGATAATTCGTCACGGAAGTAGGTGCAGATACCTGTATACAGGTATCTGCACCCCCCTCCCCCCTGAAAGGTGCCAATTGTGGCACCAGAGGGGGGGAGGAATCCGATAAGCGGAAGTTCCACTTTAGGGTGGAACTCCGCTTTAACCTGGTAGTTAACAAGGTTTACACGCGTTTACAAGCTATTACAGGCGTTTGGCATTTCAAATGCCTCTGAACATTCGCCCTGAATGCATTTTTTTGCACTCCAAGAAATGCTTCTAATCTCAACTACCTAGAAACGACTATAAGACCCCTTTCACACCTAAGCATTTTTCAGGCGCTACAGCGCTAAAAATAGCGCCTGTAATGCACCTGAAAAAAGCAGGTCCTTTAACTCCAGTGTGGAGGGCTTTCACACTGGAACGGTGCGCTAGCAGGACGGTAAAAAAAGTCCTGCTAGCAGCATCTTTGGAGCGGTGAAGGAGCGGTGTATTCACCGCTCCTATACCGCACCTACCCATTGAAATCAATGGGACACCGCGGGGATACCGCTGCAGCGGCGCTTTGCGGGGGATTTTAACCCTGTTTCGGCCGCTATCGGGGGTTAAAACCACCCTGCTAGCGGCCGAATACCGCGTCTAAAACGGCGGTAAAGCAGCGCTAAATATAGCGCTGCTTTACCGCCGTCGTCCCCACCGCCCCAGTGTGAAACCGACCTAAAAGACCCTGTGTACATGTACTGATAAGATAACATAGAGGAGAGTTCAGCTGAAAAAAATGCCCAACTGCTCCTAAACGTCCGTTTACCAGCAGCAGTGTACATGAGGCCTTAAGCCCCATACACACGGTCGGATTTTCCGATGGATTCTGTCCTATCGGACAATGTTGTCGGCAATTCCGACCGTGTGTAGGCACCATCGGACAGTTTCCATCGGATTGTCCGATGGACAAAGTTCTATCTCCTGCTCTATAAATTTTCCGACAACAAAGTCCGATCACACCAATTCCGATCGTGTGTAGCGAATTCCGACGGACAAAGTGCCACGCATGCTCAGATCACATTACAAGACCAAAGCTATTGGCTACTAGCCTCTACGTAGTCCCGTCGTAGGCAACAAACGTCACCACGTTCAGAATGATTGGATTTTCCGACAACTTTGTCCGACCGTGTGTATGCAACACCAGTGTCGGACTAAATCCGTCGGACCAAATCCGATGGATTTGGTGGTCGGATTTTCCGACCGTGTGTATGGGGCTTTAGACTGGAAGTGTGTTACTGGCCAGAGCACCAGGTGAAAATAAAGGAAAAAAAGGCCTAAAAAAATATAAACTAATGCAGCCATCACATCTAAGGATTGGTAAGCTGCAATATATTAACATTTTGGGGGGTTTAATACTGCTTTAACCACTTGTCGACCCCTAACTGTAAATGTATTGTGAGCGGGAGGCACAGCCAGGCACTGCAATGTACTTGGACGTCGTGGTGTACTTCCTGGTTTCATGGCATGCTGTCGCACACCCCCTGCTGACCCATGCTGTAATTGGACACCACATGTTTTTTTTCAGCTGGTTTTAGCCAACCGGCTGATCGACTGTGTCCAATCACAGCAAGAGTTCTGTGTGTTTACAAACACACAGAACTCTGTGAAGACAGAACAGTGATCTGGCTGTTTCTTCTCCCTAAAAAGCAGGGAGAAAGATCAGCCAGATCTGTTCGTAAAAGCAGCACATATTACACACATTACACTTGTTGGGCAGACAGATTACCCCTTGATTTCCCTTTGATGTTAACCCCTTCCCAGTCAGTGTCTTTAACCACTTTATGACCAGCGCACGACGATGTACGTCCCTTTTTTGAATAGGGATATCTCGGTAATGGCAGCAGCTGCTGCCACAACCGAGATATCCATCTCTTCAGGTGCCGATCGCGTTTACGATAATGGTGGTCTCCACGGCGGATTCACCGCAAGATCATCGTTATCGGCAGCAGGAGAGGTGCCCCCACCCCTCCTGCTGCTCTACCGTGCCCTCCGCTGCTTACCGGAGCCTTTGGTAGCGGCGGAAGCGATCGGGTCCTTTTCTGTGCTGAGTATGGAGACGAGTGAGGGGAAGATGGCCCCCACCCGTCTCTATAGCATAGCAGGACGGAAGCGATGTCAAAACGTCACTTCCGCCCATACCTCTTAAAGGAACATTTTTCTGTTGTCATTTTATCAAATAACAATTTTTATTTATTTATTTTTATTTTTTGCATTTAAGTCAAAATATGAGATCTGAGGACTTTTTGACCCCAGATCTCATATTTAAGAGGACCTGTCACGCTTTTTTTCTATTATAAGGGATGTTTACATTCCTTGTAATAGGAATAAAAGTGACACAATTTTATTTATTTTTTTAAAACAAAAATAAATAAAATCAAGTAAAATAAATAAGAATTTCTTTTAAAGCGCCCCGTCCCAACGAGCTCGCGTGCAGAAGCGAACGCATACGTGAGTAGCGCCCGCATATGAAAACTGTGGTCAAACCACACATGTGAGGTATCGCCACGATCGGTAGAGCGAGAGCAATAATTCTAGACCTCCTCTGTCACGCAAAACATGCAACCTGTAGAATTTTTAAAACGTTGCCTATGGAGATTTTTGAGGGTAAAAGTTTGACGCCATTCCACGAGCGGGCGCAATTTTGAAGCGTGACATGTTGGGTATCAATTTACTCGGCATAACATTATCTTTTACGATATAAAAAAAATTGGACTAACTTTACTGTTGTCTTATTTGTTTATTCAAAAAAGTGAATTTTTTCCAAAAAAAGTGCGCTTGGAAGACCGCTGCGAAAATGCAGTGTGAAAAAAAGTATTGCAACGAACGCCATTTTATTCTCGAGGGTGTTGCTAACACCGCCATAACTAGTATAGCGTCTATAGCTGCGTATATTCTAGTATATATACCAGAGTTTGTAGACACTATAACGTTCACACAAACCAATTAATATACACTTATTGGGATTTTTTTTTTTTTTTTACCAAAGACGTGTAGCAGAATATAGTTTGTCCAAAATTTATGAAGAAATTTTATTTCAAAATGTAAATTTGTTTTCGTTTATATAAAAAAATTTAAAAAAACCCAGTGGTGTACAAATACCACTAAAGAAAGCTCTATTTGTGTGAAAAAAAATGAAAAAAAATTCATTTGTGTACAGTGTTGTATGACCGTCAATTGCCAATTAAATTAGCCCAGTGTTGAATAGCAAAAAATGCCCTGGTCATAAAGCCAAAACCCTCTGGTGGTCAAGTGATTAAAGGGGTTGTAAAGTCTCATGGTTTTTCACCTTAATGCATTCTATGCATTAAGGTGAAAACCCTTCTGTGCTACAGCTGTCCCCCCAGCCCCCCTTTTTCTTACCTGAACCCGATCGTTCCTGCGATGTGCATGAGCCCAGCGACTCCAGCCGCTGTCTCAGGTCCTCATTGGATAGATTGATAGCAGCGGGAGCCATTGGCTGTCAATCAAATCCAGTGACACGGGATCCGGGGGCGGGGCCGAGTCCTGCTGTCTGTGTCAATGGACGCAGCATCAGAACTGGTGAGTGTGCCCACAAGGGTGCCACCAGGGAAAGCGTCTCTCTGTGGTGGCACCCAATGAAGAGGAGGAGCCAGGAGCGCCACCAGGGCACCCCAGAAGACGAGGATCGGGACCACTCTTTGCAAAACCCTTGCACAGAGGAGGTAAGTAGGACATGTTTTTTATTTAAAAAAAGAACTAACCTTTACAATCACTTTAAGCCTGGGTTATAAAAAAGTTTACAATCAAAGTAAAAAATAGTGCGCAAATCAACCTTGATCTATAAAGATCTTGAGTGGAATAAATAAATATGTTCCAATCTGTGATGAATAAATTAATTCCGTGCTCCAATAAATAAATAAATGTGCAAATAGTAAAACAATTCACTGACTTAGCCACAGGTACCAATCCGATTGTAATTAAATACCATTAGGGTTCTTTCACACGGGGCGGATCCGTAATGATCCGCCCCGTGAAGATCCGCTGCTCAGCGGGGATCGCACAGCTGTTCCCCGCTGAGCCGGCTGATGACAGGGCGGTCCCTGCACACTGTGCAGGGACCGCCCTGTCAGATCTCCGCTCTCCTCTATGGAGGATCGGATGAACATGGACCGTCTGTCCGTGTTCATCCGATCCGCTCTGCAGATGGATGAAAAAATAGGATTTTCCTCCGTCTGCAGAAACGGACAATTGCGGAGGCGGACAATAGCGGGTGTCAGCGGATGCTCATACGCTGACACCCGCTACCCCATAGACTTGCATGTATGTCCGTTTTTTATCCAAAAACGGATGGATGAAAAACGGACATACGGTCCGCATGTGTGAAAGAGCCCTTACTGTGATATTTGTATGGCAATAAATATATAAATAAATAAAGTGAATGAATTAATTAAATACGTGCTCAATTACACAATTCCCACAATTGCTGTAAAAAAAAAAATGTTCCTTTAAATTACAGCTGCATTCGGTGCCAATAAATATATATATCAATCCAAAGTGCAAATTATAAAAAGTGCTCCAATAAAAATGCAATATTTAAAATGCTGGTGTAGATTTCAATCCGGTATTATAGCCGCCCCATACATTTACCGATTTGCCTAAATGATATGAGAACTGACAAAAATGGCTAATAGATAATGCATTAATCCACTGGCGAAAATCTGCATATCAATATAGTTTTAAAAGTTCTGGTTATAAGCGTGCTTCATAAATAAGTAAATGAATGAATGAGTTTCAAAGCCAATAAAGAAATCAATAAATAACCTTCCCTTTTTACTTTGCTGTCTTCACTAGTTTTTGTTGCAATCTTGCTCCGGTGTTTGCATGAAAGAAAAAGAAATGATACAAAGAAACATTGCGCAGCATTTCTATTTAGAAGAATTATATAAATGCCTAGGTGTTTATTACACTCACATATACCCGAAGGGTTTAGGGCGCATACAAATAAGAAAGGTCAGGCTCCTTTACGGGGCTGTCAGCCCTTCTCCTCCTCGCTCTGCCTGTGTTTCCACTCAGTTTCCACACAGGCTCCATATTATATATTTCTAGATAACAGCGCTTTAGTATTTATTATACATATTTAAGCCTGGGTTCCCACTGCCGCGACTTCCAAGTCTTTGAATCCGACATCCCTAATTGACTTAATCGCGGCTTGCTACGACTTCTTTAACAGAAGACAATGCAAGTCGTAATGAAGTCGCACCAAAAGTAGTGCAGGAACCTTTTTCTAAGTCGCAGCGACTTGATTCTCACCGATTAGAACTGCTCTGTTGCAGTTAATGGGGCGCGAATTGTCATGTGACTTTGAATTCTCAAGTTGCATGATAAGTTGTGACAGTGTAAACAATAATTTCAAGCATCGGCATGTTATACATAGTTACAGGACATTGGTTAAGCTTTCATCAATGTAACTATGTGTAGGACATGCCTGGCCAATAGACATGTGCGATTAGTTTCGTACGAATTTACGGAAATTCGTACATTCAGGAGGATCCGAAATACGAATAGCTATGCTTCCGAATTTTGTACGAAATACAAAATTTTGTTTACGAATTTTGGATCCAAATTCCGTTACAACGGAAACATGACTGGTGTTTTGACCAATCATGGAGACTGAATCGGACAAAATAAGAATGTTTGTTAATTACAATTACCGTATATACTTGAGTATAAGCCGAGTTTTTCAGCACATTTTTTTGTGCTGAAACTGCCCCCCTTGGCTTATACTGAAGTCAAGCACTTTTCTGCAGCAGAAAATGACATTTTCCGAACCGAATTTGCGGCCCCGTATCTAGGGGCCTCTTGGTGCTAGGAACCCTAAATTTGACGTGCAAACCCAGTGGAACCAACACTACAACATATCCAAAGAAAAAGTACTAAGTGGCCCAGAGATACGGGGCCCCAAAGTCGGGTTGGAAAATGTCATTCTCTGCTGCAGAAAAGTGCTTGACATTTTCCGAACCGACTATCTTTGGATATGTTGTAGTGCTAGTTCGACTAAGTTTGCATACCAAATTTGGGGTTCCTAACAGCAAGTGGCCCGAAGATACAGGGCCCCAAAGTCGGTCAACTGTGTCCATCTGCAGCAATGATATTTCAGGACCCTTTGGGCCCAGAGACTCCAAATTTTGTCTACAGCTAGGGGGCATCTAGGAACCTTTAACTACCAAGTTTGAAGTTCGGGGGAACCTATGGCTGCAAATGGGCACAGTGAGGCTGCAAATGGGCATTGTTGACCCTCTTTTCCACTTACAGTAGCTGCGCATTTCTCACCCTAGGCTTATACTGGAGTCAATACGTTTTTCCATTTTTTGGTGGTAAAATTAGGTGCCTCGGCTTATATTCGGGTCGGCCTATACTGGAGTATATACGGTATTAGTTATGATGACGTTAAAAACCCAGGAAGTCAGCACAGCACAGGGATGGTGGGAGCCCCTCATAATGATAAATTCATCATAACGAAGGTTCGTAATTGTTACGAAAAGTTAACGAACCTAACGAAAATTCGTATTTCGTACGAATCAAAATTTGATTTCGGACACGAATTACGAAATACAAATTAACGGCTATTACGAAACGGAACAAAACAAATTTATTGACGGCGCACACGTCTACTGGCCAATGCTACTGGAAGCTGAAAGTAGACTCCTCTGAAAGTAGTCAGAGATCAGCCGGATGTCTTGTGAATACATGAGGTCAGCCGAATGCTTTGAACTTTCTCAATGAATGCAAAGCTTTCTCTGATTGCATGAGGTGGAGAGTGTGATGTGACGACATTCACAAAGTGCATTTTTTTTATAAGTAGACCCCTACTTTTCTTTATTACATCCTAACACAAGCCAGCAATGTATTGGAGTTCTGTGCTTTTTGCTTTCTTTAGCAATTCAGATCCCATTTTTCTCTGATTGAGTTAAAAAATTGTTTTGCAAAACAGAAATTATAGCTATACGCTCCAGAACTGAAGTTCTGTGCCATGTGAAAATATTTTTGAAATGAAAATCTCTTTTCCGGCCAATTTCATATATCTGCAAAACTGTGCGGCTTGCTGGGTGTTCCGTCATGTCCGTAGAAGAAATCGCTCTCCAAATTTCCGAGAGGTTTGGGTTAGTAGAGCAGCTCTGCCAATGCAATACTTTAAGTTTCTTGTGGAAGACGTACACTTAAGCTTTTTACCTTCTGGAAACTTCTTTTTTTTTTGTTTTTTGGAGTAAAAACATAGAAAGACGAAAAAGTTAGAGCAGGCTTTGATGACCTACAGCCCACCAACTGACAAAGTAATCTAGCTCTCTGTGGGGCCGTATTTGGACCACACTGACCCGGGCACACCTGAGTCATTCATTATACAAGCTCCTGCTCTGCTGTCATGTAATTATATTACAGTGAAAAGGGAGAAGGGGCAAGTAGAACTTTTAAGGTACCAAGTAGACATGTGCAATTAATTTAGTTACGATTCGTTTTCCGTTCAAATTCGTTATATTCGTTCATTCGTTATCGTACGAATGAACAAATGATTTAGTAAAAATTTTAACGAATAACGAATCATCGAATCGAACGAATATGAAAAACAACGAAAATACAAAATAATTAAATAGAAACAACGAAACTACGAAAGAATGAAAATCCGAAAAACGAAAAAAGAAACAACGAAAATCAAAATGAACAAAAAAAATTCGTACATTCGTAACTTGTTTGTTGATTCGTAATTTTCCGTGTCTCTTACAATGGCGCTGCTTAACGTGCTTCGAATGGATTGAACGAAAAAATTTGTACATTCATAACTTTTTTTTTTTTTTTTTTTTTTTAATTTTCCGTGTCTCTTACAATTTAATAATAGCATACACATTACATAAAATTATGAATTATGCTCCGATTACGAATCTACGAAAACAATGTTACGAAAGTACGAATAAATCAATCTTACGAAAGTACGAATGTAACTAAATCTACGAAAATATGAATGCGTCCGAATACAAAATACAAAGAAAATACGAAAATACGAATTTCGAATAAACGAAAATTAGACTAACGGAAAAACGAATCAACGAAAAAATAACTCAACGAAAATACGAACGAGTCTGAATACGAACACAGACGACTTACGAAAATACGAACGAGTCCGAATACAAACACTGACGACTTACGAATTTACGAATCGCTACGAATCAACGGAAACGAACAGAAACTAAACAAAACTAAACAAATTTTTCTATTGTGCACATGTCTAGTACCAAGGATTGAAATAAACAATACATTTAGAAAAATATATATTTTATTTGAAACAACTCTTTAAAATCACAATGAACATTTACAAGGATCCCGTATTAATTATATGTACAACCAATTCTTACTCTACATGTTTCACTCAGATGAGCTTCCTCAGGAGATTTTTTGGAAGTGTCACATGAAGTAAAGTATACTATAAGAGAAACAACATTTGTAAATGATTATACTTGCATTATTACAGTGGTCATAATGCAGCATTTTCACTGATTCAATCACCTCTCTATGAATCAAATAATCCAAAATTAGTGTAGCACAATATAATGTGAATAAAATAATTATATAGATAAAGTATATAAAATTGTGAAAAAAACTTCAAAACACAGCTGTGACCCTTTTTCTTCAATATTCATCTAGTTCAGTGATGGCGAACCTTTGGCAGCCCAGATGTTTTAGTACATTTCCCATGATGCTCAACTACACTGCAGAGTGCATGAGCATCATGGGAAATGTAGTTCCAAAACATATGGGATGCCAAGGTTCGCCATCACCGATTTAGTGTAATGCGTGCCTCCACTCAATAAACCTCACCTCATAAAAAATAAAATAACGCTCATTAACCCTTTCATGACTACGCCTATTTTTGACATTTGGTGTTTACAAGTTAAAATCTGTATTTTTTGCTAGAAAATTACTTAGAACCCCCAAACATTATGTAAATATTTTTAGCAGAGAATCTAGAGAATAAAATGGCGATTGATGCAATATTTTATGTCACACAGTATTTGTGCCAGCGGTCTTTTAAACGCAACTTTTTGGGAAGAAGACACATTCATGAATTAAAAAAAAAATGAAACAGTAAAGTTAGCCCAATTTTTTTGTATACTGTGAAAGATGATATTACGCCAAGTAAATAGATACCAAACATGTCGCGCTTTAAAATTGCACACACTTGTGGAATGGCGACAAACTACGATACCTAAAAATGTCCATAGGCGACATTTAAAAAAAAAATAACGGTTACCAGGTTCGAGTTACAGAGGTGGTCTAGTGCTAGAATTATTGCTCTCACTCTAACGATCGTGGAGATACCTCACCATTTACATATGCGCGACTTCCGTATGCGTTTTCTTTGCTGCATGAGCTCGCGGGGACAATTTTATTATTTTAAATAATTGTGTTTTAAAAAAAATAATTTTTTTATTGCATTTAAACATCCCAGTAATAGGTGGTGACAGTTACTATTTATGAAGGGATCCTAATCTTGTTTTTTTTTTTTTATAAATAACAAACATATTATACTTACCTACTCTGTGTAAGGTTTCATTCAACCCTGAGCATAGCGATTTATTGGCGTTTTTCAGGCATTTTTTTTAAACACTTTAATACCAAGCCCTTTCTGGCACTCCTCTCCTACATGTAAAAACCACGGTGGAAAATTACTCAGATCTCCCAAACATTATATATATATTTTTAGCAGAGACCCTAGGGAATAAAATTCAGGTCGTTGCAACTTTTTATGTCAAACAGTATTTGCGCAGCAATTTTTAAAACACGTTTTTTTGTGGAAAAAAAATGTTTCATGAATTAAAAAAATAAAAATAAAGTTAGCTTATTATGTTGTATAATGTGAAAGATGATTTTACGCCAAGTAAATTTAAAATTGCGCACACTCGTGGAATGGCGCCAAACTTCGGTACTTAAAAATCTCCATAGGTGACTAACATTTTTTACAGGTTACCTGTTTAGCGTTACAGAGGAGCTTGGGCTAGAATTATTGTTCTCGCTCTCGTGTGTGGTTTTAACGCCGTTTACACGTTTACACGTTTGCGGGCGCGACGTACATATGACACTTTCACTTTACATTTTTTTTTGGGTACTTATATTCCTTTTAAGGAGTGTAAACATCTCTTGTAATAGTAATAGGGCATGACAGGTCCTCTTTACACCAAGATCTGTGGTCTCTAAGTCCCGACATCTCTCCTCTAGGCTGGAAAGCCAGAGATCAGGGTGGCGGCTGGGGGGGGGGTGTCCCCTCCCACCGCCTGTAAAAACCATCAAGCGGCACAGTGTAGCTGCACCCATCATCTAGATATCCCCACTCAAAGTCCAGGACATCATATGACGGCTTTGGGCTGGCGTTTTACAGCTTCAGGCGTTTTTTGTTTAGCCTATAGAAAGCAGTAGGGGGAGGAGAGGGAGAGGAAATTAGGGGTGGAGAGCTACTATTTGAGCAGAAAAAGCTTGTAAAAAGCTCTAGTGAGGCATTTCCATTGAAGTCTATGGGGCCAAAAATGCTTATAATCTGCCAAAAAGAAGCTCTTTTTTTTTTTGCAGCGAAAGGCGTTTTGCTTTAGAAGACAGCTCAGATGTAAACAGGGGCCATTGAAATGAATGGGATTTGGCTTGTTGAGCTTTTAGAGCTACAGGCTTCAGGCAGAAAATCGCTTATGTGTGAACCTGAGCAATTTCAAATCGCTGCAAAACGCGGGACGCATTTGCGATGCCATTACTTCTAATGGCACCCCAATCAAACTGCAGATTTGCCATGATTGTCGCACAGTAAATTGCTCTGCAATCGCAGCAAATTGCAATGCGTGACGCTGTCACCAAAAAAAACTGTTTCTTTTTGAACTGTCAGGTGTTAATGGAGCCTAATGATTTTGCACCGAGCAGCGCTGATCCTCCTCTTCTCAGGTCCTTTGCCGGCACTCCTGACCCCTTTCTCCTGCCAAGTTCCCCCCAGCAAGCAGCTGGCTATGGGGGGCACCCAAGCCGAGCTGCTGCTCTGTGTGTCCATTCAGACACGGATCTACGGCTCAGCTCCGTCCTCTCTCTCTCCTCATTGGCTCACTGATTTGATTGACAGCAGTGGGAGCCAATGTCTCAGCCAATCAGGAGGGAGGGATAGCCAAGGCTCTCATGCAACATCGCTGGATCAAGATGAGGCTCGGGTAAGTATTAGGGGGGGGGGGGCTGAGGGAGGCTGCTCCACACAGAAGGTTTTTTTTATCTCAATGCATAGAATGTAGGGGTGCAACGGATCAAAAAACTCACGGATCGGATCGTTCCTCAGATCAGAGTCATGGATCGGATCATTTTTCAGATCAGCAAATAATAATTGAATTTGCAAAAACCTGTGAAAATTCCACTACCATATAGTCCCCACTGTAATATCCACATCATCTCTGCACTGTAATGGACATCTCCCCCACTGTAATATTGGCTGAGTATGGCTGGGTACAGCTGGGTATGGCTGAGCATGGCTGGGTATTGCTGAGTATTGCAGAGTATGGCTGGGTATTGCAGAGTATGGCTGGGTATGGCTGGGTATCACCTGGTATTGCATAGTATTGCAGAGTATGGCTGGGTATGGCTGGGTATGGCTGGGTATTGGCAGGGTACACCAGAGTATTGGCAGGGTACGGCAGAGTATGGCAGGGTACGGCAGAGTATTGGCAGGGTATGGCAGAGTATTGGCAGGGTATTGGCAGGTATTGGCAGAGTATGGAGGGGTGGCTGAGCATGGATGGATGTGACTGCAATTGTCACAGAGCAGCGTTGTGGGCACTACAGATCCAGCCCACAGCGCTGCTGCCATCCGATCTCTCCCCTCCACTGTACAGATCAGTACACAGAGGGGAGAGAGGTTTGTTTACAAGTGATCGCTCTGTCATTTGATGGAGCGATCACATTGTAAACAGCCGCCGGGTGTACCAAGATGGCCGCCGCTCCGGAGCTAGGCCGAAGCCACGGCCTTTCCTAAGGCCAAGGCAGCGGAGCGCTCCACGGATCACGGGGGGTGTACCGATCCGAACAGGATGACCCGTTCGGATCATGGATCAGTGACGATCCATTGCACCCCTAATAGAATGCATTAAGATAAAAAAAAACTTTTGCCTTTACAACCCCTTTAAAAACACTTACAAAAATAGCAAACAGTAAAGCTTCCTAATACTGTGACATTCCCAGCTCACAACATCACACTATAAGATGGCGGTGGCATGACCTTACAGGCTCGGCTCCTCCCTCCTATACGCATTGTGCCCTGTGATTGGGCTTCCTCAGTTGAAGGGTTTTCTATGAATGAATAACATTCAACCTGGAGAGAAAATTGTCTAATAACATTTGATTTGCCATCATTCACACAGACCAAATGTATATGCAGTTTTTTTGACAATTGTTTAAATATAAATACACACCTAGGTAACTGCCAAAAGTGTCATAAGCCTCTTATACAACCCCTAAATTAATGGATTTTGGATTTTGCATACACTTGTGGAATTAATGTCGCAAACACATCCTCTTCAGTTGAAGGAAGTTGCCACCCATACTAGAACAGACACCACACTGGATGCAAGTCAGGCCATATAGGATACAGGTAATACCCAGAGCGGAGAATTTTCCTGGTATTTTGACCTACATTTCTACCTATAAATTCTATTGGATCTACAACATCTTACCCCTTAGGAGCTTTAACTTTTTGCCCATTTGTCATCGGTTGGACATCGGTCTTGATAATACACACACACTAAAATTTCTAGAGGCTCTAATTGGCTTAAAAAGGGTGGGCTCTGGGAAAAGAGCCCTGATTGGACGGGAGGAGAAGCAACTGCCGGGACTCGGGAGGAGACACAGGGGGAAGCCGTCAAATCCACGACCTGGATTAGGGAAAGTGCGGGGCTGGCGGATGGCCTGGCGGGGGGGCCTGGTGGGCAACGGGTGAGTGATGCTCCCCCCAAGCAAATTGAGCACCAGTCGCCACTGCTAGCATCTGTTGACCACCACATGCCAATTATGACAATATATTTCATTAGGAGCAATTCAAGCGAGTGCATCGCCCTAATGTGCACTGCTCTGGAAAAAAAAGTACACCGCATGTAAGCACACTGCAGTGCGCATATACACAAGAGTCAAAACAGTCAGTTGAAGTTTCCTTTACAAAAAAAGTTAAAGTACTGTATTTATTGGCGTATAACCTGCACTTTTTCACCCCGAAAATCGGGTGTAAATAGCGTGTGCGTGTTATATGCCAATACTTCAATTTTAGCTGCCTCGGAGGGGACGAGCGCGGTAAGATTACATACAGTGAGAATCTCCTGTTTACTTAGCGGCCTCTGTAATAGGAAGTCCCGTCTCCTGGGCCACCATTGGACCACTGTTCTGTCTATCATAGGAGATTCTCATTGTATGTAATCTGTTTGCGCTTGTCCCCCTCCCTGTCCCCTCTAGGCTGCAGATGGGCATCGATCAGGCTGCACTGATGGTAATGGTAAGGCTGCTGCATTGATGGCAGTGGTGAGGCTGCAGCATTGATGTGGACTAATGAGGCTGCATTGAAGGCAATTGTGAGGCTGCAGATGGGCACTGACCTTTATTTTGCTTCAAAGTTTGTTATTTAAAATTTAAGTTTTTTTCCTGAAACTTTCCTCCTAAAATTAACGTGCATGTTATTCGCCTGTGCGTGTTATACGCCGATAAATACGGTACATCTTTAAACGCAACGTGCATTTACGGGTGCTCAATGCACACACTGCAATGTGAATAGACCCTTGAAAGTGACCTCATGACTAGTTAAGGAATGCATTAGTGAAATGTAGAGGTTTTATGCATTGCCCTATGTTCTTCAGTCTTAGTTCAACTGTGCACTCCAGAAAACGAATCAATTCCCCACAGGCCAGTTTGCCTCCACGGGGGGAATCATCAGAGAAGGTGAGTCACCCAGCTACATTCTTGGCACAATCTGTAATCTTGCAAATAACCCAAAGAGTATAATGAACATGTTACTCAATTCACCTTTTTAAAAAAAAAAAAATCTCTGTGGCCAATTACCCATACTGCGGCTAATTAGTTTATAACCCCCTGCAAAGACCAAGTGAAGAACAAAGTTCAACCATCGGCAATGACATGCGTCTGCTGAGTGCGATTTTACATTTAAAAACCACGGGAGAGCTATAATCCATGGCACGAGAAAAAAAAAGGAACACTAACAGTTTAATCAAGAACTTTCCCAAGAAAATATTATTTTATATTATTTAATTTTTTCCTTTGAAGCCTAAACTTGATTACATATTCTGGTTGCTGATGAAAGAAAAACAAATGTTTTGCAGACACGGGGAGGTTAGTGTCCCTTTCCAAGCTTTTTTGATAAGTGAAAGACTAAAAAAATCTGAATTCAAATAGAAATGTAGCCAAAACTTTCCTTTTCTAATTTTGGATTGAGCGGGGAAGGGTTAAAGCCTCTAGTCCAAAAGGCTTCTCCATTGGGAAGAAACCATAGTTTTATTGGTCAAAAAATTGTATATTATAAACAGTCAACTCGTTTCCAGGGTTCTCTAATGTCTTTGGGGCTAGGGCAAAAGAGTGATAATAGCATAAGCACTGGAGCGCTGTACAGAACAAAAAAAAGTTCTGGTGGCATACACCTGGTACCACCTGAGTGTTGGTACCCTCCTAAGTATACTACTGGTCATATGGTCATGTTGTGTGCCTGGTCCCAAGTTTTCTATCTTTTGCATTTTAGAGAAGGAGGATCATTCTTTAAATGTCCTAATAGCTCTCTGCATGATATAAACATTTCCCATTGGCTATCCAGTAGCGAAGACCCTCTTCTGCTCCACATGCTGACACCCAGTACCATCCTAAGTACACCAGATGCACCCTAAGTGCTGGCATCCATTGAAGGCTGCACCTTAAGTACCAGCATGCCACTGGTAATGATTATGTGGTGTGCCAGGTCCCAGTTTTCTATCATTTGCATTTCAGAGAAGGAGGGTCTTTCTTTAGATGTCCGCATACATTGTCTTGAAAAAGTATTAATACCCCTTGACATTTCCCACGTTTTGTCATGTTACTGTAGCACCATCTAGGTAGGTAGGTGCTAGCGGTAAGATTTTTGAAGAACAGGTAAATTTAGACAGGCCTGTTTTGATCTGATCTGGGCTGGAAGTGGCTCAGGGTAGCAGCTGGTGACTCACAGGCAGCATCACTGAGACCTCCCTCTACTTTCTAGAGTTTGCTAGAAAGAATGAAGGAGAGGAGGAGTTGCCTGGGGTGTTTTAGGGAGCCCTGACCAATCCCCAACCTGGATTGGCAGGGGGCAGGCCTCCTTAAATACCCAGAGTCAGCCCAGCAGGTGAGGAGGTGTCGGTGGAAGAGCTGGAGTGAGAGGGTGCAGAGGCTGTCGGGGCCTTTGAGGGAGCTGCCCAGTCTGGGGGGGGTGACCTTGGGCCTGGGCGGGACCACTTTTAGGAATGCATGAAGAGGTCCTGGACGGAGGCACAAGAGAGAGCAAGGAGAGGACAGTGAGGGGGGGGGGGGACACTGCTAAGAGAATCCAGGGAGGAGAACTGGTCGCAGCCAGGAGGGCTGGTGAGTGAGACACAGTCAGGAGGACCGGGGAGGCACGCCTGAGAGGACTGGGAGCTTGCAGTCAGAGATGGGTGCAAGACCAGAAGTGCGGACTGTGGTGGAAGGGGCAGTGGAGAGAGGCAGCTGCACTGCAGTCAGGAGGGATGGCAGGGCCTGAAGAGGACTAACTGGGTTCAGTAGCCATTAAGAGGGCAGCTAGCACAAGGAATGGTGGATCAACTTCCAGAAAAATTCAAGCTGACCGTCAGGCACAAGGTACAACTGTGTCAGCTCGCACTATACGTCACCAGCTGAATGAAAAGGGACCCTATGGTAGGAGATCAAGGAGGACCCCACTGCTGACACAGAAACATAAAGAAGCCAGATTAGAGTTTGCCAAAATTTACCTGAGGAAGCCAAAATCCCTTTGGGAGAATGTACTGTGGACAGACAAAACAAAATTACAGCTTTTTGGTAAAGCCCATCATTCTACTGTTTTCAGAAAAAGAAATGAGGCCTTTAAAGAAAAGAATATAGTCCCTACAGTCAAACATGGTGGAGGTTCACTGATGTTTTGGGGTTGCTTTGCTGTTTCAAACACTGGATATTCTGACCGTGTACATGGCATTATCAAATCTGAAAATTACCAAAGAATTCTGGGGTGCAATATAGGGCCAAGTGTCAGAAAGTTGGGCCTCTGTAAGAGGTCTTACAGCAGGACAATGACCCAAAGCAAACGTCACAAAGCACCCAGAAAAGAGAGGGCCGGAACGAGAATGGACCGCAGGGTAATGGTAGTGTAGGGCCGGACATGACAGTGTGTCTAGTGACACACAGGGAGGAAAAAGGGGTGTGGCCAGGCTGGGCTGGCCCTGTAAGCAGCAAGGGGAGCGGCCGTATAAAAGGAGGGGGCGGGACTACAGGCCTCAGTCGGAAGGTGGTAGCACACGAGGAGGCAGTTTTATACACTGCTCCTCGTTTTCTTCCCTTGCAAGATGGCGGCCGGGACCTCGTGAGAGACTACGGACGGAGGCGTCCATCACAAGAAGGGCAGACGAACTACAGGACCGGGCCGCGGCCGTGCGGGCCTGCAACCAACGCAGAGGGACAGCAGGAGGATCGTGGGGACCGGATGTCGGTGGTAGGAACACACGCGGCCGGATCGCTAGGCCGGCGGACATTTATGCTGAAAGGTCAGTCGAGGCCCCTTGTCAGGGAGACCGGGGGCCCACAAGGGGGGGAACACTCGCCCCCCCCCCCCCCCCCTCAGAAAAGAGCCCAGACAGAGCTTTCCAGGGGGCCCAGGGGGCAGCAGGAAGATCGCGTGGGACCGGATGGCGGCTGGAGGGACACACGCGGCCGTGTCGCTAGGCCGGCGGGCAGGGATGTTTAAAAGGCAGAGAAGGCCCCCCCCCCTTTTCAGGGTAACCGGGAGCCCACAGGGGGGAACACTCGCCCCCTCCTTAGCAAAATAACCTAGACAGAGCCTTCCAGGGGGCCCAGGCGGACCGCACGCCGTGGGCTCCATGCGGGAGGCGGGGCCACGGGCCTACACAGCGCCGCATCCCCAGGCTCTAGTAGGGGAGACTCCCAGGACATGAATCCCCGGCAGCTCTGAACGAGCGGGGGGACAGCAGGTGAGAGAAGGACACGGATGGATGCTCCCAGCAGGGATGGATGGATGGAGCAGCGGGCTGGTGCCCCCCCCCCCCCCACAGCAGCAGGTATGAGGGGAAGAAAGACGACAGTAATGAAATACAGGTACAGCCAGAAGGGGGGGTTTCCTACACCCAGGAGTTTTTCAGCTACAACCCCCCCCCCAGCAGCTCTGCACGAGCCGAGGGGGGAGGATGGACAGGGGAACGGGTCGACGGCTGCAGGGAGACTGACCGGCAGCGTGCAAGCACCACAGCGGGTGAGCAGACACCACCAGGCAGTAACAGACGGGTCACAGGGCAGGAGTGGTGCCGGGACCGGCCCATCTGCCTGGGAAGTAGTGGGGCGCATGACATCCAGGGGTCCCTCCGCAGGGGGTCTGCCGTTTTTTATCTCAGCAGGAGGAAGTGAGCAGGTCAGAGGATGAACTGTCGGAGGAAGAGGAAGAGTCCAGTCGCCAGCTCGCATCGGTGGAGATCGGTACATCGGCTGTGGGGAGGGGACTCCCAGACAGGCCGGTAAGTCTAGTCATATTAATGCGTTTACTGTTGCCTTTTACGAAGCTTACTGGGGGGTTGTGTGTGGTGGGGAGGGCAGGGCTGCGCCTCCAGCGCCGCCGAAGGCGGCTGCTGGCCGACCAGTAATCAGGGGGGTGTAGGGGTTAGCACTCTGGTTTAGAAATAATGTGGGTCACTGGTTCAGAACCCCACCAGGACATTAACAGTTCAAGTCCTGGGCTGGGAATGTGGTAGGCAGGGAGCTGGAACACAAGGGGTCCGGGGGTGTATGATTGGAGTTGTCAGGGGGCCTGCGGGCATTTAGTGGTCCGTCTCGGGTACGGTCAATCGCCCTACAGGAAGAAGTGGGGGAGAAGGTGAGTACCACGGGAAAAAAGGGGTCCGCGGATCCGTCTGTTAGAGCCGTCGTCGGGCGGTTGGTGGGTGCAGCGGATGGCGAGGTATGTCGGAGTTGGGGGACCACGAGTCGCCCACATGAAACGGTAGGGAAGGAAGAAAGCGGAAAGGGGAAAGGGGGGAGAATTTCTCCTTATGGCCCTCAGAGAAGTTCATTCATAGACAGAGGTAAAGCCAGTTGATACTAATTAAGACGACGAGGAGAAGAGGAGGTTCCGTTTGTTTATTGGGACTGTTGAGAAATGGGTACCAGTGTTCGCCAAGGTGGCAGAGGTAAGTAAAAAAAAAAAAAAAAAAGCCCCGAGCAAGGTTCGATATGGGTCTCTTACAGGGACGCCGTGGGGAAAACTAATCGAGTACAGGGGCTGACACAGGGCAGTTCGTCCCGCGGTGGGAGCACGTGGACATTAGTCTTTGGTGTAGGCTGATGGCGTTTGCAAAGACGCCAGCGCAGCCATTTTCAGGGGGGGTAGGAGGTGGCCACTCCTCGGGATCACCGGGCGGCAGAAAATGGGGAGTGTGCTGGCAGTGCAACGTGGGATCCTACAAGTTTGAAGTTGGAGTAAGTTAACACGAAGGCTCAAGGTGGAAGAAAGCATACAATCGCTGGGTGAGTCAGAAGAGGAAAACGTACCGGGGAGCCCGGTAACCAGAGGGACGAGTCGGGGGCCGTAAGAAAGTAGGCAGCCGTTCCCAAAGATATACCCCGGACAGTGTTACGGCGGTACTGTCTAATGCAGTTTTCTGATGGGGTTGTTAGGAATTCAATTACCCGCCTATAGTTGTTTCCCCTTTTGGCCAATAACTTGCGGTCGGCGTGACAGCACCCGGAGGTGATGTCTGGAAAATTGGCCATCAAGGTGTGCTGGGTCGCAGGGCAGGGCCTTGTAAGGGTCATACCATTGGTTGCTTTAATGGTGCCCCCGCTAGGGGTGGGGGTTTCACAAAAAGATTTGGATAAGTTCAGTTTGCTACGCCATTTAACTTTCCCCCAAAAAGGGGTAGGTCAACGTTGTCATTGATCCTGAGGCTGGGACGGTATATTACACGTCCTTTGAAGCCACGGTTGAGCGATACGGTCAAGGGGCACTAATGGCAAAATCAGATGTGGAGCCCCTTTTGTTGGCGACTGTCGGTTCGTCCATGCGGGGTTAGGGCGGGGGTGTTGGTGGCAGGAGCAATCTTAAGCTGGGCGGTGGTTGTCCAGGGGTTGTTCTATCCCTGTCAACTGGTGGAAGCAGATAGTTTATTTTAGAAGGGGTGGTTAGGGATATGACAGGCACGAATCCGTCATCCATTCGGGGGATGATTTTCTCTGCGCGGGACATCTTGGTTCCAAGGGTGTGCGATACTGTGGTCCACGTTTCAGCCGGTACAGCGGTTGGGGAAATTGAACTTCGCGGGCGGGATCATTACTATGGGGGAGAATTTTGTCGGTGTAGGACGCCTGCCACGGCGGGGAGAAGGCTCCAGCGCATTTCATCTGTTGGAAGAGGAACACAGGGATAACCCAGGTATGGTATCAATTTTGGGCTGAGTTTCATGGGAAGTGGTTTGGAGGTCGGGCCAGGTGAGCAACTTCAATGTGGAGTTGGTGTCAAACCCTGCAGGATCTATTGGATACGGGACGTACTTCCAGGGACGAAGGGATGTGAGCCGTGGGTGGTGCAGGGTTTTTTCGGTATTTAGTGCTCCGGGGACTGTTTTTCCAGGGTACTTGCGTGGTAATTGTGGGTAGCACTGCCGCAACCTTGAAATTAAGGGGTAACTGTGATGACACGGGGTGGTGCTGGTCAGCAATAGCGTGCCGGCGTTTTTCACGACATGGCATTCGGGGGTGGAGCTGATTGTAATTGAACGGGTTTCTCTATACGGTGCAGGTTCCGGGGGTAGAGAATACAATGGTGTTGTTTATGGGGGGAGTCGTCAGCTCGGCTCTTGGTGGTAATTTGTATGCAGGAACATGGGAGGCAAGCAGTCGGCATCGTCCATAACAATAAAGCTAGAAGGGTTGGCCTTTGTGGTTTCAAAAAAAAAAAAAAGAAAAGGGGGGGGGGTCTTTTGGAAAAAGTTTTTTGGGGGAAAAACAGGCCATTAAAGGATACCGTAAGGATCATAGGACGATGGACAGGAGGCGGACAATTACGTGGAGAAGTGAGTAGTTTAGTGTAACAGTTGGGTTCGGTTGTACCGACTGGTTTGAGAGATGGTCGTTGGCAATGGTTTTTCATTCGCTTTGGGGAGTTGGGTAGCCTGGGAAAAGCGGGGGCAGGATGCTGATGGGTAGAAGAGGTTGTAGTATACGACGGCAGGTTGTTGGTGTTTTGTGATGATGGCTAAAAGGGACACGGTTCTTCGGAAATGTTTGGGGAAGTTGGGGATGGAGAGTTCCGCCTACGCCTCACACTCCTTCCGGATGGGGGCGGCTTACGGAGGCCGCCAGGTTCGGGTCAGGATGAGGTGGATGTGCGACGGATGAAAAAAGGGGAATCTAAGCGATTCCGGGCCTAGAGGGGGCTTCAGTTGGTCTATGTAAAAAAAAAAAAAAAAAAGATATAATACATTTGTATATATATATATATATATATGTATATAGGAGGAGGAGTGCATTTGTTGTTACGGATATCTGCCTGTTTTGGTACCTGGTACCTGTTAAGGGGAGTTAGAATTGGTGCATGTCAATTACACTATGTCAATTCAGAGGGAGGGCTACTACGCCTCATCTGGAAGTTCTGACACTCAGGTGTGTGTTGGGAGGCACGGAAGGGGGACGCGGGACCAGGTGGGAGGCAGTTGGATAATTTTGGGAAGGAAATGACCATACAGTGTTTGGGTAGACCAGGAATGAGGTGGGGCAGGGTGGTCCCAGAGGTTGAGCGAGTTGCAGGGTGGATAGGCCACTTGAGGTAATGGGCAACTAAGGTGGTGGTGTTGACCTGGTAGTGCGGACAGTCAGGGTCCTGATGGCAGACATAAAAGCTGATATGACCGACCTGTGGGTGACATTCCCAGACACGTTGCTGGTATGGTCAGTCTTGGCAAGGGGGGTGGTGGTTTCGTCACAGGGAACTGGAAGACGAACGTGGGCTTTGTATGGGAAAAAAGGTCCACTTAACAGACGTGGGCACTGTCCTTTGGTCTTTAGGTTTGCAGGAGGGGATTCAGTCGGCCCTGCGGGTGTGGAGGTGCCTTCAAGGATGAGGTGTCAACCTTTCAGGCTATGGCGGTGTTTGTTTGTTTGGTCAGTGACGGTAGCAGTTATGGAGGTGGTAAGTGTGTGGGGGGCTCATCATTAGATGGCCCCTCCGGTGTGTGGGGGGCTCATCATTAGATGGCCCCTCCGGTGTGTGGGGGGCTCATCATTAGATGTCCCCTCCGGTGTGTGGGGGGCTCATCATTAGATGGCCCCTCCTGTGGGGGGCTCATCATTAGATGGCCCCTCCGGTGTAGTACATCAAATTTATTTGATGATTACTCGTTGTGCACTGCGGGAAAGGTGTTTGTCTCCGGGCGGTACAGTTGGAGGCCAGTTGGTTACGGTAAAATCCCGCAGTGCCCCCTGGTGGTTTCATATATATATATATCTATACACCGAGAATTATATATATATACGTTTATAGTACTTAGCTCCGTCACTGACCAACAAACAGGGTGTAACTGATTGTTTATGTGTTTATATGTGTTTATCGTTATTGGTATTTATTTCTGAGTTAATTGGAGTTTACATTTAATAAAAGGCCGTTGCGGCCATTTACTCCACAAAGATGGTGTGGCCTCTTATTTTAGGGTTTAAGTAAGGGGGAGGATATGGTTGTATCAGCCTATGGGTATTATCTAGGCTACACTGGTCAAGAGAGGGCCGGAACGAGAATGGACCGCAGGGTAATGGTAGTGTAGGGCCGGACATGACAGTGTGTCTAGTGACACACAGGGAGGAAAAAGGGCTGTGGCCAGGCTGGGCTGGCCCTGTAAGCAGCAAGGGGAGCGGCCGTATAAAAGGAGGGGGCGGGACTACAGGCCTCAGTCGGAAGGTGGCAGCACACGAGGAGGCAGTTTTCCCACCCACCCTCCCTAATGTAAGGTTGGTTTTGGAGGTGTTAATGTTTTTGTTGTCATTTCAGGAGCAGGAACAGAGTTGGCGTCATGACAGCAAGGAGTTGGCGGTGTTTGTTTGTTTGGTCAGTGACGGTAGCAGTTATGGAGGTGGTAAGTGTGTGGGGGCTCATCATTAGATGGCCCCTCCGGTGTGTGGGGGGCTCATCATTAGATGGCCCCTCCGGTGTGTGGGGGGCTCATCATTAGATGGCCCCTCCGGTGTGTGGGGGGCTCATCATTAGATGGCCCCTCCTGTGGGGGGCTCATCATTAGATGGCCCCTCCGGTGTAGTACATCAAATTTATTTGATGATTACTCGTTGTGCACTGCGGGAAAGGTGTTTGTCTCCGGGCGGTACAGTTGGAGGCCAGTTGGTTACGGTAAAATCCCGCAGTGCCCCCTGGTGGTTTCATATATATATATATATATATATACACCGAGAATTATATATATACGTTTATAGTACTTAGCTCCGTCACTGACCAACAAACAGGGTGTAACTGATTGTTTATGTGTTTATATGTGTTTATCGTTATTGGTATTTATTTCTGAGTTAATTGGAGTTTACATTTAATAAAAGGCCGTTGCGGCCATTTACTCCACAAAGATGGTGTGGCCTCTTATTTTAGGGTTTAAGTAAGGGGGAGGATATGGTTGTATCAGCCTATGGGTATTATCTAGGCTACACTGGTCATGGTTTAAGACAAAGTGCTGGAGAGTACTGAACTGGCCAGTAATGAATCCAGATCTAAATCCCATAGACCCATAATCCTACTTGTGGAGAGATCTAAAACCAGCAGTTGGGAAAAATAACCCTTCAAACCTGATAGACCTGGAGCAGTTGGCGAAAGAAGAGTGATCCAAAATTCCAGTAGAGAGGTGTAAGAAAACCCATTGATGGTTACAGGTAGCCATTGATTTCAGTTATTTTTTCAATAATTTTGTCAAGTCCATTTATGGAGTTTTGCGTGTGTCAGAAGTTGGCTTTTTGTTTCTCTGCTTTTTTTGTGTCATACTAATACAAGCAAAAGAAATAAACAAGAGAATGCCCAAACTTTTGTAATTGTAACAACTTTTTGGGCAAAGTGGTGCATTATCTAAGACAAATGCAGGGGTGCCAATATTTTTGTTTCTGGAATGTCTGTGCGGTGTGCCAAATGTTTGTTAATCAAAAGACTATTTATAATTATAACCATAAGAAAGGTAAAAGACTACTACTGTATTTTGTGTCATACTAATACAAGCAAAAGAAATAAACAAGAGAATGCCCAAACTTTTGTAATTGTAACAACTTTTTGGGCAAAGTGGTGCATTATCTAAGACAAATGCAGGGGTGCCAATATTTTTGTTTCTGGAATGTCTGTGCGGTGTGCCAAATGTTTGTTAATCAAAAGACTATTTATAATTATAACCATAAGAAAGGTAAAAGACTACTACTGTATTATCTGCTATAACTACAAGCTTCAAATCTCTACTAGAGGCTTTAAATTGGCTGTAAAAGCAGAAGGCATGAAGGTAAAAAAACCTTCTGCCTGCAGCTTCCCCCCTCTGCCCCGTACACACGATCGCACTTTATGACAACAAAACTGTGGATTTTTGTTTGAGGGTTGCCTTGCATCCACACGGTCACACAAATGTTGGCCAACAATTACAAAGTAGTGACGTACAAGACGTACGGCGAGCCGATAAAAAGGAAGTTCAATAGTCATGAGCTACCCTTTGGGCTCCTTCTGCTAACGTTGTGTTTGGTGAGCATTGATTCTCGAGAATGTGTGGACTTTTGTGCGACGGACTTGTGTACACACGATTGGAAAGTCTGACAACAAATTTTGTTGGCGGAAAATTTGAGAACCTGCTAGCCAACATTTGTTGGCAGAAAGTCCGACAACAAATGTTCTGGAGCATACATACGGTCGGACTTTCCGCCAACAAGCTTACATCCAACATTTTCTGTCGGAAAGTCAGATCATGTGTACGGGGCTTATATATAATATGCCAATGCCTGAAATTATTCTTCACACTGCCTCAACTTGTCATGCAACTTGAGAGTTCAAAGTCGCACCCCATTAACTGCAATGGAACAGTTCTAATTGGTGAGACTCAAGACTCAAGAAAATCCGATCGTGTATACGGGGTATTCTTACCTGAGCCAATCTCGATCCAGCAATGTGCATAAGAGTCGAGGCTCTCTCTTCTTTCTCACACCTCACGGGCTTAGATACAGCAGTGGGAGCTATTGGCTCCTGCTACCACCAATCACAGCTAGTAAGGAGGAAGCGAGGGCGGGGCTGCTCTTGGGATAATGCACTAGGCTGGTGCACCTTTTGTCTTTTTTTTTACAGTTGTACTGAGAACTCTCCTTCAATGATCAGACTGGTGCTGACACTCACCTGCTGCATAGCCTTTCACTGGGAAGACCCAAACGTGCCGTTGCTTCAGTTAGACTATGCCTTTACCGGTGGCACCCGTGCGCATGCACGGGAGTAACATCATCGCAGCTCCAGCCAATCACAGCGCCGGAGCCCGCGATACGTGGAAGTAACTCCAGGAACGATGTCGCCAGCCGGAGCAGTGAACGAGGACCGATGCGGGGGCTTCAATCTAAGGTAAGTAATACATAAGGAGCTAGTATGCTATTCATGGGTTTACAACCACTTTAAGGCCCCTTTCACATGAGTGTTCAGGTCCGCACATACCACTCACTGCCATAATACACTCGGCACCCCTATACTGCATATACTACCCACCGCTATAGTACGCCAGCAGTCTCTGACCCTCTCCTGTACTACGCCTGCAGTCTCTGACCCTCTCCTGTACTACACCTGCAGTCTCTGACCATCTCCTGTAGTATGCCAGCAGTCTCTGACCCTCTCCTGTACAACGCCTGCAGTCTCTGGCCCTCTCCTGTACTACTCTTGCAGTCTCTGACCATCTCCTGTAGTACGCCAGCAGTCTCTGACCCTATCCTGTACAACGCCTGCAGTCTCTGACCCTCTCCTGTACTACACCTGCAGTCTCTGACCCTCTCCTGTACTACTCTTGCAGTCTCTGACCCTCTCCTGTACTATACCTGCAGTCCCTGACCCTCTCCTGTACTACTCTTGCAGTCTCTGACCCTCTCCTGTAGTACGCCTGCAGTCTCTGACCCTCTCTTGCACTACGCCCTGCAGTCTCTGACCCAGTCTTGTAGTATGCCTGCAATCTCTGACCCTCTCCTGTAGTACGCCCACAGTCTCGAACCATCTTCTATAGTACACCTGCAGTCTCTGACCCTCTCTTGTACTACACCCTGCAGTCTCTGACCCAGTCTTATAGTACGCCTGCAGTCTCTGACCCTCTCCTGTATTACGCCCATAGTCTCTGACCCTCTCCTGTGGTACGCCTGCAGTCTCTGACCACCTCCTGTAGTACACCCGCAGTCGCTGACCCATTTCTTCCACTAAGTCTCTGACCGTCTCTTGTACTAACTGCAGTAACCTCTAGCAACCAATCAGTGAGTGTGGACCAGTTCTTCATGTTTACTTAAGTTTTTTGAGATAGGTCTATATGTGTGTTTATTTGTTTTTTGGGATGTTGGGGTGGAGAGCAAAATTGTATGGGAGGGGGCCCAAGAAAATCTCAGACTCTATTTAACCCCAGCCCATTTAAACCACGCCCAATAATTAGCATATTTTTAACTATGCCCATTTTTTGCTACGGTGCATGGAGCATGCCACAAAAAAAGTCTCTTCTTCCACACCCACAAAACAATTGCCCAGCCCCTAATTACCATACTACACTTCCTACACGCTTTCTAGAAAAAAAGTGTCCCTAAAAATGTTTTGGAAATGTTGGCAACTATGCAAAGGTGATAATCAGAAATTTGGAAAAAGTTCCATACAAGAGATTACGTTGCCTTGCCCTGAATATAGAAATGTTTTAATCACATTTCCATTTTTTACACATTTCATACTTACTATTGTTGAATGGTGGAAGTAAAGCCAAGGAAAAAAAAACATGTCACAAAAGAAAACAGTTTCTGATGTCCCACCAAAGACTTTGAGCCGAAACAGGATATTCTTCCCGTTAATAGGAAATGATACGTATCTGCTATAGTACAGAATGACTTCCTGTCCTTTTAATTATACATAGGAAACCATTTAAAGCAAAGAGGAAATTAACTATTTAAAAAACATTAAGAGTTACGTCCTATGTGATCGACTGATTTAACTTCTACTTGCAGGAAATTGCCCATTATTAAATAGTTTCTTTGCAAAAGTTCAGCTATGTGTAGTACAATCAGTAGGACACATAATTATAATGTTGAGGTCTGATAACTTGTGAAAAAGAGACTAAGGAAATGCTTCCTCCTACCTGCAGCAGATTGATGACATCATCTCAGCCTGGACAAAAACACTGACTGGATTTCAAGAGCTGCTTTCTTAAAGCAGTTCTTCACCCTGTTTGAAAAAAATAAATAAAAGTCAGCAGCTACAAATACAATAGCTGCTGACTTTTAATAAAAGAACACGCACCAGTCCAGAGGTCCAGTGCTGTCCCCATCCAGACTGATTCTTTGCCGGTCTTTGGGTCTCCGGCGCCGACTGAGCATGCAGGACTTGCACTGCACATTGTGAATGGTCCGGCAGCCTTTTGGAACCTGTGATGTGCCTCAGAAGGTTGCGGGCAGGGAGGAGAACTTCAGTCCCAACGATCCAACCGGAAGTGGGAGCGGGTACCCGAAAAGAACAGTTACCCACCCCCCTTCAAAAAGAAAAGAAGGGCCAAAAATAAAAGAGTGGGGGGGGGGGGCTGGTGGCATAAAGCAGAATCTCCCCTTTAGGGTGAGGTTCTGCTTTAACAATAAAAAGTGGAACTTTGAGACATTACATTTTCACGTTTTGAGTTCTGCCTGAATGCTGGCCTTTTCTTTCCATAACTTCCTGCACTCCCTGCATGCTTTGCAGCTTCTCCTCTGCTGTTTACTTCCATTTTTTAAAGGACTACATATCCAATGGTACCTTGCTGCTTGTAAGAAGTGATTCCTGTACTGACTCCGCCTCCTGAAACTCCTCCCCTCAGCTCCTCTGTAAATCAGAAGGCAGACTCTGTGAAATGTGTGACACGGCAGTGCCTACCCACAGGGTATAGTGACTACGTGTCACAGAATTCGAGGAAGTACATTTGTGGGGATCTTCACAGAGTAAGTTTACAAACTTCAAGATTGTTCAGAATATTAGGAGCTAGAAATAATGAAAATACAATGTGGAAAGTAATATATGATATTACATTTTTACTTAAGATACACTCTAATGCCGCGTACACATGGTTGGATTTTCCCACAACAAATGTTCGATGTGAGCTTGTTGTCGGAAAATCCAACCGTGTGTAGGCTCCATTGTACATTTGTCGTCGGAATTTCCGACAAACAAAATTTGAGATCTGGATCTCAAATTTTCCGACAACAAAATCCGTTCTCCTAAATTCCGATCGTGTGTACACAATTCTGATGCACAAAGTTCCACGCATGCTCTGAATCAATTACGACACGGAAGCGCTCGGTCTGGTAAAACTAGCGTTCATAATGGATGAATAGCACATTCATCACGCTGCTATTTTTTTAATCTTAAATGCAGCGCATTCTCTTCATCTTTATAATGCTAGAATAATGAAGTTGTTTTGCTACTGATATTTACACAGAGTTCTGACAACCTGATTTCTTTATTATTTCTTTATTATTTCTCGTGATCTCATGAATATTTTTTTATTTTTTTGTCAGATCTCTATAATAATGCTTAGAATTTTTGTTTATAGTGTTTTTTTTTTTTTTTATCCAGATCTCCTATTTTTTTTTTTATAGTGATCTCCATAATTTTTTCTTTTTTCTGTCAAGTTGCCACAACACCATTATTATCTTGTATTTTTAACCTCAAGGCGATTGGTTGGTGTTGGTGTCCTTTATTAATTTGACATTATATTTTTGAAATGTACCTGCCTTCTCACAAACAAACTGTCCTTTTTCAAGTAAAACACATAGGCAAGTATTTGTGAAAAATAAATAGCCGTTTATTATGGGTCATAAAAAAAGAAAGAGGAAGGCAACACTGGAGAAACTGGTGAAATTTGCGAAGCCTTTGTACCCCAGGGCAGACATCAAATATTTTACAGTCAAAATTGGTGGCCTGAGGAGTCCTTATAATAGTGAGCACAATCTGGTCCAGGACTTCAAGAGATCAGGAACAGCAGCGGATGACATATCTGTCCCCAGACTGTGGTCTTACAGCAGCCTGTGTCTTTTGTCAGACCAGAATGAACCCAGGCCATCACTCTCTTGTTTTCCTTCCATGCTTGCTTCCAGGCTGTGGCTCTGGTGTTGGAGTTGTGGCAGGAGGTGGAGGAGGAGGACCATGGTTGAACTCACAAATGTAGCTTTGGCTTGTGAGTTCGCCCCTCAACCCCTTATTTAGGGCTTGTAACATAACTTCCTCACATAAGAGGCATTGGTCCTCCTCCATTTCCTGCATTTTGCAGGCTGCCATGTAGGCATAGTCCTCTTGATGATTGGGGGGAGGGGGGTTCTGAGGGCCGCTGTCACGTACCTGGTGGTGCGAGCCCGAGCTTGCAGAGAGAGACCTCCCTTGCGTCTCCCACTCCTGGTTCCCTGGTAGGGTGACAGGAGACCCAGGAGTAAGGAGGAGCATGGGTGCCTGGCAGGATCAACAGACCGGTGGAGTGACACAGGGTCAACTCAGCGGACAAGGTGGGTAACTGGATCAGCACAGCAGACTGGATAGCAGAGCAGGCTGGATCTGGATAGACAGGCAGGATCAGCACAGCAGACTGGATAGCAGAGCAGACTGGATCTGGAGGGACAGGCAGGATCAGCACAGCAGACTGGATAGCAGAGCAGGCTGGATCTGGATGGACAGGCAGGATTAGCACAGCAGACTGGATAGCAGAGCAGGCTGGATCTGGATGGACAGGCAGGATCAGCACAGCAGACTGGATAGCAGAGCTGGCTGGAACTGGATGGACAGGCAGGATCAGCACAGCAGACTGGATAGCAGAGCAGGCTGGAACTGGATGGACAGGCAGGATCAGCACGGCAGACTGGATAGCAGAGCAGGCTGGATCTGGATGGACAGGCAGGAACAGCACAGCGGACCGGATAGCAGAGCAGGCTGGAACTGGATGGACAGGCAGGATCAGCACAGCAGACTGGATAGCAGAGCAGGCTGGATCTGGATGGACAGGCAGGATCAGCACAGCAGACTGGATAGCAGAGCAGGCTGGAACTGGATGGACAGGCAGGATCAGCACAGCAGACTGGATAGCAGAGCAGGCTGGATCTGGATGGACAGGCAGGATCAGCACAGCAGACTGGATAGCAGAGCAGGCTGGATCTGGATGGACAGGCAGGATCAGCACAGCAGACTGGATAGCAGAGCAGGCTGGATCTGGATGGACAGGCAGGATCAGCACAGCAGGCTGGATAGCAGAGCAGGCTGGATCTGGATGGACAGGCAGGATCAGCACAGCAGACTGGATAGCAGAGCAGGTCGGATCAGTACAGGTAAGCTGGTTCAGCAAAGCAGACAGGAACTCAGAGCAGGCCGGATCAGTACAGGTAAGCTGGTTCAGCAAAGCAGACAGGAACTCAGAGCAGGCCGGATCAGTACAGGTAATCTGGTTCAGCAGAGCAGACCGGATCAGTACAGGTAAGCTGGTTCAGCAAAGCAAACAGGGTTTCAGAGCAGACTAGATCAGTACAGGTAAGCTGGGTCATCAGAACAGGCCAGGTCAGATATCAGGCTGGCAGCAAGGTACAAGAGGATTAAGCAGAAGGATGGTCACAAACAAGCCAAGGTCGGGTGCAGGCGGATAGGTGA
Organism: Lithobates sylvaticus; assembly: GCA_028564925.1. Lineage (NCBI taxonomy): Eukaryota > Metazoa > Chordata > Amphibia > Anura > Ranidae > Lithobates > Lithobates sylvaticus. The sequence goes on from CM053028.1 coordinate 65,521,352, forward strand.
ATGGTCACAGGCAGGCCGGGTCAATACAGGACAGAGGAATCAGGATCAGGTTACTATCACCACAACGCTGTAGAGCAGACAGCGTGGACCGTCTGCTCTGGCTGGATTTAAATAGGCTACCTGGCGCCAACAAGAGCGCGCACCTGTCTACCTGTGCGCGTGCCCGTGCGCAGCCGCACACGTGCACGCGCACCGGCGCGCATGCGCAGTGGCGCCCGTGGGCCAGGGTTCAGGTTTCTGACCGGATTTTCATGACAGCCGCAGTAGCCTTCCGAAATAGGCCAAGTGCTGCCTCCTTCAGGTTACTCCTCTTCCTGGGACTTTTTTTTTGGAAGGCGGAGGGGAGGGACCTGGGATTCGGGCAGGCTACTGGGCCCGGCCACCTCCTGGCTGAGACTTTCCTGTGTATGAAAAAGGAACATAGTTTTAGTTTTTGGTTCATCAATCACACACAATTTTCAGCTCATGACCGTTGCAAATGTAATGTTAATAAATAGAAAAGACTATCATTCTGACCCCAGCATTTTTCATTCTTGTCCCAATCATTTGTGGCCACTACTGTCTATTGATATGTAAAACACTTTGTAAAATCAGAAATGACTGATCAATAATAACATCTAGTTAACATCATTAATTATTTGACTAGAAATATGTTGAACAATGCTATACCTGGCTCAAGCTGGGCTCCTCCACTTCTTCCTGGGTGGAGTGCTGGCCTAGGTTCAGTCTGGCCTGCCAGAAAATGCAGTCTATCATAGTACCACAGCCTGGGTACATAAATGTCATCTGCTGCAACTCCAGATCTCTGGGAATCCTGGACCTTCTGTGCTCCCTATTATAAGTGCTCCTCATGCCACAAATTAGGGCCTTCAAATAGGGGATGTCTGCAGTGGGGATCTGAGACTTCACTAATTCCAAAAATTGATCCAGCGCTGCCTGCCTCTTTCTTTTATTGTTATATATGTTATATTTTCCCTGTACATATAAAGGAATATGGGGAAAAAGTCCTCATCATTGAATAGATCCATTTTCTCTGCAAGACACAACACAAGACAAACCCTAATGTCAGGCTAAACTCTGCTAATCTTGTCCCAATATAGGCCTCAATCTATAAGCAGTATAGGCCACTGATGCACCAAGTTAAAATTGTACCTTCGTTCTAATGATCTGTGCTTCCGATACTCCTTCCTCTGCTCACAGATCGTACGTAGACGCACGCGTGTTACGCTTTATATACACTGCGCATTACTATTTCTCGCATCAAAGATCTGTGTGCTAAGTATACCTTTTTTTTATTCACATAGAGGAAAAAAGACTTGGGACGTCTGAGGTCACCAGGGACCTCCTAAAGAAAAGGAAATCCCTGCACCACAACCAGAAGATGTGGAGAAAGGAGAGGTTTACGAAGTGGGCGAAATAGTGACCACAACAGGCGAGTGTCTGAGACCACAGCTTCAGGTAATAGATGTATGCCTGCATATTTATAATACATGTTGTGTTTTTTTTTATTTTAGGTGATGTGGATGTTGTGGAAGAAGAATCTAATTTCACAAGTGCAAGTGCACACGTCCTCATCGGGGAGATCATGGTCTGCAATCGTGATTTACAGAAGATCAAGGAAGACATCAATGATGTGAAAAAAAGACTCAAAAACATCATTAATGTTTTAGGCAGAATCTAAAACACCCCAAAATTCTTCTAGTTTGTTTGTATTTTTTGTATTTTCACACATTTTAAATATTTTTTAGAAAATTTTGAAAGATGCACACAGTGTGTCAACATGTGCTATCTGCCATCACAGGATATTAAGGTACACGTTTTGGGTGTGCAACCCCTTCCTCGCAACTAAAGTAGATGAGAGGAAGTGGTTGCACCCCCGAAACACGTCCATTGATCCCCCATGATGGGAGCTAGCACATGTTGACTTTAGGCATGGAATCAGGAGGGAAATCCCCATTTGGAGACTCAATTTGTATGTCTCTTCAAAATTTGGCTTTCACGGTGGTGACGTCACCCCATCTGATGAAGGCAATATCAACACAGTTTGGACATACTAATGTCTGATATTGCCTTCAATTTGTCAAAGTTGAAATTTGTAAGTTCCTGAGTTGTGTATTGTTTTATGGGTTTAAACATGCCTGTTTTTAACACAAAAAAGGCTATTTGTACAGTCAAAAAGAAAAATGTTATTACTAAAATATGTTGGTTCGGTCAAAAAACATTTTCTAATGCACATGTGAATGTGCACAGAGTAAAACGTTTCTACTCAACAATGTGTGGCTTCTATGCCCAAGATCATTTTTTGGACTAAGTTGGTGTTTACAATGAAATGGGGATTATTTACTAATCCACTTTGCACTACAAGTGCACTTTCAGTGTAGTTTCATGTGCACTTTTGCAGTGCGCTTGTAGTGCAAAGTGGATTTTCCTTTAGTAAATAACTCCCACAGTGCTTTATAATTTGACACAATCATGCCATTTTCGTGACTCACCTAAATTCATTCATGGTGCTGAAAATGATGAATATTTTTATCAGTAATGCATTACATACATTAACAACAAAAACAAGGTGTGTGTGTAGCAGACCCACAACATAATAATATTTCGCTGAAGAAGAGATTGTCACCTCATGTATCAAATAAATTGCACTATTGAAGAAAATGGCCAAAAAGAAAAGCCTATTGGAGAACCTAGGAAACAGCTAAAAGAAACACAAGCAGTAAATCAAAGGAAATCTTATTTCAGTTTAACTAAAATATTTATTTTTAAAAAATTTCTTAAACATTTTCTGGCATATCAATGGCCCCCCTACCCGCAAAGTACTCGACATACTTCTGTCTTACTTCACGGGCGCTTTAGGGGGGGGGCTAGCCAGGACGGCCAGCTTCAAGCACCATCAAGGTTTCTTGTTGAAGTCCGGCCTCAGGCCCAACTGAGGCAACATAGTTCTGGCTCTGGCCAGCCAGTAGTTAAAAACCCTCTGGTCCAGGGTGAGGGTCCTCATGGCTTTAAAATGGTCGGCTCGTCAGAACGAACTAACAGAAAGCACTGAAAAACAGAAAGGCCTGAGAAGAGCGAGCTGAAAATCAGAAACGAGCGGACAAGAACGCACTGCAAATCAAATACGTACTATAAAATCCGCACTGAAAAACAAATGCGAACTGACTGCACTCACTGAAAACCAGGTATGAACCCACAAGTACAAACTGAAGATCAGTAACAATCAGAAAAGCACGAGGCTGAAAAGCGCGAATCGTCTCTCACCAAACTTCTACTAACACGAGATTAGCAGAAGGAGCCCAAAGGGTGGCGCACTTGGTATTGAACTTCCCTTTTCTAGTGCCTTCGTACATCACCGCGTTCTTGATGTTCAAAATTTTCGACAAGATTTGTGTGACCGTGTGTATGCAAGACAAATTTGAGCCAACATCCGTCGGAAAAAAAACATGGATTTTGTTGTCGGAATTTGCGATCGTGTGTACGCAGCATAAGGCTCGGTTCACACAGCCGCAACTTGGGATCCGACTTATGATACCCCAAGTTGTGTGACATGTGAAATCCAATGTATGTCAATGAGAGATGTCCTAATTAGCACTACTGATGTCACTCCGAATTTAGAAAAGGTTCCTGTATGACTTCAAGGCAACTTCTATCCAATTTCTATTCTATACTTTTATCAAAGTAGTACTTAAGATGCCAGGAAGTCTCCTGGCAAAGTCACATGACTTTCAGGTTGTGGCAGTGTGAGCCGAGCCTAAATGTAGTTACCGAGAGGTCCACTTTAAATATAATAACTAATCAACAGGAAGTGTGTAAAATCTCTCCAAATGGGGAAAATTCTCTGCCCTGTACACACGATCGGACATTCTGACAACAAAATCCCATGTTTTTTTTCCGACGGATGTTGGCTAAAACTTGTCTTGCATACACACGGTTGCATAAAGTTGGTCGGAAATTCCTGAACGTCTAGAAAGCGGTGACATACAACACGTATGACGAGCCAAGAAAAATGAAGTTCAATAGCCAGTTCTGCTCTTCTGCTTGATTTGGAGCATGCGTGGCACTTTGTGCGTCGGAATTGTCTACACACAATCCAGATCTCAAATTTTGTGCAATGGAAATTCCGAAGGAAACTGTCCGATGGAGCCTACACACGGTCGAAATTTCCGACAACAAGCTCTGATCGCACATTTACCGTCGGAAAGTCTGACCGTGTGTATGCGGCATTAGTTGTCATAGCCACAAGTGCCTTCATTGGATGATTTCCATCTGTTTCTGTTATGGCGACAACTCAAAATTTGGGATTTTCCCTTCACCTTCAGTTTGCTTTGAGTTGCTTACCCTTCCCTACTTTATCCAAAACAAAACAAAAAATCACGCACTTTAGATACACTATAAGGTATTAAAAATGCAAGCTTTGGGAACTGCTAGGTTCCTAATGCTCAAGAAAGGACCCTAATCATGGGTCCCTAAAGCTTGCATCTTTAAAAGTGAACTCCAGGCAGATATAAAGACACAAATTAGTGCAGGTCCGTAATCTTTAGTATATCATAAATGTATGTTTTACATGCAAGCTCTGTAATTACCAGAATGACTTGGTACCAGTGGAGAAGAGGAGGGAGAAGCAGCACAAGGAGCCAGTCAGGTGCATTGCAGCAAAAGGAGCAGGCTGATAGAAGGAGAGTACAGAGTCACAGAGAGGGGAGCTCATCAATGTTCTGCTTCTCCTTTAACTGTCTAGTCACAGGTTGGGGATGCGAAAGGGACCTGTAAGCATCACCATACACATTACAATCTGATCATACAATCTTTGTACAGTCAACCCTAAGGGCTGGTTCACACTAGTGCGATGCATTGCTGTGCAGATCACATGCGATGTCTGTGCGATGCAAAAAAATTGTATGGCTGAATTTGCATCGCATTCAGACCAAACTCGTGCAGGATCATTTTTTGGTCCGCACCAGAGTGAACACCCATGCGATCCGATTCTGCAAATCACGCTGCGTTATGCAAACTGATTGTGATGTGTCATTAACTTAACATACACTCAGTTTACATGAACAGGTTTGTGATTTAGATGCAGTGTGAATTTGCATCGAATTCGCTGTGAATTTGCGCCGCATCTAGTGCGAACTGGCCCTAAATCTACTAAATGTAATATGAGGATCTACCTAATCTACTCAATCAATTTTTATCCAATCAGGCAGACTTTTACTACAATACTTGTTGATAAATCTAAAGGGGAATGTACAATCACGTTTGGTAAGCTTAAAGGGTTAGTTCACCTTTACCACAAAACTACATGCAGATAATGGGCGTCTGTAGATAAAAAGAAACGGTGCAGCTCTGACTAAAGTTGAATAAAGCCCTTGCTATAGGTGTAGGCAAAGTGTAGGTTGCTAAGTACTCCCAAAACATTGCTAAGTGAGGCCTAGTCATCACTGCTCACCCCCCATCACAGGAGTGAGCTCTCAAATGCTGAGCTCAGCGCTACTGCATCGGTGGAAAGAGTATGTGAAGGGGTTTGAATCAGAGAAAGAGCTCACTCCTGTGATGGTGGAGGTGAGCGGTGATGACTAGGCCTCACTTAGCAATGCCCTGGGAGTATTCCAGTCAGGCTTCATGAGGTATGTAAATGGCCTACACCTATAGCAAGGGCTTTATTCAACTTTAGTCAGAGCTGCACGGTTTGTCTTTACCTACAGACATCCCTTACCTGCATAGGCAGTTTTTTTTTTTTGTAAAGGTGAACTATCCTTTTAAAGTGTTACTAAACCCAGGACCCTGCATTCACTATATGTGGTCTCCCACAGTACACAGAACATGGAAACGCAATTATTTTAGTAAATATAAACTGCTAAAAACCTTTTATCATCAGCAGTATATAGCAGTCTAGTGACTTCTATCTGTGTCTGGTTAACGTAGTTTGTAGGAAGAGTTTCCATTCTCTTCTGACTCTCCTCTGATGCTGCAGGACCCCTGACCCTCTGTCTGGGCAGTGTTGATTGGCCCTGTGCTGATCACATGCACGCTCACAAGAAGAAAAAAACTAGCAATACACACCAAACTGAGCATGTGCAGAGTGACTCCAAAGGTTTCTTTCTTATCAGGAGATGGATTGGGGACAGTGGAAAAGGGGGAGGATCAGAGAAGACAGGATCAAACAGCCTTTTTACACAATGTGGAGAATAAACCCCTTAGGTCCCACAGTGAGTATAACAAGCATGCTTTACTGCATACAGACTGATTTTACTGTTGTTGGTTTAGTAACACTTGAAGTGCCAGAGATAAAGATCAGCCTTCCCTGCTTGGTACGGCTGTGCTGTGTGACAAAGCTGTGTAAATTTAGGGACATGGTGGGCAGAAATATTAATCCCAGGTATGTATTTCATCTATTTATTTAGCCGTTTGCCTCGAATCCGGCTTTAATAATAAACTTTAGCCAATAAAGGATACGCTTTCCACGAGGAGGTCAGTAATAGCAGCATGCGTGTTGGTCTCACGACAAGTTGCCTAAAGAAAAAAATGCAACTAAAAAAGCAGCGACTACCTTTTTTTTTTTTTTAGACATAAGCACTAGAAAGCTCTCCATGGAATAAATGTCTATTTTATTTGTTATATACACAGTATTTCCATCAGCTATTACACATTCCTGTATCTGCAGAGGGAAAAACCTTTCTACAAAGCAGGTGGAAATTTCTAAGATAAATATACGGATTTTCCACTAAATACATACGAAAAAATGTACCACTTGCATGCACCTTATGCTGAAAGAAGATAAATTCCTCTTCCATACATCTGCCACTCGTGACTAATGGTCATTTATAACTCCTGAAATAAAAACATCTCGGATGTTCTTTGAAGTGTTCCAGTTCAAGAAAAAGACTGTTTTCTCAAGTAACTTAGCAGTTCGGTTTTACTGAAAAGCTGGTTTGTCGTTTCCAGTTTCAATTTTTCTTTTTTTTCCCTCAGATCAACTAAATGATCCGCTATCTGAACCCGTATTTACAGATCTGGTCTATCATGGGGAGATAGAATATACACTACAGAAGGTAGCAGAAAGTTTCACACCAGATGTGTGAAAAGGTCACAGTTCTTGCTCATTTAACTTTCCAAAGTATTCACCAACTTCTGTTCAAAGTTGTGGGAAACATGGGAAAATTGCACCCCGTAGAAGCACATTTTTTGCTGTATATTTTTGTACGTGGGATGAGAACTGCACTTTTTCTTTTTTACTATTTACAGGGCGAGTGTTCATATACTGTAGAACTTTCATATTTGTCCTGAGGAATGAGATTTCTCCAAGTGGAAGCACTTTCTTTACCCCTTCAATACTGGGCACTTTCACCTCCTTCCTGCCCAGGCCATGCAATGTTGACCCAAATTAAATTTTTATCATTTTTTTAAGACTGCACTGATGAGGCTGGACTAAAGAGGCTGCACTGACGGGCACTGATAGGCTGCACTGATGGGCACTGATAGGCTGCACTGATGAGGCAGCACTAATGGGCACTGATAGGCGGCACTGATAAGGAGGCACTGACAGGCATCACTGATGGGCAGCCTTTATGGGCACTGATGAGCACTGATAGGCAGCACTGATGGGCACTGATAGGCGGCACTAATGGGGACTGATAGATGACACTGATGAGGAGGCACTGACAGGCACAGGGCCGTCTTTACCGCAGGGCAAAATAGGGCAGCTGCCCCGGGCCCCCAGTCATTGTTGTGGGGCCCAAAGCAGCTGCCCTTTTGTCAGAAACCATGAAATCAGACCGAGACAGAAGTACAGTTAAATCACACTTGTTTAATAATAAAAGTAAAAAGAACAAACGTAGTCAAAACATAGCCAAAGTTCAGTAACCGGAATGGATAGTCAGCCAAGCCAGAGGTCAGGTATCAACAGATGAAACAGCAAGCAGGATCTGGAGCCAGAAGGGATGTCAGCAAAGCAATTCTTTAAACAGGAACACAGGAGATCGTCTGTGATGTTGCCCAAGGCGAAGGCAGAGATCCACTGGGCTGAACGGCTTAAGTAGGCAGGACTGACGAGCAGGATATCATTAACAGCTGAGTAACTGTGGAGAGAGATGGGAGCTGGCAATTAGCCGACAGCTGAGCGGCCAGCTCAGAGAAGGAAGGGCTGAGCCCTAGCCCTGACACCTTTCAGCCTGCACTGCCCGCAAATAGCTGATAAGTCAATTCGGGAGGGCACAAGAAAATGTTTGCCCATTGGCACTGATTGGCATCACTGGTGGGCATGATTGGCATCACTGATAGGTACAGGTGGACATCACTGTGGGCAGGCTGATTGAAGGGAAGTGACACACCCCCTTTACACATCACACAGGAACTGAGCTGAGGCTGCCAATCAGCTGGAGATACCTCCCCAGTCTCCTTTTTTCTCTTGGTGTCAGGAAAACTTGTCAGAAGCGATTAATGCTGATAGCAGAGGCTGCACCCCTTGAAATTTTTCACATCATGTTACAACCAAAAAGACCAACACTGGTATTCAGCCCCCTCTGAGTCAAAACTTTGTAGAACCCCCTTTCTCTGCAATTACAGCTGCAAGTCTTTATGGGAATGTCTCTACCAGCTTTGCACAACTAGAGAGTGACATTTGTGCCCATTCTTCTTTGCAAAGTAGCTCAAGCTCTGTCAGATTGGATTGAACAGCAAATGGGACTTCCTATGGCTTTCTTTCAACAATGGCTTCCTTCTTGCCACTCTTCCATAAAGGCCATATTTGTGGAGTGCACAACTAATAGTTGTCCTGTGGACAGATTCTCCCACATGAACTGTGGATCTCTACAGCTCCTCCAGAGTTACCATGGGGATCTTGGCTGCTTCTCTGAATAATGCTCTCCTTGCCCGGCCTGTTAGTTTAGGTGGATGGCCATATCTTAGTATGTTTGCAGCTGTGCCATACTCTTTCCATTTTCGGATGATGAATTAAACAGTTCTCCGTGAGATGTTCAAAGCTTGGGATATTTTTTTATGCCCTAACCCTGCTTTAAACTTCTCCACAACTTTATTTGTATTTGTAAAAAAATTTGAAAACCATTTATCATTTTCCACCAAAGCTTAAGTTTACCGGTATCCTCACTTTTTTTTCCTAGCTCTGTGTTCCTTGTTTCTATGGTGTCTTGTTTTTTTTTTCCTCCTTCAGAGCCGCATCAATGTACATCATTTCCTGTGGCGCCTCTGCTCCTGGGAGGTGTGTGTCATCATTCCCAGGAGTCAGTGGGCATCCCCGCTTGTTTGTATTGCGCTACGCCCAGTGTGCAATGCGCATGCACGAGATCGGGAGGTACAAGCTGGGTAGCCAGCAGCACTATTTTACGGAAAACGGTCCTAGTGGGCTTCACATGCCCACAATCAAGATGGAAGCACTCAAGAAGGAGAAAACAAAAGTTAGTTTAAAAAAAAGTACTAGAACGGCGGATTTTGTAACAACAGGCCTTTACAGAATGTAATTATTAACAGCAGAACGGGTGCCTAAAAAAATATGTGGGTGGAACTCTGCTTTAAGAAATACTTTGGGCTGTCTGGTTTCCAAAATGTGGTCCTTTTGTGGGTGTTTTTTCTATCCTGGTACTTCAGAGCCTCAATAAATGTAGGTAGTCAGGAAATCAGATGCATTATTTATGCCCCTTGAAAGCCTGAAAGTCCCCCATGGATTTTGGGCTCCTCTATGTGCCTAGGCAGCGAAGTCCCACACATGTGGAATCCCCATACTTTGGAGGAGTTGAAGAATATGTTTTTGAGTATAATTGTAAGTATCCTCATGCTATGTGAGTATGTGAGAAATAACTTGTTAAAATTGGTTGAACTAGATGGACTTCTTTTTTCAACCAGACTTATGCCCCGTACACACGGACAATGTTGTCGGAAATTTCGACCGTGTGTAGGCTCCATCAGACTTTTTCCGTCGGATTTTCCGACGGACAAAGTTTTATCTCCCTCCTGCTCTCAAATTTTCCGACAACAAAGTCCTATCGGACTTTTTCCGATCGTGTGTAGCGAATTCTGACGGACAAAGTGCCACGCATGCTCAGATCACATTACAAGACCAAAGCTATTGGCTACTAGCCTCTACGTAGTCCCGTCGTAGGCAACAAACGTCACCACATTCAGAATGATCGGATTTTCCGACAACTTTGTCCGACCGTGTGTATGCAACACCAGTGTCAGAAAAAATCAGATTTTCCGACCGTGTGTACGGGGCATAACTATATTGTAAAATGACAACTTTGTGAAATAAAATCAAATTTTAATGACTTTTTTAATTTTCCAAAAAATTGTAGCAAAAAATGTGAAAAAAAACTCACCATGCTTCTCCTCCACTTTCCCAAAAGGGGTAATTTTGGGGGTATTTGTACCGACCTGGCAGTTTAAAGCATCTAGAAATTAAATAGGCAGTCAGTACATCAGGGCTAGGTAATAACTGGCTTTGAAAAAGCATTTGGTGCACACAACGTGGACTTATATCCATTGTGGCTACTATGGAACAAATATTTCAATGAATGTTTTCCCTGCCTGGAATTAAGTTTTAAGTACAGTTGGTTTTACTTCCACAACTGTTGACTGAGGAAATGGAAAGGGCCAGGAAGTGGAAAAAGAAGAAAGTCATTTTTCTCTGCTTTCCATGGCTGGCTCCTGTGATTTATCCACTGACCTTGAGTTCACTTGGGATATATTTAGCAATGCTCACTTCATGACGCCTTTTGGATGACAGATCATAGGACAGTTCTACGATCACGATAACACAAAGATGATTTATTACCAGTGATGGCAGAAAATTCTTGTGCTAGAAAGGCGACCCACCATGTACTCTGCAAACAGAATACAGTAACCGGATCTAGACTTTAGAAGACGAACAACTTTCTGGGATGGTAATTAATCATCATTAAACTCAGTATGGGTCCATACAGTATTTTCCCACTAAACAATACAAGGCCTTAACTGCTATCTATATATAAACTGAGCTGAGTTATGTAAACTCAGCTGGTAACACTCACATTAAGGGATGAGAATTAAACAAGCTCAGTGTAGTAGCTGTGTTATGTTAAGGAAGGACTCTGGCCCAATAAAAGTGCAGAATTTGTGTTAATGTTGAATTCCAGGCAGACATAAAAGAAACAAATTAAAGTAGTTTTAAACCTCTGAAATGAAAAATGAGCAAAGCATATCACTCTATCGTGTGTACAAGCCTCCATCCAAATCACCTAGTGTGGTCCCTACATGCTCTCTCTTCCCTCTGCTATATGCATGAGTCACGTGTGACAGTCTATGCTGACACCACAGAATCCGAGATGACATCCCCCAATCCCCAGCACACAGAAGGTGATTGACCGTATTAGCTGTGCATGTTTCCCTATGTGACTTTGTAGAGGGTGGTGTGTCCTTTCCTGAGGTTGCACTCAGCTCCCTGATCTGTGTATGAAATCAGATCTCCTCCACCTGCCTGCTAGAGTTTAGAGATGCTTTTTAAAATGTGTGCTTTAGTAGGCTGTAGAGAAGAGAGGGCTGCAGATAAACAAGTACGACTTATGTAGGAGGATTTGTTTCATTTGAGGCTAGTCACTTCAGTGGGTATACTGTATGTAAAGAGGAGTTCCCCTTAAAAAAAAAAAAAATTAAAGTCAGCAGCTACAAATACAGCAGCTGCTGACTTTTAATAATTGGACACTTACCTGTTCCAGGGTCCAGCGATGCGGGGGAATGAAGCCCCGCTCGTCCCCCCCTCCGCTCAGGGAGGGCACCCAGCCGTGTCAGGGGGCAGAGCTGAGCCCCTTCTGCGCAGAGGGGAAGTGATGTCACCAGCCCAGGCACTGAACGAGGCAGACTGCGAGGGACCCCCTAGCAACAGGCATTTAGATGTGAATTAAAAAAAAAAATTCCAAATGTTTATTTTTTATTTTTTTTTAGGAATTTTAATTATCTTTTTTTTTTTTCTGTGCAACACCACTTTAAGGGTTTACAACCACTTTAAATGCAGTTTTGTATTCAATAATACATCATTAAATGTATTTTTTAATGTAAGCAGTGTAAGTACCTGAGTTTGACCTGGTATAAGCCTCTTGAAGTCCCTGTATAGCAGAGCTCAGACTCAGATACGGAGGCAGCACATGGAGCCAATCAGTTGTACCACAATGCTCTTGTGCTAACATGAGCTCATCGGTCTGCTCCTTCTCTTCTCACCCACCAGTTATAGACTGGGGAAGGGACAATACACAACAACTATTAATTGCCCACAGGACTTTAACGAGAAACACCTCAAAAAATATAAAATGTAAGAAAATGTATTGTTTAGAAAAGTGTTTTAAATATATTTAAAACAACAGGTTGTCATACATAAATACCAATAATAAAAGTGCATTTTCAAATACATATCACTGGAACATAAAAGTTGAAAACCTTGCATGGAATGTGGATGGTTCATACTAATATCCACTGTCAGTTTAACCACTTGCCGACCGCCGCATGTACATATACGTTGGCAGAATGGCACGGCTGGGCAAATGGCCGTACAGGTAAGTCCCTTTGAATTTTCTGCCGTGTGCTCACGTGCACGCCGCCAGCAACCCTTCCGGGAGCTCCGTGAGTCGGATTGCGGGTCCCGCGGACTCGATCGCCGTGGGGATACCTGCGGTCTTCTCACGGAGCTGAAGAATGGGGAGATGCTAATGTTAACAAGCATCTCCCCGTTCTGCCTAGTGACAGTGTCATTGATCATAGCTCCCTGTGATCGGGAGCTATGATCATTGAAGTGTCATTCGTCGCCCCCTAACAGTTAGAAACACTCCCTAGGACACACTTAACCCCTCCCTAGCCCCCTAGTGGTCAACCCCTTCACTGCCAGTGTTATTTTTACAGTAATCAATACAATTTTATAGCACTGATCGCTGTAAAAAATGCCAATGGTCCCAAAAATGTGTCAAAATTGCCGATGTGTCCGCCATAATGTTGCAGTCGCGATCAAAATCGCAGATCGCCGCCATTACTAGTAAAAAAAAAAAATGATTATTAATAAAAATGCCATAAAACTAACCCCTATTTTGTAGACACTATAACTTTTGCGCAAACCAATCATTAAATGCTTATTGCGATTTTTTTTACCAAAAATATGTAGAGAATACATATCGGCCTAAATTGAGGAAAAAAATGTTTTTTTAGATATTTTTTGGGGATATTTATTATAGCAAAAAGTAAAAAAATAATATTTTTTTTTTTTAAATTGTTGCTCTATTTTTGTTTATAGCGCAAAAAATAAAAAACGCAGAGGTGATCAAATACCACCAAAAGAAAGCTCTATTTGTGGGAAAAAAAGGACGTCAATTTTGTTTAGGAGCCACGTCGCATGACTGTGCAATTTTCAGTTAAAGCGACGCAGTACAGAATCGCAAAAGTGCTCTGGACTTTGGCCAGCAAAATGGTCCGGGGCTTAAGTGTTAAGGAATCTGTGCTGACCATCTTGACGCGTTTCACGAGATAGGAAACTCTCAATGAATACAAGGAGTTCTCTTATTGGATGAGGTGGAATTCACAAAACTTCATCCAATTCACCTTCTCTCCAACTTGTTCAGTCAGAAAATGAAGTGTATTAATTTAAAGAAATACAAGGCATTCTGTGAATGGTGGTGGTGCTGAACAAGTGACCCCCTGTGGTCAGTATCTAGTAGGGCAGCCATTCAGTACAGGACCCAGAAGATCATGGAGATCACTGTAGTATTCATTGCTACTACAGTGATCACAGTGACCTTTCGGCTCCTGTGCTAAGTGGCTGCACACTAAGTACAGAGGGGTCATTTGTCAAGCACCACCACCACTCACAGAAGTTCTTGTATTTTTTCATTGAATACAAGGTGTTCTTTGATTGGGTAAGGTGGAGCTTGTGAAATCACGGCCCCTTCTCTTCACCTTGTCTAATCGAAAAATGCCTTGTATGCATTTAATAAAATGTAAGGTATTATGATAGTGGTGGATGTGCTAAGCAAGCGACCCCCTCTGGTCAGTATGCAGTAGGGCAGCCACTCAATACATGTCCCAGAAGATTGTAGCAATCACTGTAGTAGCACCGACTACTATAGTGATTGTTAGCTTCTCCAGCAATCATTCAGGTATGACATATCTATACCTACATTGTGCCAAGCTGGACCGTAAATATGCAACAAATATTTTACCTGGTTCAGCTTTAAAGAGGAGTGAGGGTATCTTTGGGCTGGTATTGGTGTATTTACCTACCTAAATATCAGTGGCATCACTAGGGTGGTGCAGTGGGTGCGGACCTCACCTGGGTGACACCCGCTAGAGGGGTGACACCAGGGGCGGACTGAGTCAAGCTGCTCTGATGCCCCCTAAAAGGCCACATTGCTTCCGCCGTCCCCAGGGACCAAGTGAGTGAGCACTGACCAGATTCTGCCCCATCCTCTCCTTGGCCCCTCTCTCTCTCCCTGCCTCCCCTCTCTCTCTCCCTCCCTGCCCCTCTCTCTCTCCCTGCCTCCCCTCTCTCTCCCTGCCCCTCTCTCTCTGCCCCCTCTCTCCCTGTCCCCTCTCTCCCCCTCTCTCTCTGCCCCCTCTCTCCCTGTCCCCTCTCTCTCCCTGCCCCCCTCTCTCTGCATGCCTCCCCCTCTCTCTCTCCCTGTCCCCTCTCTCTAACTGCCCTCTTCTCTCTCTCTCCCTGCCCACTCTTTCTCTCCTGCCTCCCCCTCTCTCTCCTTGCCCCCTCTCCCTCCCTGTCCCTCTCCCTGCCCCCCTCTCTCTCCCTGCCCCCTCTCTCCCTCTCCCCCCTGCCTCCCCTCTCTCTCCCTCTCTCTCCCTGCCCTCTCTCCCTGCCCCTCTCTCTCCCTGCCCTCCTCTCTCTCCATGCCTCCCCTTCTCTCCCTGCCCCCTGCCCTACTCTCTCTCTCTCTACCTGCCCCTCTCTCTCCCTGCCCCCCTCTCTCTGCATACCTCCCCCTCTCTCTCTCCCTGTCCCGTCTCTCTAACTGCCCCTTCTCTCTCTCTCCCTGCCCACTCTCTCTCCTGCCCCCCCCCTCTCTCTCCCCCTGTCCTCCTCTCTTTCTCCTGCCCCCTCTCTCCCCGCCCCCCTCTCTATCCCTGCCCCCTCTCTATCCCTGCCCCCTCTCTCTCCTTCCCCTCTTTCTCTCCCTGACCCCCTCTCTCCCTCCCTTCCTCCCTTCTCTCTCCCTGCACCCCCTTTCTCCCTGCCTCCTCTCTCTCTCTCTCCCTGCCCCCTCTCTCTGCCTCCCCTCTCTCTCTTCCTGCCCCTCTCTCTCTCTCTCACTGCACCCCCTTTCTCCCTGCCCCCTATCTCTCCCTGCCCCTATCTCTCTCTCTCTCTCTCTCTCCCTGCCCCCCCTCTCTCTCTTCCTCCCCCCCCCCCCCTATCTCTCTCCCTGCCCCCTCCCTCTCTCTCCCTGCTCCCTCCCTACTCCCCCGCCCCTCTCTCTCTCTGCCTCCCCTCTCTCTCTCTCTCTCTCTCTCTCTCCCTGCCCCCCTCTCTCTCTCCCTGCCCCCCTCTCTCTCTCTCTGCCCCCCCTCTCTCTCTCTCTCCCTGCCCCCCCCCTCTCTCTCTCTCCCTGCCCCCTCTCTCTCTCCCTGCCCCCTCTCTCTCTCCCTGCCCCTCTCTCTCTCTGCCTCTCTCTCTCTCTCTCTCTCTCTCTCTCTCTCTCTCTCTCTCCCTGCCCCCCCTCCTCTCTCTCTCTCTCTCTGCCTCCCCTCTCTCTCTCTCCCTGCCCCCCCCCCCTCTCTCTCTCTCTCCCTGCCCCCTCTCTCTCTCTCTGCCTCCCCTCTCTCTATCTCCCTGCCCCCTCTCTCTCTCTCTCCCTGCCCCTCTCTCTCTCCCTGTCTCCCCTCTCTCTCTTTCTAGCTTCCCCCTCTCTCTCTCCCTGCCTCCCCTCTCTCTCTCTCTGCCTCCCTCTCTCTCTGCCCCCTGTCTCTCCCTGCCCCCTCTCTCTGCCTATCCTCTCTCGCCCCCTGCCCCTCTCTCTCTCTGCCTCCCCTCTCTTTCTGCCTCCCCTCTCTCTCTCTCTCTCCCTGCCCCCCCCCTCTCTCTCTCTCTCTGCCCCCCCTCTCTCTCTCCCTGCCCCCTCTCTTTCTAGCTCCCCCCTCTCTCTCTCTCCCTGCCCCCCCTCTCTCTCCCCGCCCCCCTCTCCCTCTCCCTGCCCCCACTCTCTCTCCCTGCCCCCCCTCTCTCCCTGCCCCCCCTCTCTCTCTGCTTCCCCTCTCTAGCTTCCCCCCTCTCTCTCCCTTCCCCCTCTCTCTCCCTTCCCCCCTCTCTCTCCCTTCCCCCACTCTCTCTCCCTTCCCCCTCTCTCTCTTCCTGCTCCCTCTCTCTCTCTTCCTGCCCCCTCACACCATGTTTTACCACACCAGATGATACCAACCCTAGTGACGCCACTGCTAAATCTCAGGTCAGTATCCAGGGGTGAGTTAAATTCTATAAAGCTCTTTTATCCGAGAACTTGGACAAGTCAGTAATATTGGCTGTAAAAAGCCAGAAAACAGCCGAGATGTTTTGCAGCAGATGGCATCTCTGAGAATACAAATGTTTCCACCTTATCGTCTCTCCCCTGACCTTGTTTCACAGAATACAGTATGAGATTCCATCTAATCCTAAAGAAGAAAACGCTAACAGGATCTCACCTGATCTGACCTGCACTTGTGCTGCGATGATCACACGCGGCGGGCGGCGTAGCTGGACTCGCACTAGTACCATACTGGAGAGGATGCACAAACGATAGCCATCGGGATCATACATAAATAACCCACAATAAATGATTTCATCACGCAGGTATTTGAAGGGGGAAAGGAGGACAGAGATATAAATTATTCTGGGTCTTTGGGAATTTCTGTCAAACAGACTTGAAGAAAATACAAAATCTGTGGAAGAGGAGATAAAAGGGGGAAATGATTATACTTGGATGGATAAAATTGACGAGACGCCAAAAAAGATTTAAATTTCAGCTAATAGCATTTTTTGTGTGTTTTTAAGTTTAGTAAACACATGACAGATGTGACTTGTCTGTAGAATCCTATCTTGGCAGATGGAGGTCACAGTGATCACTGGTCTGAATAGAGTACTGGTTCAATAAGGTGGAGCGAAGATCACCCATAAAGTGGTTGTAATAGCTGAAGATTCCTTTACCTTACAGCGTTTGTTACCAAAACATTTCATATTCCTGATATGTGCCTTCTGTACCATGTAATTGTATGAGAAAGTATTTTGTTCTCTTTGTATTGCCTCCTTATTTATGGAATCCCTGGTGTTCCTGCCAGTCCCTCTGCTTTCCTTTTAAAAAACTGACCACACAAAGAAGGAGAACACACTGTGGTCAGTTCTCTAGCTGTGCTGGGAGCTCAGTGTACTCTCCTCCAATGATCTGACTTGTCCTGACACGCCCCCGCTGCACAACCATTCACTGGGAAGCTTAGTGAGCTGCTGGTTCTCCTCCCCCAGCTCTTATGCAGCTGAGAACTAGACATGTGCACAACAAAAAAATTGGTTTATTTTCGTTTCGTTTTTTTCGTTTACGAAAAAAAATCGTTTTTTTTTTCGTTTCGTTTTTTTTTTTTTCGTTTCCGTTGATTCGTAACGATTCGTACATTCGTAAGTCGTCGGTGTTCGGATTCGTAACGATTCGTACATTCGTAAGAGTTATTTTTTCGTTGATTCGTTTTTTTTCGTTAGTTTAATTTTCGCATTCGTATTTATTCGTATTTATTCGTACATTCGTAACATTCGTAACATTCGTAGATTCGTAATCGGAGCATAATTCATAATTTTATGTAATGTGTATGCTATTATTACATTTTAATAATTTACGAATCGAAAAAAAAAGTTACGAATCGAAAAAAAAAAACTTACGAATCGAAAAAAAAGTTACGAATGTACGAATTTTTTTGTTCAATAGAGACACAGAAAATTTCAAATCGAAAAAAAAAAAAAAAAAAGTTACGAATTGAAAAAAAAAGTTACGAATCGAAAAAATAAGTTACGAATGTACGAATTTTTTTGTTCAATTCATTCGAAGCACGTTTAGCAGCACCATTGTAAGGGACACGGAAAATAACCAATTCAATAAAAAAAAAAAAAGTTACGAATGTACAAATTTTTTCGTTCGTTTTTCGGATTTTCTTCATTAGTACATTCGTTGTTTCTAATTAG
Organism: Lithobates sylvaticus; assembly: GCA_028564925.1. Classification (NCBI taxonomy): domain Eukaryota; kingdom Metazoa; phylum Chordata; class Amphibia; order Anura; family Ranidae; genus Lithobates; species Lithobates sylvaticus. The sequence goes on from CM053028.1 coordinate 65,539,524, forward strand.
TTTTTTTCGGATTTTCGTTGTTTTTCGGATTTGTTCAATTCGAATGATTCGTTAATCGGATTCATACGATTCAAACGATTCGTTATTCGGATTCGTACGATTCGAACGATTCGTTCATTCGTACGAAAACGAACGAACGAAAATAACGAAAAAAAACAAAAAACAAAAAAAAACTAAACAAATTGCACATGTCTACTGAGAACAGAGGGAATGTGATCACTTATATATATATATATATATATATATATATATATATATATGTATGAACGCCCTTAGGCAGATGCAATAGCAATTTGCAGACTCCGAGACAAAATAGGCAGACAGCTATACAGGTTGAGGGCCTTTAACCACTTGCCGACCGCCGCATGTACATATACATTGGCAGAATGGCACGGCTGGGCAAATGGGCGTACAGGTACGTCCCTTTGAATTTTCCGCTGTGTGGTCACGTGCACGCCACCGGCAGTACACACGCGACCCTGCCGGGAGCTCCGTGAGTAGGATCGTGGATCCCGCAGACTCGATCGCCGTGGGGATACCCGCGATCGTCTCACGGAGCTGAAGAACGGGGAGATGCTAATGTAAACAAGCATCTCCCTGTCCTGCCTAGTGACACTGTCACTGATCACAGCTCCCTGTGATCGGGAGCTATGATCAGTGATGTATCATTCGTAGCCACACCCCCCCACAGTTAGGATCACTCCCCAGGACACACTTAACCCCTCTCTAGCCCCCTAGTGGTTAACCCCTTTACTGCCAGTGTAATTTTTACAGTAATCAGTGCAATTTTATAGCACTGATCGCTGTAAAAATGACAATGGTCCCAAAAATGTGTCAAAATTGTCCGATGTGTCCGCCATAATGTCACAGTCACAATAAAAATCGCAGATCTCTGCCATTACTAGTAAAAAAAAATATTCATAAAAATGCCTTAAAAATAACCCCTATTTTGTAGACGCTATAACTTTTGCGCAAACCAATCAATAAAAGCTTATTGCAATTTTTTTTACCAAAAATATGTAGAAGTATACGTATCGGCCTAAACTGAGGAAAAAAAAATGTTTTTTATATATTTTTTGGGGCTATTTATTATAGCAAAAAGTAAAAAATAATGTTTTTTTTTTTTCAAAATTGTCGCTATATTTTTGTTTATAGCGCAAAAAATAAAACCGCAGAGTTGATCAAATACCACAAAAAAAAAAGCTCTATTTGGGGAAAAAAAGCAAAAAGTGCTCTGGTCTTTGGCCAGCAAAATGGTCCGGGGCTTATGTGGTTAAGCTGGTTGCAGCACTGGCTAGGCCTCAGGCATAGGCCTAACCTTCAGCTGCTGCCTCCCACACAGCCCCCAGACCTCAGCCTGGGGCTAAAAGAACACTGATCACCTGACTCATCCCCCTTAAATAGACTCTCCCAGCATGCTTAGCCACAAATTATGTCTGAAAAATTATGTCTATTCACAACCTGAACTCACTGTGGTCTTGTCATTCTAATGCCAAAGGCAGCAGTGCCACCTATTGACAGAAGAGACAAATGCACCAGACCCAGGCTTAGGGCAGAAAGTCAGTGGATACAATTACCAGTTAGCCAGGCTAATTACTACCTAACATAACTAAATGTGTTAGCAACCCTGCCTAATACCAGGGTGCTACACAGATTTGAGCTGTAGCTTTTTTTTAAAGTGTAAACCAATCCCAAATGGTTTATCAGTAAGTGCCTACTAGTACCCCATTAGCTATGTGGGGCCATACTGGATAAGTGCTAAACTGTTGATGTTGTTTGTTTTTTTGTAGACAGTTGTGGTAACTCGATAGCCCACAAAAGATTTGGTATACTACTTACTGCTACTAAACGAACTTCTAGGACTGGATTGGGTGATAACTTACTGTACACTTTCACTAGTCAGGTAGGTGTACACTAACCCAGCATTCAATTTTTCGGTCATGGGGTTAGCTCATTGTTAGCCTCCTGCTTTTTGCAGTTTGACCAACTTATCTTCCCCCACACCTGCCCCCAGGGGTCTTTTAGGGTCGATGTCTCTGCCCCCCGCTGTGTGGACCCTCAGTGGTTGACTTACTAAAGGCAAATAGACTCTGCAAGTGCAGTTGCTCCAGAGCTTAACAATTGATGTAAAGCTTTACTTTTCAAAGAATAGCCAATCACGTGCAAGGAAAATAAAAAAAACTGCATTTTTGCTTGCACATGATAGGATGACAGACGTCAGCAGAGTTTCTGCTCATTTACTAAGCTCTAGAGCAACTGCACTTTTCAAAGTGCACTGTCTATTTGCCTTTAGTAAATCAACCCCTCAGAGTGCATGGATGGGGAACTTTACATTGGTGAGCTGATATACATTTATATTCTATGTATGTATATATATATATATATATATATATATATATATATATATATATATGTATATACAGTATCTCACAGAAGTGAGTACACCCCTCACATTTCTGTAAATATTTTATTATATTTTTTCATGTGGTAACACTGAAGAAATTACACTTTGCTACAATGTAAAGTAGTGAGTGTACAGCTTGCATAACAGTGTAAATTTGCTGTCCCTTCAAAATAACTCAACAGCCATTAATGTCTAAACCGCTGGCAACAAAAGTTAGTGCACCCCTAAGTGAAAATGTCCAAATTGGGCCCAAAAGTGTCAATATTTTGTGTGGCCGCCATTTTTTTCCAGCACTGCCTTAACACTCTTGGGCATATGTGTCCTCATTGAAAGATTTCTCCTCTATTCCTGTTCTGGGGACAACCTATAATTTCTGATTTTCTTTTTACTTTCACTTTCGGTGAAAATGGTCTCCAGGACAGATAGGCAAGAGGAAACTCCCTAGGGCAGTGATGGCAAACCTTGACACCCCAGATGTTTTGGAACTACATTTCCCATGTTGCTCATGCACTCTGCAGTGTGGTTGAGCATCATGGAAATGTAGTTCCAAAACATCTGGGGTGCCAAGGTTCACCATTACTGCCCTAGGGGCTCATTCACACGTGTGGTGCCCTATGAAGAGCAGTCCATGTTTAGATCACTTTTAAGAGAGTATTTGACAGGCAGTATAGAGGAGATATGTTGCCAACTCACCACCATGCTGCCTTTGCATGCGGCCCAGGGGTCATGTTTGGAGGTGGTAGCGCCAATCAGAACATGCTGTTTGGTTTTTGTTGCTGCCACGAAGTATGGCATTGGGGCCATGGAGTATGTACAGGTGTTCAGGCAGGCAGTCAGGGGGCAAATATCTCCCCAATGGAGACACAGGCAAGAAGAAAAACCTGACGCAAGTTCTAAGTATTCCCCACTTTAATCATAACTAGAAAGTTATATGTTGGCTGCAGTTATACTTTAAGCTGCTCTAAGCTCTAACGAGCAGGGCCCTCTGATCCCTCCTGTATTGATTTGTATTGTAAGTGTACTGTCTGCCCTCATGTTGTAAAGTGCTGTGCAAACTGTTGGCGATATATAAATTGTGTATAATAATAATAATAATAATTTCCTTTGTGTATTTAAAAACACATAAAAAAAGGTACCCGTTCCCCTTTAAGGTAGCCCTGTTCCCACGGATCACTTGTCAGGCGCGCTGAACGGCATGTACATTGTATACGCGAGGAAGTCCGCTGACTGAGCTTCATGGAATTCTTTAGGAAGTTGGCAGCCAGAGACGGGTTAATCTTCAAGAATGTCGAACATTTGAAAACATTTTATGTCAATATTTACAAGAATGTGCCAAGTCTTAGCAAGTAAATATGCGCAGTGTGTTTGACAGAGGTAAAGTGCCCTCTAATGTACCTGGGAAGAGCGGAGACACAGAGAGAAATACTTGGTACTACCGGTATATACGGCACAATATATTATTACAGGAGCTACCAAATCTTAAAGTGGATTCAAACCCAAACACTTAGACCTGGTTCACATTTGTCTATAGACTCTTCAGTACAAGGGCCGAATTGTGTATTTTAATAAAATATTCATGACCAAAAAAAAATCATTTATAAAAAGTCCCCCCTTACATGCAGGAGTTCCCAGCAGACCCCCCCCCCCCCCCCACACCCATGTGTGAACACCAGAGTCCTCCCTTACATCTAGGAATGCCAAGCAGAGTCCTCCCTTACATCCAGGAGTGCTGAACAGAGTCCTCCCTACATCCAGGAATGCTGAGCAGAGTCCTCCCTACATCCAGGAATGCTCAGTATCCACATGTGCGCACCAGAGTACTCCCTTACATCCAGGAATGCCAAGCAGAGTCCTCCCTACATCCAGGAATGCCGAGCATAGTCCTCCCTACATCCAGGAATGCCCAGTATCCACATGTGCGCACCAGAGTACTCCCTTACATCCAGGAATGCCAAGCAGAGTCCTCCCTACATCCAGGAATGCCGAGCAGAGTCCTCCCTACATCCAGGAATGCCGAGCAGAGTCCTCCCTACATCCAGGAATGCCGAGCAGAGTCCACCCTACATCCAGGAATGCTGAGCAGAGTCCTCCCTACATCCAGGAATGCAGAGCAGAGTCCTCCCTACATCCAGGAGTGCCAAGGAGTGTACTCCCTACATCCAGCAATGTCGAGCAGAGTCCTCCCTACTAGGGATAGGCCGAACGGACCCCTGTTTGGTTCGCACCAGAACTTTAAAACACCGCAAAAGTTCGGACCCGAATAACGAACCCCATTAAAGTCAATAGAACCGGATGTCAAAAATCAAAAGTGCCCATTTTGAAAGCTTATATGCAAGTAATTGAGCATACAATGGTTATAGGGGTCTGGATTCTGCCCTGGGGGACATGTATCAATGAAAAAAAAAAGTTTGTGATGAGCAGTGATTTTTTTTATTTATTTTTTATTTTTAAAGTGAAAGCATAAAAATGTAAAAAAAAAACACACTTTTGAAAAAATATTTTAAAAAATCTTTCCAATATAGTGCCTGGGGGTCCCCTTAGTCTACCTGTAAAGTAGCAGATCTGTACCATGTCTAGAATCTGCTGCAGCAATAATTGCATTTATAAAGCCAAAAAATATGAAATTTTCCCTGCAAGCTGCCTTTTTTTTGCTCAGCAACAGCTGGGGAGCCAGTGTGTATGATGAGACCACAATGTAGTGCACTGGGAACAAGATTAGAGAATTTTTGGATACATTCTGGTGTCACTTTGACTTTCTATAGAAGTAACGGGTGCATAAAAATTGGTCTTTGGGTGTCGGTGGTGCCTTCCCACCGTAACCCTATAGAGCAGGGATATGCAATTAGCGGACCTCCAGCTGTTGCAGAACTACAAGTCCCATGAGCATAGCAAGACTCTGACAGCTACAAGCATGACACCCAGAGGCAGAGGCATGATGGGACTTGAAGTTTTGCAACAGCTGGAGGTCCGCTAATTGCATATCCCTGCTATAGAGGTACTCTTGACGAAAGCAAGAATTGGCCTTGCTGTAAAAAAAATGCAATGATATGCACCTGTCAAACAGGTGCAGAAAAATTGGTCTTTGGGTGTTAATTGGGCCCATGAAACATATACCCAAAACATTCTTCCAGATGAAATGATTGAACACCCTCAAAGCTAGTCAGCCTTGAAGTCCTGCAGAGATTCCACATCCCAAAAAGATTTAATCAGTGACATCGGCATCAGGGGCTTCATAGCTGGTAATCCAGGACTGATTCATTTTTATAAAAGTCAAACGGCCCATGGAGCCTGTGGACAGTTGCATTCTATGATCAGTAACAAAACCTCCTGCGGCACTTAATGCCCGTTCTGAAAGCCCACTGGATGCAGGGCAGCCCAACAACTCAATAGCATACTGGGCAAGTTCTGGCCAGTGGTCTATTCTCATGACCCAGTAAGTCAGTGGATCGTCAGCTTGAAAGCTCTCCATCTCTGTTTTGGCCCCGAGGTAAACGTCCACCATGTGATGCAGACGCTGCCGATGGGATGTGGAAGCTGACAGCCCTGGGCAGCGAGGACTACATTTTTTTTCGAAATGCCTCACCTAGGTGGACGCCTTCTCCAACGCTCCTCTCTTGACCAACAGAAGACTCAAAACTATGTTTTCCATGACAATGTAATCTACTGGAGTCAGGAAAGGCATTCAATAAAATCCTCTTTAACGTGTCCTCAAGAGATTTTATCTTCTGCATTCTCTGTGGGGATGGGATAAGTTCTGAGACCTTCCCCCTTATAACGGTTGTCAAGGAGGGTTGCCAACCAGTAATCATCCTTCTCTTTTATGCCACGTATGCTTGGGTCCTTTTGCAGGCTTTGAAGCATGAGGTTGCCCATGCGCCTCAAATTTGCAGAGGCTTGAGAAGCAGATTCTTCGGGGGTCACTCAGGTTGACAGCATCTGGAACTTCCTCCTCCCAGTCACGTACTACCCCCAAGGGTCCTGGGGTTGGAAAGCCATCGCTTACAGATTGATGCATGTCTTCCTCTTCTTCGAAACATATGAAAGTGCCAAAATCCTCCTCCTCATCCTCCTCCCCTCTCTCCTCCTGTGTGTTCTGTGAGATAGGAATGATGGTGTTTGGATAAAGTGGGCCTTGAGAGGAAAGGAAGTCCTCCTCTTCCTCCAGCAGCTCTGCCTCCAGTGCCCTGTCCATAATGCCATGCAAAGTCTGCTCCAGCAGGAACACAACAGGGATTGTGTCACTGATTGATACTCATTGACCTCTGCTGCATGTATAGCCGCTGCAGCATTGACAAAGTCAAATTCCACCTGGTGGGCTTGTCACAAATGAGGCGGTTTATGGGCAGGTGGATTTCCCGCTGAATTTTAGCCAACCGAGCACTGGCTGTGTATGACCGCCTGAAATGGCTACAGACTCTTCACCAGCTTTAGCACATCTTGCAACCCTAGGTACATATATAGGAAATGCAGCACCACCAAATTGAGGACATGTGCCAGGCATGGCACATGTGTCAACTTTCCCTGTCAAAGGGCGGAAAAGCCATTCCTGGCTCCAGCTGGCATGGTGTGAACCACTGCTGGGCCTGTCCCTGCAGAGCTGCAAGAATCATGTCCCCTAAACACACCAGCTGAATGAATGAATGAATGAATGAATGAATGAATGATTTGTATAGCGCTGCAACTGCGAACTGAATCGCCTCGAGGCGCTTGACTGCTCATGTTGGGATGCCATGTATTAGAAGAGGTGGGTCTTGAGTTTTTTCCTGAAGGCCTGATGGTTTTCTTCCATGCGGATGTTGTTTGGTAGAGCATTCCATAGCCGGGGTCCCTGTACTGCGAATCTTCGTTCTCCCTTCGATTTGTAGCGGGCTTTGGGGATGAGAAGGCGATTTTGGTTTGTTGATCGAAGTCTGCGATTCGGTATGTATTTTTCTATTTTCTCACAAAGGTATTGAGGCGCATTTCCTTGTGTACATTTGTGGGTGAGGCAGAGGGTCTTGAATGTGATCCTGTCTTTTACCTTGAGCCAATGGAGCATCCTTAGGGATGGGGAGATGGATTCCCAGGGTTTCTTTCCGGTGACTATTCTTGCTGCTGTGTTTTGGACAATTTGAAGGCGCGCAATCTGGTAATCCGGTAATCCTATGTAGAGTGAGTTTGCGTAGTCGAGCCGTGAATTGATGATCGTTCCTACTACTACCGCTTTTTCCTTTTCCGGGATGAAGGGGATGAGTCTGCGTAGCATGCGAAGGAGATGGTGGGATCCGCTGATTACGGATCCTATTTGTGCCTCCATTGTCATCTCTGAATCAAAGATTACTCCGAGGCTTTTGGCTTTGTTGCTTGGAAGGATGGTCTGTCCCAAGATGGTTGGTGGTGTCCAAGGGGTCTTCGTCTTTTTCCTTGAGTTTGCGTCGAGAAGCAGTAATTCTGTTTTTGATCCATTTAGTTTGAGGGAGCTAGTGGTCATCCAGTCATCTATCAATGTGAGACATTTTCCTAGTTCCTGGTATTGGTCTTTTTGTCCGGTGATCCGGAAGTACAGTTGAGTGTCGTCCGCGTATGAGTGGAAGCACAGATCCAATTTGCTAATAATTTTGAAGAGTGGTCGGATGTAAATGTTGAACAGTACTGGTGACAATGGTGATCCTTGAGGGACTCCATAAGTGATTGCCCGAGTTTCCGAAGTGAAGGCTCCTAGTTTCACTGTTTGTGACCGGTTTCCTAAGAAGGAAGCGAACCATGGCAGATCTCCATCTGTAACTCCTGCCACTTCCTTGAGGCGGCTGAGAAGCATGTTGTGGTCCACTGTGTCGAACGCCGCACTGAGATCCAGCAATACCAGAAGACACGATTCTCCCTCATCCGCTGCTTCTAGGGCGTCATCCCATATTTTCAGAAGTGCCGTTTCTGTGCCATGGCCTGGGCGGAAGCCCGATTGTAGTGGGTCTAGGAGCTTGTGTGTGTGTCCAGATGAAGTTGAAGCTGTTGTACTACTGCTTTCTCCATGATCTTGGAAATGGTGTTCAGGCTTGTTACCGGTCTGCGATTGTTCGGATCCTTGGGGTCGAGGTTGGGTTTCTTTAGTAATGGTTTGATGATGCCTTGCTTGAGGGAATTCGGAACCAATCCTTCTTTGAACGACTGATTTACTAGGTGTGTGATAGCGGGGGCCAGAATGTCGGAGCATTCTTTCAAGAGTTTTGTGGGGATGATGTCGTTTGGCGAGGTGCTGTCTCGGAGGCTCTTGATGACATTTTTGGTTTCATCCGTTGTGATCGGGGTAAGTGAAAAATGTGGTGCTTGTGCGCTGTGGATGTAAAATTCCTTACCTGGGTTGAGTTGAGTAGAGCTGGTTGTTGTTGTTTTTTGTTGAATTATTTTCTGAATGTTGTCTATTTTGTTGATGAAAAAATCTGATAATTTGTTGCAGTATTCTTGAGTTTCGTTTCCTAGGGGCTCAAGGCAGGTGGGGTTCAGCACTACATGGCACCTTTTAGGCTGACTCTGGGAATAGCCCTTTGAATGCTTAGGGGGTACCTGATGTTCATAGGACAATTCTGCAGAGGAGGGCATGGAGGTGGCGGAGGAGGAGGAGGGGATAGAGCTCACAGGTCTGGTATTATCATCTCCAGCTGTATGAAGACGTGGGGGCACAACAAGCTGCAGCACAGAGCCCTGTGCTGCATCCTTTCGAGTTGCAAGCAATGTTACCCAGTATGCTGTGAACAAAATATATCTTCCCTGCCCATGCTTGCTTGACCATGTGTCACCAGAAAGGTGTATTTTACGGCTGACTGCCTCGCCCAACAATGCCAGAACATTCCCTTCCATGTGATGGTAGAGAGGTAGAACGGCCTTATGTGAAAAGTAGCAGTCCTCCCTACATCCAGGAGTGCCAAACAGAGTCCTCCCTACATCCAGGAGTGCCGAACAGAGTCCTCCCTTATATCCCAGAGCGCCTGACAGAATCCTCCCATACATCCAGGAGAGCCCAGTTGAGTCCCCCCTTACATCAAGGAATACCCAGCATCCATGTGTATGCACTTGAGTCCTCCCTACATCCAGGAGTGCCGAATAGAGTCTTCCCTACATCCAGGAGTGCCCAGCAGAGTTCCCCCCTTACTTCCAGGAATGCCCAGCATCCATGTGTGCACCTGAGTACTCCCTACACCCAGGACTGCCTGGAAGAGTTCCCCCCTTACATCCAGGAATGCCCAGCATCCATGTTTGCACCTGAGTACTCCCTACATCCAGGACTGCCGAGCAGAGTACTCACTTATATCCATGAGTGGCTGACAGAGTCCTCCCTTACAGCCAGGAATGCCCAGCATCCATGTGTGTGCACCACAGTTCTCCCTACATCCGGAAGTGCCAAACAGTCCTCCTCTATTTCCAAGAGTGCCCAGAAGAGTCCTCCTTTACATTCAGGAGTGCCCAGCAGAGTTCCCCCCTTGCATCCATGTGTGTGCACCTAAGACCTCCCTTATTTCCAAAAGTGCCCAGCAGAGTCCTCCTTTACATCCATGTGTGCCCAGCAGAGTCCTCCTTTACATCCATGTGTGCCCAGCAGAGTCCCCCTTACATCCAGAAGTGCAGAGCCGAGTCCTCCCTTACATCCAGGAGAGCCCAACTGAGTACCCCCTTTCATCCAGCGATGCCCAGCAGTGGCAGTGCGTCCATAAGGGCTCACGGCGCTGCCCCCTCTCTTCAGCCACCCCCTCTATCACCAATAGATAGATTCATGCATTGCATGAATCTATCCACGGCCGCCTCTGCCACCCCCTATTCAGGCGCCCAGACCATTTTCGGGAGCGGGGCGCTGAAATTACAGCAGCGGGTTTTTTTTAAGCACCTGATTAGAGCCATAGGCTCTAATAGGCGTCCAAATAGGCAAACAGCGAGCGCCGTGCTTGGGCTCGCAGTTCACCCAAGTGTGTTAGAAATTCAAATTAATATTTACTTTCCTAATACTGAACCGCCTCTCCACCAATGAGGGGCATTTACTCGTCACTTGATTGGCTGAAACGACAGGCGCTGTGGAGCATTTGATGGGGCACAGTGGCAACGTTTGATGGGCACAGTGGCAACATTTGATGGGCACAGTGGCAGTGTTTGATGGGCAAAGTGGCGGCGTTTGATGGGCACAGTGGCGGCGTTTGATGGGCACAGTGGCTGCGTTTGATGGGCACAGTGGCGGAAATTGATGGGCACAGTGGCTGCGTTTGATGGCACAGTGGCTGTGTTTGATGGGCACAGTAGTGGCAATTGATGGGCACAGTGGCTGCGTTTGATGGCACATTGGCTGCATTTGATGGGCATAGTGAGGCTGCAATTTATAGGGTTTTTTTTCAGTTTGTTGATTGGCTGAAACGACAGGCGCTGTGGAGCATTTGATGGGGCACAGTGGCAACGTTTGATGGGCACAGTGGCAACATTTGATGGGCACAGTGGCAGTGTTTGATGGGCAAAGTGGCGGCGTTTGATGGGCACAGTGGCGGCGTTTGATGGGCACAGTGGCTGCGTTTGATGGGCACAGTGGCGTTTGATGGGCACAGTGGCGGAAATTGATGGGCACAGTGGCTGCGTTTGATGGCACAGTGGCTGCGTTTGATGGCCACAGTAGCGGCAATTGATGGGCACAGTGGCTGCGTTTGATGGCACAGTGGCTGCATTTGATGGGCATAGTGAGGCTGCAATTTATTGGGTTTTTTTCAGTTTGTTTGCACCCCCCAAAAAATTTGAGCCCAGCATCCACGTGTGTGCACCTGAGTCCTCCCTACATCCAAAAGTGCCTAACAGAGTCCTCCTATACATCCAGCAGAATTTCCCCTTGCATCCACGTATGCCTAGCAGAGCCCCCCCCCCCCTTACATCCATGTGTACACAGCAGAGTCCCTCTTTACATCCAAAAGTGCCCAGCAGAGCCACTCCTTACATTCATGTGTGCTTAGTAAAGCCCCCTTTACATCTATGTGTGCCTAGCAAGAGTCCCATCCCCACCCTGCCAAACAGTTAGAGTATTCTTAAGTACAAAATGTATTCCTCTTGGGGACTTTTAGAAGGGAGAGAACGCTAGCGTTTTTTTGAGGTTTAAATAAGTATTTATTTGACATCAAGTTAAGAAGGGGGTTTGGTCAAGGTAGGATTAGCAAATCCACATAGATATACAAAAACAACATGTACATATAAAAAATGAATGTGACACAGATATTCATACAAACACAAAAATGTGCGTGGAACTCCGACGCGTTTCGAGTTTTTGGACTCTTCTTTAGGGAGAAAACTTTAAGGTCGGCACATTTGTGTATTTATAATCCTATCTAATGTCTTGAACTCCTATGTGGGCATCTGATTAGTAAAACCCAGAAAGAAAAGGAATTCTTTTGGGAGATTAGAGCCCTGGTAGAAATGAACCAGGGTATGGTGGCTGCCTTGGCGTCCTGCTAACGTTCCCGGGCCTGTGGTCGGGTGTCCCTCAAAAAAACCCTCCTAGGGTGGAGAAATTCAGCATGCACATACAGACCCGGAAGGGAAATCCCCACCGGAGAGGACCAGTTCGGCAACAAAGGGCGTCTTATGTGTTCCCCGCGCTTGCCAGAGGAGGCCCAGAAGCCCAAAAATGGCGTGGTAACTTGGGACCATCACTGGGTATAGAGCAGTGCGTGTCGGAGCGTTGGGGCCATAAAGTTGTTGCGATGGCGAGTTGTCGTATGGAGCTACCCGGTGCCTGGCATACTCAATTAGGTGTATGAGATAGAAAGGTGTCCCTCTGTTGGTACTGGTCTGTAGGTAACCGTAGGTGGTTAATGTCGGGTATAATAACCTGATTCCTTGGTGTGATATGATGGAACCACAGTTGGGGTCCGCCGAGGGAGACTCCTTGATGGCTGTGTACGAGTGTATGGTCCCGTTGAGGGATGGCAGCATATTGGCAGAGTATTCTTATGGACAGTTGCTGGAGGCTGGATAAAATCATGTAGTGGGCTGGATGTGGCCTGTGGGCCATAATATGGAGATCCCGATCCTAGTATAAACCTAACCTTAGCTCTTACCTAAGAACAAAAAATCGTGACCTCATGGAACTAATGGACCAATAAATGCCTTCAGACCAGTAGGAGCCATACTGGTTTTGGTAAGTGTTCCTGTAGGTTACTCATTTCAGAGATAAATCTGCACTTTTGAGTCTTTTGTGGAGGTCTTTTGTGCATTTGCCAAACAATACTCAGAAAACGAGAATTTATTTGGCACCCATTTCAATTGGTATCTGAGCACCAAGGGGTTAAGGAAACAGTAAGACATAGGTACAGTGCAGGACTTAAAGCTGGAATTTCATTGCATGTTTGCAAGATCCCATTTGCGCTTTATGGCACGCACCCATTGTCAGGCTCTCTTATTGCCTCATTAAAAAATATAAATTCCAGGTTTTTCATCTTCAAATTAGTGTTTTGTTATAACTGCTTTGCTTAATCCCTTTCTGAAGCTGGGTCCTTATGGGTTTAATGACATCCTGCTTGAACATGAAACGTGAATTCTGGGAACATAAAAAGATGACAAATAATGAACCCTTTGGCCATATTGCTGAAAAAGGAGGATGAGAGAGATCTTTAACATCCATTGTTCAGGACCATTTAAATGTGACAGAGAATTGTAAGACTTTGAAGTTAAATTATTAGGGAAAATGTATAAAGATAATATTTTAAATCCACGGATAGGATTTTTGCAAGGGGGGGGGGGGGAATCCCTGCCAGGGGGATGCGGGATTGCGGAATGGAGGGGCTAGTTTTTGCTGGGAGGGGTGAGTGGGTGTTGCCCTTTTGTTTTCTGCATATTGTCACGGTTGCCCATTTGTTGCCCACATTATGTCACGATTGCCTGTTTGTTGCCCACATATTGTCATAATTGTCCATTTGTCATCCACATATCACCATGATTGTTCATGTGTTGCATTTGTACGGGTCTATTCATGAGAGATTTGTATAGCACTTTGCCTAGTAAAACTGCAGGTACATTTGATTTGTGCAAATGCAGTAAAAAAAAATGAAAAAAGGAGTGGTATTAGGCTATTTTCTATGTTGTATAAAAAAGAAAAAATGGCGCTGAAGTGATAAAAACAAATTAAGTGAATGAGTAGGATGTTGCAGCTGCTGCAAAAAAGTGCTAAAACTTTAAATGTGATAAACGTACAGTGCCTTGCCCCCTTGAACTTTTCAACCTTTTGCCACATTTCAGGCTTCAAACATAAAGATATAAAATTTAAATTTTTTGTGAAGAATCACCAACAAGTGGGACACAATTGTGAAGTGGAACGAAATCTATTGGATATTTTAAACTTTTTTAGCAAATAAAAAACTGAAAAGTGGTGCGTGCAAAATTATTCGGCCCCTTTACTTTCAGTGCAGCAAACTCACTCCAGAAGTTCAGCGAGGATCTCTGAATGATCCAATGTTGTCCTAAATGACTGATGGTGATAAATAGAATTCACCTGTGTGTAATCAAGTCTCTGTATAAATGCACCTGCTCTGTGATAGTCTCAGGGTTCTGTTGAAAGCGCAGAGAGCATCATGAAGACCAAGGAACACACCAGGCAGGTCCGTAATACTGTTGTGGAGAAGTTTGAAGCCGGATTTGGATACAAAAAGATTTCCCAAGCTTTAAACATCCCAAGGAGCACTGTGCAAGCGATCATTTTGAAATGAAAGGAGTATCAGACCACTGCAAATCTACCAAGACCTGGCTGTCCCTCTAAACTTTCAGCTCAGACAAGGAGAAGACTGATCAGAGATGCAGCCAAGAGGCCCATGATCACTCTGGATGAACTGCAGAGAACTACAGCTGAGGTGGGAGAGTCTGTCCATAGGACAACAATCAGTCGTACACTGCACAAATCTGGCCTTTATGGAAGAGTGGCAAGAAGAAAGCCATTTCTCAAAGATATCCATAAAAAGTCTCGTCTAAAGTTTGCCACAAGCCACCTGGGAGACACACCAAACATGTGGAAGAAGGTGCTCTGGTCCGATGAAACCAAAATCGAACTTTTTGGCCACAATGCAAAACGATATGTTTGGCGTAAAAGCAACACAGCTCATCAGCCTCAACACACCATCCCCACTGTCAAACATGGTGGTGGCAGCATCATGGTTTGGGCCTGCTTTTCTTCAGCAGGGACAGGGAAGATGGTTAAAATTGAGGGGAAGATGGATGCAGCCAAATACAGGACCATTCTGGATGAAAACCTGTTGGAGTCTGCAAAAGACCTGAAAGTGGGACGGAGATTTATCTTCCAACAAGACAATGATCCCAAACATACAGCAAAATCTACAAAGGAATGGTTCACAAATAAACGTATCCAGGTGTTAGAATGGCCAAGTCAAAGTCCAGACCTGAATCCAATCGAGAAAACTGCTGTACACAAACGCTCTCCATCCAACCTCACTGAGCTCGAGCTGTTTTGCAAGGAAGAATGGGCAAGAATTTCAGTCTCTCGATGTGCAAAACTGATAGAGACATACCCCAAGCGTCTTGCAGCTGTAATCGCAGCAAAAGGTGGCTCTACAAAGTATTAACGCAAGGGGGCCGAATAATTTTGCACGCCCCACTTTTCATTTTTTTATTAGTTAAAAAAGTTTCAACAATCCAATAGATTTCGTTCCACTTCACAATTGTGTCCCACTTGTTGGTGATTCTTCACAAAAAATTAAAATTTTATATCTTTATGTTTGAAGCCTGAAATGTGGCAAAAGGTTGAAAAGTTCAAGGGGGCCGAATACTTTCGCAAGGCACTGTATAAGAGCAGCGCTGGCAAAATGTGCTAAAATATGATACAAAATTACACAAATGGATACACAGATGAGATATAAAAGTAACAAACCCATGTACAAATGGATTAACAAATAACAAAGGTGTAAAGCAAAATAAAACGGTATCAAAATGCAACAATAATGCCCTGTACACACGGTCGGATATTCCGATGGAAAAAGTCAGATTGGATTATGTTGTCGTAAAATCCGATCGCGTGTGGGCTTTTTCCGTCGGAATTTCCAATGGAAAAAAATTGAGAGCAGGATCTAAAATTTTCCGACAACAAAATCCGATCGTGTGTAGAGAATTCCAACGCACAAAGTGCCACGCATGCTCAGAAGAAATTTGGAGACGAAAGCTATTGGCTACTGGCCTCTACGTAGTCCCGTCATACGTTTTATACGTCACCTCGTTCAGAACGATCAAATTCTCCGACAACTTTGTCCGACCGTGTGTGTGCAACACAAATTTCGGACAAAATCCATTGGAAAAAATCCAACGGATTTTGTGGTCGGAATGTCCGACCGTGTGGACGGGGCATTAGAAGTGACTGCATGAGTCCAAAGTTCCTACAGGTGCATGAAGTGAATCCCCCTTAGGAGACCCCACTCACCAGACAAAAGGGATCCTCAGCTTTGCAGTCAGGGATAAAACAAGCAGAAACCGCAATCACTGGTGATGCAAAAACTTCCAAAGATCGATCAATGGATAATTGGCGATGGGAAGGATGACACACTCCCCTGGTAAATTGAAGAAAGAGAAAATATATAGTGAAGTACCGCTAAGGCTATATGCATATCGCGCACTAAGGCGCTACTTACAAGATGCAGATAAAAGCAAACTTTCAGAAAAACTTCCGCGATCGTTGCTCGTAGAGCGTGCGTTCCACAGAGGCAGGAAATAGCGTCACTGGTTGTGCCGTTGGCCGGAAAAAACGTTGACGCGTTTTGCCCCTCCTCCAGGGCGTTAGCAAAGACAAGTCTTTGATAATGCCCTGGAGAAGGGGCCAAACGCGTGCCATCTGGTGATTAAATGTGAAATTTTCTTTGTTTAAATCAATGAAAAATATTTAACCAGCACAGATAAGAACCTAGCAAACATTTGTTTTTTTGCCCCATTCACACAGAATAAATGTTCATGCACTTTGACTGGGCAAATTGTTACAAACTTTGTACAAATACACCCAAAGTGTCTTAGTTGTGTCGCTACTATCACAGTTGGCTGTTTGCTGCCCATATATTGTATCACTTATGCTATTGTATGTGTATTGTTTGCAGTTGCATATTTGGGGCCCATGTATTGTCAGAATTCACACTTTTTTCTGTGTTTTCAAGTCACCGCTATTTGGAGGATTTATAAATTATTTTTTCTACTTGCAGGAGAAAAGCAGCTTCAAAAACATGTTTAGGTGCGTTTAGGCCAGTGCCAGGACAAGGTCATCCAGCGTCCGCGGCGAAGATGGTGGCAAACTGCGCCCCCCCCCAGGTGGAGATGGCGGGACTTATAGTGGTGAACAGAGCAAAAAGCTCTTTGAAGATGTGATGGAGTGTGCATGGTTTTGCACAGCACTTATAGGGCAGTTCATTCATTTCAATGGGCTGCCCTATGTGTGAAGGATGCACAAAATAACCTTTTTAACCACTTTCAGACCGGACCAATTTGCAGCCAGGACCAGGACCAGGCCCCTTTATGCGATTCGGCACTGCGTCGCTTTAACTGACAATTGCGCGGTCGTGCGACATGGCTCCCAAATAAAATTGACGTCCTTTTTTTCCCACAAATAGAGCTTTCTTTTAGTGGTATTTGATCGCCCCTGCGGTTTTTATTTTTTGCGCTATAAACAAAAAAGAGCGACAATTTTGAAAAAGAACTCATTCTTTTTTATTTTTTGCTATATTAAATATCCCCCAAAAAATATAAAAATTTTTTTTTTTTTCCTCAGTTTAGGCCGATACGTATTCTTCTACATATTTTTGGTAAAAAAAATCGCAATAAGCGATTATTGATTGGTTTGCGCAGAAGTTATAGCATTTACAAGATAGGGGTTAGTTTTATAGCATTTTTATTAATAATTTTTTTTTTATTAGTAATGGCGGCGATCAGCGATTTTTATTGTGACTGCGACATTATGGCGAACACATCGGACATTTTTGACACATTTTTGGGATCATTGTCATTTATACAGCAATCAATGCTATTTAAATGCATTGATTCCTGTATAAATGACACTGGCAGTGAAGGGGTTAACCACTAGGTGGCAGTGTAGGGGTTAAGTATGCGTGTTTGTGTGTTTCTTACTGTGGGGGGGCGTGGCTGTCAGCTAGTGAATGCTGATCTCTGCTCCAATCACATGGAGCAGAGATCGGTGTCACTAGTTGCTAGGCAGGACGGGGAGATGCTGTTTATTTCCGCATCTCCCCGTTCAGCCTTCCCGTGAGACGATCGCGGGTGTCCCCGCGGCGATCGAGTACGGGGGTCTTGACAGGCGCAGCGGCATTTTAAAAGGGACTTATATATATGCCCTTATGCCTGTCCGTGCCATTCTGCCGACGTACATCGGCGCGCGCCGGTCGGGAACCGGTTAAAAATCACACTGCAATAAAACGTATGGTACTTTATTGTGATAAAGAAATAAAATTAGTGCGCTAATAATTATAAAGTGCAAACACAGTGCTCATATATTATAAATAATCCAATGCAGTGTATATAGTAAATGGATTACCATTCATCAATTATGTACCAATAATATATAAATAAAAAAAAAAATAAATAAAAAAAATATTTTTAAAAACAAAGACAGTGCAATAAATGTATACACCTCCTAGGGTGTACTGTGCAACACAAAATACTCCGTGCAATATGTGTATACACCTCCTAAAGTGTCGTATGCTGCAAGAAGGAACAAGTCCTGTGATGCCCCGTACACACGTTCAGACTTTGTCCGGCGGGACTTCCCCACACACGCCCGGACTTCCCAGCGTGTGACTTGCCTAGACAAAGTCCGCGGGACTTTTGAAAATGAACGGACTTGCCCACACACGGAGCAGTCCGTTCATTTAGAACGTAACTGCAGGTAGACGGAGCTAGCGAAGGCAGTGAATGCCGCCGCGCTAGCCCCGTCACCTGGCATGGATTTAAAGGGAATCCCCACGCCGAAATAATGGTGTGGGGGTCCCCCCAATCCATCTCAGACCCTTATCCGAGCACGCTGCCTGGCCGGCCAGGAAAGGGGTGGGGACAAGCGAGCGCCCCCCCCTCCTGAGCCGTACCAGGCCGCGTGCCCTCAACATGGGGGGTGCCCTGGAAAAAGGGGGGCCGTGCGGCCCCCCCACCCCAAAGCACCTTGTCCCCAAGTTGATGAGGACAAGGGCCTCTTCCCGACAACCCTGGCCGTTGGTTGTCGGGGTCTGCGGGCGGGGGCTTATCAGAATCTGGGAGCCCCCTTTTCTAAGGGGGCCCTCAGATCCCGGCCCCCCACCCTATGTGAATGAGTATGGGGTACGATGTACCCCTACCCATTCACCAAAGGTGTAAAATGTAAAGTAAAAAAAACACACTTTTGAAAAAATATTTTATTGTACTGCTCCAGGGGTCTTCTTCCGTCTTGGGGGTCTTCTCGCCGGACTCCTCCGCCATTTACCTAGCTCTTTTACCGAGCGGAGAAGTCCGGCTACCTTCTTCGTCGTCGCCGCCGTCGTCTGGGGGTCTCGATCCGCCTTCGGGGGTCTTCGGGGTCTCTTCTGTTCTTGCCGCGGTCGTCGTTTTCCACGCCGGCGCCGCCTTCTTCTTCTTCTTCTTCTTCCGATGTTGACCCGTCGCTCTCTGGCCGGAATGGCAGAGCCGCGCTGTGCTGGGACCTATATAGGGACAAGGGGACAGGTTCACATGCTCATGTCACATGGTGACCCCGCCCCCCTGTGATGGCAGACTGTGACATCACAAGGGGGCGGGGTCACCATGTGACATGAGCATGTGACCCTGTCCCCTTGTCCCTATATAAGTCCCAGCACAGCGCGGCTCTGCCATTCCGGCCAGAGAGAGCGACGGGTCAACATTGGAAGAAGAAGAAGAAGAAGGCGGCGCCGGCGGCGCGGAAAACGACAACCGCGGCAAGAACAGAAGAGACCCCGGAAGACCCCCGAAGGCGGATCGAGACCCCCAGACGACGGCGGCGACGACGAAGAAGGTAGCCGGACTTCTCCGCTCGGTAAAAGAGCTAGGTAAATGGCGGAGGAGTCCGGCGAGAAGACCCCCAAGGCGGAAGAAGACCCCCGGAGCAGTGCAATAAAATATTTTTTCAAAAGTGTGTGTTTTTTTACTTTACATTTTACACCTTAGGTGAATGGGTAGGGGTACATCGTACCCCATACTCATTCACATAGGGTGGGGGGCCGGGATCTGAGGGCCCCCTTAGAAAAGGGGGCTCCCAGATTCCGATAAGCCCCCGCCCACAGACCCCGACAACCAACGGCCAGGGTTGTCGGGAAGAGGCCCTTGTCCTCATCAACATGGGGACAAGGTGCTTTGGGGTGGGGGGGCCAACTAATATTTTTTTGTATAATTCTCTTTTAAGGAGTCGTGGCAGGGGGTGTGTCCTATGCCTACATACTTTTGCTAATAGGCGTCCCTCATTCTCGTCTCAAAAATGTGGGAGGTATGGGACTGGGACAGATGAGAAAACACAAAGTTTCTGTCTAAAAATGTCTGGGGGGATTAGCCAAGAGCCAAGAGCTAAGACCTAAGCAGTGGCACTGCTGACGAGTGATCCAGGTGGCTTGGCATTTTCTGTTACCTGCTTTTGCTGATGAAAATACCCTTTGTGGGCAACTATTGCATGGACTTAGAAGGAGTTGTAAAGGCAGAAGTTTAGTTAGCTTAATGCATTCTATGCATTAAGCTAAAAAACCTTCTGTGTGTAGCAGCCTCCCCAGCACCCCCTAATTACTTACCTGAGCCCCATCTTTCTCCAGCAATGTCTGCGAGTGTCTACTCCGTCTGGGACTCTCCTCCCTGATTGGCTGAGACACAGCAGCGGTGCCATTGGCTCCCACGGCTGTCAATCAAGGTCAGTCAGCTAATCAGGGAAGAGAGGGGGCAGGGCCTGACTCGGCTTGGGTGCCCCCATAGAGAGCTGCAGTGTTTGGGGACCCAGGTCCTGCCCCAGGGGACATGTATCAATGCAAAAAAAAAGTTTTAAAAACAACAGTTTTTTCATGAGCACTGATTGTAATAATGCTTACAGTGAAACAATAAAAATACAATATTCATTTAAACATCGTGCCTGGGGGGGGGGGGGGGGTCTCCTTAGTCTGCCTGTAAAGTAGTGCATCTTGTTTATTACATGTGTATTACAGACCTGCAGCAAAATTTCATTTCTAAAAGAAAAAATGTAATTTAAAATTGCTTGCGGCTGTAATGTATTGTCGGCTCCCGGCAATATAGATGAAAAAAACATTGGAAAAGATGGCATGCGGACCACCCCCCCCCCCCCCAGTCTATACTAGGCCATTCGGGTCTGGTATGGATATTAAGGGGAACTCCACGCCAATTATTTTTTTTTAAATGCCGTGGGGTCCCCCCCAAAATCCATACCAGACCCCTATCCGAGCATGCAACCTGGTAGGTCAGGATGGGGGGGGGGGGGCGAGCGAGTGCCCCCCTCCTGAACCATACCAGGCCACATGCCCTCAACATGGGGAGGGTGCTTTGGGGTCACCCCAAAGCACCTATTCACTATGTTGACGATGACAAGGGCCTCATTCCCACAACTTTTGCCCAGTGGTTGTGGGGGTCTGTGGGTGGGGGGCTTATCTGAATCTGGAAGCCCCCTTTAACTCTTGCAGCAGAGCACGCTGTGATTGCCCAAAGCATGCAGGTCAGGTGCATGCTTTGGCCAATCATCAGATGTGAATGCACTGCGATCTCGCAGTGCATTATGGGGCGTTCCCCGGAGCTCAAATTTGCTGCGAACGCCCAAAATGTTTGGTTGGTTTGCGAGCAAACGAACACCCGATGTTCGAGTCAAACTTACGCTCAACTCGAACCGCGGGCTCATCCCTAATGATAGGCATGCCACTGTCTCATTTGACAGGTGACAACACAGGAGCACAACTGGGACACAGGGTGTGTGTTGTCACCCTATAACAGGAAGTCCTTAAACAAGAACTTTCATGGCAGGATCATCAGGCATTATTTGAATTTGTGGATTTAAAAACATTGATAATTACTTTTGAAAATTACAAGAACATATTGTTTACAAACTTTTTTATTGGGTGCTAAAATGGTACAAAAAGAGTACAAAAATATGTTGAAACTTTAACAGTAATAAAACGTTACAAGAACATATTAAAGAGTATATGAGATGTTATTATTGGGTTTATCTACTTAAAAAATAAGTGAGAGGGTGCCACACAAAAAAATGTCCAGCAAAGGTTCTACAGAAAAAACAAAAAATAGTTCAGCTTGGGCTTCAGGGTTTATAAATCAAATTTGTGATTTTTGGTTTACTGGAGCTTTATCAACGATGCATTACAGCACCTCCTAGTGGCCAATCTACAGTGTCCTTTCACAGATCTTTATACAGCGCAGCACTGACTATTTCATTAAGCTCAAATTCTGTTGTATGTGAACTAAATTTGAAGACTTTTTTTTTTTTAAATGACTCTGTAATAGTAAACATGCAGTTTTAGAATAAAGATCGTTACAGACAAACTGTTTTTCCACTTTTGTTTTTGCATGAATGCATTCCGATTAACTCATTTCCTAGCGGCGGAGGGTAATGCATAGGGGCTGAATGAAATTCCACATGTCTAAATATTTCCACCATTATCTCATTTTAACTTGCTATGGGGTACTTTTGTTGGGGGGATTTTTTTCTTCTTTTCTTTAACGTACAGGCAGAGGTCATAAAGTTTTCCGAATATAACAAGAGATGTAAAGCTAGTTAGTGAATTTAATAGAAACCCATAGAAGTTGTAAATCCTTTTGTGTAAGCTACTTAAGGACTTTATATTTAAGTTCACATAAAGGAGAACCTCCCCTATTACTGGCCATATTGTTTCTCACTTAGAGAAAAGCCCGACTAGTAGGAGACGGTCAGGCGGAAGGCAGTCTGCATTGCCGTACGTGTAGCAAGGATTAGACAACAAGCAGCAGCAGGGGGCAGCACAGGTGACAAAGTGCTTGTCCTGTGTTCAAACCTCACTAGGGACACCATCTACAGTGCCTTGCAAAAGTATTCACCCCCTTGGCATTTTTCGTGTTGTGTTGCTTCACAGCCTGGAATTAACATGGATTGTTTGAGGATTTGCATCATTTAATTTACAGAACAAGCCCACAACTTTGAAGATTTTTTTATTATTGTGAAACAAGCAACAAATAGGACAAAATAACAGAAAAAGTCAATGTGCATAACTATTCACCTCCCGAAAGTCAATACTTTGTAGAGCCACCTTTTGCGGCTATCACAGCTCCAAGTCGCTTTGGATGAGTCTCCATGAGCTTGCCACATCTTACCACTGGGATTTTTGCCCATTCCTCCTTGCAAAACTGCTCCAGCTCCTTCAAGTTGGATGGTTTGTACTTGTGAACAGCAATCTTTAAGTCTTACCACAGTTTTTCTATTGGATTGAGGTCTGGGCTTTGACTAGGCCATTCCAACATATTTACATGTTTCCCCTTAAACCACTCAAGTGTTGCTTTAGCAGTGTGTTTGGGGTCATTGTCCTGCTGGAAGGTGAACCTCCGTCCTAGCCTTAAATCACACACAGAGTGGTACCGGTTTTTCTCAAGAATATCCCTGTATTTAGCACCATCCATCTTTCCTTCAACTCTGACCAGTTTCCTAGTCCCGACTGCTGAAAAACATCCCCACAGCATGATGCTGCCACCACCATGTTTCACTGTGGGGATGGTGTTCTTTGGGTGATGTGATGTGTTGGGTTTGCGCCAGACATAGCGTTTTCTTTGATGGTCAAAAAGTTCTCAAAGAGCACCTTCCTCCATACATTTCGGGAGTCTCCCACATGCCTTTTCACAAACTCAAAACGTGCCATTTTGTTTTTTTGCTGAAAGTAATGGCTTTCTTCTGGCCACTCTGCCATAAAGCCCAACTCTATGGAGTGTGCGGCTTATTGTCATCCTATGTACAGATACTCCAGTCTCTGCTGTGGAACTCTGCAGCTCCTCCAGGGTTACCTCAGGTCTCTGTGCTGCCTCTCTGATTAATGCTCTCCTTGCCCGGTCCATGAGTTTTGGTGTGTGGCCGTCTCTTGGCAGGTTTGCTGTTGTGCCATGTTCTTTCCATTTGGTTATGATAGATTTGATGGTGCTCCTAGGGATCATCAAAGATTTGAATATTTTTTTATAACCTAACCCTGACTTGTACTTCTCAACAACATTGTCCCTTACTTGTTTGAGGAGTTTCTTGGTCTTCATGGCAGTGTTTGGTTAGTGGTGCCTCTTGCTTAGGTGTTGCAGTCTCTGGGGCCTTTCAAAAAGGTGTGTTTATGTAATGACAGATCAGGTGACATTTAGATTGCACACAGGTGGACATCGTTTCATTAATTATGTGACTTCTGAAGGTAATTGGTTGCACCAGAGCTTTTTATGGGCTTCCTAACAGGGGGGGGGGGGGGGGGGGGTGAATACATACGCACATGCCAATTATCAGTTTTTTATTTCGGAAAAATAGTTAAATGTATATATTTTTCTAATTTTACTTCACCAACTTATGCTGCGTACACACGACCGGTTTTCCCATCAGAATAAACTTTGAAGGTTTTTCCGACGGAGTTTCGACGGAGTGCCGCTGAAACTGTCTTGCCTTCACACGATCACACCAAAGTCCGACCGCATAGAACGCGGTGACATACAACACGTACGACGGGACTAGAAAAAGGAAGTTCAATAGCCAGTAGCCAATAGCTGCCGTCTCGTACTTGCTTCAGAGCATGCATCGTTTTTGGTCCGTCGGAACAGCATACAGACGAGCGGTTTTCCCGATAGGAATTGATTTCGTCATAAATATTTAAAACATGTTCTATTTCTAGGTCCGTCAGAATTTTCGAAAAAAAAAAGTCCGATGAGGCCCACACACGATCGGAATATCCGATGAAAAGATTCCATCTGACTTTTTCTGTCGGACATTCCGCTCGTGTGTACGCGACTATTGTGGTCTGATCCATCACATATAATTCTGATTAAAAAAACATTGAACTAAAGGCTGTAATGTAACAAAATAGGTAAAAAGCCAAGGGAGGTGAATACTTTTGCAAGGCACTGTATACTGAGTTTGCATGTTCTCCTCATGTTTACAATGGATTTTCTCCAGTTTCCACCCAAAAACATATTGGCAGCTTAAAGCTAAACAGCTACACAGATAAAAATATACACTATATTACCAAAAGTATTGGGACACCTGCATATATATATATATATATATATATATATACACACACACATGAACTTTAATGGCATCCCAGTCTTTTGCCCCCGCACACACGGTCAGATATTCCGATGGAAAAAGTCTGATCGGATTATGTTGTCGGAAAATCCGATCCTGTGTGGGCTCTACCGGGCTTTTTCCGTCGGAATCTCCAACGGAAAAATTTGAGAGCAGGATCTAAATTTTCAGGCAACAAAATCCGATTGGACTTTTTCCGATCGTGTGTAGAGAATTCCGACACACAAAGTGCCACGCATGCTCAGAAGAAATTTGGAGACGAAAGCTATTGGCTACTGGCCTCTTCGTAGTCCCGTCATACATTTTGTACGTCACCTCGTTCGGAAAGATCAGATTTTCCGACAACTTTGTCCGACCGTGTGTGTGCAAGACAAGTTTTGGACAAAATCTGTCGGAAAAAATCCGGCTTGCAGCTTCTGCTCTAATTCATCCCAAAGGTGTTCTATCGGGTTGAGGTCAGGACTCTGTGCAGGCCCGTCAAGTTCCTCCACCCCAAAATCGCTTATCCATGTCTTTATGGACTTTGCTTTTGTGCACTGGTCCAAATCATTTGGTGGAGGGGGGATTATGGTGTGGGGTTGTTTTTCGGGGGTTGGGCTTGGCCCCTTAGATCCAGTGAAGGAAACTCTTAAGGTGTCGGCATACCAAGACATTTTGGACAATTTCATGCTCCCAACTTTGTGGGAACAGTTTGGGGATGGCCTCTTCCTGTTTCAACATGACCGCACACCGGTGCACAAACCAAGGTCCATAAAGACATGGATGAGCGAGTTTGGGGTGGAGGAATTTGACTGGCCTGCACAGAGTCCTGACCTCAACCCAATACAACACTTTTGGAATGAATTAGGGCAGAAACTGCAAGCCAGGCCTTCTCGTCCAACATCAGTGCCTGACCTCACAAATGTGAATTTGAAAGAATGGTCAAACATTCCCATAGACACACTCCTAAACCTTGTGGACAGCCTTCCCAGAAGATTTGAAGCTGTTATAACTGCAAAGGGTGGATCAACTCAATATTGAACCCAATGGAGGAAGGTCTGATTCACACCTATACATCATAGGCAGGTAATATTTGCACATAGACTGCTCTGGATAACGTCTACATGTGAAGCTGAACCTCCATGAAAGAACTGAATCCAATAAATAAAAGGGAAAGGCCAGGAAAAGTCATGCAGGAAAAGTCAGGCCCTGGAGCCAGGAAATGAGATGGGCTCTCTCTGACTTGCTGCAGCTTCTAATGCACATTGTGAGAAGCTCACAGTGTGCAGTGAAATCAGAGTAAACTATTTTAGTATAGGAGAGGAGCCAGTATAACTGCACAATACTAAAGGGAATGCCGGAGTTCAGATTTCATTATTTTCACCCTCTCCCCGCACCAACCCAAAACAACATCATTTGATATCAAAGCAAATGTTCATTTTGTCTTAAAAAGAATAAAAATAGCGTGAAAAGCAGAAATGAACCTGAAAATTGCCATCCACTCTCTGACGGCTCTGAGTGTTAGTTGCTTTGACTTTGGAAATCATGACTGGCATTTGTTTTGTGAAATATTTTGCTCACATGCAACTGTAAAATGTAAAATTACAAAACATTTCAAGTGCAGGAATGGAGCATGACCAGTGATAAGATCGCTGCGTGGTTATATGATATCACAAGGCGAGGTGAGATCCTGCAAGCTTCTATGACAAATGTCATTTGCTCGGACTACGATAACAAAGTTACTCTGAATGATGTTTTTGGCCAATCGGCAATGTAATTAAAAAGAATTGAACTTAGTACAAAGACATTGCCAGGAAATGGTATTCATTTATACATACTTGAGGGCTGCTGAAAAATACTAAATATAACCGAGAATTACAATTACCGTATATACTCAAGTATAGGCCGACCCTTATAAATATATAAGTGGTCCATATAGTGAACTTGGTGTTGAGTTATTCACTTTACGGTCAACACAGAGGACAAGGGGGCACTCTTTACGTCTAGAGGAAAAGAGATTTCATCTCCAAATACGGAAGGTTTCTTCACAGTAAGAGCTGTGAAAATGTGGAATAGACTCCCTGCAGAGGTGGTTCTGGCTAACTCAGTAGATTGCTTTAAGAAAGGCCTGGATACTTTCCTAAATGTACATAATATAACTGGGTACTGACATTTATAGGTAAAGTTGATCCGGGGAAAATCCGATTGCCTCTCGGGGGATCAGGAAGGAATTTTTTCCCCTGCTTTAGCAAATTGGAGAATGCTCTGCTGGGGGTTTTTTTGCCTTCCTCTGGATCAACTGTGGGTATAGAATGGGGTATATGGGATTGTATGATATATGTGTATATATATATATATTATATATATATATATATATATATATTTTTTTTTTTGTGGTTGAACTGGATGGACTTGTGTCTTTTTTCAACCTAACTAACTATGTAACTATGAATACAAGCCGAGGCCCCTAATTTATCACAAAAAAATGGGAAAACTTATTGACCCGAGTATAAGCCGAGGGTGAGAAATGCAGCAGCTACTGTAAGTGGAAAAGAGGGACAACAATGCCCATCTGCAGCTGCATACCTCCCTGTGGCCTGTACTTACCTCCCTGTGGCCTGTACATACCTCCCTGTGTGCATTGCAGCCTACCTGTGCCGATCTGCATCCTCTGTGTCCTGTGTCTGCATCCTTTGTGTCCAGTCTTCCTGTGCAATCTGCATTCTCTGTATCCCTGTGCGATCTGCATCCTCCTCCGCCATTGCAGTCCCTGTATCCCTGTGCCGATCAGCGTGTAATGGAAAACAGACAGCGGCCATTCCAATGTACAAAAGCCGCGCCTCCTCCTCATCCTCGTCCATGATAGGAGGAACACTGTCACACCAGCAGTCAGTGTTCAGTGTTTCGCCTATCAAGGACATCCTCTCATCCTCGTCCATGAGATGAGAAGGACAGGATGTCCGTGATAGGCGAAACACTGAACACTGACTCACTGCTGGGAAAATTAGTGTTCCTCCTATCACAGACGAGGAGGAGGCGCGGCTTTTGAACATTGGAATGGCCACCGTCTGTCTGCATGACACGCTAATCATGTAGGCAGACGGCGGTGACTCGAGTATAAGCCGAAGGGGGGCACTTTCAGCCTAAAAAAAAGGGCTGAAAATCTCAGCTTATACTCGAGTATATACGGTAATGCAAAATGAGATACAGGAAACCTGTAAATTAGGGCTGTTACTGATTAAAATTTTCGTGTTCAATTAATCATTTTTTTAAATCGATTAATCAACTAATTTTGATTAATTATAACGCACATACAGATCCAACTACTTTTAGCTGATCTCCTTGCATTGCAACTCTGCATTAGTCAGTGGTAAATGTGGTATACACTATATACAATCACCCAACACTAGTTAGTTTCCACAATCCATGACTTAACTTCACAGTTCACAAATACGTTTTAAATTCAAACTGTAGCACTGACGTAAGTAATTTTTTTTCCCACAGTAGCGTGACAATCCCTCCGGTCTAACTAATCACTCTCACCTTATGGCATGGACCCCTGTGCAAACAGGTGGTCATGCAAGCGGGTATCAAAAGGGTTAACACGGACCATAAACTTCTCTCACGTCTCCTTAGATCTCAGCAAAGATGCCAGGTCATCGGTAGAAAGAAAAGATCTAAGTGCTCACCGCTTAAGTATAAGATTAAATTTTTGTGTTCAAACACAAACTACTCACATAAAGATGATAAAAACACAGCATGTAAAGCCGACAATCGTGTTAGTTCCGTAGGACAGCAGCGGGTGACGTCATGCATAGCTCCTCCCCCGTACGCGTTACGTTCAATCAGAACTTCAACGTCACTGGACTCCTCCCCCCTTCCCTTCGTTAGCAGACAGAGGCACTTGGGGAAGGGGGAGGAGTCTGGTGACATCGATGTCCGTGACGTCACCGGAACTCCCCGAAGAAATACAAAGAATCACGGCTCCAAGGTAATGACTTCTCCCAAAACAACTGTCTCCACAATCCCACAGGGTGCCGGCTCTGTTTGCAACAGGAACTGAAGTAGAAAAGATGTAGCTGGATAGCCGCACTCAGTCTCATAGCTGTGACTAAGCACCGTGTTCGGTGTGAAACATGTCAGCGGCTGTGCAGTTAGTCTGTATACAAGCCTAGATGCTATGATTTTAATTACATTTTTGAAATAAAGTTGAATAATTTGGAGTGCGGCTATCCAGCTACATCTTTTCTACTTCGGAACTCCCTGAAGACCCGGAAGCCGGCGGAGAGGTGAGTACCGATCAAAAGAATTTTGTTCGATCAAATAAATTAACGTTTAATCTTTAATTTCCACAGCCCTACTGTAAACCATTAATTATGATATGTAGTTCATTATACAAAGCTGAGAAGTGTAATGCCTCGTACACACAATCGGACTTTCTGCTGACAAAGCCGTGGAATTTTGCCTAAGGTTGTTGGCTTAAACTTGTCTTGCATACACACGGTCATACAAATGTTGGCCAACAATTACGAACGTAGTGATGTACTACGTGTTTTTTCAGCTCTTTAGCGCCACACTTTGGGCTCCTTCTGCTAATTTCGTGTTAGTAGAAGTTTGGTGAGTGTTGATTCGCACTTTTAGTTTTGCGTTTTTCATTTATCGCTTTTCATTTCGTGCTATTCAGTTTGTTTCTGAATGCCTATTCGTCAATCAGACATGTTGCGGAATCGGAGGAGATAACGTGTTATTTATTATTGGCCTTTGAGTTATTGCTTTGACATAATTTTTGTTGGTTGAATAACGACTTTGTTTGGTATACTTTCTATATTTTTGGATGCATAGAATGCACTTTTTGGTTATTTTCTATTGGCAGATAGCATGTCAAATTTTTTTTTTATTTTTTTTTATGCA
This sequence comes from Lithobates sylvaticus, assembly GCA_028564925.1. Taxonomy (NCBI): domain Eukaryota; kingdom Metazoa; phylum Chordata; class Amphibia; order Anura; family Ranidae; genus Lithobates; species Lithobates sylvaticus. The sequence continues at coordinate 65,569,082 of CM053028.1, forward strand.
CAATAAAAAAATAGTGGAGAATAATACTTGGCTATGTGTTTTACTTCAAATGACAGTTTGGGAGTAGGCAGTTCATTTAAAAAAAATACAATGTAAAATTAACAAGGGATACCAACATAGTTGTATCTTTGATCTTAAAAACTACGGGATAAGACCCCTTTCACACGAACGGACCGTTCAGGTCAGCCTGTCAGTTTTTTTTAGGCGGACCTGAACAGACACTCCATGCAAGTCTATGGAGCGACGGATGTTAGCGGTTACCATGTGCGTTGATATCTGATCCGATCCGCTAAAATCAGACGTATGGCAATACGTTTGCATCCGTCCTCGCGGATCGGATGAGATCTGATAAAAGGACATGCTGTCCATTTTTGTCCAATCCCTCCATAGAAATCGGTGGCACTCTGACAGGCCCCTCCCCACTCAGTGAGCAGAGACGGACCTGTCATCCGCTGATCAACATAGATCAACGGAGCGATCTCCTGCTGAGCTGGTGGACTCTGCTGAGTGGATCCGCCTTGTGGGAATGAAGCCTTATGGTGTTGTGGTAACTTGCACAAATAAAAAAATAAAAAAACATAATAATATTATTCTTGATATCACTAGAAAAAAAAAAAAACTTTGAAAATTTGTTTGCAATAACTCCATCAGTATCACCAGCAAAGCAGCTTCATTATTATCCCATTAAAGAAGAAGAGAATTGTGCGCTGCATTTCGAGATTTCAGAATTTGCCACGTCACGAATGTTAATTCTCCATTATGAACGCTAGTTTACAAGACCGACCGCTTCTGGCTCGTCCTTGCTTCCGAGCATGCGTGTTTGTACTTTGGACTTTTGTCCAACGAATTTGTGTACACACGCTCGGAAAATCCGACAACACAAATTTGTTGGCGGAAAATTTAAGAACATGCTAGCCAACATTTGTTGGCGGAAAGTCCGACAACAATTGTCTGATGGAGCATACACATGGTCGGATTGTCCGCCAACAACCTCACATCCAACATTTCCCATCGGAAAATCCGATTGTGTGTACGGCGCTTTAGCGGTCTATTTATAAAACATTAGTTGGATTGGTCATTGGTCAGATGTAGTCACTTAGTTTAGTGACCCCAGACAGGGCTGAGGGTGAGATTTTTTCGGGTCATTTGTTACGATCGAAATTCTGCATTTCGAATAAATTAGATAATTCGTAAATTTGAAAATTCGAAAATTTGAAAGTTCGTAAATCCGAAAATTTTTAAATCTAAAAATTTGAATTCGGAAATTTGAAAATTCAGGAAATTCGGAAATTCTAAAATTCTAAAATCAGAAAATAAGAGAGAAAATTTAAAAATTCAAAAGAACGCAAAATCCAAGAATAAGAATAAAAATCCGAAAATTAAAAAATCCGAAGAAATTTAAAAATCCGAAATAATAACTAACTAACTAACTAACAACTAACTATTAAATTATAGGTATAGGAATTTCCTTTCCTTGGCTTTTAGTGAACGTAACGAATACGAATGTATCCAAAGTTACGAATTATCTGAAATAACGAATGTCACATCTAAACGAATGGAACGTAATGATTTAATAATAATAATATAATAATAATAAAAAGGTTTTATTATCATTATCATTATTTAATAAGATTAATTTGTTACGTTCCATTCATTTAGATGCAGCATTCATTATTTCGCTCTTCAGATATCAAAGCATGTGTGAACAACTCCGTAGACTGAAATGCTTCATTAAAGTGGTTGTAAACCTCAGACACGAAATATGAACAAAGCATATCCCTCTATTGTATGTACTTGTCTCAATTAGGAGCCCGAATGTGGCGTACATACGGTCGGAATTTCCGATGGAAACAGTCCGATGGGAGCTTTTCATCGGATTTTCCGACCGTGTGTATGCCCAACGGTCTTTTTCTGTCGGAATTTCCGACGGACTTTGAATTGAGAACCTGTTCTCAATTTTTACGAAGGAAAACCTTTCTATCGGATTTTCCTATCGTGTGTATGCAATTCCGACACGCAAAATTCCGACGCATGCTCGGAAACAATTCGACGCATGCTCGGAAGCATTAAACTTCCCTTTTATAGTGCTGTCGAACATGTTTTATGCCGCTGTGTTATTGACTGTCGGAATTTGGTGTGATCGTGTGTAGGCAAGACAGTTTGAGCGGAATTCCGTCTGAAAAACCGCCAGAGTTTTTTCCGACGAGAATTCCGATCATGTGTACGCGGCAGAAGTGTAATTTCTGTTTGATGCTTCATTCCTCTGGTATCAGCATGAGTCACTTCTGACAAGTTTTCCCTGACACCAAGAGAAAAAAGGTGACATGGGAGGAATCTCCAGCTGATTGACAGCCTCAGCTCTGTTCATGTGTGATGTGTAAAGTAGGTGTGTCCCTTTCCTCCAATCAGCTATCAGAGCTCTCCTCACTGATGTAGCTTCAACTCTCTGCCCCCTGCTTTTCAGAGCTGAGAGATCCCATGTAAATCCTGCACTTTAAAAGGATACAGGGGGAAATATGGCTGTACAGGTACAACTTATGCGGATTTGTTTCATCTTTTTGTATCACCTGAGGCGAGTCACTTTACTGGGTATTACTGGGTATATGTAAGGGTGTACAATCACTTTAAGGCAAATAAAGTAACCTATACTAACCAAGCAGTGATCACTTTTCACCAATAACTAACAGGTGTTATGTAAGCATGATTTGAGAGACACCGCTAAAGAAAGCATGCAGCTCTGACATCAACATTAACACTTCGCCATCTATATGAGTGATTTCATACAATACCTGCACTACCCTAGTAAAGTCATTAGCAGACATTCTGTCAGTCTTTAATGACTGATTTACTTTTTTATTCTTATTTTTTTTTTTTTTAAGAAGAGAGCAGATTAGATCCGATCCCCAGCGAGTCATGAATTTCAGTCAGTGTGTTCACACCTATAGTGGAGTTCATTAATGATGACACAAAAAATGAGCTCATATTTTCTTTATTAAAATTTATGTTGTTACTTCTGCACATAAATCTTATACTATAACACATCCTAAGAGTGTTAACCAGCTTTATTTTATTTTTGTAGCTTCAACACAAAAATTATTTATTGTAGAACAAAAAATTTGCAATGCAGGCCAAGCGTCAGATTTAAAAAAAAAAAAAAAAGTAAATGCTTACATGGTAGGTAACATATAAAAGTTGTACTTACTGTTTTTTTATTTTAATTTTTCATTTTAGCTCACAGTACCCCTGCCATCCCCTTCCCTATCAATCTCTCTCCACAGAACGCTAGTACCATATTTGTTCAGGCATCATCCAGGGACAGCATTTACCTTCTGGACCAATAGAAGACACAGCCACATAAATCCTGATATTTGTGCATTGTAGCCTTTAGATTTACGTAGCACAGTCCTTGATGCTGCCAGTGTACAAATCCATCACACTTACACAGGTCCGTCCATCTGTTTTCTCCCACTCTGAGACCTGGCAATGTAAAAATCCATCAAACTCACACAGCTCAGTACCTCTGGTGCCTCCTCTCCTTTGACCTGACAATAATAATCCATCACACTTACACAGCTCAGTCCATCTGTTTTCTCCCACTCTGAGAACTGCCATTGTAAAAATCTATCAAACTCACACAGCTCAGTACCTCTGGTGCCTCCTCTCCTATGACCTGCCAGTAATAATTCATCACACTCGCACAGGTCCGTCCATCTGTTTCCTTCCACTCTGAGACCTGCCAATGTAAAAATCCATCAAACTCTCACAGCTCAGTACCTCTGTTGCCTCCTTTCCTATGACCTGCGAGTAATAATCCATCACACTCACACAGCTCAGTCCATCAGTTTTCTCCCACTCTGAGACCTGCCAATGTAAAAATCCATCAAACTCTCACAGCTCAGTACCTCTGTTGCCTCCTTTTCTATGACCTGCCAGTAATAATCCATCACACTCACACAGCTCAGTCCATCCATTTTCTCCCACTCTGAGACCTGCCAATGTAAAAATCCATCAAACTTACACAGCTCAGTACCTCTGGTGCCTCCTCTCCTTTGACCTGACAATAATAATCCATCACACTTACACAGCTCAGTCCATCCGTTTTCTCCCACTCTGAGACCTGCCATTGTAAAAATCCATCAAACTCACAGCTCAGTACCTCTGTTGCCTCCTCTCCTATGACCAGCCAGTAATAAGCTATCACACTCACACAGGCTATCTTACTATTTCCTTCCACTCTGAGACCTGCCATTGTGTCAGGGCTGTGCCCAGCCCTTCCTTCTCTGAGCTGGCCACTCAGCTGTTGGCTAATTGCCAGCTCCTATCTCTCTCCACAGTTACCCAGCTGTTGATGATATCCTGCTCGTCAGTCCTGCCTACTTAAGCCATCCAGTCCAGAGGATCTCTGCCTTCGCCTTGGTCAACATCACAGAGACGATCTCCTGTGTTCCTGTTTAAAGACTTGCTTTGCTGACATCCCTTCTAGCTACAGATCCTGCTTGCTGTTTCACTATGTTTATCCCTGACTACTGGCTTGGCTGACTATTCGTTCCAGTTACTGAACTTTGGCTAGGTTTTTACTACCTTTGTTGTTTTTACTTTTATTATTAAACAAGTGTGATTTAACTGTACTTCTGTCTCGGTCTGATTTCATGGTTTCTGACACATTGTAAAAATCCATCAAAATCACAGCTCAGTACCTCTGTTGCCTCCTCTCCTATGACCTATGAGCAATAATCCATCACACTCACACAGCTCAGTCCATCTGTTTTCTCCCACTCTGAGATCTGCCAATGTAAAAATTCATCAAACCACTCTGGATGAAGGAGCACAGGGGGCACAGCAGACATCAGTATTGCCAGTGTTGGGGGGGAAGGGTGTGTTAGATATATTAGCAGATTTAAATACAATAACAAATTGAAGCCAATTGCCAGTTCACACTTTATAATCAGTTACAGCAATCTGTTTAGTTTTTTTCTTTTATGATAAGGGTTTTACATGAATAAATAGAAGCTGAACATTGAAACACCCCTTCCAGAGCTAAATGATTTGTCTCATCCCTGTAAACTGATATATCTGGAAGATAGCTTTCTTTCATTCTTTTGAATAGCAACAGACTTGCTAGTTGGATCAACCAGAAAAATAGAAGAAAGAACCTAAAAAAAGAAACCTAAGACAGCCATCACATCTAAGAATTGGTATTCTGCAATGATAATAATAAATGTTTGCTTTTGGGTTTTGGGTTTAATATTGCTTTAGTCCCTTTGAGCCAGCACCTCCCGGCCCTTTAAGGGTTTAGGATGCCGGGAGGAGGGGTTTATGATCATGTGACTGCCATGATTGGAATGCTTCCGATCGCAAGCAGTGATCGTGAGTTTTCCATTAGCCGCCGGTAACTGTGCACAAGGTATACCACCAATTCATGCCAATATGCGGCCGCTCTGCGCCAAGGCCCACCTGCTGAAAGGCCGCATATTTGTGTGTGATCGGCACCAACAGGTTAAAGCGTAACTCCACTTTTGTTGAGAAAAAAAAATCCCCCCCTGGGTGCTCTGTGTACATTGCAAGGATTTCAACAAGCTTTGTTGCAGATTCCCACCTTTTGTTATTCTGAAGAATGAGGTATTTGTCTGTGCAAAGAGAATTGGTATGCGAGTGGTTTTGTATTGATCAACCAGCTGCTGCGCCTGCAGGGCTCTAATGAGGAAAGTGGCAATGTCTGCATTCCTTTAGACCCCATTCACACTGGGGTGTTTTTCAGGTGCTTTGGGGCTAAAAATAGTGTCTGTAAAGTGCCTGAAAAACGCCTCCCCTGCAGCCCCAGCGTGAGAGCCTGAGTGCTTTTTTACACTGGGGCGGTGCGCTTGCAGGAAGTTATAAAAAGTCCTGCAAGCAGTATCTTTCGGGGCACTGCGAGAGCGGTGAATACACCGCTCCTCCACCACCCCTGCCATTGGAATCACTGGGCCCCGTTCCCGAAGTGCCTGCAAAGCGATTCGGCAGTGGCAATTTGCGGGCGCTTATAACCCTTTTTTCGGCCACTAGCGGGGGTCAAAAGCGCCTCGCTAGCGGCCGAAAAGCGCCGCTATAACAGCAGTAAAGTGCAGCTAAAACTAGCAGCACTTTACCACTAACCCCCGCCCCAAATTGGAAGTAGCCTAATGCCGCGTACACACGATCGGAATTCCGCTCAAACTGTCTTGCCTACACACGGTCACACTAAATTCCGACCGTCAAGAACGCGGTGACGTACAACACCACAACGAGCCGAGAAAAAAATGAAGTTTAATGCTTCCGAGCATGCGTCAAATTGTTTCCGAGCATGCGTAGGAATTTTGTGCGTCGGAATTTCTACAGACGATCGGAATTTCCGACAGAAACCTTTTCCTTCAGAAAAATTGAGAACATGCTCAAATTTTTGCTGGCGGGAATTCGGCCAGCAAAATTCCGATGGAGCCTACACTGGGTCGCATTTTCCGATGAAAAGTTCTCATCGGTCTTTTGCTGGCCGAAGTTCCGATCGTGTGTACGCGGCATTAGATGTGATTTCCCTTTGGGAGTATCTCACCAAAATTTAATTTTTTGTTGCAGGGGATGCCCAAAATCAAATTTGTATCTTAGTGCAGACCTCTGGAAAAATCAGACAGTCAGCCTAGGTTCACACTGATGCATTTTACAAATCGCACATTTTTAAGTGCCATTTGGTACTCCGATTTTCCTTCCCAGTCATATGTAATTTTGTTGAAATTGCTTTGGGATTTCATTGCGATTTCTGGAGACTCAATCACACAAGTGTGAAATGACATATCTGGGGGGTGCTCTGTACACCATCTGTATACAGAACGCCTCCAGGTAACCATATTGCATTTTACAGAAATCTACAGAGCTGCATATTAAAAAGCAAATGTAATTCTTAATAACATCCAATTACAAATATGACTTGTGTCACAATATACATTATGTTATTTTTTTTTGCTATTTTTTCCCCCCACAAAAGTGGAGTTACCCTTTAAGTGATATCACATTATTGCAATTTTTATGACACATAGTGGAATGGTAAAGCCCAAAGTGAATGTATGCCTTTTACTTAAGGAGAGCTTTAGTTCCCATGCGACGCACCAGGAATAAAAGGTTTGTGTGCATGACGGGGCTTTTTTATGAGTTTGTGATCGCTAAAAATATACATGACATTGCGCCCACTTATGTGAGCATTTCATGTTTGCCCAGTGGATGCAAATGTCATCCAGAACTTCCCTTCCAATCAATTTAAGCTCACTTGTGATTGACTGGATCAGCCAGAGCAGAATATTATTGATCGTTTTGCAACAATTGGCAGCAGAACAATACATCATGAATATGACCATATTTTGATTGATCATACTATGAGATTACACGGTGGAGATTTAATCAATTGTTTACAATCGTAAGTTCTTATCTTAATTATTGATCAAAATCTACTTCCTCATGTGTGTCATATCGACTGCATGAGTTGCAGGCTATAAATCAATCATTTATAGTAAATAAATGTAAAGGCTATATCCACGCTAGGAACTAAAATGTAATAAGCAGCTGTGCACTATAACCCAGACACCAGGCACAGATAATATATGTAAAAAGAGTGCAGCGCTAAAAAATAAAAGTGCATTCATGCAAAAACAAACAAATACCAAAGTATATTAATAAGCAGACATTCAATTGCATATAAACAATAATAACTGTGAATAAAGTTTGAATACACATATGCAAAATTACATCACATGTGAATAAAGTGCAATTGTGCAAACAAAAAGTTCCTATAAAGCTGGATTCCATCAAAGAAAGTCCCATGGAAGAAAAGATTGTTTAGATATGGCGATCATACACCTGACGGCGTGACACCGATCACCATAATCAAAAATGGAGGCCTACCGGAAAGCCAGCGTCCCCTCTTATGCCCTGTACACACGGTCGGAAATTCTGACGTAAAAGGTCCGATCAGATTATGTTGTCGGAAAATCCGATCGTGTGTGGGCTCTATCGGACTTTTTCCATTGGAGATTCCAATGGAAAAAATTTGAGAGCAGGATCTAAAATTTTCCGACAAAAAAATCAGATCAGACTTTTTCCGATCGTTTGTAGAGAATTCCGACGGACAAAGTGCCACGCATGCTCAGATCAAATTACGAGACCAAAGCTATTGGCTTCTAGCCTCTATGTAGTTCCGTCCTAAGTAACGAACGTTACCACGTTCCGAACTATCGGATTTTCCGACAACTTTGTTCGACTGTGTGTATGCAACACCAGTTTCGGACAAAATCTGTGACGGATTTTGTGGTCGGAATTTCCGACCGTGTGTACAAGGCATAACTCAGAGAGGTCACACAGTGCTTGGTTGGATCTCTGATCCATTGAGAAAGAGATCCGGATGTTCCTCTCCTGTGGCCGTGGATGGTATACACTGAGAGGTTCAAATCATCTCAGGATACAGGATGCAGTATCAGGAAGACTCGATAGCAGAATGTTTAGGAGACAAAAGGACTCCACATAGTGTGATACTGTCTCAACATACGGTTTATTAAACAGTACATTTACATAAAAGTCCAAGCTCTGTTCATGTCACAATCAACAGATCAAACAGATAAATCCCTTGTGAGTTTCAAGCAGCGATCGTGCAGGCGCAGCAGCATGTGTACATAACTATCCCGAGGAGCATTTCATCATAAATGAGCAGCATTAGGCATGGGTACTGAGAAAGAAATTTGCATGTTCCTCTCCTATGGCCATGGGATAAATTCCTTGGGTACGTACTCCTGATGATGTCATTTATGACGAAACGATCATCAGGATAGTTACGTACACATGCGCCTGCGTGATCGCTGCTTAAAACTCACAAGCAATTTATCCTATGGCCATAGGAGAGGAACATGCAAATTTCTTTCTCAGTGAATCAGAGATCCAACCAATCGCTGTGTGACCTCTCTGAGTAAGAGGGGTCGCTGGCTTTCCGGTAAGCCTCCATTTTTAAATATGGTAATCAGTGTCACGCCGTCAGGTGTATGATCGTCATTTCCAAACATTCTCTTCTTCCATGGGACTTTCTTTGATGGAATGCAGCTTTGTATGAACTTTTTGTTTGCATAATTGGACTTTATTCACATGTGATGGAATTTTGTCTTCAAACTTTGACAGTTATTATTGTTTATATACAATTGATTGTCTGCCTATTAGTATACTTTGATATTTGTTTGTATTCGCACAAATGCACTTTTATTTTTTAGCACTGCATTCTTTTTACAATCATTTATAGTAGCCTGAATGGCCACCATGAGGCTAGATTCACGCATTCAATCCTGTAGCGGAAATGCGCAATCATGCTTGCTTTTTTTTTTCTGTGTTTTTTGCACAGTTCTGCACACCAACAGCCCATTCACTTAAAGCGGGTCTGCACCCATCCCATAAACTAAGTCTCTATGGCTTCTCTAGCATGTTAGATGACAGAATTGATGGTTCAATTCTGCATCTTTTAAGCCAACCTTTCATGCTGGCTTCATCTGTCTTCTTCTCCCTGCAGGGGTGGGCGAGCTCTGAGCGGGGATCAGCGTCATTTCCTCTTCATTTCGCACTGTCTCCTGGGATCTGGTGTCATTCATCCCAGGAGTCAGTGCGGACATCCGACCCGAAATCTCGCGAGATTTGCGGACATCCGACCCGAAATCCCGTGAGATTTGCTGACATCCGACCCGAAATCTCGCAAAATTTGCGGACATCCGACCCGAAATCTCGCGAGATTTGCGGACATCCGACCCGAAATCTCGCGAGATTTGCGGACATCCGACCCGAAATATCACAAGATTTTAAGGACGTGAGGTATTTACACAGCTTGGCCCTGTTACCCGTGCGCATGCACAGGAACCAGTGAGGCATGCTGGTTCCCATAACGAAAGGGAAAGAGGAAGTGATTGCTTGTGGGCTACAAATGCCAGAGGAAGTGATTGCTTGTGGGCTACAAATGCCCACAAGCAAGATGACATCTGGCAAGAAATGTTTTTTAAACACAACAATGCTTCTAAAAACGGACGGAGAGAACGGGCAGCTTCAAAACAAGTAATTAGATTCTAACATAGACATCATTTAGAATCATACACCAAAAAAAAAAAAGGGGAGTTAAGTCAGTGCAGAACCGCTTTAAATTGTCTGCCCCATGTGTGACAAAGACACCAAAGAAGCTCCCAAAATCTTTTTGGGTGTTGAGTTTTGCGCGTTTTAGCGAGAAAATCTGATAACCTGCGTTTGGGGTGCCATTACCAATAATGGCACCGCAAGCGTGACGTCTGTTTGCAGCGTTATTTTGGGGGTTTCCAAAACTTGTGTCAAAACACGCATTCCTGTGCATTTTGTCATGCGTTCAGGAAACGCAAAGTTGTGATTGCAATCTGAGATCTGTTACAATGGGTGTCACCAAACATAGAATTGCTTTGCAATGCATTTGAACAACAGATTGCAGTGCACACTAGTATACACATTATGCACGCAATAACACATGCTGGGTGATCTGGTGATAATTGCTAGAAATCAGCTCATATCAACAATCTGGAGATACGCAATTATACAGTTGGGGTTCGAGGTGAAGGTCCATTGTTGAACCACCCAATGGTTAATTTGTGTCATCATACTTCTGCTATGGACTCAAAACTTTTTCAGACATATGTTTTCCTTTTTTTTTGTTTTCCCATACAGATTCTCTTGGGGAAAAAAATCAGACATTCACAGGTATATAAAATGGTTCAAATAGCTTATTTTTACTTAAATTTGGCTGGAGTGTTCTGCACATAAACACGGATCCCTTATGATGTTATGTTTATTATACAAAGCAGAGAAACAGATAATATCATTTTGACAATGTTTACAAAAGTCACATTCAACCAAGCATACAGCAACAAAAAAAGAATGAAATAAAATAAATAGCTCATGCATTAGTCAGTTTATAAAACACTTCACAAATATCAAGTTACTGCAACTACTGTAAATACGGTGAGTTTCAGGCTTCTTGCATACGGGTGAATTAAAATACTTCTATCTACGCCGGATCTTTCTACTACAAAATCATCATAAAAAATACAAATTTTGGTGCGTAATTGCACACATTTATAGGCATATGGCATTTTGAAGAATTTGAGCATAAACTCATTCTACTGGACAGAATATTAGCTTCTTTTAGCCACTGAAATGAATTAGCGCCTTTAAGCGTTTTTATGCACATATACAGTACAGTGGCCACTGGTGCTCAACATTTTTTTTGTTGGGGTGGAAGGGGGGCTCAAAAAAATGAAAAATTCTGAAAAAAAAAACATCGAATGCAGCCACTGTGCCAATCATATGCAGCCACTGTGCCCCATTAAATGCAGCCACTGTGCCCACCAAATGCAGCCACTGTGCCTATCAATTGCAGCCACTGTGCCGATCAATTGCAGCCTCGCTGTGTTCATCATATGCAGCCACTGTGCCCATCAAATGCAGCCTCACTTTGCAGTGCCCATCATATGCAGCCACTGTGCCCATCATATGCAGCCACTGTGTCCATCAAATGCAGCCTCACTGTGCAGTGCCCATTTATATGCAGCCACTGTGCCCATCATATGCAGCCACTGTGCCCATGATATGCAGCCTCACTGTGCAGTGCCCATCATATTCAGCCACTGTGCCCATGATATGCAGCCTCACTGTGCAGTGCCCATCATATGCAGCCACTGTGCCCATGATATGCAGCCTCACTGTGCAGTGCCCATCATATGCAGCCACTGTGCCCATGATATGCAGCCTCACTGTGCAGTGCCCATCATATGCAGCCACTGTGCCCATCAAATGCAGTCACTGTGCCCATCATATGCAGCCACTGTGCCCATCAAATGCAGCCTCCCTGTGCAGTGCCCATTTATACACAGCCACTGTGCCCATGATATGCAGCCACTGTGAACATCATATGCAGCCACCATGCCCATCATATGCAGCCACTGTTCCCATCATATGCAGCCACCGCGCCCATCATATGCAGCCACTGTTCCCATCATATACAGCCATTGTGCCCCATGATATGCAGCCACTGTGCCCCATGATATGCAGCCACTGTGCCCATGATATGCAGCCACTGTGAACATCATATGCAGCCACCATGCCCATCATATGCAGCCACTGTGAACATCATATGCAGCCACCGCGCCCATCATATGCAGCCACTGTTCCCATCATATACAGCCATTGTGCCCCATGATATGCAGCCAATGTGCCCCATGATATGCAGCCACTGTGCCCCATGATATGCAGCCACTGTGCCCCATCATATACAGACACAGTGATCCCCGCCAAGCTGTGTGTGATGAACAGCGGGTCCTCCATGCTGTCATCCATGCTTCCCTGCGTCTCTTCTTCCGTTACGCTAGGCGTCCAATAGGATTGCCTCTGCCTTCAGCCAATCAGGTGATGGGTATTAGACCCACGCTTCCTGACTGGCAGAGAGGAACTTCCTGCTGTCATTGGGGAAGCAGTCGTCTGATTTGAGCTGCTGCCCTGGCTGACCCCGTGGCCATCTTGGGTCAGGGCAGTGTCTATTTAAGATACTGGCTCCCAGGTTTGTCATGCATTTTGCAAGTGTTGAGTGTAGGGACAGCTTCCCCGTCTGTCAGGGAAAGGATTTTGAGTTAGGGAGAGGCTCCAGGGTAGTAGGGACAGCTTGTGGACTACGCTTGCCCTCTGCTGGAGTAACCTCCCATTTGAGCATGGACTGGCTAGGCGGCATTCCTGCTCCTCGTTGAAGAAGCTGTCGGGATCTTCAGCAGGTAACAAATATACTCTGCAGTTTCCATAAGTGGCTACGGATGACTGTACCTACCCATTGGTACCTAGTTGTACCTTGTTGGAACTTTCTGTGAATATACCGTTGTCGTTCCCTTCCGCCTCTGTGTGATTCCTGTTCGCTGACACACCACACTGCACTCTGCGCACACACGGGTTGACATATGCTTCACAGACAGTGTGCGTTCAGAGCATATGTCCATGCGTGTGCAGGTATTTTTGCAACCCCTGCCGAACAACCACATTGAGTTCATCTCAATGGGCTGCTGTAGAAGACAGCTGCTGGTCCTGGGACAGTGATTATGCAGGTTCTGCATGGGCCCTACTTGCCTTATGCATGAAGCCTTATTTGCTATGTCAGTATCCTGAATTTTTGTCTTTTTATGTAGCATGTAAAAGCAAAATATAAAGGCATAAATTCTCACCTATGGTCCAACGCCCATGAGGTCCCTCATCCTAGTGAGAGAATCTTTTTCCTGGTTCTTCCGGGTGCTGTCAAAACAATAGTAAAATCGCTACCACTGTATATTTTGTTAGATGAAATAAAGTCCTATGCTGGTGCCCTGCTCTAAGCCTCTGCAGGCCTATCACATAGGAAGTAATCAAAAAAAGGCAACCCAAAAACGTACAATCCAATATTCTTTATTCAAACTATGATGAAGGAGTAAAAATTCTAGAAACAAACGTGTTGACACATTTCAGCCTATGCCTTAGTCATAACAAATATTTTTGTTATGACTAAAGTTGGCCATAGATAGTTTGAATCTTAACCTGTTCAGCAGGGACTGCCGGAGATTTGAACCATGTATTAGACATGGGCCGAACGACCCCCACTTTCGAACATCGCAAAAGTTCGAAACCGAAAAAACAAACCCCATTGAAGTCTATGGGACCTGAACAGGAAAAATCAAAAGTGCCCATTTTGAAGGCTTATATGCAAGTAATTGGGCATACAATGGTTATGGGGATCCGGGTACTGCCCTGGGGGACATGTATCAATGAACACAAAGTTTGTAAAGAAACATCATTTTTAAATGAGCAGTGATTTACTGATGCTTTAAGTGAAACCATGAAAATTAGAAATAAAAATGAAAAATTGAGATATACTGCGTTAAATGTGCAGTAATGCACTGCAATATACTGCGGTAAACCTGCAGTAACACACTGCAAAATACTGCGTTCAATGTGCAGTAACACGCTGAAATATGCTGCGTTAAACGCGTACTAACGCATATATATATACGGTGGTAAACCTGCATTAATGCATTGAAATATACTGCGTTAAATGTGCAGCAACATACTGCAATATACTGCGTTAAATGTGCAGTAACGTAATGCAATATACTGCGGTAAACATGCAATAACACACTGAAATATACTATGTTCAACTTGCAGTAATGCACTGAAATATACTGCGTTAAATGTGCACTAACCCACTGCAATATACTGAAGTAAACGTGCAATAACGCACTGAAATATACTGCGTTCAACGTGCAGTAACGCCCTGAAATATACTGCGTTAAACATGCAGTAACACACTGAAATATACTGCGTTAAACGTGAAGTAACGCACTGAAATATACTGCGTTAAAACATGCACTAACATACTGCAAAATACTGCCGTAAACCTGCAATAACGCACTGAAATATATTCTGTTAAACGTGTTAGGTTAGATCAGGTTAAACCTGATCTATATGTAACATTTTTATTCTCTTTATGCAATGGCTAAAAGTGCACTGTGTCACCCACCTACAGTATATGACAAGGGAAGAGGCAAGCAACCCTGTTTTGTTAGGTAATCAATGTCAAATGAAAAAAATGTGTAAAGTGTGCTGTCACCAAAACTTAAGAGAATAAGCTCATGGGCTTATGATCTAGGTAACAGGTGTACAAAAACAATTGATACAAAATTATTATTTTTTTTTAACAAAACAATGAAACAAAGTCTGAAAAAACAAAATGACTGGTGTAGAGAACCTCTTGCGAATGGTTTCAAAATGATATTAAAAAACCCCTGTATAACAAAAAATGTGTATATATAATGGATATGTCCATTCTTGAATCATCTGCTGTGCCAAAATAACAATGCCCATCAAAAACATTGGATAAGTGAAAGTTCCATGCAAACATATCCAAAAGTGCTTCATCACAGTGTTTAAAATATATTAGATGGCAGCTTACCAGATCCTAAGATCCTAAAGGATCTATATGCGCGTGTCTCCACAAAGGGAAATCAGCTGTTGATGATCATTTGTTGGAACTCAAGCTGAACAGCGATTCCACCTGCAGATACAGAAATCCCAACTGGATCCATATGCGCGTTTCCCCACCAAGGTAACGCGGCTGTTAGTGATCAGTCGCTGGGATTCAAATTGGGCACCGACTTTATGTGCTCAGATGATAGCATGTTGGAGAGGCAGAAAAAAGCTCACAGTGCATTAACTTTTTAAACATCGATGAGTTTAATAAAAAAAGTTGCAATTGGAAATTGGATAAAACAACAAACACTGTGAGCATGGCCACCTGCAGTACGGTCTGTGCTCTAAACGCCACACCTCTAGCTCCCCTTGTTCGACGTGTTTCCCCTGAATAGGCGTCAACTGGGATTGATCAATCTCAAACTACAGTGTCCACCAGCTGGGGACAATGTGCTTGGCTCCTATAATCTTTAATGTGACCTTGGGTGTCAGGAATAACCTTGTCACAGCAAGCTTTAAGGGCTGGTTCATACCAGGAATTGCATAGAAACAAAATGCACATTCCTGTGCGATTCACATGCGGTGCAGTGCTGTGCAATTGCAGCCCATTCATTTTGAATGGGCTGCAGTCGCACTGAACCACAGCAAGAGTAGTGCATGCAATCCGATGCAGGCAGTCACATTAGGTTTGAGACCTGTGTTTTGGGTGTCGTTAACCTAACAGTGGCACGCGCTGCAGATCGCAACTACATTGCGTTTTGAATGCAATGTGGGAAACGCACTTGCAACTCGAGTTTCCTGCACCGCATTCTGGAGTGAATAGGCCCATAGTGTATAGAGACCTGCACACTGGAGCACATGGTTGTCACAGATGTTTGAATCTCTTTGGACATGTAAGGTGTAAACCTGGTATGATGGAGAGTTTAAATATGCCCTGGTGCTGCTACAAACTTCCAGGACAAGGTAGAAGAGCCACAGGAGGGGCTGATCAGAAAGCCCATATTGGGCCCCTGGGCCACCCATTGCATAACATTGGTCCATACATCAATAATGAATGGGCATCAAACTATTCTTTCTACCATTGTCCTTCAATTAAACTTTTCAATTTTGTGCTTCTATGTCCCTCGAAACAGTCTCTGATTACACAAATTGTGCTCTTGCCATGTTCCTGAGAAAGCGACATGCTGTGAAGTGAATTCACTAGAGCACGACCTTAAATAAACAAGGCCGAAGAAAACCCTCATTTATCCTGGATCAAGGTGTTAATGTGAGCTTTATGTATTTGAAGTCTCAGCTTGTTTTCCTTTTAATCTCTTAAGCGCAGAAGTCGGAGCCCTCCATATGTTGGGTTTGGAAAATGTCCTGGTGATGTCATTGCAGGTATACTGAGGCTGATCCCACGCGCTGATTGTACTGATGATGTCACCTGGATGGCCGCCAATGACAGGAGCAGTGCTACTTCTCAACTGATACATTTACACACAAACTCAGTTCTTGCTGATGATTTTAATGGAAATGACATCATAATTAATTATTTGTAAAATAAT
Source organism: Lithobates sylvaticus (assembly GCA_028564925.1). NCBI lineage: Eukaryota > Metazoa > Chordata > Amphibia > Anura > Ranidae > Lithobates > Lithobates sylvaticus. Next base: position 65,585,653 of record CM053028.1, read on the forward strand.
CATATACATGTTTAAAAGGAAAGCTTTACTTTTGGTTTAAAAAAAAAAAAACACATCATTAACACACAAGTTTAAGCAAAACTTTGTTTTATTTTATTTTAATAGAGTTGGGAGTATTTAAAAACCCTCTTTTATGTAAAATGTTCTGTTTATGTCCCATCCAAGGCATAGACACAACAGGAAGTGAGAGGGAATCTTTCCAAAGTAACCACAACAAGTGTTTCTATTGGAAGGTTTTCCCTTTTTTGGAAGGTTTTCCCTCTGTAGTACCTCTCTCGTAAGAGTTGCTGAATTAGGGTTCCCCACCGCTGCCCAGCCAGTCACTTAGCATTTCCTTCATTTACTCCAACACAGAAAGATCAGTCTTGTTTTTGTTGTTTTTATTAGGGGTCCAAACACAAACAAAGGGACAACTTCCTCCCTATTTACATAGATCTTCTACTTTCTTCCTCCTGCACAAGCTTGGTGTCTTTGTACAGCGCCTGCTGCTCACTCCTGGTGAAACTAGCTGTATATTGCTAGTTCAGAAAAGGCCCATTACAGGCAGGAACTCTTAGTCACTTGACAAAAGTAGCACAAAGGGAGCGAACGGCCTCACATCTCTCCTTCTGCTTCCCTGTGGCCACTGATCCCAGTTCCACCTGCCTGCAGAATGCTAACCCACCTGGCTGCTCTTCCTTCCAGTCCTCCCTACTGACTCTTTGAACCAGTCCTGGGCAAGGTTAGATAAAGACTTGGCACACCATGGTCTTCAAGAAAGCACCGTTACAGCTGACAGTCTCTCCCATTGTCTTGTCCCTGCATGGTGCTGATCTACTCACTGTCTCTGCTTGCTCCTTCCTGCTGCCTCTCTGGCATGAATCCCTCCAACTGTGGTGGGATCCTTGCAGGCCAGCTTTCCTGAGCTCCCAGACTGAGGTAATACCGCTCCCTGGCAGGGGTCCCTCAAGGGCCACCAGTGCTGCCTCTCCATCTTCCACCCGAACTCCCTTGCTGGCATGGCCCATGTCTATTTATGGGTTATCCCAGTTCCCTGCCAGGCCCAATCCCAGGGATTGTCTGAAAGGCCATAAATATTCAAGGCAGCTCCTCCTCACCTCCACCCACTAGTTCTAGAATGTTCTCCAACTTTCCAGATACCAGGGGGAGGCACCAGACAGCTGCCAAGATGAGTCATCCAGCCCTGGCCTCTAATAACCCTGACCCAGATTCAGTGACTCAGGTTTACTCCAGAGCCAGAAAAATGCACTAGAGGGTGCTACACCTCTATTTGTTTTTCTAGTGACAACTCAAATGTTTTAAATGTCCCTCACTTTCAGTCCTGGTGACAATGATCACCAGAACAAATGAAGAAAGTGATCTACCCAGGGGGGAAACAGACAATGATAAAAACTTGACAAGGGTTCATACTCTTCCCTATTGTAGCAAAGTCCCAGGTCCCTTGAGGCCTAATGGTGACCTCCAAAGTTAGGAACAGCTGAGATCCTTCTGTGTAGAGTGGGTTAAAAGGCATGGTGGGTGTAGTGCAAGATGAAATGGTGGGCGCCAGACACTTTTTGAAAGCAAAGAGATTTATTGTCTGTGTTAGAGAGGGTTAGGGCCAGGACACCCTTAGGTAGATGCAATGATAATTGACAGACTACGAGACTTCTACAAGTAGACAGCTATACAGGTGAAGACCTCCAGCCAAACACTGCTTATGTATAGGTAGGACCGCTGTCTCCTTTGGCAACAATGTTGTAGCAGTTACTAACGGTAATAGTATTCAGCTATTGGCAACTTAAATAGTTCTCCGCTTGTTCCACAGTCACTAACTGTGGGCTTTCATTCAACGAACTCCCAGTCTTTCACTAGACTTCAGATCCAATAGCCACTGGATCCCCTGAGCTCTTCCACTTCTAGCACTCAGTAACTTCCTCAAGCGTCACCCCCTCTTCCCTGCTGGGTCCCTGGCTTGGCACTCGCAGATACTCTTCAAACGTCACCCCTGCAGACACGCTAGGTCCCTGGATGGCACTCACTGATGCTCCACAAATGTCACCTCTGCTGTCCCGCTGGGTCCCTGACTTGGCACTTGCTGAAGTTTTCTCACGTATTTATCGTCCCTGGCTGGTGAGAAGACTGCTCTAATACTGTCCTCAGCTTACTCACAATGATCTCCGGTAACAAGGTGGAAGGTCCCTTAGTGGCGGCAGCTTCCCCCTCTACCTCTGACCACAGCTGGTTCCCCGTCCAGCTGAACCACTACTCCTGGTTGGACTACAAGCCCGCAGTCCCAACCCTGCGCTGCTTCTCCTGCTTCTGGATAGGCCCTCAGACAGCCTAGCAGCCAGATGTCCCCAGGATAGGTCTCAGGCTTACGGCCTAGCAGCCCGAGGCAGCATAACACACATCCACCCAGACAGCCGTCCAGGTTGCACAGAACGCCGATCACCTGACTCCACCCAAATAAATAGGCTCTCCCAGCAGGCCAAGGGACCAAAGAAAATGCCTGCCCATTGGCTGAGACACCCATCCATTCATGTCTGAGCTTGCAAAGCCCCTGTCTTATCTAGTGTCACCAGCATAGCGCCACCTAGTGAGAGAAGAGAAAGGGTGCAACAAGTCCAGATCTAGAGAGGAACCAATTGATCTCCTAACAGTCGGCCAAAGCAACTAGCGCTTAGCAAGTAAATTTGAACATCAGGGCGCTACACTATTCTTTACAAAAACTTACTTAAAAGATATCTTTCCACCTCAGGCTGCCAAAAGCTACGGTTTTCTACAACACTCCAAAAATTATTAATTTTCAGTAATGCTTGTGTACAAATTTACATAAACTATCATCAATCTTCACTTGTGATGGGCTCACTGCTTTTACCGGAAATCTGCAGAAAGCATGAAGCCACATCATCAGCATCCCCTGCAACAGGATTTCCATATTTGATGTAATTAATGTTGCCCATGAAATTGTAAAAAACAATTCTTTGACTGCAGTTCGTCAGTCAGTTTGACAAAGCGCATTGTTAAGGTCTACATACACGAAATAAGCAGGTAAGGCTCTATAATAATGTTTTCTATAATTTTTGCAACATGTATATTTTACAAACATACAGTGGGGAAAATAATTATTTAACCCCCTGCAGATTTTGTAAGTTTGCCTTACAAAGACTCACTTACAAAGAAATGAAGGGTCTATAATTTTTATCAAAGGTGTATTTTTAGATCCCTTTTTCTCTTTCCTTTTAAACTGCAGCTGCTTTACCGCCGACGCCCACCCGCTCCAGTGTGAAGGCAGCCTAAATGATAGAGACAGAATATTAACCAAAAATCCAGAAAAAACGCATGATACAAATGTTAACAAATTGAGTTGCAGTTCAGTGAGTAAAATAAGTATTTGACCCCCAACAATATTTCTGGCTCCCACAGACTACACAGGCTACAGTATGTGTGCATGTGGTACACAGATTAGTCCTTTCAATTTAAGAAGGTGCTCCTTACAATAAGTCTTATGTATATAAAAGACACCTGTGCACAGAATCCCTTTCTTCCACTCAAACCTCACCATTATGAGCAAGACTAAAGAGCTGTCAAATGACATCAGGGACAAGATATAGTGTGTTATAGTGGACGGATATATATATATATATATAAATTATATATATATATATATATAGATAGATATATATACTCTGCATTCAGCGTAGCTTATATATACAGTGTAAACTCTATATATATATACTCTGCATTCAGCATTGATTATATATACAGTGCATTCAGCGGTGTACAGTAGATAATACAGTGCAGGCGGTGTACACAGTATATAATACTGTTAAAAAAATCATGCCCTTTGGGTCTGGTATGGATTTTGGGGGGGACCCCCACGCCATTTAAAAAAAAATAATAATTCCATGGAGTTCACCTTAATAGCTATACCTGGTATGAACTGGGGGGCGAATCCACGCATTTTTTTTAAATGATTTTTTATGTATATTGCCAGGATCTGGCAATACATTACAGCTGTGAGCAGTTTTAAATGACATTGTTTCCTTTAGAAATGCCATTTTGCTGCAGTCATTTTCTAAACATGGGGGAAATGTGCTACTTTACAGTAGGCAAGGCAAGGCAAGATATTTAAAGAAATATTTAATTTTTATTGTTTCACTTTAAGCATTATTAAAATCACTGCTCCTGCTCCTGAAAAAACAACCGTTTTAAAAACTTATTTTGCATTGATACATGTCCCCTGGGGCAGGACCCGGGTTTCCAAACACTTTTTATGGCAATAACTTGCATATAAGCCTTTAAAATTAGCACTTTTGATTTTTCACGTTCGTGTCCCATAGACTTTAACGGTGTTCACATGTTCGCACAAATTTTTTGTCTTTTCCCAAGTTCTGGTGCAAACCGAACCGGGGGGGGGGGGGGGTGTTCGGCTCATCCCTATTGCTTAGCAGGTTGGCCTAGAGATGAGTCAATGGCTTAATATCAATAAAATGCTTTTCACAGTGCAGATGTTTTTATTTACTTTTTCATTTTTTTTTTGTAAATGAATGCCAAGGAGTACTACACTATATACCCCATACAAATTTAGTGGGGAGGCCAGTGTGTTCATTTGTCATTGTCATGGATTTGTGTTGGAATTTTCATCTGTATAGAATGCAAGTTTGCTTCCATTAAAGGGGGATTCCACCCTAAAGTGGAACTCCCGCTTTTCGGAACCCTCCCCCCCTCCGGTGTCACATTTGGCACCTTTCAGGGGGGAGGGGGGTGCAGATACCTGTCTAAGACAGGTATCTGCACCCACTTCCGGGCATAAACTCCCACAGGAGTTTACGTCACTTCCTGTCCCGGCGCGGTGTCTGCCGGGACACACACGTGTCCTGGCAGACAGTGCTGAACATTCTCATTGCGCCGCGCGACTCGCGCATGCGCAGTAGGGAATCGGGAAGTGAAGCCACTTCCTGATTCCCTCACCGAGAATGGCGCCGGCTACAGCAGAGAGCCGAGCGATCGATCGGCCTCTGCTGCCGACACCGCTGGACCCTGGAACAGGTAAGTGTCCATTTTTTAAAAGTCAGCAGCTGCAGTATTTGTAGCTGCTGGCTTTTAAAAAAAAAATTTCCAGTACAGTCCCGCTTTAAGAAGAGATTATCAGGTGCTTTTTGACTTACATTTAAACAGGTGGTTTCGTTATGATATAGGAGATCAAACATGAACTATACTGTGCTATATTCCTTATTATTAAAGCACCTAATGCAGACTTTCTCAACATTTTTACAACAGAGGAATTCTTGAAATAATTTTCAGGTCTCCATGAACCTGCTGGGTTGAACAAAAAAAAAAACTGCCTGTGTGTACCAGGCATTACACTTTAAGGTTCGATGTAGCCTTCTGCCTTCAACCAGATTACAAGCACACAGCTTATTTTGTAATATGGTAATACGGACAGAAATATGCCCTAGCTGGGGCTCCCGGGCGCTGTATATAACTGCAATGCTAATATAAAACTGTCATAACTTATAGTTCATTGACTTAGGATCATTTTGATAAAGAAATTTGTTCAATAATTATCTTCCTTAAAACCATTAAAGTATAAAGGTAAGGGAAGTTCTGCACTTTGGCTAAATATGGCTGTATTGTCTGTGAAGGTTTCCAGTTACCCAGGTCATGATACAACTAGCAGTAGTTGTTAGCTAAATTCAACTGGGTTGGTTCTGTAATGCTGGTTCTGTAATGCTGGTTCTGTAATGCTGGTTCTGTAATGCTGGTTCTGTAATGCTGAAGATGTTTTCCTACTCATTCAATTAGCTTTTTCACCTCCTGAGTGTCAGGAAAAGGGATGAGCAGAATTTACTTGAATGTCCAATCTTTCCCTGAAGAAGTCATTCTATTGAAACGCGTAGAGAAAAATGTATTTGTTGCCCGAGCTTGCAGTTTGTGTAGTGCAGCTGAGGCTGGCATGGCTTAATGTTGTTTGCAAGTTATTCCTTAGTGTCAGAATTCAGGCATGCACTGAATGTAAGTGCAATATTTTGTGCTACTTTTTTTTTTTTTACTTTAAAGAATTTTTATTCAATTTTTTTCAAAATTAAAAAACATGAGAACAAATCAAGATAAGACGATCTTCACATATGATCATAACAAGATAAGATTATTAACAATCTACAAGTAATGATATATGCTGTTGTATTACCAAGTTTTTGTCAAGGTACCTTCAATTGTTAGTCTGGTATCAATTCCCTGTTTACCCCAATGGGAACAAACTGTAAACAGGGAGATTAAAGTATGAATGAGTCAATGTAAATACAAGGGTACTGTTGAGCAATCAACAAGCAAACAAAACTTAAAAATAAGGAAAATACAAACATAATAAGGATTTTGGGAAGTTGTACAACCGGTGGTACTCATAATTGAGATTCAGTAGAAAAAATAACAGGATTTTATGGTAGAAATACTTTAAGTGAAGGGGAAGCTCTAGTATGGTCGATCCAGATTTGCCATTGTCTCCTGAATTTAGATGTGGTATAGTTTTTGTTTGCCAATCTCAATTTCTAATGAGCTTGCAAATTTAGTCTAATAATAACATCAGACAGATTTGGTGTGTCTTTTGATTTCTACAGTTAAATTATAGAGATCAAAAAAATATTTGCTACTGTTGTTCTATATTCTATAGGGTACATATGTAAATTGATACCCAGTAGGGCCATAGCTGGAGTAATAGCGGGTTAGGTTTCCTGTGATAGTTGCAATGAAGGAAGAAACTGACTTTCCAAAACTCTATACATTTTTGCCACCCCAAAGGGCATGATAAAGAGTACCAACTTGATTGTCACATCTCCATCAATTCGCTGACAAAGATGGGTATATTTTAGCAAGTCTATAAGGTGTTAAGTACCATATATTTACTATTTTATGGGAATTATCCCAGTGTTCGATGCAGGGGGAAGCTGTGACATTAGTCCTAATGGCCTTTTGTCAATAGTCCCAAGAGAAGGATCGGGACAGTTCTTGTTCCCATTTGATGCTACTACTTTTTTTTTTTATAAAGGAGGTTTTACAGGATGGAGCTTCTCTTTTGGCTTTCCAATGGGTAATATCTGAGAGTGGATGAATAATTTGAGTTCAATATATGGAATCCTGTAAAACGGCTGGAAGCGAGCTTTAATATTTACTCTGGTGAGTTCCTAAGTGCATTGGTGGCAGTCGCACAAAGGGTGTGAGTGCTGTGGATGAAGATGTATGGTTGTTTACAAAAGAATGCACTTTTTTTATTTGAGCATGTGGCACTTTATTCTCTTGATATTGGAAACTTTAATGGATTACACGATTATGACAACACTTTAATCGCTTCATGGACTGTGTTCACGTTTTTGGATTTTAAGAGTTTTTGTTTCAAGATAAGATTCATAGTATTAATTTAGGTGTATTCATTTATGTATTTCATAAATGGTTTGAAGATACAAAGGGGTTGATTTACTAAAGGTAAATAGACTAAGCGCTTTCCAAGTGTAGTTGCTTCAAAGCATCACCCAATCAAATATATATATATTTTAAAATATACTTTTTCCTTGCACGTGATTGGGTATTCTTTGTACACTGAAGCTTTACCTCATTTACTAAGCTCTGGAGCAACTTCTAAAGTGCACATTCTATTTGCCTTTAGTAAATCAACCCTAAAACTTTTTTCTTTCAATCGATTTTTATTGGAATTTCAAAATAGACAATGACAACAATACATGACAACAATACAAAGTGAAGGTTACTATTGCATGGTTACAGAGCGTAAAAATATGCGTGGATTACATATATTCGTACAGCAAAGAGGAAGCAAGTGGTATTACAATTTAGGTTGTTTCAACAGCTTTTTAATACATTGACCAAATTTAGATATGAGAGCGTATGTCCGTTTGAGGTAAGTGTCCGGTAGACTTCCCTCATGGGGAATAATTCTAGACATACCATATGTAACATTACTCTATTCATTACATTCTTGCCCCTAGTGAATCGGAAAACTGCCTTGTTCCCTATCAAGGTGTGCACTATTATGTGTTTTCCCACTTTATTTAGTGGATTGTTTCCTTACACAATCAGTAACCCTCCGTAAATGGGAAGAGTTAGGAGAAAATGTAGAGAAGAAGAAAGAAAAAGAAAAGAGGAAGAAGAGGTCAGATGAAGTAAAAGATAAGCAAGAATAAGGATAAAATGTCCTACTGATGCGCTTCACTTATACAGCTTTGGCTAGCTCCTACAAGATTCTTAAAACTTTTTTTGTATATTTATTTGTTGGTTCACATATAAGTTGTTCACTTAGGGGGAATCATATCGCTGTCGCATTTGTATTATGTCTGTGTGTTAAAATGAGCGAAAGCACAAAAAGCTTTATCCTGCATACTGTGGAACAATTTATTAAATTACCAAACAGTTCAAAAGCATAATAAATAAATTATCCATGTAGTAGAAATGCCAAATAAACAGTACAAGGATATTCCCTTCTAATTGCAGTCATATCAGCGCTCATAACTTCACCAAGATTTCCACAATGATGCAAGTTGGCACCGGGAGCCAAGGTATAAACAAGCCGTGTTTCCTAGAACCCCTATTGCTCATAAATTATTCTGTCTGCTCATATATCATCCTTACTGATTGCCGGGGACGTTTAGACTTCGGGGTGGCATAGCATACATGCGTTTTCACACCTACTCGTAATTACCCACGATCCTTTCATTAGCCCTCATGCCGGTTTATGACATGTCACTGGAAAAGTAATGAGCAAACATGACAACATTTAGCACTTATAAAAAACCTCGCTGTGGTTAAAATTCTTAAACAAATAGATAAAAAATAAAACACTTACCGAGTCCAACTCTCAGAGGACAAGGCAAACTTGCAGGAGGCAGGGAGTAGCGAGAGCCAGGGCAAACTTGGAAAGTTTTCAACAGGAAGTTGGTTACTAGGTTGCCACACAGGATGTACATAAGTATATGGTATCATGTCAGTCCTGGGTGATTTATTGGTGGGTCAATGGCCTCACTTTTAGTTTTTTTGTTTGTACTTGGGCTGATGTAATTATTAAAGGGGCAATCTATCTAAAAATGACATTTCTCTCTTGGGTTGATGCTAGCATTTTAAATCACTTAATGAGAATCAGTTTTTATAGACGTGTTAATGGAAATGTATAGTAGTTAACTTTATTTTGCTTCAAGACTCAAAAAAAGGTTTATTTCTTTTGTCAGCCAAAAGGTGGAGCTGTAGGCTACGTTTCAAATGTTTTCCAGGTCCATCATTACCAGGCCATCCTTTTTTGTTTAAAGAGCTCAATAGTTCAATCTGTAATTTACACACAGTTAAATGAATCAGAGAAGTGATTCCCTCCAATCGGCCATGACTTTAGGACCACTGACTGGTTAAGTGAATAACCTTGATTATCTCATTACAATGGAATCTGAAAGTTGGTGGGATATATTAGTCAACAAGCAAATATGTCCTTGAAGTTGATGTGTTGATGTGTTGAAAGCAGATTAAATGGAAATTGTAGTTTGTTGTGTATGGGGACTGCCCATGTTGGCCCATGCCACAGCCAAAAGGGCTTACAATAGACATGTGAGCATCAGAAGAGGACCACAAATCACTAAAAGAAGGTAACCTGGTCTTATTATTCACGTTTTGTTTTATATCTCATGGATGGCCTCGTGCATTGTTTACCTGGGAAAGAGATGGCACCAGGATTCCGTATGACAGCAGAGGCAGTGTGATGCTTGGATGCTTTGGGTAATGCTCTGCTGGGAAACCTTGGGTCCTGCCCTTCATGTGGATGTTAGTTTGACATGTGCCATCTACCTAAAAGTTATTGTTGACCATGTAGACCCCTTCATGGAAACGGTATTCCTTGATAGCAATGGCCTGTTTTAGCAGGATAATGCACCCTGCCACACTGCAGAAATGGTTAACCACCTGAGACCCAGGCCAATTCTGACATTTCTCTCCTACATGTAAAATTCCAAATTTTTTTGCTAGAAAATTACATAGAACCCCCAAACATTATATATGTTTTTTTAGCAAAGACCCTAAAGAATACAATGGCGGTCGTTGCAACTTTTTATCTCGCACGGTATTTGCGCAGCAATTTTTCGAACGCGTTTTTTTCAGAAAAAAAACAGTTTCCTGCTTTAAAAAAAAACAAAACAGTAAAGTTAGCCCAATTTTTTTGCATAATGTGAAAGATGAAGATACGCCGAGTAAATAGATACCCAACATGTCACGCTTCAAAATTGCATGCGCTTGTGGAATGGCGCCAAACGTTGGTATTTAAAAATCCCCATAGTCGAAGCTTTAACATTTTTTACTGGTTACATATTTTGAGTTACAGAGGAGGTCTAGGGCTAGAATTATTGCTCTCGCTCTAACGTTCGCGGCGATACCTCACATGTGTGGTTTGAACACCGTTTTCATATGTGGGCGGGACTTACGTATGCGTTCGCTTCTGCGTACGAGCTCGCGGGGACAGGGCGCTTTAAATTTTTTTTTTTCTTTTTATTGTTCATTTTACTTTATTTTTTTAGTTCAACAACTTTAAAAAAATATATATATATTTGATTGCTTTTATTCCTATTACAAGGAATGTAATGTTTACATGAATATAGGAATATTACATGATCGGACCTATTAACAGTGAGATATGGGGTCAATAAGACCCCACATCTCACCTCTAGGCTGGGAAGCCTAAAATAAAAAAAATAAAAAAACGATCACCGCTTTCCAGCGGAGGCGGCGCCATTTTTTGAATGCAGAGGCCGGGCGTGACGTCATAACATCGCGCCCGGCCTCCGAACGATCATAGAGACTCCGGCAACCATCTGGTCCGCCGGAAATCTCTATGATCATCATCCGGGGGCCGGCGGATCCCGAGTCCGACTCACCGATGGAAGCGGTGAGTCGGTAGAAGCACCGGAGGGCGGCGGGAGGGGGGGCGTCCCCTCCCGCCGCCCGTAAGAACGATCAAGCGGCGGAACAGCCGCTATGATCGTTCTTATGGTGCAGGGAATCGCCGGCTGAAACCGGCAATATCTGAATGATGTCTGTAGCTACAGGCATCATTCAGATATACCCCTGAGAACAAAAAGACGTCATATGAAGAATGGTTTGAGGAACACAACGAGATTGAGGTGTTGACTTGGCCTCCAAATTTTCCGGTTCTCAATCTAATCAAGCATCTGTGGGATGTGCTGGAAAAATAAGTCCACTTAGCCCCACCTTGCAATTTACAGGACTTAAAGGGTAAATTCCCCTTTACAGAAAAATCTGTGAAGTGAACTTACACAGGACCCCCTACTCACCCCCCCCCCCCCCCAGTCCCGCTGACCCACAGCACGGCAATCTCCCGTTCTGAGCCCTGGTATAGCTGCCTCATGGCTCCGGGGATTAGAAATCCCCGGAGCTTAATCTTCTAAACATACCCCGTCAGCTGATCAATCAGAACCGGCATAGCCAGTCCTCTCAGAGGGGGAGAAGAAGAGAGAAAGCTGAGGGAATTTCTAAGTGCCAGAGCCGTGAGGCGCTATATAAAAAAATTAAATATAAAGGTAAAAACCCATGAGTATAGTCTTACCCCCTGAAGTCCTCTGGGTTCTCCTCTTTCTATAAACTCTGTGCTTGATAAACATGTTTTATTGCCGGCATTGTACAATTCAATAGAGCCTGCCTGTAGTTAATCTTATATAATTAACCAGTGTTTGAGTAATCAATAATACTGTCCAACAATTGCTCTATCACAATGCAAACAGTGAAATGGCAAATTTCAAATTAGCAAATATATCAAACTCCACTTGAGATAATGGCTCACAGGAGCTCTATCACAATGCAAACATATAAAGTGAAATAACAAACCACAAATGTGCAATATGTCAAACTCTATAGTGAAATAAAAGTCCCAAAACTCTCCATATTCCATACAAAAAAACTGTGGTATGTCCCCAACCACAAAAACTCTTCTACCTCAATGCTTCATACGCAAAAGATTAAGAAAGGCTCGCCAGATTTCCATGACTCCTTATCGCTAAGTGAATCTTGGAATGCTTTATGGAGATAAAAATCAGACAGCACATCCTAGCTCCTCTTTCTTCCACCAGGACTCCCACCACTCAATATACTCCTTCTAATGCCGCGTACACATGAGCGGAATGTCCGACAGAAAAAGTCAGATGGAAGCTTTTTATCATCTATTCCGATCGTGTATATGCCTCATCTGACTTTTTTTTTTGAAAAATTCTGACGGACCTAGAAATGGAACATGTTCTAAATATTTCCGATGGAACCAATTCCTATCGGGAAAACTGCTCTTCTGTATACTGTTCTAACGGACCAAAAATGACGCATGCTCTGAAGCAAGTACGAGATGGAAGCTATTGGCTACTGGCTATTTAACTTCCTTTTTCTAGTCCCGTCATACGGGTTGTACGTCAGCCCGTTCTTGACGGTCAGACTTTGCTATGATCATGTGTACACAAGAGGGTTTCAGCGGAATTCCGTTGGAACTCAGTCGGAAAAACCTTCAGAGTTTATTCCGACGAGAAAACTGGTCGTGTGTACAGGGCATAAGAGTATGCAAGCAGCTTCTCTCCTCCTCTCCACACAAACTCCAGTAAAGGTAAAGGAGCCCGTCTCGAACCAACCCAAGTATATTCTTCTCATCTCTATTCCTGATACTCAGAGGTGAAAAATCTACTTAAATGAGTAGAAAAACATCTTCAGCATTACAGAACCAACCCAGTTGAATTTGGCTAACTACTACTAGTATCATGACCTGGATAACGGGTAATCTTCACAGGCAATACAGCTTAATTTCACCAAAGTGCAGAACTTCCCTTACCTTTATACTTTAATGCTTTTAGGGAAGACAAAATGTCTTTATCAAAATGATTCTAAGTTATTAAACTATTCGTTTTATATTAGCATTGCAGTTTTAGGCTACATGCACATGCAGATGTGTATACAGCACCCAGGAGCCCCAGCTGTTGCCTATACATTGTAAAGCGCTGCGTAAACTGTTGGCGCTATATAAATCGTGTATAATAATAATAATATTTCTGTCCTTATTACCATATTACAAAATAAGCCATGTACCTGTAATATTGTGTAAATGCCAGTGCTTGCTGGAGAATGGAAATATTTTTCCAAATGTGCAAGTGTTGCCATAGCTGGGGCTACCAGGTGCTGTAAATACAGGCATCTTTTATGCTGAATGGCCATACACCTGTATTTCCATCCATGTGCACATACCTATAGAGTTAAAGTAGTACTTCAATTGCTAATACATTCCCTTTGACCTGAAATTCACTGGTTTAAACAATGCAGTGAATAACTCACATTTCATTCAATGTACTAGCATAGCCTCCTGCTTCCTGAACTTTCAGTCTGGTGCATGCACTCTGAATGCAACATAAGTCTACTGATTACCCACCTTGAGACTACATGTCCCATCAATACCAAGCATGCTTGTTTGCCTTTTGTGATGGTGCATGCAAGGGTGGCTCCAGTAGGGCTCTTTAGGGCCCTGCAACCAGCATGGACCACCCTTACAATGGAAGTTTGGGCCAGCGATTGAGGGACTATATCAGGGGTAGGCAAAATGGGGCCCTCCAGCTGTTGCAGAACTACAAGTCCCACAATGCAAAGTAATTGTAACTGCCAGCCTTGCAATGCCTCATGGGAAATGTAGTTCCACAACAGCTGGAGAACCCCAGGTTGCCTACCCCTGCACTATATGAAAAGGTAAAGCAGAAACTTCTGAAGAAGCAGAACACTTTGTCCTACGATCTGCATTTTAATAGAAAAGAAAAAAAATAGGGTTTAATATCAATTCATCTATTTCACTTTATTGGTTATTTCACCAGATTGTGGATGCTTTCAGCAGTTGCAGTTTTCAATCCTAAGAAAGACAAGAGAACCCACAAAGCAAGATCCAGTTTGACTCCTAGTGACATTCCGGTAAATTCATGGGTCCACTGTTTACAGTACTTGTATATATGTACTGTAAGTAACCCTTTACTGCTTTACATTGGTTCTTTTAGTAAAAAATCCAATAATTTTTTATACAGTCTACTGATTGCTTTTATAAACAGCTTCTCTGGAAGACTAACCCTCAACCCTCTTACAGTAAAGACCTCTTTTCACTAGTGGATGATAAAAATAAATCACTATTTCCCTGCAATAACCATTCCCTCCGTGTTTTATGGCGAGGCATAGGTGTTTTGAAGTCCAGTAGGGGAGAACTCAGGCAAGGCTGACAGCACTTTTCAATTAAGCCTATTTAAATCACTTTTTATTATTATATTAATAACCTTGGTAAGTCTTTACTAATTCAATAGGCCTATTAACTGATAGGGTTCCGAAAAAAAGTGTTTTTTATGGACCGTGCTAATGTTTCTGTCCCTGAGTATAAGGGGCAGAGAAATAATATGTTTTCTGGCAGCCCTTTATGTCCTACCCAATGTATTATTAAAGGGTTGATATCGTAGCCGACAAACGCATATATGAAGAAGAACCACTTTGTTCTTCATAGGGGGTACCAATGAAAAAGACAATCCCATATGAAGAATGAGTGAAAAGAAGCTACTGCAGATATCATAGACAGAAGGGTTAGGAATAAATAATCAATGTTTGTCAGAAAAACTAATTTATTAATAACGAGTTATAACATTACTGTTGGAGATGACAGAAATTGTCATGTCAATTACGTGGAATATATCCTTAGGTTTAAAATACCCATCCCCCGGGGCTACATATAAAGCACACGACAAATATAGACAAACAAAAAATAGACAAACATGCAACAATAACGGTTGGAGGCACCTCGTTTGTCACTAATGTGTCAATGTTCCCAAGTGGGATATCAAAGTATTAAACCACAGTGTGGTGGTATTTATATATTGGCACATGAGTGATCAGTTGGGGTATGGAGAAAACTATGCTACCTAGACAAATGGTAAGAAGTGGGATATAACCCCCAAATGGCTGCTAATGACATCACACTATAACTATAGATAAATTGAAATCCAGTAGCATATAGCAGTCCATGAAGATACAATTTATAATGCTGATTTTATGCTGACTAAGCAGCTGATAATAAGTTGGGATATATTCCCCTGTTAGGTGCAAGTTGCATGGCTCTTCAATTAGAGTTTGATTACAATCCAGTGATAGGTAGGGATCTGTCCATGAGATGCAGTTTATATTGCAAGTTTTAAGGCTGAATTCCTGGGTATTAATGTAGAAAGATATTGTTCTATCACATTTGTTTCAGCGGAAAAAGTAATAAAAAAGCACATATAGGAGCAGTATAAAGAAAGAATCGGAAAAACATATTGCTGAGATGTTCACATGGAACCATTTGAAAAAATATATATGATGGCACTCAAATACGTGCTGTTTACCAACAACAGTTTGTCAAAATAAAGTTCTTTCTTTGTTTGTATAGATGTAACAGCTTATGTATTGCCACATTGTTTCTAAACCGGACAGGATTCTGTAACAATCAACTAGTGCCAGCACCTGTTAGACAAATGTGTTAGAATCAGCTCCGCTCGTTCCTCATGCAATGAAGGGAAGTACTTGTGTGTTAGAATCATAGATCATTAAGCAAGCATTATGCTGATATCAATTCCGGAAAAAATAGTGCTTCACTTGGCATAAAACAGAGCAGAAGATATGTTAGATATAAGTCGCAGCAGGAAAAAAAGGGGAGGTTATAGTTTTACGTTACCACTTCTTCGGCAGGTAAGTTGAATCAGTCCATGTGATTACTCACTAAGGTGTCCTGGAAGGGTATCCTCCGATCACTCTGCTGATTGAGATCTCATCAAGAAATTCCTTGCTGAGTATTCCTTCATTTATGAGCTTATGCTGGTTTTCATCCTTATATGTTAATTACATATATCTACGCAAGATGGTATAAGCTTGAAAAGATTTTTTGCAACTGCTCAGTTTGTGCTATTAGTCCGCTGTTCGTTGTCAGCTAACGCTGATAGTCATAGGCAATCACAAGTCTTCTCCTTTGCTGTTAGTCGCTCCTACGCCAACGCGTTTCGCAACGCAACGTTGCGTAGCTTCGACTGGGCGTGGAGAAACTTCCAAATGCGTCCATCCCTTATAGTTGTGTGTGACGATTTGTTTCCTCCCTTTTGGGATCTTATTTGCATGTCAATTAATTGTGGGATCGGCTCTGTTGTAAGCGCCGGGTTTAGTCATTTAATCTGCAGTGTGTAGAATCATTGAAGTTGTTATTCAAAAGAGCAATATATTAACTGTCTGATTACGTTATTTAAAATGAGTACCACTTCCCTAATCAGTAGTATAATATAAAGATTCCAAAGAAAAATATAAAGACTTGAGGGAACAAATAGATTGTGATTTCTCCTAGATTGACAGCATCAATGGACAGGACAGAGACGAGACAAGACAGTACAATTACAAGGTGCATTTCTTATGCTGTATTTGTTGTAAAGGTTTTAAAGGGAAAACCTGAATTGGGTGACAGTATCAATGATAGTAAGGTGTATAAATATATTCAAAGTAAGTTTTGTTAGGTTGTCTCAGTTCTAGAAGTATTCATTTTCATCTTTGTTATTTCTACGTGTGAAAGATTGCTATTACGGGACCGAAATTAGAGTTAGAAGGTAATTAGAATGACCGTTGTAGTATTTACAGATATGTTCTCCAAATCCTCTATACCTTTATAGTTGTTTTAGAATCTTTAAATCGTAATATTAGAATGGTATTTGGAAATGTCTCTCCATGAGAAGACTTGGAGAAACATATGATATACTATGCAAGGTAGGGAGATCGGGGATATGGGAATGATTACTTTTATAGAGTATAAGTGAATATATATACTGTTATCAGTAGCGTTTATTCACTTTTAAGTGAAAGATCATGTTTGATGCTTTCAATATCATATCCCTCTCCTGTATTTCAGTCATTCATATCATTTTACCGAAAAAGGGGGGGGGTTGGGGGGGGGTAGGGGAGAAGGGAAGGTAAGGCAGAGAAGAAGGGGTGAAAGGAGAGGATTGACGGTTGAGAGGAGTAAGAGGAGGTGTTGGGGGAAGGCCGAATTATGTTTGGTCAAGAAAGCATTGTAAATTTAGTTCGGTATTCATACCTTTTGGAGCGAGAGTCCTTAAGGTGAAAATCCACCATTTTTCTTTTTGCAATAGTATGCGATCGAAGTCCCCTCTCCTTGGTGGTAAATTAAGGACATATATTCCCTTGACCCTCAGGCCGTCCACTTTGCCCCCATGGTGCTGGGCAAAGTGTTTGGCCACCGGTCTTTCCTCTCTTTTCTCCTCAGCTCCCTCTCTCCTCTCCTTTTCCTTCTTGATGTCCCTTAGGTGTTCCCCTATGCGTACCCTTAGTGCTATTAACTGATAGCTCTGATCTGATCTTTGTATGCACGTACACATAGACAGACATGACTATTGCATATAAAATGGTCATCCATACTAATGAATATCCCAAGATAGTCAGTACGTTATAATATACTGTATATTCTACTACACATCTTCCTAAAGTTGAACGCTAGGATTAAAAAAAAAAAAAAATACCTCTAACTTCTAGGCAATTCAAATGAACACATCGGCCAAACAAGTAACAGAAAAAGCATGGAAAACACCCAATCTATGTATCCTAGCGGTTAAGAATAAAATTACCCAAGAAATTATACACTCTAAAAATGAAGCCATTATATTGGATAAAGTCTGCAAGTTTGAAGTGCTATGGAGCCCATGGGTGAAACATTATCTTCCCACTAACTTTGATGCTTCTTTGCTCCTAACCTAATTATTAACCCAATAACCTGACCAATATACTTTTTACGTATCTTCTCTCCAGCTGATCTCTGGGATCCCCTACAACCCTTCCCCCCTCACTTGCCCCCTCTAAACCCCCCCTCCCCTTATGCCCCTTTTCCGCCCATACTTTTTTTCTATTCTTCCCTTTTGTCTCTCCTCCTGTGCCATTGCTACTTCATTTTTTTGGTACATATTCCCACCATCTATATACAGACAATACAAATTTCCTCCATATACTACAACTTCAATGATTTTACAGCCTCTATCCCCCAAGTTTTGTGCGCCGTGACCCTCCTGTCGATCACAGTTGCCCACATGGCCATGGCAGCTTAACACTGCTTTCCCTAACTTCTTTACTGACATATGCATTACCATAACTACCCTACACTGCCTTTGCCCTCTGCCATTCCTATTCGTTCCATTTATTAATGGCAACATGTCACTGTTATGTGTTTTTTTTTTTTTTTTTACATTATATTCATCACAGGCTCTGATAAAAACCTTTTCAAGGCCTCCCGGTTTTCTAAAGTCCTACATTGCCCTGTAGTATCAGCGCTATGCATTTCAGTGTACTAGATTACATGCCCTTATCTTATAACGTCTGTATATGTTTGGATATTTTTGTCCTACCTTTTCCTTGTCTTTTTACATAATAAAAACATTGAACAAGAAAAAAATAAATACCCTTGCAGTGCTCTCCCTCCCACAATGCCTTTTAAAGCATTAAATCAGTTTTAAATGCATTTTTTTAATTAAAATAATAATAATTATGTTATACTTACCTGCTCTGTGCAATGGTATTGCACAGAGTGGCCCCAATCCTCCTCTTTTGGGGTCTTTTTTGTGTGCCTCCATAACAAGCTATGTGCTACGGGGGCACACATGTGGGCATGCACCTGAGCCGGGTTGTGTGCGTCCATAGACACAATCACATGCAAGTAAAAGTATTTTTGTTTGTAAATTATTGGATTTTAGAAGTCAGCAGATATTAGTATTTACCACAGCCGTTTCATCTGAGGGAAATCCTGAAAACATGACCTGTTGGGGCGCCTTGAGGACTGGAGTTGAGAAACACTGGACTAAGCTATAGGAAAATTCTCTTGCAATGTGAACAGACTATTTGCCTTTAGTAAATCAACCCCTATTCTCATGTGTTTTTGGTCTTTCTTTTTCAACGTCACACTTTAGTCATGCCCACAGGTTTTCAATAAGTTCTAGGATGTTGCTTAAGCCTCGTACACACGGTACGATTGTTGGCCAACCGAGCGTCTGATTTTTGTCAAAAGGGCGTATTGCAGGATCTTGACTTGCATACTAACGTTACACAATTGTCATGCCACAAATACGAACGTAGTGACGTACTACGAGGAATTTTATCTCTTGAGCGCCACCCTTTGGGCCCCTTCTGCTAATTTCGTGTTTGGTGAGCATTGATTTCGAGCATGCGTGTTTGTCCTTTCAACTTTTGTGTGACGGATTGGTGTACTGATCATACGAAAATCTGATGTCAAACTGTTGTCCGCCGAAAATTTACTAGCCTGTCATCCAACATTTGTTGGCCGAAAGTTGGAAAACAATTGTCAAAAGGAGCGTACTAATGGTAAAGATTTAGGACAACAGTCTGTCAACAGACAATCCCCTGCCAACAATCGTACCGTGTGTACGAGGCTCTAGCCAATCAATAATGACCATATAATCAGAAGAAATTCATTTTTTTACAGCCTTGGCAGTAGACATGTGCAGGGCGGAACACATGGGGGGTGGGTGCTTTAGGGCAGGGGGCCCTCCTTGCCCCCCACCCCCCAGCATCTTGTCCCCATGTTGATGGGTACAAGGGCCTCTTCCGACAACCCTGGGCTGTGGTTGTCGGGGTCTGCGGGCGGGGGGCTTATCAGAATCTGCCCCCTCTATGTGAATGGGTATCAGGTACATCGTACCCCTACCCATTCACCAAAAAAGCGTCAAAAAGTAATAACCACAAGAAACTTTTTTTGACAAGTCCTTTATTAAAGAATAAAAAAATAGTGCCCCTCGATGTAAATCCATCGTCAATCACGACACCCGCCGGACCCAAAAAATAAAAAAAAATAAAAACACTCTACCTCCTGGGAGGCCTCCTGCTGACTGCCCGCTCTGAGCTTTGACAGTTCTTATATAGGCAAGGGGCGGGGTCACGCGGCTACGTCACCCGGTGGCACTGCCCCCTTCTGATGTCACGTACATTACTTGATATTCCTACTTTCAATCTATCAACAAATAGTTGTCTTAAAACTGTTCTTTTCTTATTGACTCACCATTAGTTCGGAGTAGTTCATTGATGCCACCTTTTGCTCTCCTTCTGTTGTCCAAAGCCAGTAGTCACTTTCTTTCTGCCTCTTCCTGGTTTGTAGATGCTTCCACAAATCTCATACCTCAAATGGAGTTTTCTTACTTCAGGTTTTGATGCATGACCAGACAAAAACATTTTGCAATTCTTACAGTCACACTGCTTTAATGCATGGGATTATGATCGTTTCTTTGTTGTCATGGTTGTCCTATTTGTATTTCCCATTGAAAGTGATTGCAATTAAAGACAATTGGTTTTAAACAAATGTTTTCAAAGGGCAGTCAGAAAGCACAAACTGCTAGTTTTTTTGCCTTAATGATGCTTTATTTATAATTAGTAAGACTCTCAAGAAGGACACACATGTGTACAAATAACCAGTCAATAAACAATTATTTTAAAGCTTTATTTATTAAATGGCATCCTCTATTGCTCAATTTGGCATTCTATCGATCATTTCACTAAGAATGCTCTATGTTTGTTTTGTTTGGTAAAACCTCTTTTATGTCAGATAACTTTGGATATATAATATTAAATTAAATAATTTGATTCAGCTTTGCATTTGGAATAAAATGATGTATAATGAAATTGGTTTAAGCACATGAAAGGGCAAATTTCACATCAAACAGAAAAAAGCCTACCGTATATACTCAAATATAAGCCGAGATTTTCAGACTCTTTTTTAGGGCTGAAAGTCTACCCCTCGGCTTATATTCGAGTCACCGCCGTCTGCCTACATGAACAGCGTGTCATGCAGACAGACGGCAGTTTTCAAAAGCCGCGCCGCCTCCTCCCGCCCGTCCATGATAGGCAGACACTAATTTTCCCAGCAGTACAGTGTTCCGCCTATCACGGATGTCCTGTCATTCTAATCTCATGGACGAGGATGAGAGAATGTCCGTGATAAGCGGAACACTGCACACTGACTGCTGGGAAAAAAGTGTTCCTCATATCACGGACGAGGAGGAGGAGGAGGCGCGGGTTTGGTTAGAGTGGAATGGCGCCGTACACGGGGGGACAGAGCGGGACCTCATCGGCTGCACGGAATGGAGACCGGACCCCAGACCCAGGCCACAGGACCCTGCACACAGGACCCCGCACACAGGACCCCGGACCCGTGGATCGGCGCAGATCGGCACAGGTAGGCTGCAATGGGGACACGGGGTGCAATGGGGACACGGGGGTCTATACAGGGGACATGCAGCTGCAGATGGGCGTTGCAGTAGCTGCTGCATTTTTGCCCCTCGGCTTATACACGGGTCAATAAGTTTTCCCCTTTTCTTGTGGTGATTTAGGGGCCTCGGCTTATACTCGGGACGGCCTATACTCGAGTATATACGGTATATTTTCCACAGATGTTCACAATTTTGGCCACTAGTATTTAAATACTGTATATACAGTATCTCACAAAAGTGAGTACACCCCTCAAATTTTTGTAAATATTTTATTATATATCTTTTCATGTGACAACACTGAAGAAATTACATTTAGCTACAATGTAAATTAGTGAGTGTACAGCTTGTATAACGATGTAAATTTGCTCAAAATAACTCAACACACAGCCATTAATGTCTAAACCGCTGGCAACAAAAGTGAGTACACCCCTAAGTGAAAATTTTCTAATTGGGCCCAAAGTGTCAATATTTTGTGTGGCCACCATTATTTTTCCAGCACTGCCTTAACCCTCTTGGGCATGGAGTTCACCAGAGCTTCACAGGTTGCCACTGGAGTCCTCTTTCACTCGTCCATGATGACATCATGAAGCTGGTGGATGTTAGAGACATTGTGCTCCTCCACCTTCCGTTTGAGGATGTCCCACAGAGGTTCAATAGGGTTTAGATCTGGAGACATGCTTGCCCAGTCCATCACCTTTACCCTCAGCTTCTATAGAAAGGCAGCGGTTGTCTTAGAGGTGTGTTTGGGGTCGTTATGTTGGAATACTGCCCTGCAGTCCAGTCTCCGAAGGGAGGGAATAATGCTCTGCTTCAGTATGTCAGAGTACATGTTGGCATTCATTGTTCCCTCAATGAACTGTAGCTCCCCAGTGATGGCAGCACTCATGCAGCCCCAGACCATGATACTCCCACCACCATGCTTGACTGTAGGCAAGACACACTTGTCTTTGTACTCCTCACCTGGTTGCCCCCACACACACTTGACACCAGCTGAACCAAATAAGTTTATCTTGGTCTCATCAGACCACAGGACATGGTTCCAGTAATCCATGTCCTTAGTCTGCTTATCTTCAGCAAACTGTTTGTGGGCTTTTTTGTGCATCGTCTTTAGAAGAGGCTTCCTTCTGGGATTACAGCCATGCAGACTAATTTGATGCAGTGTGCAGCGTATGGTCTAAGCACTGACAGGCTGACCCCCCACCCCTTCAACCTTTGCAGCAATTCTGCCAGCATTCATACGTCTAATTTCCCAAAAACAACCACTGGATATGATGGAGAGCACATGCACTCAACTCCTTTGGTCGACCATGGCGAGGCCTGTTCTGAGTGGAACCTGTCCTGTTAAACCGTGGCCTTGGCCACCATGCTGCAGCTCAGTTTCAGGGTCTTAGCAATCTTCTTATAGCCTAGGCCATCTTTATTAAGAGCAACGATTCTTTTTTTCATATCCTCAGAGAGTTCTTTGCCATGAGGTGCCATGTTAAACAGTGACCAGTAAGAGAGAGTGAGAGCACCAAAATTTAACACACCTGCTCCCCATTCACACCTGAGAACTTGTAACCCTAACAAGTCACATGACACCGGGAGGGAAAATGGCTAATAAGGTCCAATTTGGAAATTTTCACTTAGGGGTGTTCTCACTTTTGTTTCCAGCGGTTTAGACATTAATGGTTGTGTGTTGAGTTATTTTGAGGGGACAGCAAATTTACACTGTTATACAAGCTGTACACTCACTACTTTACATTGTAGCAAAGTGTAATTTCTTCAGTGTTGTCACATGAAAAGATATAATAAAATATTTACAAAAATGTGAGGGGTGTTCTCACTTTTGTGCGATACTGTATATAGGGATTTTGGAAAAAGGAAGGGGGGAGTGGAAGGAGAGGTAGTGGATAAGGATCTTTTGGTTTTTAAGGTGGGGCAAGACCATAATGTCAGTTTTAGACATAATTCAATAACTATTAGGATGTATACTTTTTGCATGGTACAGGAGATACCATTAAGTAGCAGTGGAGGTAGTGCCCTGTAATTTTAAGACCAGTGTGAAATGTGTATAATATATTCTATGTGTATAAATGTCCTTGTTCTCTAATTTTACAATTGGGTGCCAGTAGAGTGCTAAACGCATCAGTGTGAGGAACATGGGGAATATCTCTGCCACTTGCCCCATTAAAGTTTTTTGAGTACATCGTTGTAATTGATATGCGGCCTTATACTGTATTTCTATAGTCATATGTCTGCAAACAAAGTTTCAATGTTTATTTGTAAAAAAAAGATTTTATATACAGTAAATATTAGATTTTTTTTTTTTTTAATCAGTTTAAAATTTGGTAAGCTTAAAAAAAATAAAAATGTATTCAAACCATTATAGTTCCCCTTTAAAGTACAGCTAGACAATTTTTTTCCCCACTTAAAGCAAGAGTAGACTACTGTACTCACGGGTCCTCTAATATGGAAAAATTTACAAAGGCTGGCTCATTACGCGGCTTGTTTTCTCACTCTTTAAACTTTAAATTTAGGGAAACCCTCCTGCTCTGCTGAGATTGAACAAATAAAATGGACATACTGGAACTACTGTATGTTTAATATTATCATTAAAATAAATGTCTCGGCTAATTTGTTTTCAAGTTTCAGTTGTAGCAACGGACTTTCAGTAATCAGGCGGAAACCCTGATAGTAAGCGCAGCAAATATTTTTCCAAAATGAAATTAAACTTTTGTGGTTAAACATGATAAAGTGGATTAAGCAAACATGCTTTTTACAGACTGACAATGTCAGCCGCTGACACATTCTTAGATTAATCTGTTGGCTGTCATGGCCTCAGATAAGTTGTACATTACAAGCAGACTTGCTGCAAAGTCCGTTAAAAGCAACACTGTGTTTTCATCTTACAATTTAAGTATTTGTATTCATCCTATAGCTTCTAAAGAATTTCTATGTAAATGATCTGCATATAGGATGTAACAAATTAGCTATCAAATATGTAGATATATACAAAGCTGCATTTCTGCAAGACCAACCATAGCCTAGGATGGCAGGACCTTCAGGGGCAGCACAACATACCAGATAGTAAGCAATTGTGCTGTAAGTTTGAAAATGACTTGCTAAGCTATTGCTAGACCTGCCAGGCTTCGTTATGCCGCGTACACGGTCGGAACTTCCGATGGAAACAGTCCGTGTGTATGCCCAGCGGTCTTTTTCTGTCGCAATTTCCGACGGACTTTGGATTGAGAACCTGTTATCAATTTTTCCGACGGAAAACCTTTCTATCGGATTTTCCGATCGTGTGTATGCAATTCTGACACGCAAAATTCTCGGAAACAATTTGACGCATGCTTGGAAGCATTAAACTTCCCTTTTATAGTGCTGTCAAATGTGTTTTATGCCGCTGTGTTACTGACCGTCGGAATTTAGTGTGACCGCGTGTAGGCAAGACAGTTTGAGCGAAATACCATCGGAATTCCGACGGGGAAAACCATCAGGGCTTTTTCCGATGAGAATTCCGACCGTGTTTACGCGGCATAAGTTTGTTGCACAATTGCAGCAAGTCCACATTCTGCAAGTCTGCTGCAAGTCCTGGTTCAGTTATGTTGTGCAATAGTCATCCCGCCACAGGGGTCACTGTGGCTGAATTTTCATACTGTAGACTTGTTGAGCTCTTGCTGTAGACTCACCACTGCAACTTTGCTCTTGCTAGAGACCTGCCTCGCAAATTTGCTACAAATTGTAAAAGTGTAAACTAGGGATGAGCTCGATGTTCGGGTTGAACATAAGTTCGACTTGAACATTGGGTGTTCGCCTGTTCGCAGAACAGCAAACTTTATGGGGTGTTCGCAAGAAAATTCGAGCACCGCGGAATGCCCCGTAATGCACTGCGTGGTCGCAGTGCATTGCCGTATGATAATTGGCCAAAGCATGCACCTGACCTGCATGCTTTGGCCAATCACAGTATATAACAGAAAAAAAGCCGCGCTACAACTAGTGTACAATGTTTAGGCTGCTGCTCAAGGTGGGATACACACACACAAACACATGTAAAAAAATGAAGCTGCGCCAACAAGAAATGTGATAAACCACAAAAACTAATATAGTTGAACAAATGCAAATATGCCCCACAGGATGTCCTTAGTGATGAGGACTTGTACTGCCTACAGGGACCCTAATGTCCTCTGAAGGTAGACAGTCTCTTAACAGCTACAGTCTCTTTAGCAACAATGTTCTGAGGGTGTTGGTCAAAGCAAAGGTCAAGCTGTATCAACAATGTTCAAGTGGAGACATATCAGGAATAAATATTGATGGAGAAAATAATCCTGATGTTGCAAAGTAGACAATTAAGGCACCCAGGTGACTTGGAAATGGCAACAATAGTGAACACAGTGCCCGACACCCTTATAAGCTGGCTGCTTACCAGAAAGCAGAGGTATGAAAGCTCTGCTAAAGTAATGGATGACCAATGGCTGCAATCCCTCCTGTGTTCTTGTGGCAACTACCGATAATCCAAGCGATAGGGATGTAGGGGACGAAATTGCTCACATAGGGTCCATATGAGAAGTGAAGGAAAAGAGGCAGCCCATAGTGTAAATCCGATAAAAAACAATTTATTTAAAACAAAATAAGAAGCACTCACATTTATCCAAATGTTATATGCGCATGTAAAAAATGCCGGCCGGCAATTGTGGGAGCCCGTCCTCCTCTAAGTCATATGGTGGTGTCACTGCATGCCCTCCCAATCGTGGGAGGGCATGCAGTGACGCCACCATATGACTTAGAGGAGGACGGGCTCCCACGCGCATGTAAAAAATGCAAATATCCCCCATATGCCCCTCCCAATCGTGGGAGGGCATGCAGTGACGCCACCATATGACTTAGAGGAGGACGGGCTCCCACAATTGCCGGCCGGCATTTTTTACATGCGCATATAACATTTGGATAAATGTGAGTGCTTCTTATTTTGTTTTAAATAAATTGTTTTTTATCGGATTTACACTATGGGCTGCCTCTTTTCCTTCACTTCTCATATGGACCCTATGTGAGCAATTTCGTCCCCTACATCCCTATCGCTTGGATTATCGGTAGTTGCCACAAGAACACAGGAGGGATTGCAGCCATTGGTCATCCATTACTTTAGCAGAGCTTTCATACCTCTGCTTTCTGGTAAGCAGCCAGCTTATAAGGGTGTCGGGCACTGTGTTCACTATTGTTGCCATTTCCAAGTCACCTGGGTGCCTTAATTGTCTACTTTGCAACATCAGGATTATTTTCTCCATCAATATTTATTCCTGATATGTCTCCACTTGAACATTGTTGATACAGCTTGACCTTTGCTTTGACCAACACCCTCAGAACATTGTTGCTAAAGAGACTGTAGCTGTTAAGAGACTGTCTACCTTCAGAGGACATTAGGGTCCCTGTAGGCAGTACAAGTCCTCATCACTAAGGACATCCTGTGGGGCATATTTGCATTTGTTCAACTATATTAGTTTTTGTGGTTTATCACATTTCTTGTTGGCGCAGCTTCATTTTTTTACATTTGGCCAATCACAGCACGCTCTGCTGAGAGAGACATAATTGGCCAAAGACAGGGTGCCTTTGGCCAACCATGGCTCAGGGGGACTAAGTCCACGCCCTACACTATATAAGGCTGCTTACACGGTGGCCGTGTGTAGTGTTGTTGGTGTGGACAGAGAGATTGCTTTAGTTAGATTAGGCAGGCAGGTTTTTCAGTTAGTGGCAGGGTATTTGATTTATATATATATATATATATATATATATATATATATATATATATACAGTCAGTCTAGTGAATATATATATATATATATATATATATATATATATATATATATATGGATAGAAATGGACCTGGGGGTCCTAGTAGATGATAGGCTCAGCAATGCCAAGCTGCTGCTAACAAAGCAAACAGAATATTGGCATGCATTAACCACTTTCAGACTGGACCATTTTTCTGGCCTAAGACCAGAGCCCTTTTTGCGATTCGGCACTGCCTCGCTTTAACTGACAATTGCGTGGTCATGCGACAAGGCTCCCAAACAAAATTGATGTCCGTTTTTTCCCACAAATAGAGCTTTCTTTTGGTGGTATTTGATCACCCCTGCGGTTTTTATTTTTTGCGCTATAAACAAAAAAAGAGCGACAATTTTAAAAAAATCACATTATTTTTTACTTTTTGCTATAATAAATATCCCCCAAAAATATATAAAAAAATGTTTTTCCTCAGTTTAGGCCGATACGTATTCTTCTACATATTTTTGGTAAAAAAAATCGCAATAAGCCATCATTGATTGGTTTGCGCAAAAGTTATAGCGTTTACAAAATAGGGGATAGTTTATAGCATTTTTATTAATAATTGTTTTTTACTAGTAATGGTGGCGATCAGCGATTTTTATTGTGACTGCAACATTATGGCAGACACATCGGACATTTTTGACACATTTTTGGGACCATTGTCATTTATACAGCAATCAGTGCTATACAAATGCACTGATTCCTGTGTAAATGACACTGGCAGTGAAGGGGTTAAGTGTGTGCTAGGGGCGTGTTGCTAACTGTGGGGGGTGTGGCTGTGTGTGACAGTCACTGATTTCTGCTCCAATCACAGGTAGCAGAGATCAGTGTCACTTGTTGCTAGGCAGAACGGGGAGATGCTGTTTACTTCCGCATCTCCCCGTTCGTCCTCCCCATGAGACAATCGCGGGAATCCCTGCGGCGATCGAGTCCGCGTGACCCACGACCGGACTCACGTATGTCCCGACCGGCGCGCGCGTGCCCCGCTAGTGGCGCTCACGCGATAACATGGCGGCATATTCAAAGGGACATACCTGTACGCCCTTAAGCCTGTCCGTGCCATTCTGCCGATGTATATGTGTGTGCGCCGGTTGGGAAGCGGTTAAAAGGGGGATTAACTCAAGAGATAAAGCAATAATTCTCCCACTCTACTAGACTCTGATCCAACTTCACCTGGAGTATGCTGTCCAGTTCTGGGCACCAGTCCTCAGGAAGGATGTACTGGAAATGGAGTACAGAGAAGGGCAACAAAGCTAATAAAGGGACTGGAGGATATTAGTTATGAAGAAAGGTCTGGAGAAGAGTAGCTTGAGAGGAGATATGATTTTAATTTACAAATACCATACTGGTGACCCCACACTAGGGATAAAACTTGTCCGTGGATGGGAGTTTAATAAGACACGTGGCCACTCATTAAGATTCTTTACTGTAAGAGTAGCAAGGATGTGGAATTCACTTCCACAGGCGGTGGTTTCAGCGGGGAGCATTTGATAGTTTAAAAAAACTACTAGATAAGCACCTGAACGACCACAACATACAGGGATATACAATGTAATACTGACATATAATCACACACACATAGGTTGGGTTTCAATGGACTTGTGTCTTTTTTCAACCTCACCTACTATGTAACTATGTAATTTGCTATGGATCTGGGATCCCTTGAAGACTGCCTATGCTGAATATCCTATTCTTCTTCAATCTTGATGATGCTAGCTTACAGCAATATTTTTGGTTTAGGGCACCACCACCACCCAAGGCCCAATTTTTCTTCCCCTGTTTAACAACAATTTTTTATATAATATTTCACAGCAGGGCCAGTTCCTGCGCCCAGCAGTAACTGTGAGGGGTTCTAGTACCACCAACACCTAAGGCCCAGTTTTTCTGCAGAATATATATGGCAGGCCGTATAGTATATATACTGCTGTTCAGAGTATATAGTGCCTGCCCCCCCCCACACCATTAAAAAAAAAATTGGTGCGGGGTTCCCCTTAATATCCATACCAGATCTGAGGGGCCTGGTATGGATTTTGGGGGGACATCAACGCCATTTTTTGGGGTGTATTTTTATCTATATTGCCGGGATCCGACAATACATTACAGACGCGGGCAGTTTTAAATTACATTTTTTCCTTTAGAAATGTAATTTTGCTGTGGTACTGTTATAAACATGGGAAAGATGCGCTACTTTACAGCCTCCCCCTAGGCACGATATATAAAGGAATATTTAATTTTTATCGTTTCACTTTAAGCATTATTAAAATCACTGCTCCTGAAAAAATGTCAGTTTCTGAAACTTTTTTTGCATTGATACATTTCCCCTGGGGCAGGACCCAGGTCTCCAAACACTTTTTATGGTAATAACTTGTATATAACCCTTTAAAATGAGCACTTTTGATTTTTCACGTTCACGTCCCATAGACTTTAACAGTGTTCGCGCGTTCGCACACATTTTTTGCCTGTTCGCATGTTCTGTTGCAAACCGAACCGGGGGGGGGGGGGGGTGTTCGGCTCATCCCTAGTGTAAACTAGAATTTGTGCAAGTGCTCTGCAAGTGTAAAACTTGCCAGTGAAAATGTGCAGCAAGTTAACAAGACTTAAGATTCAAACAAATATGTGGCAAGTTATCCTTGCTATCTGGGATCATGCTGCTGTTAATAAAATTGCCAGGTTACTGTCCTTTCTACCAATTCAGTCCAGACGAGTCCTTATAGTTGCTGTTCTTGCTCAATTTTTGTGTTTTGTTGGTGCAATATTGTACCATGTACTTACTGTTCATCCACCCCAGATCTGTACACCTATTACTGAACTTTTAGAAGAGGAGGTCTGGACCCTCCATGAAACCCCAGGTTTGGACATATTTCACATTTCACCCCCCAATGGCTGGTAAGTGACAGTGTCCCTTCCTCTTTGCTCCATGGCTAACCTGCCCACCATACACCCCCTCAAGATTCTCATTCATATTGTACAAGGGCTGAACTCACCCATTGGGCAGTGAAAGGCCTTTCAACATTACAAATCATTACAGGTGGATGTCCTCCTCTTCCAAGAAACACACTTTCCCCGACATAAAACCCTAAATGTCTACATAAACATTTCCCGCAATTGTTTTTGGCAAATGGCCTAGGAAAAAAAGGGGGGGTAGTGATATGCTTTTCCAAACGGGTCTTGTTCTTTCCTATTGCACTCTCTTTGTGTCTTGGACATTGCTTGTAAAGTTTACCTTCTTCAATTCTTACCATACACCTGTGGCCCCTCTCTGTAACAATCCATATTTCCCTTTGAGTTTTTCTCCTCGTTTTTTCCAGTGGTGGATTACCAAGGGCCTATATAGGAAAGGGCACTTTTTGGATCATAAAGGTATCAGACCCTCAGAGTTCTGTACTTCCTTTAAACTCTGCAAATGTCTCCCTCAGAATTGTTTCACCTTTGTCAAATACTTAATTTGCTTGGCTCCCTCAAGAACCCAACTATAGATATTACCACGAACACTTAATACAAGAAAAAGTGTTTGCAGGACCCTGGAACATGGGGAGGAATCTCAGTGTTGTAATCTGCATGGGAAGCACTCATCTAAATTGCTCATTGTGGTCCACAGGGGAATTATCAACACTGCGTTTGTCGAGGTAAACTTTAAAGTACCGTCTCTTTGGTACTTGGTGCTGTTCAGGATTGCTAAGATCTTCCCCGATGCCTCCCCTCAATGCTTTAGAGGCTCTATGTACCACTTCTGGTGGTCTTGCCCGAAAGTCCAACATTTTTGGACTAGAGTGTTTAATCCAATTAACTCAGTGACTAATGTTAACATCCCCAAAAATGCTAAGACTTCACTCTCATCAGCATGCCAGATGATATACCAACACACTCTAGGCCCTTTATTTTTGTATTCTCCTGGCCACAAAGATGAGACAAACCAACTAGATTTGAAAGAGATTGGGACCCCTGGATCAGATATTTGCAATCCCCTATCTGAACCTGGGGTAATTGTTGGTTTGTGAGTAGGGATGGGCCGGACGGATCCCTGTTCGGTTCGTACCAGAACTTTCAAACACCGCGAAAGTTATAGGTGTCTGGGTCCTGCCCTGGGGGACATGTATCAATAAAAAAAAAAAGTTTGTGAAAAACGTCATTTTCAAATGAGCAGTGATTTTTTGATTTTTAAAGTGAAAGCATAAAAATGAAAAATTCCTTCCAATATAGTGCCTGGGGCGTCTCCTTAGTCTACCTGTAAAGTGGCAGATCTTTACCATGTCTAGAATCTGCCGCAGCAATAATTGCATTTATAAAGCCAAAAAAATGACATTTTCCCTCCAAGCTGCCTTTATTTTGCTCAGCCACACCTGGGGAGCCAGTTTGTATGATGAGGCCACAATGTAGTGCACTGGGAACAAGATTAGAGAAACGGACTTAGGTGGACGCCTTCTCCAACGCTCCTCTCTTGATCAACAGAAGACTCAAAACTATGTTTTCCACGACACTGTAACCAGGGCAGGACTTAGGGTGGTGGGGGCCCCTGGGCTTGAGTCACTTTCGGGCCCTACCTTCTATACATTACTGTATTTATCGGCGAATAACACGTGTCAGCGTATAACGCGCACCCCAAGTTTAGGAGGGAATTTTAAGGAAAAAAAACGTACATTTAAATGCCCATCAATGCAGCCTTATCAGTGTCCATCTGCAGTCTTGCCCATCCATCTGCAGCCTTGTCCAGTGTCATTTGCAGCCTTGTCATTTTCAGCCTTGTCGTTGCAGTCTTGAAGTTTAAAAATGGCGCCGCCGATATACAGAGTCCTGTGAATCTTTGCGTCTCTCTGGTTCTCTCGGCAGCTCTCAGGTACTCTCGGTGGCTCTCAACAGCTCTCGGAGGCCTTAGGGTCCTCTCGGCGGCTTTCGGCAGCTCTCGGCAGCTCTTGGGTCCTCTCGGCGGCTCTAGGGTCCTCTCGGCAGCTCTCGGCGACTCTTGGCGGCTTTGGGGTCCTCTCGGTGTCTCTCGGGTTCTCTCGCGGCTCGCGGGTCCTCTCAGCGGCTCTCGGACGCTCTCGGGTCTTCTCGCAGTCCCGAGCGGATCCGAAAATAGCCGAGTGTACTCGGCTTGGCTCACAGTCACACCCAGTCCCCGTGTTATGTCCATCATAGGGCGGAACTGGGCATGACTGTGAGCAGAGCCGAGTACACTCGGCTAGGTATCTCGGCGGGGCCCCCTATTGGGCGGGGCCCATGGGCTTGAGCCCAGTCAAGCCCAATGGTAAGTCCGGCCCTGGAAAATGTTCAATAAAATCCTCTTTAATGTGTCCTCAAGAGATTATAACGGTGGTCAAGGAGGGTTGCCAACCAGTAATTATCCTTCTCCTTTATGCCAAGTATTCTTGGGTCCTCTCGCAGGCTTTGAAGCATGAGGTTGCCCATGAACCTCAAATTTGCAGAGGCTTGAGAAGCAGACTCCTTGGGGTGACTCAGGATGACAGCATCTAGAACTTCCTCCTCCCAGCCACGTACTACTCCGAAGGGTCCTGGGGTTGGAAAGCCTTACAGATTGACGCATGTCTTCCTATTCTTTGAAGCCTATGAGAGTGCCAAAATCCTCCTCTGCTGCATGTATAGCTTTGAAAAACGTTGAGTTCCACCTGGTGTGCATGACACAAATCAGGCGGTTTATGGGCAGGTGGAATTCCCTCTGAATTTCAGCCAACTGAGCACTGGCTGTGTATGACCACCTGAAATGGCTACAGACTCTTCTGGCCAGCTTTAGCACATCTTGCAATCCTGGGTACGTATTTAGGAAATGCTGCACCACCAAATTGAGGACATGTGCCAAGTATGGCACATGTGTCAACTTTCCCTGTCTAAGGGCAGACAGGAGGTTTGAGCCATTATCGCACACCACCAATCCTCGCTCCAGCTGGCGTGGTTTGAACCACCTCTGGGCCTGTCCCTGCAGAGCTGCAAGATCTCTGCTCCGGTGTGGTTCCTGTCCCCTAAACACACCAGCTGAAGCACTGCATGGCACCTTTTTGTCTGACTCTGGGAATAGCCCTTTGAACGCTTAGGGGATACCTGATGTTCATAGGACAATTCTGCAGAGGAGGGCATGGAGGTGGCGGAGGAGGAGGGGGAGGAGGGAGTAGAGCTCACAGGTCTGGCATCATCACCACCAGCTGTATGGAGAGGTGGGGGCACAAGCTGCAGCACCAAGCCCTGTCCTGCATCCTTTCAAGTTGCAAGCAGCGTTACCCAGAGTGCTGTGAATGAAAAATATATCTCTGCTCCAGTGTGGTTCCTGTCCCCTAAACACACCAGCTGAAGCACTGCATGGCACCTTTTAGCCTGATTATGGGAATAGCCCTTTGAACGCTTAGGGGATACCTGATGTTCATAGGACAATTCTGCAGAGGAGGGCATGGAGGTGGCGGAAGAGGAGGGAGTAAAGCTCACAGCTCTGGCATCATCACCACCAGCTGTATGGAGACGTGGGGGCAAAACAAGCTGCAGCACCGAGCCCTGTCCTGCATCCTTTCGAGTTGCAAGCAGCGTTACCCAGTGTGCTGTGAATGAAATATATCGTTCCTGCCCATGCTTGCTGGACCATGTGTCAGCAGTAAGGTAGATATTACGGCTGACTGCCTTGCCCAAAGATGCCAGAACATTCCCTTCTACATGATTCAGTCATAAATAGTAGGGTTCCTTTGTCATGGCAAGAGGGACAAAGGAACCTTGTATTGTCCACGAAACCGTGGCACTTTGGTGCAAGACAAAGAAAGCATGCTGAGGGACTATACAGTATATGGACTGTTTTGTGGCATTATCCACCAGATCACCATAGCACTAGTTATTACTGTGAGTTCCTGTGGAGTGCTGTTTTGATATGTATTTACCTTATGCACCTATCCCTGGTGGACCCAACCCAGTCAGTCCACTCACCCTATAAAGGCTCAGGCAGGGGTTGCCTGGAAAGGTTGGATCAAGCGTACAGACATACAAACAAATCCAGTCAATGTTTTTGATGACCTTAGACACCTTTATACTCGCGTATTGAAAGAACAAAGAGCTGTAGTTCATCTCCTGAAGTTATGTTCTGAAGAGGATCAAGGCCTATTAATAACAAGAATTCAGCTTTCACTTGAATGACAGTGATAAAAGTCAGCTGGGCACATGAAAGCATTTTTACGAATCCCACCTAGCTCATATCTAAAATTCCTTCAGCAAAGCCATGTCACCGCTAAGACAGCAGCTGTCTATATCTATGATATTTGCTGCTGGAATGCAGATTTATTACAAAGCAATCCAGGAGACAATCCTGTGGGTTGTCCAGGACCCAGACTAAAGGAGAAAGGAGATCGCCAATGGCCGAGACAAAATGGCTCCATCCAGATGGCGGTATCAAAGTATCTTATGTTTTGTTGCAGCTGTGCTGTCAGCATTCAGGAGTCAATGCTAGAAAATGTGAATATGTCAATGTAATCCCTCACTGTATTACAGTAAGTTTAAATATATTTGAAAATTGCATCCTAACCAATTGTTATTATATTAAACATTGGGTTCAATTCACAAAGCTTTACATCAGAATAAGGATCTTTAATTTTAGCCATGCGACTGTCATTTTCAAATTGCTTTAGACTTGTCTGAAAATAACTGTCACTTTTTTGGGAAAATACTGATCCTTCCCCTGGTGTGTTATCTTTGTGCATTGAGCATATTATATTATATTCTGGTTTATCACATGGAACAAATGCAACCTTGATCTATTTTTTACACTTTTATATAAAGAATAAACATAGCTTTGAAATAAACATATATGG
Source organism: Lithobates sylvaticus (assembly GCA_028564925.1). Taxonomy (NCBI): domain Eukaryota; kingdom Metazoa; phylum Chordata; class Amphibia; order Anura; family Ranidae; genus Lithobates; species Lithobates sylvaticus. The sequence goes on from CM053028.1 coordinate 65,620,577, forward strand.
GAACATTAATTTTTGCACATTGCTCATGAATCCTAAAGGGAGTATTGAGCATTTAGGAAAATGTTATTCATTCTAAATGTGACCACAATTGCGGTGCAATTTTTGCTGCGATTGTCCTGTGACAGAATTGTGCTGTAATTATGGCAAAAAGGTGACCTTAAGTATTGCATGAAACTTGTTGCCAAAAAAGGAGCAGGGGTTAGCCTGACGAATGGGTCCTGCTTGGCTCCGAAATGTTGCACTATGTCCTCGGTGATGTGATCGATTTTAAATAAAGTTTTGGACGTGATCGACAATCCGTAGTGTGTTGGTGAGTGGCAAATGCGCACGGGGCAGCCCATTGAATCGTGTAAAAATCGCCCACACAAAACCACGAGTGAGAACGGAAGTTCCTGCTACGGGAAGTGTGAATGGAGAAAAAAGGGTATAAGAAATTGAAAAACTGAATTTTAAGGCTGCCACTATAATCCCAATGGGGAAGGAAATGTATTCAAAGGTATAGATAAAATATCAAAATGTATTAAATATCATAATAAAAACATGTCACAAAGATAAATGCATAAGTATGCCATAGTGTGTACATTCTCCAATATGTGAGGAATATACAGTAGCTAGACAAGGAAACCTGTACGGATGGCCTCTGGAATAGTGAATATGCTGTTATAACAGAAATCTTCTATCTGAGGGCCAGCCAACAGGATCACAATGTCAGTGCCAATGGATCACTACGTGTTTCGCCAATAGCTTCCTCAGAAGATCTTATTGGTACAAAATCAAATATATGAGAGATATGAGGCATCCGATTCACCATGAAGAGGGAAGGAGGGAGAAAGGAGGGGAGGGGGAAAGAAAAGCAGGATAATTCCAACGACTGACTCCAGTGGGCTCCAATGGGTTATCAAACAGCCTTATGAGGGTCCTCATTCAGACATGCAAGCCTTTAAATGGAACTCTGGGTTAAATTGTAGATTAACTGATGGGTTAAAAGATGGGTTAAAAACCCTTTTATATATATCCCTTAGGGTAGACAGGGACTGTGGTGGAATATAGCCTATTTGAATATTCTTTGGTGGAAATGGTCATAATCAAGACCACTGCCCTTTGTGATGGAGTCCATATGCCCCTGGAATGCCGATCCTTATTGCCAGAGTCACATTTCCACAAAGGAATATCCAAATAGGCTATATTCCACCATATTCCTTGTCTACCATAAGGGATACATATAAAGGGGTTTTTAACCCATCAATTTCAGGAAAGAATCCCTCCCGTCCCTCCCGCTAATAGGAGCCGTCCCTGCAGGGAGAGCACAGTAATTATTGCTTATTGCTAGCGACTATAGCCAATGGCAATGATGGCATCCTAAATATCTGACATGCTGGTTGTACCCAAGCCGATTGATGGATTGACTTGGGTACAATCAACCTGCCCATAGATGTTTTTTAATCTCGGCCAGTCCCGAGAGTCGAACCATCTATGGCAAGCTTTAGAGTATCACTTTTGAAGTTCTAAAAATAGCAATGACTAGCAGATGAACAGGTACTAAAAAGACTAAGTTAATGAAAAATGATAAAGCATATCTCTCTATAGTGTGTACTAACCTAAATCCAAAGCACTTAGTGTTGTTCCTACCTGATATCTCTTGCTTCTTCTATCTGCATGAGTCACTTCTGACAGTCTATGCTGAAACCACATAATCCCAGGGGATGGCTCCGCACTCTTCTCCAGTACACAGGGGGTATGCCCTTTCCCTCTACTCAGGTTTCAGATTACGCTCAGCTTCCTGCTCCCTGTTTTGCAGTGTGTGATCTCAGATCTCTGTCCCCTGTTGACTCGAGCTCAGAAATGGTTTGTAAAATGTGTGCTTTCGGTAGCTGCGGAAGAGAGAGGACTGCAAATAAAGAGGTACGACTTATTTAGAGGGATTTGTTTCATCTCTATCACCTGAGGCTAGTCACGTCAGGGGGTATATGTCACCCCTATAAGAAATGGAGTAGATCACCCATGATATATTTGTCCACGGCCCACCCATTTCTTAACTACTTGCTGTCCGCACTATAGCCGAAAGACGGCTGCAGCGCGGGCCTTAATTTGCTGGGAGGGCATCCATGGACGTCCTCCCAAGCAAGCGATGTCTGCGTGGCTGATCATAGATCCGAGTAAGTGGTTGGTCCCGACCCCTTACCACGTGATCAGCTGTCAGCCAATGATGGCCGATCAAGTGATGTAAACAGAAGCTCAGTAATCTGTATTTTTTTTCCTCACGCTGTCAGCGTGAGGGGAAAAAAAAGCTGATAACCGACTTCTGTCAGAGGGACATCGGTCCCTCACTCAGAAATTTGTGTATGTGCCCACCAGTGTCACCTGCCAGTGCCCACTGTGCCACCTACCAGTGCCACCTTCCAGTGCCACCTACCAGTGCACAGTGCCACCTACCAGTGTTCACAGTGCCACCCATCAATGCTCACCAGTGCTGCCAATCAATGCCCATTGGTGTCTAATAATCAGTGCCACAGATCAGTGCTGCCTATCAGTGTCACCTACCAATGCCTTCCAGTGCCCATCAGTGCCCCCATCAGTGCCAACCATCAGTGCCCATCAGTACCCATCAGTGCCAACCATCAGTGCCCATCAATACCAACCATCAGTGCCACCTCTCAGTGCCACCTCTCAGTGCCACCTCATCAGTGCTTATCAGAGCCACCTATCAGTGCCCATTAGTGCCGCCTTATCAGTGCCTAACAGTGCCCATCATTGCTGCCCATCAGTGCCGCCTATCAGTGCCCATCAGCGCAGCCTATCAGCACACATCAGTGAAGGAGAAAAATTACCTGTTTTCAAAATTGTATAACTAACTATGAAACAGTTTTTTTTTTTTTTTTTTAAATTTCGGTCCCTTTTTGTTTTATTTAGCAAAAAATAAAAAAAACAACAGCAATTAAATACTACCAAAAGAAAGCTCTATCTGTGTAAAAATGATAAAATTTGAATTTGGGTAAACTGTAGCATGACCGCGTAATTGTCATTCTAATGTCGCGTACACACGAAGGGACTATCCCGCGGGATTATCCTCTGGACTGAAGTCCAGCGGATAATCCCCTCGTGTGTGGGCGCCGGCGGACTTTTTGGCGCCAAAGTCCGGCGGACCAAAGTTTTAAGTTTGGTTTTAAAATTATCCGCTGGACTTGGCAGTCCGGCGGACAATCCCGCCGTTAGTAGGCAAGTCCGCGGGACTTTTGAAAATGAACGGACTTGCCGCTCATCGGCAAGTCCGTTCATTTAGCACGTGACTTCAGGTTACGTAGCTAGCGTAGGCAGTAAATGCCGCCGCGCTAGCTCCGTAAGCTGGCATGGATTTAAAGGGACTCCCCACGCTGAAAAACGGCGTGGGGGTTCCCCCAAATCCATGTCAGACCCTTATCCGAGCACGCAGCCTGGCAGGCCAGGAAAGGGGTGGGACGAACGAGCGCCCCCTCCCCTCCTGAGCCGTACCAGGCCGCGTGCCCTCAACATGGGGGGTGCCCTGGGGAAAGGGGGGCCGTGCGGCCCCCCCACCCCAAAGCACCTTGTCCCCATGTTGATGAGGACAAGGGCCTCTTCCCGACAACCCTGGCCGTTGGTTGTCGGGGTCTGCGGGCGGGGGCTTATCGGAATCTGAGAGCCCCCTTTTATAAGGGGGCTCTCAGATCCCGGCCCCCCACCCTATGTGAATGAGTATGGGGTACGATGTACCCCTACCCATTCACCTAAGGTGTAAAATGTAAAGTAAAAAAACACCCACACTTTTGAAAGAATATTTTATTGCACAGCTCCGGGGGTCTTCTTCCGTCTTGGGGGTCTTCTCGCCGGACTCCTCCGCCATTTACCAAGCTCTTTTACCGAGCGGAGAAGTCCGGCTACCTTCTTCGTCGTCGCCGCCGTCGTCTGGGGGTCTCGATCCGCCTTCGAGGGTCTTCTGTTCTTGCGGTGGTCGTCGTCTTCTGCGCCGCCGGCGCCGCCTTCTTCTTCTTGTTCTTGTTCTTCTTGTTCTTCTTCCAATGTTGACCCGTCGCTGTCTCTGCCCGGAATGCCAGAACCGCGCTGTGCTGGGACTTATATAGGGACAAGGGGACAGGGTCACATGCTCATGTCACATGGTGACCCCGCCCCCCTGTGATGTCACAGTCCCGGAGGATGCTGGGACTGTGACATTGCAAGGGGGCGGGGTCACCATGTGACATGAGCATGTGACCCTGTCCCCATGTCCCTATATAAGTCCCAGCGCAGCGCGGCTCTGGCATTCCGGGCAGAGACAGCGACGGGTCAACATCGGAAGAAGAACAAGAAGAAGAAGGCGGCGCCGGCGGCGCGGAAGACGACGACCGCCGCAAGAACAGAAGAGACCCCCGGAAGACCCCCGAAGGCGGATCGAGACCCCCAGACGACGGCGGCGACGACGAAGAAGGTAGCCGGACTTCTCCGCTCGGTAAAAGAGCTTGGTAAATGGCGGAGGAGTCCGGCGAGAAGACCCCCAAGACGGAAGAAGACCCCCGGAGCTGTGCAATAAAATATTTTTTCAAAAGTGTGGGTGTTTTTTTACTGTACATTTTACACCTTAGGTGAATGGGTAGGGGTACATCGTACCCCATACTCATTCACATAGGGTGGGGGGCCGGGATCTGAGAGCCCCCTTATAAAAGGGGGCTCCCAGATTTCGATAAGCCCCCGCCCGCAGACCCCGACAACCAACGGCCAGGGTTGTCGGGAAGAGGCCCTTGTCCTCATCAACATGGGGACAAGGTGCTTTGGGGTGGGGGAGCCGTACGGCCCCCCTTTCCCCAGGGCACCCCCCATGTTGAGGGCACGTGGCCTGGTACGGCTCAGGAGGGGGGGGCGCTCGTTCGTCCCCACCCCTTTCCTGGCCTGCCAGGCTGCGTGCTCGGATAAGGGTCTGACATGGATTTGGAGGGGAACCCCCTGGCCGTTTTTCGGCGTAGGGAGTCCCTTTAAATCCATGCCAGCTTACAGAGCTAGCGCGGCGGCATTTACTGCCTACGCTAGCTACGTAACCTGAAGTTACGTTCTAAATGAACGGACTGCTCCGTGTGTGGGCAAGTCCGTTCATTTTCAAAAGTCCCGCGGACTTTGGCCGGTGGATTATCCGCCGGAGAAGTCCGTGCGTGTGTGGGCAAGTCCGCGCGTGTGTGGGTAAGTCCACACGCTCGGAAAGTCCGGCGGACCCAGCTGGAAAGTCCGGCGGATTGTCCGCTGGACTTAGGTCCGCCGGCAAAAGTCCGCACGTGTGTACGCGGCAAAAGAGTGACAGCACTGAAAACTGAAAATTAGTCTGGGCAGGAAGGGGGTTTAAGTGCCCGGTAAGCAAGTAGTTAAAACCACCCTTATGTCAAGCATCCTAGGAAGATATCTATCACTGTACAGTTTGAACCAATTAATCTAACTTAATGCATGTAGCAGAACAGAAATGCACTGCAGAATAGCAGAAAGGCTCTATTTCCAAGCAAAGGCAGCAAATGTAATGCATCACCAACTATACTGTAGACCTCAATGAGCCAGTTAAGGTAAATAATTCAATAATATCTCAACATGTGTACTCAATCAAAAAAACACATACTAGTTTCCTTTTAAATCTAAAATATATACCGGTATGACCACCACCTGAAAGATGTATTTTTGCCATAACCGATTACATTTTACATATATCCAAGCTGAAAATGGACAGTCCATTAATAAGGTGGTGTAAGATAGACAAAACAATAGAAGAAAGAGTTTTGAAAATAACTTCCAGCCAAACACAAATGACTAAATGTTTTGACTTCTATGAGAAGATGCATAGAGGCTGTAATGAATAAAGCATGTTACAGGTCAGCGATGCATCATAGAGTAAATCCAGGTCAATTAATACAATTATCTTCAGGATGAAAAATGACATGTCATGAGGTATTTATCAATTGTACAGAATTCTGTTCAAAAGATTATAGCAGAATGTACAAAAAAATATTTCCAGCAAATGAAGATTCAACAAAATCAAGATGACCTGTTACGAGGACAGAAGGCCAACTCCATGCTGAACTGGAAATTCAGTGTTTGGTTATCTCATTTGAAGCGATTGTAAAGGCTCGTGTTTTTTCCTATAAAAATAACAAACATGTTATACTTACCTGCTCCGTTGCAGTGAATTTGCACAGAGCAGCCCAGATCCTCCTCTTCTCGGGTCCCTCTTCTGTAATCCTGGCCTCTCCCTCCTGTTCAGTACCTCAGTGCAAGCATTTTGCTATGGGGGTACCCGAGCCGAGTCACAGTTCCCTGTGTCCATTCAGACACAAAGCCCTGGCCTGACCCCGCCCCTTCTATTCCCTGATTGGCCAGCTGACTTTGATTGACAGCAGCGGGAGCCAATGGCGCAGCTGCTGTGCCTCAGCCAATCAGGAAGGAGAATCTCGGACAGCTGTGACACTCGTGGACATCACAGGACAGAGAGGGACCTCAGCTATGTATTAGAGGGGCTGAGGGGGGCTGCTGCACACAGAAGGCTTTTTATCTTAATGCATGGAATGCATTAAGATACAAAAAACCTTCTGCCTTTACAACACCTTTACATTTTTTATTATTTAAGGAATTAAAGCGTCTCTAAAACCAAAATTTTTTTGTTAGTTTGGATAGTGTAGACCATTGTCACTGGAAGCAGAAAATTTTAACCGGAAAAATAATTTCTTTCCAGTCGGGACACAATCAGGCAGGCCCCTTGCACCATATACTGAGAAAAAGAAATCAGGGAAAGGAATCAAAAAAAAAAAGGAAGTCACAGGCGGACCAAGCACCTTAAATAAGAAAAATCTTTATCTTTATTGCACAATCATATATCAAAAACTGTGTCCCATCACCAATACCTAAATAAAATTAAAAATAAGACAACGCTGTCTATTAAGAACATTACGTCAGACCAGATTTCAGGCACACATTTTAAGCAGTGTTACCAACCTACCAGATTGAAATTTACTGATACAACACCCAAAATTTACTGGCACAACCAAGTTTCCAAAAGTTACAAAATTTAATTTTTTATTTTTTTGGGCAACCTCTGCCCGAGTAGGTGGCTTTATACAGGGGCAAACTGGCGTTCACAAGGTTTTTCCAGAACCTGACAGAAGGGGGAGATGGTTGTTTCCAGCTCATTGTGATGGCCTTGCGTGCATAGTACAATAATAGGGATATGAGTATTTTCCTAGCTCTGAGAATTGACATTTGTTCCACTAGTCCCAGCAGACAGTATTTAGGATCATAGGGGACACTAGTCTTGGTGATCCTAACTATCACATGGAGAACTTCCTTCCAATAATGGGCAATTGCTGGGCAAGCCCAGAAAATGTGAAAGAAGTCCCCTGGTTGATAGGAGCAACGCCAGCACTCCGGGGAATGCGCCGGCGACATCTTGTGCAGCCTGTGGGGTGTGTAGTGAGCTCTGTGTAAAATTTTGTATTGGACCAGTTTGTCCCTGGCTGAGACCAGAGGGGAGAATGGAAAATCCCAAATCTCCCTCCAATCATCACAAAATTTAATTTTTAAGTGCAAATTGGAGCATTTAGGTTACAAACATATACAATATGCAATTAACAATATGATTTAAGGTAGATAATAAGGCAAAAAACATATTTCTTATTTTATTTTCGATATAGTAAGTAAATAGCTCAGAGACATCAGTAGGGCAAGAATTAGAATGGGTGGCACGCACACTTAAAATTGACTCTCACAGTGACACTGGCAGCAGTGGATGAGACCTAACTGACACCACACGTCCCCTCCTGAGTCACAGTGACAGTCTCTCTCCAAGCCAAGTGGTCTCTTCAGTGCACTCTAGTCTAAACAGCACTGACGGTCCCAGCCTGTCTTGCTACCATAACACAGACCCTGCACAAGAGGCTCTGGCCGCTCTTCTTGGCTCCATTACACCGCCTCCAACAGAGCCGCCCTAACACACTGTAGAAGGCACTCGGATGGTCTCAGCCGGCTCCGGACCAAGCTGAGCGGTACAGCCATATTTTTTACTGGCAACCTTTTACTTTTACTTGCATTTACTGGCAGGAGAAAATTGCCTGTTTTTTACTGGCTGCCAAAAAAAAATACTGACAGTTGGCAACACTGATGTTAAGCACATTTATAAAGTATACCCCTATATATGAGGCAGACGGTGGAGATGTAGTGGGCACTTGAATCCTGGTAACAGATACCTTCAGGATATATACATACCACCACAATGTCTGCCAACTACCTCCTAAAGACTGAGGAATGGGTTATATATAAAAAGTGAGGACTTGGGTATTGAATAGATTAGTCCAAAAAAAATACCATTGATGACCGTATCTTTTTCATGGGATATGCATCAATTTGTAGTAGACCGTAAGTGCATTGGCAAAGGATAGCCTAGCACAGTCATTCATTCAGCGTTCCTGACACAGATCACACTGTACATTCTGTAATCAAACAGTAGAACAGTGTGGATTTTATATAGTAGCCATAGATCAAATACTGAAAACAGCCGGCAGCTGGTAGGGGATCAATAGGGCACAGGGCCACTCACCCAACCAAGGAGAATGATAAACTCTTCCTTCCTGGGTAGCCCATATAGATACCTTGCTGATGTCTTGGTATGGGATCTCACGCTGCTCGAATTTGGTCAATCCTGGGGCTCACTTCTCACCCAGGCATCCAAAGAGCAGGATCGCCGTGATTCCTTTGCCTGTGTAAATTAAGCGCTGAGAGGTGTATAGCGTGTGTCTGTGTTTTGGCCCTCCTGGCAGTCTTCAAAAAATGGTTCCCGCTGTCCTCAAGCTGTGCAGTGCGCTGACATGACGAGATGCGTCATTCGTGATGTAAGTGACGTCACTTGTGTGGTGTCGTAGCCGACATGTATTTTGAGGTGTAATTGGAAGTGTGCATATGCTGTGTGTGAGAAATAACTTGTTATTATGACAATTATATGGAAAAAAAAAAAGTCTTAATTTTCCCAAGAATCGTATGGAAAAAATTACAACTTCAAAAAACTCACTATGCCTCTTACTAAAATACCTTGGACTGTCTACTTTCCAAAAAGGGGTCATTTGGGGGATATTTTGGTTATTTGCAAAATGTTATCTTAGAAACTAAAAAACAAGTCTTTTTTTTTTCAAAATGTTATCTCTTTTTTCACTTAGGTCGCAAAAAATAAAAAACCCAGTGGTGATTAAATACGACCAAAAGAAAGAGCTATTGATAAAATCTAAAATTATACAAATTTTGTTTAGGTACAGTGTTGCATGACTGATTAATTGGCATTCAAAATGCGAGAGCACTGAAAGCTGAAAATTGGTCTAGGCAGGAAGGGTGTATAAGTGCCCTGGCTGTATTGAAGTGGTTAACATAAGAAAAAAAAAAATCTGATGCTCGGTTTAACTGACCTTATATGACCTCCAATCATGGAGAAAATTAGTTTCACATGAGCTTGGTTTTTTGTTATTAAACTTTTGCGAATAATTTTAACCTCGATCTGTACATCCTCCACTATCTCTTCATTAGTGTTTTATTAACTCTCCAAAAAGGTTATGTGTGCATTTATGTAACTCTCTCATTCTTTCCATTCAAAACGCGGCATGATGGCGTTTACATTCAGCCCTGTCCAATTAGTTTTCAACGCCACCGAGCACATTTCTTTAACTAGTAATCCCAGTGTAAATTATATTCGAACAAAGTGTACTCTTCACTCCTAATGGTTTAAACAGAGGTGCTTTTCTAAACCTGTAAATGTTTTTTCCACCAAAGTCTCCCTCGCCGCAATACGACCTCTTTTCATTAATAATGAATGCGTGGACGTGTCGCTGGGTAATTAACAGCTGTGTTGTTTCACTGTGCTGTGCATCCCCGTCTTACTTTAATTTCACAGGTCCTTTTATTGCAGCATTAGGACAACTTCAAGACAAGGGAACTGTTGGTGAATTCGCAGACTGCAGTTTTCTTAGCACCATAAATGAAAAACATAAAGCCAGAAATTAGGCTTCATAGAAGGTGACTTTGAATGGTATTGTTTAAGGCTCCTGGGTCCTTCTCTTTGAAATAAGTTGAGTATTGAGGTCATTCAGTTCTATTTATAACAGGTATTTACATATCATTCACAATTTACACAGAGCTTTATATACAAACCTATGCAAATAGTGTCCAGAGCAGGATTCAAACCAGGGTTGTCAGTGCTGCAAAGCAGAGATGCTAACCACAAAGCCACCATACTTTTTCAAACTCATGGAACAGAATAGAAGGAACTCAAGAGATGTGATCTGGATGACAATCAAATTATAATGTCACAGTCAGGGGTCAGGCTTGGAGCAGGATAAGTACGTGAGCAAGTCACTCTGCCAGATGACGTGGGTTCACTCAAGACGCAGGGTCTAAGTACTAACTGGTCTTCACCAAAGCTCCTGATGGTGGAAATTTTGTGCTATTGCCAGGTCAAGGACTTCAGGATCGCCCCAACAGGGGGTGGTCAAGCCAGGGTCTGGTGGCAGATGGAGCAGGTACGGATCAAACAGAGGCATATTCAATAAACAAGCCAGGGGTCGGTAACAAGTGGTTGTATGTTGGGTTCAAGCAAAAGCATAGTCGAGAGACAATCCAAAGGTTGGTAACAAATGGTTGCAGGTTGGGATCAAGTGGAAGCGTATTTGATGAACAATTCAAAGGTTGGAAACAAATGGTACTGAATATACGGACCGCAGCAGGAGCAAAAGGAACAAGATATTAGCTGGAGAAGAGCACAATAATCTGGCAAACAGGATGTGCAGAGAAATGGCTTAAGGAATAAGGCAGAGAGCTGCTCAGTGTTTTCCTTCCTCTTTTAAGGTTCTTTGTGGAATAAGCCAAGGAAGCAACTAAAACTCTGTAAACTATAAACCTTCCTGTATTCTTTGTACCTATAGGTAAGCCTAGAATAAGCCTAGAATAAGGCTTACCTATAGGTACGGTCAACATCTCCTAAATGTGCGTAGTTTAGGAGACATTTACTGTATACTGTGCCGATGATGTCATTGGCGCATATGCTCTAAAGAAATGGCTGCCCGTGCCATTTATTCAGAATCCTGTTCCGTGACCCGCACAGTGCAGTCCCGCTCTAAATTGCTGATCGCAGCCATTACTAGTAAAAAATATAAATAAAAACATACCATAGTTTGTAGACGCTGTAACTTTTGTGCAAACCAATCAATATACACTTATTGGGATTTTTTTTACCAAAAATATGTAGCAGAATATATATTGGCCTAAATTGATGAAGAAATTCGATTTTTTTCAATTTTTGTATTGGATATATTTTATAACAGAAAGTAAAAAATATAGTTTTTTTTGTGCAAAATTGTCAGTCATTTCTTGTTTATAGCGCTAAAAAATTAAAACCGCAGAGTTGATCAAATACCACTAAAAGCTCTATTTGTGGGAAAAAAACATAAATTGTATTTGGGTACAGCATGACCGCGCAATTGTTAGTTAAAGTAACGCAGTGCCATATCGCAAAAAATGGCCTGGTCATGAAGGGGGGTAAATCTTCCAGAGGTCAAGTGGTTATTCATGGCTGTGTTCTTAGGCAAAGTTGTAAGTAGGGATGAGCCGAACACCCCCGGGTTCGGTTCGCACAGAACCTTCGAACGGACCGAAGTTCGCGCGAATTTTCGAACCCTATACGTTATAATGGACGCGAACGTTCGAAATCAAAAGTGCTAAGTACAACGGCCAATATGCATGTTAACATAAAACAGGTTTGGGGACCGGGTCCTGCCCCAGGGGACATATATCAATGCAAAAAGTTTTAAAAACTAACGTTTTTTCGGGAGCAGTCATTTTAATGATGCATAAAGTGAAAAAAAAAAGTGAAATTTTCCTTTAAATATGATACCTGGGGGGTGTCTAAAGTATGCCTGTGAAGTGGCATGTGTTTCCCGTGTTTTAGAACTGTCCTTGCACAAAATGAATTTGTAAAGGAAAAAAAGAAGCCATTTAAAACCACTTGCGGCTTTAGGTTTGTTCTTAAGTAGAATCTGAACAGGTACATTATGAAGTGTAGCTCCATCCCAAAAAATCTATTTTTAAGCTTTTTGGAGAACATAGGGAGGGGTTATCACCCCTGTAACATTTGCTGTCTTTGCACATCTGTTCAGAACATGTCACCTCACTTTCCGTCCCAATGACAAATGTTTTTGGAAAAAGTGGGGTTTTAATTGAAACAAGGATTGGTGATAAAGTATCAGTAGAGAGGAGATACCTTTTTCCCAAATTAAATCTAACAGGATAGAATTTCCCTTCCTAGGGGTAGATTTCCTCTCACTTCCTGTTTTCTTTCCATTTGCAAGTAGGAGTCGTTTGTAAGTTGGATGTTTGAAAGTAGGGGCCTGGCGTATATACTCTGCAGAAATTTGCCCTATTAGATGTTGGTGTAGCCACAAGACTGGTGGGCACAGGAATGGGCCCTGCTGTGAGTTAATAGATCAAGATTTGTAATTGCATGCACCTGTTGAACAGGGAAGAAAAATTGGGGGTGGTGGTGGTGGTGCCACAAGACTGTAAGCTCTCACAGTTACTCTTGGTGGGCGCAGGAATGGGCCCTGCTGTGAGTTATTAGATCAAGATTTGTAATTGCAAGCACCTGATGAACAGGGCAGAAAAATTGGGCCTTTGGCGGTGGTGGTGGACGGTGTTGCCACAAGACTGTAAGCTCTCACAGTTACTCTTGGTGGGCGCAGGAATGGGCCCTGCTGTGAGTTATTAGATCAAGATTTGTAATTGCAAGCACCTGATGAACAGGGCAGAAAATTTGGGCCTTTGGCGGTGGTGGTGGACGGTGTTGCCACAAGACTGTAAGCTCTCACAGTTACTCTTGGTGGGCGCAGGAATGGGCCCTGCTGTGAGTTATTAGATCAAGATTTGTAATTGCAAGCACCTGATGAACAGGGCAGAAAAATTGGCCTTTGGCGGTGGTGGTGGACGGTGTTGCCACAAGACTGTAGGCCCTCATAGTTACTCTTGGTGGGCGCAGGAATGGGCCCTGCTGTGAACTATTAGATCAAGATTTGTAATTACCCGCCCCTGTTAAACAGGGGCTGAAAAATTGTGCCTTAGGCACTGGTGCTGGTGCCACAACACTGCAACCCCTCACAGATACTGTACTTGGAGCACAGCAGTCACACGTGTTGCGAAGCATTTTTTTAAAAAATTGTAAGTACACGCCCCTGTTAAACAGGGGCTGAAAAATTGTGCCTTAGGCACTGGTGCTGGTGCCACAACACTGCAACCCCTCACAGATACTGTACTTGGAGCACAGCAGGCACACGTGTTGCGAAGCATTTTTTTTAAAAATTGTAAGTACACGCCCCTGTTAAACAGGGGCTGAAAAATTGTGCCTTAGGCACTGGTGCTGGTGCCACAACACTGCAACCCCTCACAGATACTGTACTTGGAGCACAGCAGTCACACGTGTTGCGAAGCATTTTTTTATAAAAATTGTATGTACACGCCCCTGTTAAACAGGGGCTGAAAAATTGTGCCTTAGGCACTGGTGTGGTGGCATGGATCATTGAGGAGGAGGAAGAGGATAGTCAGTGAACATAAGAGGACAGTCACTCAGCATCAGCATAGGCAGTCTTGAAGGGATGTGACATTAAAAATTATTCGGTTATATCCGCCTCAGGTGCCTGGTAGCTGGTGGTGATCCAAGACTGATTCATTTTGATGAAGGTCAGTCGATCAACCGAGGCGGTGGACAGGCGCACCCTATGATCGGTGACAAATCCTCCAGCAGCACTGAATGTGCGTTCGGAAAGAACGCTGGAGGCAGGACAGGCCAGTAGCTCAATTGCATACTGTGCAAGCTCTGGCCAGTGATCCATCCTCAGGACCCAGTAAGCCAGAGGATTTTCGGTGGGAAAGGTGTCCAAGTCTGACCTTGCCCCAAGGTATTCCTGCACCATGTATATCAGACGCTGGCGATGGTTGCTGGAACCGATCATACCTTGGGCCTGCGGACTAAAAAATTGTCTGAACGCATCGGTCAGACGTCCACCTTCCCCACCGCTCCTTCTGCTACTGACCGAAGCCTCAGCAACTCGTCGCCCAGGACCAGGAGTTTTGTAACCTCCCAGTTTCTGGGAACGCGTTGCACAGACTTTCTGCAAGGCCTCCCTGAGATGTCTCATCCTCTGCTCCCTCTGCGACGGCAAGATAAGGTCCGCAACCTTACCCTTGTACCGCGGATCAAGGAGAGTGGCCAGCCAGTAATGGTCCCTCTCCTTGATCCGAAGAACACGAGGATCCTTCCGCAGGCTTTGCAGGATCAGGGAGGCCATGCAGCGTAGGTTAGCTGAGGCATTCGGTCCGGAGTCTTCTGGGTCACTGAGGATGACATGATCGCCAGCCACCTCCTCCCAGCCACGTACAAGTCCACTGGTTTGTTGGGACTGTACATCATCCCTAAAAGACTGCTGCTGCTGAGTGCCAGGCTCCACCTCCATGCTCACACAATCCTCCTCCTCCTCCTCCTCCTCCTCATCCTCTTCCTGTGTGATGGGTGGGACAGAAGGAACACTGTCCGGATAAAGGGGGCCTTGAGAGGCAAGGAAGTCCTCCTCTTCCTGCCTCTGTTCTGCCTCAAGTGCCCTGTCCATTATCCCACGCAGCGTATGCTCCAACAGGTGGACAAGAGGGACAGTGTCACTGATGCATGCACTGTCACTGCTCACCATCCTCGTGGCCTCCTCAAATGGTGAGAGGACAGTGCATGCATCCCTGATCATGCTCACTGACGTGGGGAAAAAAAACCAAGCTCCCCTGACCCTGTCCTGGTGCCGTAGTCGCAAAGGTACTCATTGATGGCCGTCTGCTGCGTGTGCAGTCGCTGCAGCATGGCCAACGTTGAGTTCCACCTGGTGGCATGTCACATATTAGGCGGTTCTTGGGCAGGTTCAGCTCCTTTTGCAGCTCAGTCAGCCGAGCACTGGCATTATAAGATCGGCGGAAATGCACACAGACTTTCCTGGCCTGCCTCAGGACATCCTGTAAGCCTGGGAACCTGCCCAAGAACCGCTGCACCACCAGGTTGAGGACGTGAGCCATGCAGGGCACATGGGTGAGCTGCCCCTGTCGCAGGGCGGAGAGGAGGTTGGTGCCATTGTCAGAAACGACCATTCCTGGCTTAAGCTGACGTGGCGTCAACCACCTCTCGGCCTGCCCCTGCAGAGCTGCCAGAACCTCTGGCCCAGTGTGGCTCCTGTCCCCCAAACACACCAGCGCAAGCACGGCATGGCATCTTTTTGCCTGCGTACTTGCGTAGCCCCTTGTACGCCTACGGAGCACCGCTGGTTCCAAGGACAGAGCACTGGAGGAAGAAGAAGAGGAGGGGGTGGAGGAGAGAGGTGTGTCACAACCAGTAGCAGTAGTAGCGTTTTGGAGGCGTGGTGGCGGAACAACCTCCAACACTACTGCACCTTGTCCTGCATCCCTCCCAGCTGCCAATAGAGTGACCCAATGGGCCGTGAAAGAAAGGTACCGTCCCTGTCCATGCCTGCTGGACCATGAGTCAGCGGTAATATGCACCTTACCGCTGACCGCCCTGTCCAGCGAGGCATGGACATTGCCTTCCACATGCCGGTAGAGAGACGGAATCGCCTTCCGTGAGAAAAAGTGGCGTTTGGGAACCTGCCACTGAGGAACCGCACATTGAACAAACTCACGGAAGGGGGCCGAGTCTACCAACTGAAAAGGCAGCAGTTGAAGTGCTAGCAATTTAGCCAAGCTAGCATTCAACCGCTGGGCATGTGGATGGCTGGGAGTGTACTTCTTTCTACGGTCCAGCAGCTGGGGCAGGGAAATTTGCCTGCTGCAATCGGACGTCGGTGTACTGCAAGTACTTGGTTGTGACACACCTAATTCTACACCTTCAGTCCTCTCAGAGCAGCTTTCAGAGAGGACTGAAGGTGTAGTGGGGATGGAGATCCCAGCTGATGAGGAGCAAGGAGAGGTCCGCTTAGTTCTTTGGTGTGGGTCTTTTATGTGTGCCTGCCAACGAGCTGCATGGCAGGTCGACATATGTCTGGTCATGCTTGTGGTGCCCAAGCGGCTGATGTTTTGGCCACGCGAGATTCGCTTGAGACAAATATTGCAAATAGCAGTGGTGCGATCTGATGCACTCGTCTCAAAAAAGGCCCACACCAAAGAACTTTTCTGATAACGTGCAGAGGCAGCGCCCTGCACAGGCGGAGCTCTGCGGTGTTGTACAGTTGCTGTGCTGGCCTCTAGCTGGCCTCCAGGGGGCATCCTGCCTCGTTGGACATGTGACGCCGCATCCTCCTCCTCCTTGTCCTCCTCCTCATCCTCTCTCCCTTCAGGCACCCACGTGGAGTCAGTGACCTCATCATCCCCTCCCTCTTCACCACTAGAGCAAACCTGGCAGTAAGCTGCAGCTGGTGGAACAGTACTGCCAGATTCCTCAAGCTGGGTATCATCATCCGAGCCTTCGAATCGTTGGGCATCCTCCTGGAGCATGTACCCAACACTGTGCTCAAAGAGTTCGGGGGACTCCTCAGGAGGACATGGTGGGTCTAGGGAAGGGGTGGCTGATGATGCCATTGAGTACGCGTTGGCAGCTGCTCTGCCAGTACCCTGAGCCTGGGTGAGAGAGGATGAGGAGGATGAGGAGGGCTTGGTCATCCATTCTACCAAGCCTTCAGCATGATGCGGCTCCACATGTCCAGCTGCCGAAAACAAAGACGCGCGTGTCCCATGGCCACGTGCTGATGACGATGCACGACCACGTCCACGGCCACGGCCACGTCCACTAGAAACAGAGCCTGCCTGCCCTGTGTTCTTGGCTATGCACGCTCTGCCTCCCCTTGGCGGTCTTCCAGCCATTGTAGTCGGTAGTCCTGTGGGTGCTGCTGAGAAGAAAATATAGGAGCTCTGTGTGATGCCACTAACACACTAGAAGTCCTATGGGTGCTTCTGCAAAGAAAATAGAGGAGCTCTGTGTGATGCCACTAACACACTAGAAGTCCTGTGGGTGCTGCTGAGAAGACAATATAGGAGCTCTGTGTGATGCCACTAACACACTAGAAGTCCTATAGGTGCTTCTGGGAACAAAATATAGGATCTCTGTGTATGGGACTAACACACTTCAAGTCCTATAGGTGCTTCTGGGAACAAAATATAGGTCTGTGTGATGGGACTAACACACTTCAAGTCCTATAGGTGCTTCTGGGAACAAAATATATGATCTCTGTGTGATGGGACTAACACACTTCAAGTCCTATAGGTGCTTCTGGGAAGAAAATGTAGGTCTGTGTGATGGGAATAACACACTTCAAGTCCTATAGGTGCCTCTGGGAACAAAATATATGATCTCTGTGTGATGGGACTAACACACTTCAAGTCCTATAGGTGCTTCTGGGAACAAAATATAGGTCTGTGTGATGGGAACAACACACTTCAAGTCCTAAGGGTGCTTCTGGGAACAAAATATGATCTCTGTGTGATGGGACTAACACACTCAAGTCCTATAAGTGCTTCTGGGAAGAAAATAGGTCTGTGTGATGGGACTAACACACTTCAAGTCCTATAGGTGCCTCTGGGAACAAAATATATGATCTCTGTGTGATGGGACTAACACACTTCAATCCTATAGGTGCTTCTGGGAACAAAATATAGGTCTGTGTGATGGGACTAACACACTTCAAGTCCTATAGGTGCTTCTGGGAACAAAATATATGATCTCTGTGTGATGGGACTAACACACTTCAAGTCCTATAGGTGCTTCTGGGAAGAAAATGTAGGTCTGTGTGATGGGACTAACACACTTCAAGTCCTATAGGTGCCTCTGGGAACAAATATATGATCTCTGTGTGATGGGACTAACACACTTCAAGTCCTATGGGTGCTTCTGGGAAGAAAATATAGGTCTGTGTGATGGGACTAACACACTTCAAGTCCTATAGGATCTCTGTGTGATGGGACTCACACTTCAAGTCCTATGGGTGCTTCTGGGAAGAAAATATAGGTCTCTGTGATGGGACTAACACACTTCAAGTCCTATAGGTGTTCTGGGAACAAAATATATGATCTCTGTGTGATGGGACTAACACACTTCAAGTCCTATGGGTGCTTCTGGGAAAAAATATAGGTCTGTGTGATGGGACTCACACTTCAAGTCCTATAGGTGCTTCTGGGAACAAAATATATGATCTCTGTGTGATGGGACTAACACACTTCAAGTCCTATAGGTGCTTCTGGGAAGAAAATGTAGGTCTGTGTGATGGGACTAACACACTTCAAGTCCCATAGGTGCTTCTGGGAACAAAATATATGATCTCTGTGTGATGGGACTAACACACTTCAAGTCCTATAGGTGCTTCTGGGAAGAAAATATAGGTCTGTGTGATGGGACTAACACACTTCAAGTCCTATAGGTGCCTCTGGGAACAAAATATATGATCTCTGTGTGATGGGACTAACACACTTCAAGTCCTATAGGTGCTTCTGGGAAGAAAATGTAGGTCTGTGTGATGGGACTAACACACTTCAAGTCCTATAGGTGCTTCTGGGAACAAAATATATGATCTCTGTGTGATGGGACTAACACACTTCAAGTCCTATAGGTGCTTCTGGGAAGAAAATATAGGTCTGTGTGATGGGACTAACACACTTCACTTCCTATAGGTGCTTCTGGGAACAAAATATAGGAGCTCTGCCTGCCTGCCACGAACACACTACAAGTCCTATAGGTTCTTCTGGGAACAAAATATAGGAGCTCTGCCTGCCTGCCACGAACACACTACAAGTCCTATAGGTGCTTCTGGGAACAAAATATAGGAGCTCTGCCTGCCTGCCACGAACACACTACAAGTCCTATAGGTGCTTCTGGGAACAAAATATAGGAGCTCTGCCTGCCTGCCACGAACACACTACAAGTCCTATAGGTGCTTCTGGGAACAAAATACAGGAGCTCTGTTTGCTGCCAGTGCCTGCCTGCCACGAACACACTACAAGCCCCTCTTTCTAAATCAATCTTTCTAAATGAATCTATCTAACTAAATCCAGCAGAGTGACACAGAACGATCCTGCTCTATCTACGCCGGAACAGCATGTGACCGGCGCAGACGGCGTGGCGGCCTTTTATAAGAGGGGGCGTGTACTAAAGCCCCTGAGCTGTAATTGGCTACAGGCGTCCTGCCTGTAGCCAATTATGGCTCTTCGAGTTTTCCGGCGCTGTGATTGGCCAAGCATGCGGGGTCACAGTGCATGCTTGGCCAATCATCAGCCAGCAATGCACTGCGCCGGCCGCGCCGGCCGCAATGCATTGCGGGGCCGCTCGCATCACACGAACGTGATGCGAGCTGCCAAAATAGTTCTGGGCTCGCCGAGCGAGCGAACACCCGGTGCTCGATGCGAACATGGGTTCGCATCGAGCACCAGGCCCATCCCTAGTTGTAAGTGAGCCCACTCCCTTGGCTGAGAAGCAACCCCACAGATGAATGGTCTCAGGTTGCTTTACTGTTTGCACACTTTGCACACTTAAAAGATAAGGATGGAAGGATGGTTACAGATGACACAGAGAAGGCAACTGTACTAAATGCCTTCTTCTACACAGTTTTTACGCAAGAAAAAGAAGGGTTAACTGATAGCGACTGTAGTGTCAGTGACACAACACAAGACATACCCACGTGGCTAACAGAAGCCGGAGTCAAAGATAGACTTGGTACCATATTTGCCGGTGTATAAGGCGATGGGGCGTATAAGACGACCCCCTAAACTTACAGTTCTTTTAGCATTTTTTTCCTGTACTTACCGTATAAGACGACCCCCCTTCCGAGGCTTCCGACGCTTCATTTTTCTTCCTTCTTGCTGGAGCTGGCGCCATAGCCTTCTTCCTGCTTTTGCTGGAGCCAATCACGGCGAGCAATGTATTCTATTAATGATTACAAAGCCTGCTTGGATTGGCAGAGGTTGTTACTCCAATCCAAGCGGGCTCTGTATTCATTTGAATACATCGCTCACCAGGATTGGCTCAACGGTATATACTGTATGTAGCCGAAGCTACATACAGTATCACCGAACACCCAGCCGGCATCCGAGGGGCTGACCCGGCGTATAAGATGACCCCTGCTTTTTGGCCAGTTTTTTTAAGTGTAAAAGGTCGTCTTATACGCCAGAAAATACGGTAAGCTCAACACATATAAATTCACCGGGACCAGATGGCTTACACCCGCGAGCCCTCAGAGAACTCAGTCAAGTTATAGCCAGACCATTGTTGCTGATCTTTGTGGACAGCATAATGACAGGATTGGTACCAGCTGATTGGTGAAAAACCAATGTGGTACCAATATTCAAAAAAGGACAGAGACACATTCCTGGGAATTATAGGCCAGTCAGCCTAACATCAGTAGTGGGTAAATTATTGGAGGGGATAATTAGGAACTACATCCAAGTTTTACTGAGGAGAAGAATATCATTTGTGGTAATCAGTATGGGTTTATGAGGGGACGTCCCTGCCAAACCAATCTGCTAACATTCTACGAGGAAGTGAGCAGCCATCTAGATATGAGGAGGGCTGTGGATGTGGTGTATCTGAACTTTGCAAAAGAATTTGATACAGTCTCCTATAAACGCTTAATTTACAAACTGAGGTCCGCAGTCTTAGACCATAGGGTTTGTGCGTGGGTAAAAAAATGGTTTCAGGGACGGGTCCAAAGGGTAGTGATAAATAACATGTACTCAGACTGGTCTGGAGTGGTTAGTGGGGTACCCCAAGGTTCTTATTTACACCAGTAACAAACAAATGGTCCCTGCCCCCATCTATAACTGGTCTGCACAGCAGGAGCACATGGAAGGGCAAACGCATGAAAGACAAAAACAGAACATTTCATAGCTCAACTCACCAACCAGTCTGCCAACCGACCAAATTAACCTGTCCAACAGTCTGCGTTAAAGACAGGGGTTTAGTTAGCACGCATTTGCAAATGCATGCGTAAGCTGCAAGGCCTCTTTACGGCACCCTGTGTATTGCTTGCAGTCCTAACGCTACTGTAGAGGTGGAGTACAGCTGGGGGAGTCAAGGATGGAGAAGGATCTAGGGGTACTAGTAGATGACAGGTTAAGTAACAGCATGCAGTGCCAAGCTGCAGCTGCCAAAGCCGGCAGAATATTAGCATGAATAAAAAAGGGATATACTCCAGGGAGAAAACTATAATTCTGCCACTTTATAAAACTCTGGTTAGGCCTCATCTGGAGTTTTCAGTCCAGTTCTGGTCACCAGTCCTCCAAAGGGATGTGCTGGAGCTGGAGAGAGTCCAAAGAAGGGCAACACAACTAATAAGGAGACTGGAGGAGCTCAATTACAAGGAACGGCTGCAAACACTAAATGTATTCTCGCTGGAGAAAAGACGCTTGAGAGGAGATATGATAGCGATCTACAAATATCTCAATGGGGATCCCAGCATAGGAAATAAACTATTCAGGCATAGGGAGTGTAAAAGGCCAAACAATGAGACTGGAGAAGAAGCAGTTTAACCTTAAACTGTGTAGGAGGTTCCTCACTGTTAGGGCAATAAGGATATGGAACTCTCTCCCACAATTAGTGGTGGCCGCGGGGAGTATGCATATCTTTAAAAGACTTTTGGATGTACATCTTAAGGGACATACAGGGATATCGGAAAGCATCATAGACACTGATACACGCAGTGCCGATCCTGACCTCCCTGGGGCCCTAAGCAAAATTCTGCTAAGGGGCCCTCTACTTGACCCGTGATGCCGTGAGCTATGTAAACCATTTTGCCATTGCCAAACCAGTCACACCTGACACTTCAGTGCTCCCAAAACAATCCTCCCTCCTTTAAACAGTCAAAGAATAAGTACAACAATATAGAACAGAATGAGGTCCCCGGAGAGCCCCCCTTACATCAGGGTCCTCAGAGAGCCCCCCTTACATCAGGGTCCTCAGAGAGCCCTCCTTACACCAAGGTCCCCAGAGAGCCCCCCTTACACAAGGGTCCCCAGAGAGCCCCCCTTAAATCAGTGTCCTCAGAGAGTCTCCCCCTACATTAGGGTCCCCAGAGAGCCCCCCTTACATCAGGGTCCCTAGAGAGCCTCCCCCTACATTAGGGTCCCCATAGAGCCTCCCCTTACATCAGGGTCCCCAGAGAGCCCCCCCTTACATCAGGGTCCCCAGAGAGCCCCCCCCCTTTACATCAGGGTCCCCAGAAAGCCTCCCCCTACATTAGGGTCCCCAGAGAGCCCCCCCTTACATCAGGGTCCCTAGAGAGCCTCCCCCTACATTAGGGTCCCCAGAGAGCCTCCCCTTACATCAGGGTCCCCAGAGAGCCTCCCCTTACATCAGGGTCCCCAGAGAGCCCCCCTTAAATCAGTGCCCTCAGAGAGTCTCCCCCTACACCAGGGTCCCCAGAGAGCCTCCCCCTACATCAGGTTCTGCTAAGGGGCCCTCTACTTGACCCGTGATGCCGTGAGCTATGTAAACCATTTTGCCATTGCCAAACCAGTCACACCTGACACTTCAGTGCTCCCAAAACAATCCTCCCTCCTTTAAACAGTCAAAGAATAAGTACAACAATATAGAACAGAATGAGGTCCCCGGAGAGCCCCCCTTACATCAGGGTCCTCAGAGAGCCCCCCGTACATCAGGGTCCTCAGAGAGCCCCTCCTTACACCAAGGTCCCCAGAGAGCCCCCCTTACACAAGGGTCCCCAGAGAGCCCCCCTTAAATCAGTGTCCTCAGAGAGTCTCCCCCTACATTAGGGTCCCCAGAGAGCCCCCCTTACATCAGGGTCCCTAGAGAGCCTCCCCCTACATTAGGGTCCCCATAGAGCCTCCCCTTACATCAGGGTCCCCAGAGAGCCCCCCCTTACATCAGGGTCCCCAGAGAGCCCCCCCCTTTACATCAGGGTCCCCAGAAAGCCTCCCCCTACATTAGGGTCCCCAGAGAGCCTCCCCTTACATCAGGGTCCCCAGAGAGCCTCCCCTTACATCAGGGTCCCCAGAGAGCCCCCCTTAAATCAGTGCCCTCAGAGAGTCTCCCCCTACACCAGGGTCCCCAGAGAGCCTCCCCCTACATCAGGTTCTGCTAAGGGGCCCTCTACTTGACCCGTGATGCCGTGAGCTATGTAAACCATTTTGCCATTGCCAAACCAGTCACACCTGACACTTCAGTGCTCCCAAAACAATCCTCCCTCCTTTAAACAGTCAAAGAATAAGTACAACAATATAGAACAGAATGAGGTCCCCGGAGAGCCCCCCTTACATCAGGGTCCTCAGAGAGCCCCCCTTACATCAGGGTCCTCAGAGAGCCCCTCCTTACACCAAGGTCCCCAGAGAGCCCCCCTTACACAAGGGTCCCCAGAGAGCCCCCCTTAAATCAGTGTCCTCAGAGAGTCTCCCCCTACATTAGGGTCCCCAGAGAGCCCCCCTTACATCAGGGTCCCTAGAGAGCCTCCCCCTACATTAGGGTCCCCATAGAGCCTCCCCTTACATCAGGGTCCCCAGAGAGCCCCCCCTTACATCAGGGTCCCCAGAGAGCCCCCCCCCTTTACATCAGGGTCCCCAGAAAGCCTCCCCCTACATTAGGGTCCCCAGAGAGCCCCCCCTTACATCAGGGTCCCTAGAGAGCCTCCCCCTACATTAGGGTCCCCAGAGAGCCTCCCCTTACATCAGGGTCCCCAGAGAGCCTCCCCTTACATCAGGGTCCCCAGAGAGCCCCCCTTAAATCAGTGCCCTCAGAGAGTCTCCCCCTACACCAGGGTCCCCAGAGAGCCTCCCCCTACATCAGGGTCCCCAGAAAGCCCCTCCTTACATCAGGGTCCCCAGAGAGCCCCCCTTACATCAGTGTCCTCAGAGAGCCCCTCCTTGCATCAGGGTCCCCAGTGAGCCTCCCTACTTACATCAGGGTCCCCAGTGAGCCTCCCTACTTATATCAGGGTCCCCAGTGAGCCTCCCTACTTACACCAGGGTCCCCAGAGAGCCTCCCCTTACACCAGGCTCCCCAGAGAGCCCCCCTTACACCATGGTCCCAAGAGAGCCTCTCCTTACATCAGGGTCCTCAGAGAGCCCCTTCTAACATCAGGGTCCCCAGAGAGCCCCCCTTACACCAGGGTCCCCAGAGAGCCCCCCCTTACACCAGGGTCCCCAGAGAGCCCCCCCTTACACCATGGTCCCAAGAGAGCCTCCCCTTACATTAGTGTCCCAAGAGAGCCTTCCCTCTTACATTAGTGTCCCCAGAGAGCCCCTCCTTACACAGGGTCCCCAGAGAGCTCCTCCTTACACAGGGTCCCCAGAGAGCCCCCCCTCTGACATTAGTGTCCCCAGGGGGCCCCCTCTTACATTAGTGTCCCCAGAGGGCCCGTCTTTACATCAGTGTCCCCAGAGGGCCCTGTCCTTACATCAGTGTCCCCAGAGGGCCCCGTCCTTACATTAGTGTCCCCAGAGAGCCCCCCTCTTACATTAGTGTCCCCAGAGGCCCCCTTCCTTACATTAGTGTCCCCAGAAACCCCCCCTCTTACATTTGGGCCCCCAAACAGCTGACTCCCCCCCTTGCAGAGGTTCCCCTGAACCTGGCTGGTGGAGGTGGGAGGCGGCGATCGGCAGCTATATGGTGTCCACAGGCAGGGGGATCTCCCTGGGGCTAGTAGTTCTATCTCCGAATGTATACAGCGGAGAGGGGAGGGGCCTCTGACCCGGGCATCAGCAACAGTGTTCAAGCAGAGCGTAAGTGAAACTGATACCTGCCTGGGTCAGAGGCCCCTCCCTTCTCTTCTCCACTGTATACACTGAGAATACTACAAACCCCAGGGTGATCCCGCCGCCCACTCAGGCACCATAGAGCTGCCGATCGCCGCCTTCCACCTCCTCCCACCTCTCCTCACTGCACTCTAAACGGCCAGCCAGAGGTGCAGGGGGGGATGCTGGGTCTTGGGGGCCCCCCACAGCGGCGGGGCCCTAAGCAGCTTGCATAGTGTGCCTATAGGGCCGATCGGCTCTGGATACACGTGCACCTACACAGGTTGAACTGGATGGACCATTGTCTTTTTTCAGCCTTACCTACTATGTAACTATATGTAAGTATGTTGGCATAATACAGGACTAATGGTAGTGCTCATCTTTTCTTCTCCATTTTTTTCTGGATGCCCCAACCAATGGAAAAGGGGATTCTTTAGAGAAAATTACATTACCCCAGTCCTCAGCAGTCCAATTTCTGTACATTTTGCAGAATATCAGTCTGTCCTTGATGTTTTTCCTGGAGAAAAGTGGCTTCTTTGCTGTCCTTCTTGACACCAGGCCATCCTCTAAAAGTATTCGCCTCACTGTGCATGCAGATGTAGTCACTGCTGCAATTCCTGAGCAAGCTCTGCACTGGTGGTGGCCCGATCCTGCAGCTGAATCAACTGTAGGAAACAGCCCTGGTGCTTGCTGGACTTTCTTGGACACCCTGAAGCCTTCTTCACAACAATTAAACCTCTCTCCTTGAAGTTCTTGATGATCCGATAAATGGTTAATTTAGGTGCAATCTTAGTTGCAGCAATATCCTTGCCTGTGAATCCGTTTTTGTGCAAAGCAATTATGACCATGTGTTTCCTTGTAGGTAACCATGGTTAACAGAGGAAGAACAATGGTTTCAAGCACCATCCTCCTTTTAAAGCTTCCAGTCTGTTATTCTAACTCACAGAGTGATTTCCAGCCTTGTCCTTGTCAACACTGACACCCATGTTAATGAGACAATTACTGACATGATGTCAGCTGGTCCTTTTGTGGCTGTGCTAAAATGCAGTGGAAATTTTTTTTTGGAGGGGGGGGGGGGGGGGGTAAGTTAATTTTCATGGCAAAGAGGGACTTTGCAATTTATCTATCAACTTTTTATAAAATTCTGGAGTTCTGTAAGTTGCCATTATAAAAACTGAGGCAGCAGCCTTTGTGAAATGTAATATTTGTGTCATTCTCAAAACTTTTGGCAAGGGCTGTATATGTAGGCAGCTGGCAGAAAGAGGTGTAACTAGATCATATCTAAAAGTCTCACTTTTAACAAAAATACGAATATAATGGGTTTGTTCGTCATTTTAACACAGCAGGCTAAGGTATTGTAAATCTTTATGCCCCTGTGGCCAACTGTTGGTTTTCAGTAAAGATTAGACATGTGAATTCGTTTTTGTCCGAATGCATTTTTGTCCAAATTTCTGGTATTTTCGTTATCGTTTTAACAAACGATAACGAAAGTGCAGAATCCGAAAAACAAAAGATCCAACAAAAAAACAAATGCTTTATTTTCGTTTTCGTTGCAACAACAGTTCGATATAGATAGAAGTTGCTGACAATAACAAATTTGTGTCTATACAACCTGTGGTCGAATGTGCCTAACCTTAGTCCTTTTACCTTTTAGTCCAAGATTATCCTACATGGAGAGAAAAAAATTGATATAGAGAGAAAAGATTCGACATAGAGAGAAAAGATTCAACACAGAGAGAAAAGATCGCTGCTGGAATTGGGTGGGGGAAGTAAAATAAAAATAATGATGATGATGAATGTTATTGGCTGATTGTAACCAAAGAGGAGGAGCAGTAAAATAGCCAGAACTAAGTACACACGTACAGCCAACTTACTTTCACGTACGATTGCTAGCAGAGAGAGACACACACACACTGAATCATTTCAGAAGACAGTCAATCTTAGCTGGTCCGTTTGTCAGAGAACCTGAATTATTTAGCAATTAAGCATAAGCACAGCAGCAGAACAATAGTGAAGCAAGCTACAGTTCAACTTAACTTTTTCATAATAATCTGCTAATATTGTGTTAGTGTTGTGAACTTGATAGTGATACTAGTGTTGTGATAGCCTCAGAGGCTGCCCGTGTTGTGAGGGGGAGGGATTTATTATTATAGATTCTATATTATAGATTCTATATTATAGTTTAAGATTCTATATAGATTCTATATACCCTATCTTGTTACCTGTCTGATCAGTGATCACTATCACCAGTCCATTTTCTGTTTGAACTATATTAACATTCAACATGAACGACAAAGATTCGACAAAGCAGCGAAAAACATACAAATGTCGAATCTTTGGCTTATGGTGTCTGTCGAATGTTCTAAGAAGATTTGACGGAGCAGCTAAACTGTACGACGCCGTATAGTTTAGCTGCTCCGTCAAATCTTCTTTTGAACATTCGACAGACACCATAAGCCTTCAATGACAGATTCGACAAAATAGGGGATAGATTTATAGCATTTTTAATTAATTAATTTGGATTTTTGGACTAATGCAATTTTAAACGAAAAACAAAATAAATAAAAACAAATTTGGGGAGTAACTAAATAAATGTATTTTTCGGACGAAAACGAATTTTCGAAATGAAATATTTCAGTGTGCACATGTCTAGTAAAGATATGCCAAACTGTATACAGCTGTTGTTTTAGGCTAGTGTCAATATACTGTATCTATATACTATAAATTAATTACAACAAACTCTAACAGCAGAAAAAGATGAAGGGCTCCATCAGGGAATTATTATTATTTTTTTTAATAAATAGCCCTGTAATGGGAGAGTGTGAGATCAAGGGGTCAAGGGCTCCATCAAGTCATTTTTTTACTTATAGCCCTGTAATGGGAGAGCTTGACTATCCAAGTGCAATCAGCTTTACTGTTAATGTGGCAGCTGTCCACTTTGTATTACTGCCATTGCCCTCAATCAAATAAGCAGCGGACTAGCTGCCAACGTGATTTCACTGGGAGAGACACTCACCTATTGTAATCTGCAGAGCTGGGCTGTCAAAATAACAACACAGTGACGCTTTTCATGATATTGTGTGCAATGTGCAAACTGCAAAGACAATAAGTAGTGTTTTAAAATAAAATTTTAGTCCATAATTAATCATAAAGGAACTCTTAATTTGTTACCTCCTTCATTTTTGCTTCTTTTTTATGATCTTTATGTTTCTTTTTTTCACAGTGCATATGTATATTTTGCAAATTTGCATTTCTTTCCTTTTCATAGTTTCGTAGTTGGTAAGGTTGAATAAAGACACCAGCCCATCTAGTTCAACCTTTGTAAGTGTGTATGTTTGTGTGAGAGTGTGGTAATATCTGTAACATTTCCCATATCCCTGTATATTGCATTTGCTAAGATGCCCATCAAAGAGCTTTTTGAAGTTATTGATACTTCCCTCTGACACCACTGATTGTGGAATAAAATTGCACATCCTTACTGCTCTAACAGTATAGAACCCCCTATGCCATTTAAGGTTGAACCGCTTTTCCTCCAACTTCATTGAGTGGCTCTCTGTCTTCTTAAGCTACCTGAAACTGAATAGTTTCCTCCCTATGCTAGAATCACCAATGAGGTATTTGTATATCACATCTCCTCTCAAGCGTCTCTATGGTGTTTATGTAGTGTCATGTTTAAAAATACTTTGTACCAGAAACATCATTTCTTTTGTAAAAGTAAAAATTAACTAAATACATTTTGCATAAAATCACAGTGGCTCAACTCAGAAGGTAAAACAGTTCACATATACCCTATATTTTAAAAAGTATTGGGACACCTGCCTTTACACGCACATGAACTTTAATGGCATCCCAGTCTGCGTCCATAGGGTTCAATATTGACTTGACCCAGCCTTTGCAGCTATAACAATTTGAATTCTTCTGGGAAGGCTGTCCACAAGGTTTAGGAGTATGTCTATGGGAATGTTTGACCATTCTTCCAGAAGCACGTTTGTGAGGTCAGGCACTGATGTTGGATGAGAAGGCCTGGCTCGCAGTCTCCACTCTAATTCATCACAAAGCTGTTATATCAGGTGGAGGTCAGAACACTGTGCAGGCCAGTCAAGTTCCTCCACCCCAAACTCGCTCATCCACACTATATTGCCAAAAGTATAGGGCCACCCATCCAAATCATTTGGTGGAGATGGGATTATGGTGTGGGGTTGTTTTACTCAGGGGTTGGGCTTGGCCCCTTATTTCCAGTGAAGGGAACTCTTAAGGCATCAGCATATCAAGACATTTTAGACAATTTCATGCTCCCAACTTTGTGGGAACAGTTTGAGGATGGCCCAAAGCAAGGTCCATAAAGACATAGATGAGTGAGTTTGGGGTGGAGAAATTTGACTGGCCTGCACAGAGTCCTGACCTCAACCCAATAGAACACCTTTGGGATGAATTAGAGCGGAGACTGCGAGCCAGGCCTTCTTGTCCATCAGAGCCTGGCCTCACAAAAGCGCTTCTAGAAGAATGGTCAAACATTCCCATAGACACACTCCTAAACCTTGTGGACAGTCTTCCCAGAAGAGTTGAAGCTGTTATAGCTGCAAAGGGTGGGCCAACTCAATATTGAACCCTACGGGCTAAGACTGGGAGGCCAAGTTCATGTGCGTCTAAAGGCAGGTGTCCGAATACTTTCGACAACATAGTGTAGTAAACAGCACGTTTTTCAACTGTGATGAGGATTACCCGATTAGTCAATACAAACTAACAAGTGAGAAGGAGCAGATGGTTAGGCTCGGTAGGCTGGCTCTGATGGTCTTTCACGAGATTGAATCTACAGGAACAAACTGTTTCACTGTGTGGTTTTAGTTACATATTTTTTTTTAAATTCATCTGTCGAAATACAATATTTATAAATTTGTAATGGAATTTGCTGTGAATAATTTAGCTCAATATCAAATAGTTATATTACTACATATTTGAAGGCTTACAACGGTAGTAAAAGGCCACAATCACTCCAATGCTCTAGTAGGGATGAGCCGAACACCCCCCGGTTCGGTTCGCACCAGAACCTGCGAACGGACCAAAAGTTTGCACGAACGTTAGAACCCTATTAATTACAATGGACGAGAATGTTCGAAATCTAAAGTGCTAATTATAATGGCTAATATGCATGTTATTGTCCTAAAAAGGGTTTGGGGACCTGGGCCCTGCCCCAGGGGACATGTATCATGTATGTATGTTTTTTCTGGAGCAGTCATTTTAATGATGCATGAAGTGAAAAAAAAAGAGTGAAATATTCCTTTAAATATCGTACCTGGGGGGTGTCTAAAGTATGCCTGTGAAGTGGCATGTGTTTCCCATGTTTAGAACTGTCCCTGCACAAAATGACATTTGTACATTTGTAAAGGAAAAAAAGACATTTAAAACTGCTTGCGGCTTTAGTGTAATGTCTTGTCCTGGCAATATGGATGAAAATCTTTGAGAAAAATGGCATGGCTACCCCATCACCCCCCCCCCCCTTACCCCAGCCCATTACCAGCCCCTTTGGGTCTTGTATGGATATTAAGGGGAATCCCGCACCCAAAATATGTTATGTTAATGTTAGGCAGATGCCTGTGTTGCACAACTGAACTACACAACACTACACCCACTGTAACAGCGCTAGGTTAAAAAGCACAGCTGAAATTGACACTGTCCCTGCCTATCCTGCTCTCTCCCTGAACACTAACACACTACACCCTACACAGCGCTAGCTTAAGAAGAAAATCACAGAATATAACTGACACTGTCCCTGTCTATCTAGCTCTCTCCCTGACCGCCGCAACACACTACACAAGGCCGCGGCGCTGGCGGCCTTATATAGTGTGGGGCATGTACTAAACCCCCCTGAGCTATAATTGGCCACAGGCATCCTGCCTGTGGCCAATTATGTCTCTCCTCGCTGCTGGCGCTGTGATTGGCCAAGCATGCGGGGTCACAGTGCATGCTTGGCCAATCATGAGCCAGCAATGCACTGCGATGGCGCAGTGCATCGTGGGGCCGTTCGTGCCACACGATTTTGGTGCGAACGGCCCACAAAGTTCTGGCTTCGACAAACGAGCGAACGGCCGATGTTCGATTCGAACATGAGTTTGAATCAAACACCGAGCTCATCCCTATTCTCTAGTCATGGGGTAATGGTAGAGGGGGCTAAACACGGATTTTCATAGGTTATCAAAATGTGGACAAAGTCATTTCTTGAACCCAATTGGCCTGTTTTCAGCAGCTCACCACAAAGACGGGAATTCCCCAGAACTGTGAAATCCAAGTATAATAGGTTAAAGAGAGTGCAAAATGAAAACTCCTTAGCAGTCTAAAGTGTCTATTGCTCAACTGGTTATAACAAGCAAGGCAAAAGATATTCAATGTGTTTCACATGATCCCCTTTATCAGGGATGGAGAAAAAGTTTAAAATAACACACGTAAAAATTACAATAAAACAGACTAGCTTCTAAAAATACCCAGGTATAAAAGAAAAATAACCAAATAATAATTTAATTTAACCTATTACACTTGCATTTCTCTAATCATGACTCAGGGCTCAAGTCCTGCGGGAACGCATGGGAACGGAGTTCCTGTACTTTTTCCACAACAGGAACTCAGTTCCCGTTAGCAGCCATGTCCTGCAAGCCTTTGAAGTATGCAAGCTGTGTGGCAGGTGCTACACCAGCAGCTGCCGACACAGCTCGCAATAGTAAGTGCCGCATACCTGACCATTCAGGCATTGCCAGTAGGGGCCCCATGACAGCTTCCGCTTTGATCTACATGTCAATCACAGCTAGCTGACAGGTAGATCAGATCCCTGCTGCTAAGAGATTGTATTTAGTCAGACCTCTCGTGATGCGCTCCTCTCCGCCGGCCCCTCCTGATTTTCGGTCTCCTCATCCCCCCCCCCCCAGTTTCCTGCATACTTGCTCTGTGTGTCCCGCTGAATCCCCCCCTCCTCTATCTTCAGTGCCATATGATGAGAGAACCCAGAGGAGGAGCACAGCTATTCTGCTCACAGGACATGCAGGGAGAGAGGTGAGCTGGGGGAGGAACATCAATTTGGGGTGATAAGCTAAGCACAATACCTGGCAAAGTTTAATGCCAGGAGGGAAGTTTATGTGGAAATATGTGAAGGGTTGGAATAGCAGCGAGTGTGTGTTGGTGCCCTGCAGAGTTTGCAGCCCCCCCTCCAAGCTAACATACTTCTCCTAAGCAGGAACACATCACTATGTCCCCAAGCATTCTGTCCAGATAATTTGCAGTTAATTTATGACCTTTCCGTTTAACCCTGTGTTATCCAAACTCTGTTCAATGAAAAGTGTAAACTCACCACATAAACACTCTATATACAAAATAACATTCCCCAATAAAGATCAGAACATGATGTTCACATTTGCATGGAAGCACAATTGAATGAATGCTGATTATTCAGAGAATTACCGTATTTATGTTTATTGAGGATTGTTTTTTTTATGTATTAACAGTTAAGCTTCATACACACAATACGAAAACTGGATGAAAAATACCACTTTTGAAGCGTTTGTGCATATGAGCGTATCATTTTTTATTTTTTTGTTGGGCGAGTGGATCTTGGGTGGGAGTTCCCACACTTTTTTCCCCAGGACTTGACCCCTGTCATGACTCGATGTGTCCGATAAAGTCCTGCCCTGTGGAAATTGGACAACAAACATTTCTCTTCCTGTGTGCTCAAACTGTGCAGGGATGAAAAATGAAAGTCATGTATAGGCATTTAAATGACCAGAGGTACTGTATGTGGACCACCCTACAAATGATTGAGTTCAAGTGTTTCCTGTAAATGTACAGGAAATGCTACATCATACCAGGACAGTAAAGACAACTGCATGCTTCCAACCTTATGGCTACAGTTTGGAGAAGGTCCTTTTAGGTTCCAGCATTAAACCGTTTCCCTGTGCATAAATACAGCTACATAAAGACTTGGCATGAGCTTGTTGTGGAAGAACCTTGGTGGCCTGCACAAAGCTCTGACCTCAAAGTACTGAACATTATCCAGAAGAACTGGAACAACATTTTAGAGCCTGGTCCTCTTATCCAACATCAGTACCCAACCTCAAAAATCCTTGTTTACCTGAATGGGCACAACATTTTTCAGACACACTCCAACATCTTGCAAAAATTCTTCCCAGAAAAGTGCATGCTCTTATAGCCAGAAAGGGGGAGGTGTGGGGACACTCCATATTTATGGTTTTGGAATGGGATGTCCAACAAGCCCATATAGGTATGATGGTCAGGTGTACACAAGCTTTTGGCCATATAGTGTAATTTATGCCTCTGTATATACTGTATGTCCATACCAAGTTTTCTTCTTTTTTTTTTTTTTTTTTTTACTACTGCGTACCTTTAAAAAAAAAAAAAAAATTGAACTGTTCGGCATGATGAAGTGACAGGAGAGCCCAGCACACCCTCTGCTCTGCCAGCCACCAACATGAAAGGTTGTAAACGTTTCAAGCTGTGCAAGCAAATCATTTTTCTTTTTTTTTTCAAGCATCCTAGCTGCTCATTACAAGAGTGAAATCTCTAGCTACAGAAACAGACTTTACTTTTTTTTATAAATTGTTCAAACGAAAACTGTATTTTCATTTTTTTATATATATTTGAAGGTTTGTACGGGTAAGCCAATGTATGTTTTTCTTTATCACCTTTTAAGAAGGAAAAAAAAAAAGAAGTAGCAGCGTTGATGTTGTGAAAAGTATTTCCCCGCTGTGTCATTAGGAAGATTTTTGATCCAACAAAAACCTGTTTCCTTCCTTCTGTGTTACACTCGTCTTTCCTTTGACTTGGCTCACCGTCTTGCCCCTATTAAGATGGCTTTGAAGTTTCCACCTTTCCTCTTGAGCTCAGCTTAAAAAGCTGCACCCCTTCCCTAAGCGAGCAGAGCTCTGCAAGATTTCACTTCAGATTAAATTTGTGTGTTTATACGCAGCCAAAATACAGCGGCTGGATAAAAGAAATGTAAACATTATTTTTTATTTCATCTTTCATTTTCTTCCTCCTTTTCTCAAGGAAAATACAAATATTAACAGATGGGTGTGCACGTTATAGAGCGTGTATTGAAAAATACATCAGGGTAGAGTTTGGTCAAGTCTGAATTCAAGGCCTTATGCATACAGAGAACACAACCTACTCAAGGCTTTGGTTTTTCATCCAGTCCTCTATGTTCCCTATTGTTGGTCATCGTGTAATGATCTGGGAAACATTCGTGCTTACCTCTTAAAAATGCAGAAGAGAAAATCCCAAATACGCACCACGCAAGCTCCTTACTGTCTCACACATGCAGAAAGTCTGATGTATCAGGAATGACTGAAGAGTCCAACAATAATTTATTGGTTGAGTAAATGACCATAACAAAAGACAACAAACAGTCAATGTGTTTCGGGGGCCCGTAGATCTCCTCCTTCCTGAGACTGCATTCACACATCAGCGTTTTCAATTGCAGACAGATTTGCCACAATTTTGCTTGCGATTTCAAAGTGGCAAGGTGTGAATTAAAATTTCAGAACGCCCCTTTCACACTGGGGCGTTTTTCAGGCGCTACAGCGCTAAAAATAGCGCCTGTATAGCGCCTGAAAAAAAACGGCCCTTTCACTCCAGTGTGAAAGCTGGAGGGCTTTCACACTGGAGCGGTGCGCTAACAGGACGGTAAAAAATGTCCTGCTAGCAGCATCTTTGTAGCGGTGAAGGAGCGGTGTATTCACCGCTCCTAAACCGCTCCTAAACCGCTCCTACCCAGTGAAATCAATGGGGCAGCGCGGCTATACCGCTATACCGTTTTTAGCAGGCGGTTTTAACCCTTTTTTGGCAGCTAGCGGGGGTTAAAACCGCGCCACTAGCGGCCGAATACCGCTGCTAAAACGATGGTAAAGCAGCGCTAAATATAGCGCCGCTTTACCGCCGCACCCGCCCCAGTGTCAAAGGGGCCTTAGGATGCCATTCATTTGAGTGGCACCTAAAATTGCGGTAACCTGCATTGCATGAAGCATGTCACCCAACCTTCTGAATTAGAAGGTTGGTCTTGAGGTCATAGACCCAACATTCACAAGAAATTCTGAAATCCTGACATGTTCAGAAAATAATTCCTTCTTCAAGGGCTCATTTAGTGCATACTGTACTGTCTAACAGCAAAAGATAGTAAGAGAGTATTAGAACTATACATTTATGTATAAATATATAGTTACACATGTATAGTGCAAAAAATGTTTAAGAATATAAGATTATTAAACATTAAGAAATTGTGAAGGGCAGCAATTCAATACATGGCATGAGGGAAGAGATGAAACTTGCAAACAAATAATTGTGAATACAACAAATACAAACAGACCATCAAAAACAGTATACATTGTACATTCAGTTCCACAGATGATGGGGTTTGCGTCTAGGGTTTCAGCTCTCGTATGGGTGTGGACACACAAAACATAGCATCATATTGTGAGCAGTGTTGGTCATCTTACTTTAAAAAAGTAATTAGTTAAGTTACCAATTACTTCTCCCAAAAAGTAATTGCATTAGTAACTCAGTTACTACATTGGAAAAGTAATTAGTTACGCAGCAAAGTAACTGTGACTTTTTTTTTAATATTCTATACGTGTAACTAAGGGGCGGGTCTAGTATTACTGTAAGCAAGGGGCGCATTTATTATTATTGTTATATATCGTGTAACCAAGGGGCTGCTCTATTATTACTTTAACCAAGGGGCAGATCTGTTATAGCGTGTAAGCAAAGGGCGGGTCTATTATTATTATATCGTGTAAGGGGCGGATGGCTACAGAAGAGGGCGAATGTTAAATTAATGGGCAGAGCTCGATATATAACAATAATAATAAAAGCGCCCCTTGGTTACAGTAATACTAGACCCGCCCCTTAGTTACACGATAGACACCCCTTGCAGAGTAGCACGAGCATCGGGAGCGTGCGGCATCACCTCGTACAATTAGAAAATGTGGGCAAATCTACCCGCGATTCAAAACGCTGAGGTGTGAATGCAGCCTCAGTGCTTGAAGTGTCATTAAACCCAGACTACAAAAAACTCTCATTACATTCTGTAAAACAGAGTGTTCACAAAGGCACCAAAGTATTTGTTTTGTGTAGAGTGAAATATACCTGGTTGCTGCTGCCTTCAGCTGTCCCTCCCATCTTCTATGTGTCCCCGCTGCAGCCTGAGATT
The DNA here is from genome assembly GCA_028564925.1 of Lithobates sylvaticus. NCBI lineage: Eukaryota > Metazoa > Chordata > Amphibia > Anura > Ranidae > Lithobates > Lithobates sylvaticus. The sequence continues at coordinate 65,656,557 of CM053028.1, forward strand.
GTGTAGACCAGTTGGTGTCCTCTATGGAGCATGCTCCAGTTTCATTTCCGTTCTAAGCTCTTTTTTTCTTATTTGTGCAGCCCATGTAACTATAGAGAAAATGTGAATGTAAAGGAGCACCCGGTATCCAGTAGATGTAGGTTTTAAGTTTGAATATAATTTTTATTGAGTTTAAAGGCAAAAAAATAATACAAGTTAAAGGGGGCGGAGGATACAAAATGAAGAAAATGGAGGAGGGGAGGGATGGGGAAGCGGTTCTCCCATACCGCCCATCATACAAAAGCTTATAACACACATATGCATAAATGCTTAGAACTTAATTTCCCAATATCCAACCATACCGTGCCCACTTACTTATGCGTTTTATTTGAAATCACAATAGAATGAGGCTGTAGAATGTAACTATATGTAACTATAGAGTCAGAAATGTAGGTGTATACACAGTGGTAAATGACACTCCCCTCACTTTCTCCTCCTCCATGTCCTCCTATATCCTAAACACGATAGGGGTGGAATATAGTATGCTAATTGATTACATTCACTAAGAAACTCACAAAAAGCTTAGTTTTAATATAAATCAGTAGTGATGGACGAACATCTAAAGGGACGGTTCACGAATGCGATCGCGTGAACGCGCACAAATGTCCGTGAAACGCAGGTTTGTGGCGGGTCCCATTCATTTTAATGGCAGCCGAACATTAAAAACCTCCAGGTCATATTTGCAGCCACAAAATACTTACTAGCTGTGCTACTTACTAGCTGTGCACACATAGTCCCACAACATTTACACTGACATACCAGAAGTATTAAGCGAATCTGGAATCGTCAACGACAAGCATTCTTTTTTTATCTGTGAAATTTTGTCAATTCAGGAGCGCATGAAGGCCATGGAGGAGAGACAAGGCCAGGCTATGAAGGGGGGGCAGGAGATGATCCTGCTTTAGGAAAAGTTGCTATCATTTTTTGTTGTTATTGTAGCGGGTATCCCAAATTTAGGGGTGACCTGAGCAATAGTTGGCTCGGGTCTTCTAATTGTTTGGACTCGGGATTGAACCACAGGTGATGGAGTGGCTATTGGGTGTCCTCTCTCGGAAGCCGTGCAGTGGGCGTGGTCTACCCGCTGTGCATGCTGGAAGAGGGTACAAAAGGGGCAGACGCCATTGTTCTGGGCGCGAATACCCGGGGACCTGTACTTTGTCATAGACTTCTATGGAGGCTTTGAAGACAATTTGAAGCACCACTAAAGCGACATGGGGTATAATTCTTGAAACAAAGCAAACGCAAGGTGTGAACAGGACTGTACACTAACAATTTTATTTAGTGACAAGTGCTTTGACTGGTGTTCAGAGAGCTTTAAAAAAAGCATGTCTGAAGCCATGTTTTAAAGCAAGTGTAAACGAGTCCTTAAGCTCCCCCTTTATTCTGGGGTTTTGGTATTGTGGCCTGCCTTTTTTTCATTATATGGAAGCATTGGCTTGTAAATTGACCTTAAATAAAAGCAATCTTTAGCAGTCTAATGCAAAAGTCTTCAGCCTCTGATAGTCTCATGTAGCGTGTACCTAAGCTCCAACTAGACATGTGCACACTGAAATATTTTGTTTCGGAATTTCGTTTTCGTCCAAAAAATTTATTAATTTAGTTACTCCCGAAATTCGTTTTTATTCATTTTGTTTTTCGTTAAAAATTGCATTCATCCAAAAATCCAAATGATTTCAGGTCGAATCTGTCATTGAAGGCTTATGGTGTCTGTCGAATGTTCAAAGAAGATAAGACGGAGCAGCTAAACTGTATGACTCTGTATAGTTTAGATGCAATTCCACCCAATTCCAGCAGCAATCTTTTCTCTCTACGTCAAATCTTTCCTCTCTACGTCGAATCTTTCCTCTCTACATCAAATCTTTCCTCTCTACGTCGAATCTTTCCTCTCTACGTCAAATCTTTTCTCTCTACGTCAAATCTTTTCTCTCTGTGTGGAATAATAGTGGACTAAGAGAGTTATGGTTAGGCACATTCAACCACAGGTTCAATGGACACAGATTGTTATTGTCAGCGTCGAATCTCCTATCTATATCGAATTGTTGTCACAACGAAAACGAAAATAAAGCATTTGTTTATGTCGGATCTTTCGTTTTTCGGATTCTGCAATTTCGTTATCGTTTGTTAAAATGATAACAAAAATACCTGAAATTCGGGTGAAAATGCATTCAGGCGAAAACGAATGCACTATATGTCTAGCTCCAACCACTCCTATAGATTGTCTAAAGTCTCTGACCATCTCCTGTAACATTTCTGCAGTCTCTGGCAGTTTTCTGTAGCAGATATACTGTAAATATTATGTGTGGCCTTTTGGAGATTTAATTTCACACTTGAGGACCCTTATACTGAGTACGTTGACCTCCAGTTTTTTTTTTTTTCTTTTTTTTTCTTTTTTTTAAGAAGACATATAATCAACTTTTGTTTTTTTTTTCTTTTTTTTTAAGAGACATATAATCAACTTTCCAGTCATAACTGTCTATTCTCTTGTCACATCATTGTGGCATTTTCATCTGTCTTATTTTATCTGAGACCATCACAGTGTCTCCTTACTTTATTAATCGTACAATTATTTATCTCTCTTTATCCATTTCCCCCCAACCTCCTCTCCCCCACCCTCCTCCCACTCCCAGGGCTTGACCAAACGCACCTATATCTATTATAATATTTCTTAAATCTTTAATTATTCTGCATAGCTCCATGATTTTTTAAAATTCTTCCACTCTCGCCACTTATCTGTTTTGTCTTTCTCCTTCTTTTTTTTTCTTTTTTTTAAGAAGACATATAATCAACTTTTGTTTTTTTTTTCTTTTTTTTTCTTTTTTTTAAGAGACATATAATCAACTTTCCAGTCATAACTGTCTATTCTCTTGTCACATCATTGTGGCATTTTCATCTGTCTTATTTTATCTGAGACCATCACAGTGTCTCCTTACTTTATTAATCGTACAATTATTTATCTCTCTTTATCCATTTCCCCCCAACCTCCTCCCCCCCACCCTCCTCCCACTCCCAGGGCTTGACCAAACGCACCTATATCTATTCTAATATTTCTTAAATCTTTAATTGTTCTGCATAGCTCCATGATTTTTTAAAATTCTTCCACTCTCGCCACTTATCTGTTTTGTCTTTCTCCTTGTTACCATTTTCCCTCTTGACCTTTCCATCTTATGTATACCCTCTATCTCATCTATCCATTCCCAGATTAAGGGGGCTTCCGTCTCCTGCCATTTCTTAGGGATCACTTTCTTTGCGGCGTTCAAGAGAAGAGGTAGTAGTGACCCCTGGTATTTTTTAATATCCTCTTTTGTACCATGTAACAGACAGATCCATGGGTCATCTGCCACCTCTATGTTTGTTATTTCTTTTATATATAACCTGACTTTTCCCCAGAAGACTTTAATTTTTGGGCAACTCCACCATAGATGTGTCATGGTACCTAGTTCCTTACATCCTCTCCAGCATTTTCCTGATTTGTCCTGTTGGAATTTGCTAATTTTATCCGGGGTAGCTTACCATCTAGATAAGATTTTGTAATTAGTTTCGACTGACTTATTGTCATTAGAAGAACTATGGGTCAATTTAAAAAAATTTTTAACTGTGTCATTCTCACATTGTGTGCCTAATTCCCTTTCCCATTTGTGAATATATGAGGGGACCGCCAGTCTCTCCCCGTCCAGTAAGAGCCTGTACCACTTAGTAATAGAGCCTTTACTGTTATTAATTGAACATATTCGCTCTAAAGGCGTTAGGTCAGTTGGTTCTCTGAGTGGGTGGGGTAGGCTCTCAATGAAGTGAGAGAGCTGGCGGTGTCTCCACACATCCATTCCTTCAAATCCCTCTTTTGTCTTTAATTCTTGTAGTGACCTAATCTTACCATTTTTTATAATGTCTCTCACCTGTGCTCTTTCTAGTTTCAACCAGTCCCCCCCGTGAATTTTTAATCCCGGTGCGAAAAAAACATTCTCTTTTAAAAAAATGAGTGGCGAATTATAGTGACCATTTATTTTCTTATATATTCCGTCCCAAATCCTAAATGTATTTAAAGTGAGTTCACTACTGTCCATATCTAAATTCCTATACTTCGGGGGGTTCCATATCATTTTACTTAATTGTGCTTTACTAAGAATATATTCTAGATTCACCCATCTTTTCTCTTTTTTGTTTTCTTTTGTCCATTCTACAATTCTTGACAGTACGATAGCTTTATAGTAGTAATGGATGTCTGGGGCTGCCAGTCCTCCGCGGTTTTTCTCCTGTTTAAGCGTGGAGTATGCTATCCTAGGTTTTTTGTTGCTCCAAATAAAGGTCGTTACCAGAGCTTTAAGTTTAGCTAAATAAAACTTTGGCAAAGCTATAGGCATCATTTGAAATTTATATAGGATTTTGGGTAGGATGAACATTTTAAGTGCGTGGATTCTTCCAAACCATGATAATGATCTATGTGTCAATCTCCTGCTCTCCGTTTTAATTTCATTTAGTAATGGGATGTAGTTCAAGTTATATATTTTTTTAATTGAGGGTGCCAGTTTGATACCTAAGTATTTTAAATCTTTATGCCAGGGGAATTTGTAGATTTTTTGGAGCTCATGTTTTAGAGTGGCGCTGGTATTAATATTTAGGACTTCCGACTTTTCTTGATTTATTTTAAAGTTGGACAGTTCCCCGTAGTCTTTTAATGTATTCATAAGTCGGGGGAGGGAGACGTCAGGTTTGTTTATGTAAAACAGGACGCCGTCCACATAAGCAGATAGTTTATGTATTTCATCTCCTACCTTAAATCCCTCAATTTCGGGGTCTCTTCGAATCACAGAAAGTAGCGGTTCTAAAGATAGGATAAACAGGAGGGGGGAAAGAGGGCATCCCTGTCTAGTTCCATTTTTCATTTCAAAGTATGGGGACTCCGATCCATTAATTTTTACTATAGCTAACGGGTAATGATACAGCGTTCTAATGCGCTGAAGCATTTTGGGGCCAAAGCCCATTTCTTCCAGAGTCCTAAACATGAAGTTCCAGTCAACTCGGTCGAATGCCTTCTGGGCATCTGTCGACAAGAGCAGACTTGGGCCTTTCTTCTTTTTTTCCTGTAATAGCAACAGCAGGGTTCTTACCCCGTTGTCTCTACTTTCTCTGCCGGGGACAAAACCCGCCTGGTCGGGGTGGACCAATTTATTCATAAGGGTTTTTAGTCTGTCTGCAAGTATCTTGGCGTAAAGCTTAGTATCTGCATTCAGAAGCGAAATTGGTCTATAGTTGTCGCACTTCGTCCCATCTTTGCCCTCTTTCTTAATTACAGTTATAGAGGCCGTTAAAGCCTCTTTACTCATTTCAAAGTTTGCCCCGAGACCGTTTAGATACGTACAAAGCCTGGGGATCAGAATATTTTTTAATTTTTTATAATAATATATTGTAAATCCGTCTGGCCCCGGGCTTTTCCCCGATTTAGTTCCGTTTAGGGCTCTAATTGTCTCTTCTTCTGTTATCTTCCCTTCTAAAAATTCGCATTCGCTGTCTGTGATTCTAGTTAGACCGGCCCTGCTTAAAAAGTTGTCCGTTTTCCTGTTTTTTGTCAATTCCTCGTTCCCCTTCTTTTGTTCAACTGAATATAGATCAGCATAGAAATTTTTAAACGTTTGTGCTATCCCCTTTGTGGTATATTCTATATCTCCTTTACTTGTCTGGATTTTCTCTATATAGTTTTTAGCTTTCTTTTTCTGCAGAATTTTAGCCAGATATTTGGGCGATTTATTACTACCATATAAAAAACGAAGAAGGGGGGTTTTTAGCCAACCTATCGGACTATCACGGTACCTGAACGGATGTATGTCTCAATACCAAAGATTGATTCTAAATAGTTTTATTAACACATAATATACAAAAAAACATATCATATATAAAAACGGTGGGGATCCTTACAATCCAAAGGCATACATATACAATAGCTTGTTGATAGATCAGAATGTTTAGACAAAACTCGCTGATTCAATGCTGGTTGACGCGTTTCGCTTAGAGCTTCTTCAGAACCAGAGCATAGCGATACATGTATCTGTTGTACATATTAAGAAAGACACGGGAGTTATTTATGAGTGGATAGGCAAATGTTATGTGTTTTAGATATATGTAATATTAGTATTAATATAAATCTGAGTAGTTCAAATGGGTATACAAGAGTTACCTACCTTCCATTTCCTGTTGGAAAGGTAGGAACTGGTATTTGTCTATAGTAGCCAGTAATTTATCTAAAAGTAAGTCTCTCAGGAGGACCGTCAGGAACTCGCCGAGTGTGGGGTCCAGAGCCCGCAAACAGGGCATGAGCTGCAAGTGAGAAAGAGAGAAAAAAAAAAAAAAAAAAAGGGGGAAGGGGAATCACTAAAGATTCTAGGATGAAGTAATGGGTGACCAATCCCATATAAATATAGTATAGACAGATAAGTGTGTATATCTAAAAGGAGTACTCACATAACAAAGTCTAAAAAGAAAAAAGTGGTAGTAATGGGGCTGGGATGTGCCGAACCGGCCAGCAGCAGAGTCGTATTCTGCGGACAGATCTGAAATGCCAATGTCCTATAATTAATAACAATAGTAATGTACAGGATAGATAGAAGAACATTAGCTTCCAGTTAGCTAATGTTCTTCTATCTATCCTGTACATTACTATTGTTATTAATTATAGGACATTGGCATTTCAGATCTGTCCGCAGAATACGACTCTGCTGCTGGCCGGTTCGGCACATCCCAGCCCCATTACTACCACTTTTTTCTTTTTAGACTTTGTTATGTGAGTACTCCTTTTAGATATACACACTTATCTGTCTATACTATATTTATATGGGATTGGTCACCCATTACTTCATCCTAGAATCTTTAGTGATTCCCCTTCCCCCTTTTTTTTTTTTTTTTTTTTTTCTCTCTTTCTCACTTGCAGCTCATGCCCTGTTTGCGGGCTCTGGACCCCACACTCGGCGAGTTCCTGACGGTCCTCCTGAGAGACTTACTTTTAGATAAATTACTGGCTACTATAGACAAATACCAGTTCCTACCTTTCCAACAGGAAATGGAAGGTAGGTAACTCTTGTATACCCATTTGAACTACTCAGATTTATATTAATACTAATATTACATATATCTAAAACACATAACATTTGCCTATCCACTCATAAATAACTCCCGTGTCTTTCTTAATATGTACAACAGATACATGTATCGCTATGCTCTGGTTCTGAAGAAGCTCTAAGCGAAACGCGTCAACCAGCATTGAATCAGCGAGTTTTGTCTAAACATTCTGATCTATCAACAAGCTATTGTATATGTATGCCTTTGGATTGTAAGGATCCCCACCGTTTTTATATATGATATGTTTTTTGTATATTATGTGTTAATAAAACTATTTAGAATCAATCTTTGGTATTGAGACATACATCCGTTCAGGTACCGTGATAGTCCGATAGGTTGGCTAAAAACCCCCCTTCTTCGTTTTTTATATCTAAATACAGGACGAGGTACCCCCCCGAGCTTATCTACATCTTTCTATATATTATTACTACCATAGTATTTCTCTCTAGCTAAAAGATAAAAAGTCCTATTGGTATCATGTTCCATTAGCAATTTAAGCTCATCTCTTTTTATTATTAAATCTTGGGGCAGCCTTTTGTCCTGGGTTGGATCTTTATTATGTTGTTGTTCCAGTCAAAATATTTCCTCAATTATGTCTTTAATTTTTTGGGATCTCATCTTTTTTTTCCCCGCTCCTACGGAAATAAGGACCCCCCTTATGTAAGCCTTATGGGCCTCCCACAAGGTCTGTCCCGAGATTCCCTCTGTATCATTTCTTAGGAAATATTGTTCAAGTTCCTTTCTTATTTTGTTTTCTCCTTCTGCCTCATGAATGATGTCTTCATTTAGTCGCCATCGTGGGGAATTCATTCGGACTCCCGATGACTGTATTTTCATCATTACAGGGGCATGATCTGAGATTATTCCTATACTGGTATCCACTACTCTGTCTAAAGCACTATGTTCTAAGAAAATATAGTCTATCCTAGAATACGTCCCGTGTAAAGGGAAGAAGAATGAGTAATCTTTATCTTTTGGATGTTGGCATTGACGTCTGTCAATTGGCATGCATGCAATTTCTGTTTTATTTTTCTTAATTGTACATTACTAATCCCCTGCACACGGGACGTACTATCGCTTAGAGGGTCAATGCAGAGATTCATGTCTCCCATCAATATCAAGATTCCACTTTTAAAGTCCATCAGTTTTCCCAGTATCTTTGCTAAGTAAGTCCCAGGGTTATTATTAGGGGAGTAAATGTTTGCCAGGGTACATTCCATGTCACCAAGTTTTCCTTTCAGGAAGAGATATCTCCCATCGGGATCAGTTGCTCTATCTACTAATTTAAATCGCATTGTTTTAGCAAATCCAATTGCTACTCCCCTAGCTCTTTTTGTGATGGTGTCTCCATAATACCAGTCTGGGAAGTCCTTTGAATATAATTTTATATTTGAGTCAAGTGAAATGTGAGTCTCCTGAAGAAAAACGACTTCTGCTTTATATTGTTTAAGTTCTTTCATAATTTTGTGTCTTTTGTTGGGTGTGTTCAGCCCCTTCACATTATATGTCATAAAGTTAAGGCTTGTTATCATAGTCAATTTATTTTGCTGGATAATTTATATATCAGTCGTCTAGTCCCAGGAAAGTCTACTGTTTGGTCAAGCCCTGTGAACCCTCCCTTCCCTCCTATATCTCCGCCCACCCTAAACCCCTCCCTCCCCCCCTCTTCCGTCTCCCTCCTCCTCCCCCCTCCTCCCTCCCACCCCCCCCCTCTGGCCCTATCTCGGCCTTCGGCTCGTCGGTGGTCCCGAAATCCTTGACCATCTCCGAGTCGCATCTTCGAGGAAAGCCCATGTGGTCCCCTCCTCCTCCCCCCCCCGGGTCCCCAACTGGGCCCCAAAAAAAAGGGGGGGGCAGGGATGGAGCCCACCCCTCCCCCCGCCCCCCACCCGCCACTATCTATCTGACCAACCCGGAAGCTCTGGAATATGTATATCTAATTTTTTACAAAAATCTTCCAGGTCCTCAGGGAATGTCAGTCTTGCAGAAAACCCATCTCCAAAGCCCACCAAACAAGCTGGGAATCTCCAATTATATCGTATATTTTTGTTTTTCATGTTCTCCAGTAACGGTTTCAACAGACGTCTTCTGCTAAGGGTCTCTGGGGCAAGGTCCATAAACACCTGCAAATCGCTCCCCTCATATTGTAACGGTATCGTCCCCTTTATTTTTGCCCAGATCTCCGCTTTATCTTCGTAGAGGCTGAATCGCACAATTATGTCCCTGGGTCGTTCTGCATTTGTTTCATTAGTTTTACCTATCCTGTGGACTCTATCTATTCTGGGGAAGTTGTCTTCCCCTTTTCCCAGCAGGGGGCCAAATATTTTTTTGATGGTGCTTTTAAGGTCTTCTCCTCTAGTTTCGGGCACTAATCTGATTCTTAAATTCTATCTTCTAGTACGGTTTTCCTGGTCTTCTATTTTGTATTGCAGACCCCACTGAGTGAAATGGATGTGTTTAATCTGTTCCTTAAGTTGGTCAACTTCTTGGGCCAATTTTTCGTTCTTTTCTTCCACCGCTTCCACTCTACTTAGAAGATGTCCCAAGTCTGTCCTTAGCAGGCCGATGTCTGCTTTTATCGCGTTTTCTAGTCACTCTAACATCCCCGTCATTTCTCTTTTGGAAGGTAAATGATCTTCTATTCTGGGGTCCTCCATCTTGCTGATCTCCAGTTCGCTTTCAGTAGTAAGATATTCTCTGGACAGATCGGCGCTCTCTTCTGATTTTTTGTCTAATCCTTTTTTTTTGTAATTTTAGGGTGGTGTTGACTTGTCCCTTCCGAATTCTTCGGGCTTGCGCCCTGTGTCATATATAGCTTGATTGAGCTATCCGAGATCTTCTCTTTTGGAGTTTTAGGAGGCCCCCCTTTTGTTGTTTTGCTTGTGGTTTTGCTCATATTGCCCTCTTTTGTTTTTCTAATTCGTTTCCCCAGCTTTCTTTCTCAAGTCTTCTCTTATCTACGTATTTAAAGTGTCTTTTCGTATCCCTCTTCTGCTTCTGTTTAGGGTCACCCCAGTTTCTGTCCTACAGCAGATTCCTGGGTAATTGATTAGGCGTCTGGATTGTTCTTGAACCTGCCTCTCCAGGCCTGACCTGAAGGATAGGGGTCTCTTGGGAAACTACTGCTCCACTAGGTAACCCCTGCTTAGACCGATGGCAGCTTTTCCTAGGAGTTTTCCGGCTCAGGTGTCCCTACTGTACTGAGCCGTGTCCCCGGTATTTAAAGAGGTAAATTAATCGTGTAGCCAGCGTGTTGAAACTCCACCAGGGAGAGGGGGGGGAAATACCTCCCAAGATTTCTCCTTGAGCCCAGGTTTCTCCTCTTAATCCTGTACACTACAGTACTATTTCATGGGCCGTCCTCAGAGCAGAAAGGCGGGGAGAGGTTAGAAGCCAGGGCCCAGAGTAAGAGGGGCGAGCGGTAAAAAGGTAATACAGCCTTTTAGTTCTGTAGAGTTTTTACAAAGAGAAATAAAAAGAAAAAAAGGAGAGAAAAAAAAAAGTATTCATATTTGATATCAGAATATTGATCGTGACAGTGAGCGTTGCGGGGCTGGGCTTCTACCTTCTCCTATCTCCTGTTCTACATTTGCCGCTGCAGTTTCCAGGCCCTTTCCCCTCCTCTCCGCCCACCTTATATGAAAGTCTGGTTTTCTCCTTCCCCTCCCTCCCTCCCCTCCTTATTTTTCAGGCCATAGACCCTCCGACTATATTCAAAGTTAATATAGCTTCGTTTAGCCTTCTGTATCGGGGTATTTTCCTGGCCGTATATTATTTTGCAAGAGTTATGGTGTCCTTTCCTTCACTCTCTATTTGGGGTATAGATGGTTACTTAGCTTTTATTTCCACCGCTCAAGTCAAACTGATTATAAAGGAAAAGTATCAAACAAGTACAAATATTTGCTGCCCCTCATTCACAAAACCCCCAAGTGTTGCATAATTATCTCAGGGGAGAAAAGAACAGAGACATTTTCCTTCTTTCTTTTAAAATGATACCATTGTAAGTTTATTCTCAGTTCTCACCCTGTTGGTCCACCTTTGGTCTGATATTTCCAGCTTCTTATATACGCACCGTCCAGAGCATAGATACTTCAACATGAAACATTTACATTGTACCTCTGTGTTCTGCCCTTCTCTTGGTTATCCAGCATGTTCTTTCAGGGTGTTTGGCGGTCTGCAGGGGTTACCTTCCACTCCGGTTCCCGGTCCGCTGTTCTGTGACTCCCTCTGTTGCAACAAGAAGTGAGGGGGTAGCTACAGGGGTACTGGAGCTCACGCGAGCCCGGGTTGCGGTGTGAGTGGTACGGGCGCAGCAGGTAAGAGGAAGGGGGGGGGGGAGTGGGGACGGTGGGGAACGCAGCCCACTAGTTAGCCGGACCGCATAAAAAAGAAAAAGCGCCGCACACGGCGGTGCGCTCCTTGACGGCGTCTCCAGCCGTCCCATCCACTGCAGGATGTCAAGCAACAGGGGCCGCGGCGGGGTCGGGAGATGTTCCACGCCGGTCCGGAGCTCTCACTCTCCTTCACACGGCGTCCCGTTCTCGAATTCCCGCCGCGAGCATCACATGCCGGCTCCTCCCACCATGACGGACGGCGTTCTCACGTCATCCTCCTCGACCTCCAGTGTTTTAGGCTAAGTGTAAGTTACTTAGAATTAGATTTATTTTTTTTCATCTCACCAGTGCCACATACATTTGGCAATTCAATTACATTTTTTCATGCTAAAAAAATTCATGCGTTGAACACTCTTTCACTGATGTTTCCATGCCAAGAACAACTCACCAATACACAGAAGCCATAAAATATGGTAGTGAAAATTAGACAGAAACAAGCAGTCAGTTACCTTAGATAGTTATGACTGAATTTGACATTTTTAATTAAAGAGGTGTATCCCCAAAAAAAAAAAAAAAAATTAAAAGTCAGCAGCTACAAATACTGCAGCTGCTGACTTTTAATAATCCGACACTTACCTGTTCCAGGGTCCAGCGATGTGGGGGGTCGAAGCTCCACTAGCCCCCCAATCCGCTCGGCAGCACAGGCATTGCAACTGTGGGCACCCGGCTGTGGCTTCACAGCCGGGCACCCACTGCACTTGAGCGAGTGGCGCCGCGCGCCGCGATTGGCTGCACAGTCATCTGGGACACGTGACAGGACTGGAGAGCCCTTCCTGTGATGAGGGGAAGTGATGTCACCAGCCCAGACACCGAAGGAGACAGACTACGAGGTATCCCCTAGCAACAGGCGTTTAGAGGTATGTAAAAAAAAAAAAAAATTTCCAATTATTTTTTTTTTTTTTTTTTTTTAGGAATTTTAAGCATTTTTATTTAAGTCCTTCTGTTTTACCATCCTAGTCACCCAGAAGTGCAAGGTGTTAATAATTTTATTCACAGATACAGATATAACATTTTTCATTCTTTGCTTGTCTTGCAACCACTCCTATATATTGTCTAAAGTCTCTGACCATCTCCTGTAGCATTTCTGCAGCCTCTGGCAGTTTTCTGTAGCAGATATACTGTAAATATTATGTGTGGCCTTTTGGAGATTTAATTTTACACTTGAGGACCCTTATACTGGGTACGTTGACCTCCAGTGTTTTAGGCTAAGTGTAAGTTACTTAGAATTAGATTTTTTTTTAAGTATCATCTCACCAGTGCCACATACATTTGGCAATTCAATTACATTTTTTCATGCTAAAAAATGCATGCGTTGAACACTCTTTCACTGATGTTTCCATGCCAAGAACAACTCACCAATACACAGAAGCCATAAAATATGGTAGTAAAAATTAGACAGAAACAAGCAGTCAGTTACCTTAGATAGTTATGACTGAATTTGACATTTTTAATTGTATTTTGAATTTCTTCCAAAATTAGCAGTGCGTTTCCTGTACCTAGATACCCCTGTGTCTCAAAATGGTATATCTGCAATGTGATATCAGCTAAAGCAGGGGTCTCAAACTGGTGGCCCTCCAGCTGTTGCAGAAATACAAATCCCATCACGCCTCTGCCCGTGGGAGACATGCCTGTAACTGTCAGCCTTGCAATGCCTCATGGAACTTGTAGTTTTGGAACAGCTGGAGGGCCACCAGTTTGACACCTGTGATATAAGGCATTGCTGCCTCTGACTGCTAGTCTCACAAGCTTTGGCGTTAATTTAGTGATGTCACTATCTTGGTGTTCACTACTTTTCTTGCTGGAGAGAAAGCTGTACCTGAGGACTAGCAGTGCAAGGATCTTCCTGCTTCTGCTTCATTCAGTCAATCAGTGTTTCCTCCACCTTTCCTGCTGCTTCTTGATCATGGTTCTACTATGGTTATTAAATCACCAGTCATCAGGGGGCAGCTTTAACATGAGGGTCCAAGGAAACTACCAAAATGGCCGTCTCAACAAAGGAACATAGTTCAGAACAGGATATGGTAAGTAAGTAATTGGAATAAAAATCAGGTAATGCAGATGACTACCCTTTGCCTTCTGCTTGCCTCTTTTGGAGTGCAACTTCCACAGTATGGGTGCTCTTAATAAACAGTGGTAGATGAAACTACTGACATTTTGTGTTATGGACCTACAAGGAGTATGGAGATCAATAGTGCATGCATGCTTGTTCCAAGTCAAAGTCTCTGAAATTGAAGCAGTAGACAGTTGGCAACTAGCATTTTTAGGTCAGCAATAGCAGTCTACTTATTTGTCTCAGTTCAGAAAGGGTCACTCCACCTAAAGCTGCCATTTATGTTACTGATAGATATTGATCAATTGAATTGCCCACTGGATTGACATATCTTTTTAGGATGTCTTCACTAGAGACTTACCCTCAGTACCGGATTACCAAATAGGCAGAGTAGGCACTGCCATTTTCTTCCTCTACGTGTGCTCTCTATATTTGGCAACACTGCTCCCAGCTTCCATGATATAGCACAACGATCTGTGGACGGTTCCAGTGGCCTACAATGCCTGGAGCAGAAGGCTTCATCCTTTCCGCTCCATAACAGTTAAGGTTGTGAGTACCCCTTTGGGGACGCCCAACACTGAACATGGAAGATCACAGACGCAGGGGGTCGGAGGTCCTCACGATCACAAACTCAGCTAATGGATCATGGTGAGGGGTGATATTCTTTTTCCGAAGCATGCTAGGAGTCTTTGTTCTGACCATGGCCCCCAGTCTTATTCCCTGTCTTCCTCTGAAAACTCTGCTTCTCCCTCCCTCTTACTGTACCTGTCTGGAAATACATTTTCTGCCAACATTCCTGTCTTATTGGGCAGGATTTTGATCCTATTGGAGGTCATAGATCGCAGGGGTTGCAAACAAGCCCCTCCAGTTTTTTCCCCTCAGTCTTGAGGAGGTGGTAAAAGTGAAAGATCCCCCTCTACTTTTGAGGAATCGGATCAGAATAAGATGTGTGATTGCAAATGATCACCTTGTAAAACAATCCATTCAGTTTAACATAGAAATGAAAGGCAAAACATTTTTGTATAGATATAAAAACACATTATAAATACCTTTGTTCCCTTTTTTATACAGTGCCTTTAAAAAATATTCGTACCCCTTGAAATGTTCCAAATTTTGTCATGTTACAACTGAAAACGTAAATGTATTTTATTGGGATTTTATGTGATAGACCAACACAAAGTGGCACATAATTTGTATAATAATAATTTGAAGGAAAATGATAAATGGTTTTCAAAATTTTTTACAAATAAATATGTGAAAAGTGTGGCGTGCATTTCTATTCAGCCCCCCTGAGTCAATACTTTGTAAAACCACCTTTCACTGCAATTACAGCTGCAATTCTTTTTGGCATGTCTCTACCAGCTTTGCACATCTAGAGAGTGACGTTTTTGCCCATTCTTCTTTGCAAAATAGCTGTCTGTGAACAGCAATTTTCAAGTCTTGCCACCGATTCTCAATTGGATTTAGGTCTGGATTTTGACTGGTCCATTCCAACACATGAATATGCTTTGATCTAAACCATTCCATTGTAGCTCTGGCTGTATGTTTAGGGTCACTGTCCTGCTGGAAGGTGAACATCCGCCCAGTCTCAAGTCTTTTGCAGACTCTAACAGGTTTTCTTCTTAAGCCCCATACACACGGTCAGATTTTCCGATGGATTCTGTCCTATCGGACAATGTTGTCGGAAATTCCGACCGTGTGTAGGCACCATCGGACAGTTTCCATCGGATTGTCCGACGGACAAAGTTCTATCTCCTGCTCTATAAATATTCCGACAACAAAGTCCGATCATACCAATTCCGATCGTGTGTAGCGTAGTCCGACGGACAAAGTGCTACGCATGCTCAGAAGAAATTCTGTGACGGAAGCGCTCGGTCAGGTAAAACTACCGTTCCTAATCGACACGGCACATTCGTCACGCTGCAATGTTAAAATGTCTTTAATGCAGCGCATTCTCTTTTTCTTTACAATGCAAGAAGAATGACGTGTTTTAGCTGCTCCTATTCACCCTCACTTCTCACAAACGTATAGATTTATTCTTTTTCAGGATTTCTTGGCTAGATGTTTTTTTTTTCGTCAGATCGTAAAAGAATTTTTGTTATATTTTTGGGATGATTTGTCATTTTTTATTTTTGGTTTGTAATACATATTTTCAGGATAATTTCTTGAGATTTTTGAGGGGGGTTGTGTGTCTCAACTTAGCAAAACAACATTCTTATCATTTGTATTTGTTGCTTAAATTTACTAGGAGGTTGTTTGTTGTTGGTGCACCTTGTTAAATTGGACTTTCAGATTTGTGAAATGTACCTGCCTACTCACAAATAAACTGTCATTGTAGAAAAGTAAAACACATAGGCAATGATTTTTTGAACTCAAAAATACCTTTATTTAGGTCTCAGCAACAAACCAAAGAGGAACGCAGCGATGGAGAAACTTGGGGAATTTGCAAAGCCTTGGACACCCACGACAAACATCATTTTTTAAGCTTCAAAACTTGGTGGCCTGAGGAGTACCTATCTTAAATAATAAGGGAGTGCTATCTGGTCCTGAAGTCCAAAACATTCGGAACTGCAGCAGATGCCATCTAGGTCCCCAGGCTCTGGTACTACGAGAGGCTTCATCTTCTCTCAGACCAGACTGAATCCAGGTTGTCACTCTCTTGTCTTCCTTGTACGCTTCCTTCCACGCTGTGGTGCTGGTGGGGTGGCAGAAGGAGGAGGAGGAGGCGGAGCATGGTCACTATCGCAAACATGTGTGAGTGGGGTCATCCCCCCAGCCATCCCCTTATTTAGGACCTTGAGGATGACCCCCTCACACATGCTGCGTTGCCCCGCCTCTATATCCTTCATTTTAGTGGCAACCAAGGAGCCAAAGGCCTCCTCGTAGGTGGGTGTGGCATGTAGGGAGGCTGAAGCCTCTCTGATCAGCCGGAGCGCTGACTCTCCAACCTCCCCCACCCTTCTCGCCCTTTTGTAGGGAAGGCGGAGGGGAGGGACTTGGGAGACAGTCAGGCTCCTACGCCTACCCCCCTCTTGGCTGCCACTACCCACCTCTTGGCTGCCACTAACCCCTTCCTCCTCCTGACTGCCACATTCCACAGCCACCTCCTGGCTGAGGTCTTCCTGTGTATGAAAAAGGGACATAGTTTGAGTTATTTGTTCATCAAACACACACAATTTTCATCTATTGACTTGCAAAATGTTTACAAATAGAAAACCATACATGTCTTAGCCCTGCAGTTTAGATTCTTGCCCCAAATGTCTCCAACACTACTGTCCGTTGATATGTCAAACACGATTAGGAACTAAGCAATTGGGGATCCTGAGATAAGTGAACATCATTCATTAATCACAAAATTGGTTACAAAACTACCGTGTTTCCCCGATAGTAAGACACCCCGATTGTAAGACGTATCGGGAGTTTCAGAGGGGTCAGCTAATATAAGCCGTACCCCGAAAGTAAGACATATGTCTTACTTTCGGGGAAACACGGGGGATTTGCCTCCAGTGACGTACGGTACAAAGAGTGGGGCTGGGGCCGCACCCTGGGGGGGGGGGTGCCAGGCCAGTGCCCTCCCCCTCCGACTGAAGAGACAGCGCCGTTTTGATCAGTCTCGGCCGAGCAGAGTGACAGCCGCTGCCCGAGACTGATCAGAACGCGCGACGCAATCACAGAGAAGGGGATTATTGTGCCAGGTCCCGGATCACTGCCGACAGGTGTCACTGGCTCTGTGTCCTCCTGGAAAAAGGTCAGTGCTGGTCATACAGATATAAGTACAATATAAGATATAAGATATAAGTACAGATATAAGATACAATATAAGACATACCCCGAAAGTAAGACATAGTGGGGCTTTTAGGGATAAAAAGAAAGTAAGACACTGTCTTACTTTCGGGGAAACACGGTACTATACCTGGCTCAAGCTGGGCTCCTCCACATCTTCCAGACTGGAAGGCCAGGTTGCTCCTCGGAAGCCTCATCAGGGGTGGCGTGCGTGGAAGGACGCGTGCAAGGAAGAGTCGAGAGTGACTCCCTGACATTAGCCTGGTCTTTGAGAAAATGGAGCCTGTCATAGTACCAGAGCGTGGGGACATGGACCTGATCTGCTGCAGCTCCAGATGCTTGGGACTTCAGGACCTTATTCCGCTCCCTGAAATAGGTACTCCTCAGGCTGGCAATTTTGAGTCTTAACTTCTCCACGGTTGCCGTGGGCATCCTTGGCTTTACAAATTCCAGAAGTTTCTTCATGGCTGCGTACCTCTTGGTTTGTTGCTGTAATCTCGGTGTTTCGCCTGCCATAATAGGGGCATTTCCCTGTACTTATCAATGAAGAGGGGAGAAAACTCACATGGTTGAAGCCCTCCATAATCTCTGCAAGACACAACACCACACAAAACACTATAAATAATGTCAGGCTAAACTCTTCTAATCTTATCCATAAATAAGCCTCAAGGTCTAATCAGTCTAGGCTAGTTATGTACCAAGTTCAAATTGTACCTTCGTTCTAGCGTTCGTCTCGTGCGTGAGCTTTCTCTCCCCTCGTCTCACAGATCATCGATACGACACATGCGTGTGACGTTTTATATACAGTGCGTCAAACTCCGCCCGCCCCTGACGATCTGTCATGAAGGCTCCACCAGTGGCCGGCGACATGAGGATCCTGCCAGTAATCGGCGCCTCAGCATCCCTGGTTCCCGTTCTCGGTTGCCATTGCGCATGCGCGAGCGCGCGCGTGCACGCTCGCGCCCGCAGACGAGAGCGCGCGTGCGCGAACGAGTGCGCGCCCCCATTGGCGCCAATGAGGCTATTTAAATCCGTCTGTCACTGACGGTCCCCGCTGTCTGCTCTACAGCGTTCTGTGAGAATACCTGATCTGAAATCTGTTTACCTGTGTTTGACCCGGCTATCCCTGACCTCCCGCTCTGTCCCTGCATATCGACCTTGGCTTGTCTGTGACCATTCTCTTGTCTTATCCACCTGTACTGCGCTGCCAGCCTGATACCTGACCCGGCCCGTTTGACCATCCAAGTCTGCCTGTTGTTCCAGCCTGCACACAGCTACAGCTTACCTGTTGTTCCAGTCTGCATACAGATCCAAGTCTGCCTGTTGTTCCAGTCTGCATACAGATCCTGCCTACCTGCTATTACCTACTTACCTCAACCGCTGAGCTGATCCAGGGATCTCTTGTACCGGTCTTGTTGTTCCTGCCAGGCACCTGTGCCCCTCCTGACTCCTGGTCCTACTGTCACATCATCAGGGGACCGGCGAGCGGGAGCCGCAAGGGAGGCCCTTCTCTGCTAATCAGACTCACCACTATCAGGGGCGTGACAGTAGCAGACAGCCATGTCTGAGTCTGAGCAGGGGGCCTCTCCTATGGAAGGACTGTGCCAACACCTGGCGGGACTGACCGAGGCGGTAAAGAACCTTCAGCAGGGATACACCCGGTTGGAAGAACGGGTGCTGGCCCTATCCAACCCGGTCAGCCCCGTGGGGCCCTCCCTACCACCAACACCCCCATCTGGGGTAAGTTCAGGTCCGTCGGTGGTAATGCTCCCCCCAGAGCCCCGGGTCCCAATCCCTGAGAGTTTCTTGGGGGCCCGCAACCTTTTTCGGGACTTCCGCAATTCTTGTGAACTGTTTTTTGCACTGCAGCCACGCACCTTCTCCCTGGAAGCCACCAAGGTGGGCTTCGTGATCTCCCTACTTTCCGGAGACCCGCGGACCTGGGCCCACCGCCTCCTAGAACAGAAGGACCCCGCATTGGCCGGTCTTGCTTCATTTTTTGACACCATAGCTCAACTCTACGAAGATCCCCAACTCTCAGTAACCGCAGAGACCACTCTGCGCACCCTCCAGCAGGGGCGAAGGCCCGTAGAGGACTATGTAGCGGACTTTAGGCGCTGGGCACCTGCACCTCTTCCTGACTCCTCAGAGCCCATGCAGCTGGGGCTCCTGAGGCCCTCTCTAACCCCAGAGGAACGTCAACGACGCCGGGCCAACAACTTGTGTCTCTACTGCGGTGAGCCCGGGCACTACGTTAGGAACTGCCCAGCCAAGGCTCGTAAGTGCCCCCTCATGCCTGCCAGTCCTCTGGACTCCTCAACCCAGATCTCCTCTCACCTTGCCCTCTCTGTCTCGTTTCAGCTTCCGGGAAGAACCCTCCAAGTACCCGCCATTATTGATTCCGGGGCATGCAGCTGCTTCATGGACTCCTCATTTGCTGCCCAACATCAGATTCCCCTCCAGTCTAAGGCCCAGGGACTGTCAGTTTACCTGGCGGATGGCTCCTCCATCCGGTCAGGCCCGGTAACACAGGAGACCACCCCACTGCCCATGACCATCTCGGGCAACCACCGGGAACTACTTTGCCTGGACATTATCTCCTCTCCATTATCTCCTATAATCCTGGGCATGCCGTGGCTGAAGGCCCACAACCCAGTTATCGACTGGGCCACTGGGATGGTCTCCTTCTCCTCTCTGTACTGTCAGATGTCTTGCGGACTCTCTAATTCTTCCCAGTTGGCCACTCTGCTAAGTATGGACTCTGAGGTGGACCTCCGTCAGGCCATTCCCCAAGCCTACCACGAATACCTGGACGTTTTTAGTAAACAGGCAGCAGAGGTGCTCCCACCTCATAGGGCTTATGATTGCCCCATCGAACTATTTCCTGGAGCAGAGATTCCCTTTGGAAGGGTCTTCCCTCTGACAGAGGTGGAGCAAGGCAAACTTAAAGAGTATATTGAGGAGAATCTCAGGAAGGGCTTCATCCGCCCGTCTACCTCTCCTGCGGGTGCCGGCATATTCTTCGCGGAGAAGAAAGACCACACCCTCCGGCCCTGTGTGGACTATCGAGAACTAAACAATATAACGGTTAAGAACCGTTACCCTCTCCCACTGGTCCCCGAATTATTCCAGAGACTTGGTACGGCCACCATCTTTACGAAACTTGACCTTCGGGGGGCCTACAACCTGGTTCGCATTAAAGATGGAGACGAGTGGAAGACGGCCTTTCGGACACGTTATGGGCATTACGAATACCTCGTAATGCCCTTCGGCCTATGCAATGCCCCCGCAACCTTCCAATACTTTATTAACGATGTACTCCGGGACTTCCTGGACTTGTTTGCCGTTGTATATTTAGATGACATCTTGATCTTCTCTTCCTCTCTAGAATCCCACCGCAGACATGTCAAGGAGGTCCTGGGTCGGCTCCGTATCCACGGTCTGTATGCTAAGGCAGAGAATTCCCTTCCTTGGGCTGATCATTTCAAGCACGGGCATCAAGATGGATCCCCAGAAGATCTCTGCCATCTTGGAATGGCCTACTCCGGCAGACAAGAAGGGCATTCAACGGTTTATTGGCTTTGCCAATTTTTACCGTAAATTTATCAAAGGGTTCTCCGCCATTGTGGCACCCATCACCCAGCTGACCAAGCAAGGGACCCGGTTCCGGTGGTCTTCCAAGGCCCAGGAGGCTTTTGAGGCCCTTAAAACCCTATTCACTTCGGCACCCATCCTCAGGCACCCGGATTCCTCTCTACCCTTTACCCTGGAGGTAGACGCCTCAGAAATCGCGGTGGGAGCTATCCTATCCCAGAGGCAGGGGGACAAGTCCCTGCTGCACCCAGTCGCCTTCTTCTCCCGCAAACTGTCCTCGGCCGAGAGGAACTATGATGTAGGCGACCGGGAACTACTGGCGATCAAGGCCGCCCTGGAAGAATGGCGATACCTCCTGGAGGGGGCCTCTTACCCCATTCTAATATTCACTGACCACAAAAACCTGGAATACTTGAAGTCAGCGAAAAGGTTGAAACCCAGACAAGCCAGGTGGGCGCTCTTCTTTTCCCGCTTCACCTTTCATGTGACATATCGGCCCGGATCCAAGAATGTTAAACCAGACGCCCTGTCCAGGATGTACCATAAGCACCAGGAAGAAGCCTCTCCCGATACTATTCTGGCCCCTGGAAACTTTCTCCTTCTCCAAGAGGACTTGCTGTCCCAGTTCAAACGCGCCTCAGCAGGGCAAAGGCCCACTTCTGAAACCCAGCTACAGGCGAAGGATGGTCTACTCTGGTACGGGGACAAGATCTACACCCCAGAACAACTTCGGGTAACAGTTATGGAGCTATGCCACGACCACGCTTTGGCCGGTCACTTCGGTGTCGCCAAAACCACCGATCTGGTACAGCGTACCTTCTGGTGGCCTCAATTGCGGGCCGACTGTAAGAAGTTTGTGGACACTTGCCCTACCTGCACCCGGAACAAGAATCCCAAGACCAGGGCCTGGGGTCTCCTTAAGCCCCTGTCCGTCCCAGCTCGCCCCTGGAGAATGATCTCTTTGGATTTCATTGTGGAGTTACCCCCAGCAGAGGGCCACACGACGATCTTCGTGATCGTCGATCGTCTGTCCAAAATGGCTCACTTCATCCCTATGAAGGGCACCCCCTCAGCTCCGGAGACGGCACGGGTCTTCATCAGGGAAATTGTCCGCCTCCACGGGGTACCGGCTAATATCGTCTCGGACCGAGGGGTGCAATTCACCTCTCGATTCTGGAGGTCCCTGTGCCAGTCCTTGGATATCGAACTTGCTCTCTCATCTGCCTACCACCCTCAGTCTAATGGGCAGACGGAGCGGACCAATCAGACCCTAGAGCAGTATCTGCGCTGCTTCTCCTCCTTTGCCCAAGATGACTGGATCTCCCTTCTGCCCCTGGCCGAGTTCGCCTATAACAACGCCACCCACTCCGCTACCAAACAGACCCCCTTTTTTGCAAACTACGGGTTTCACCCTGCATTCCTGCCTAACTCGCTTCCTGACTGCACTGTGACGGCAGTCCAAGAACGGATCAATTTCTTCTCCACCAATACCCAACTTCTCCAAGAAACCATGACCAGGACTCAGGAGTATAATAAAGTCATCTTTGACAAGAAGAGACGGGGAGAATTGGTGCTTGTTCCGGGTGAAACCGTATGGCTATCCACCACCAACTTAAAATTGGCTTGCCCTTCACGGAAACTGGGCCCCAAATTCTTGGGCCCCTTCCCGGTCAAGAGGAGGATCAACGAGGTGGCTTACGAATTGGAACTTCCGGATTCACTGAAGATCCACCCGGTGTTCCATGTGTCCTTGCTGAAGCCCTCGGTTAGTAATCCTTTTCCCAATAGGAGGGCCATCCCTCCTGACCCAGTCCTGGTGGATGGGGAAGAGGAGTTCGAGGTGGAGGCCATCCTTAATTTCAGAAGAAGGCAGAACCAAAACCAGTTCCTAATCAAGTGGAAGGGGTATGGCCCCGAAGAAAACTCCTGGGAGCCCGAGGAGAACATCCACGCTAAGAGTCTAGTCCAGTCCTTTAAGAGAGCCCATCCTGAGAAATTTGCCCCGAAGGGCATCCGGAGGCTGCCCCTTAGGGGGGGGCAATGTCATGAAGGCTCCACCAGTGGCCGGCGACATGAGGATCCTGCCAGTAATCGGCGCCTCAGCATCCCTGGTTCCCGTTCTCGGTTGCCATTGCGCATGCGCGAGCGCGCGCGTGCACGCTCGCGCCCGCAGACGAGAGCGCGCGTGCGCGAACGAGTGCGCGCCCCCATTGGCGCCAATGAGGCTATTTAAATCCGTCTGTCACTGACGGTCCCCGCTGTCTGCTCTACAGTGTTCTGTGAGAATACCTGATCTGAAATCTGTTTACCTGTGTTTGACCCGGCTATCCCTGACCTCCCGCTCTGTCCCTGCATATCGACCTTGGCTTGTCTGTGACCATTCTCTTGTCTTATCCACCTGTACTGCGCTGCCAGCCTGATACCTGACCCGGCCCGTTTGACCATCCAAGTCTGCCTGTTGTTCCAGCCTGCACACAGCTACAGCTTACCTGTTGTTCCAGCCTGCATACAGATCCAAGTCTGCCTGTTGTTCCAGCCTGCACACAGCTACAGCTTACCTGTTGTTCCAGTCTGCATACAGATCCAAGTCTGCCTGTTGTTCCAGTCTGCATACAGATCCTGCCTACCTGCTATTACCTACTTACCTCAACCGCTGAGCTGATCCAGGGATCTCTTGTACCGGTCTTGTTGTTCCTGCCAGGCACCTGTGCCCCTCCTGACTCCTGGTCCTACTGTCACATCATCAGGGGACCGGCGAGCGGGAGCCGCAAGGGAGGCCCTTCTCTGCTAATCAGACTCACCACTACCAGGGGCGTGACACGATCTTTCTCGTCTATTCCCCACCCCTTCTCTTTACGGCGCAGTGTGGAGAGCACATGGCGGGGACACAGCAGGTGTGCCCAAAATATTGCAGCAACAAGGAGGAGGACGAGGAAAGGCCGGAGGCAGAAACGTCCCGATCCCGGAGTCTGAAATTTAAGGCGTCCAATATGTCTTTTGAAGAAATGTTGGAGATGGTGGACATATTGAAGAGGAGCGACTATGATGCGAAGTTTGGGCCTTACCTCAACCCAAATGTCAGAAAGGGCAAGATCATGTCTAAAGTTGTGAGGAGGCTGTACAATAATTTTGGGGTACAACGATCCAAGGAACAACTGAGGAAACGCTGGTCAAACCTGAAACTGAGGGAGCCCGATCAGTACAGAAAGATCAAGCGAGTTCTTCAAAAAAGTAAGTAGTTGTGTTTTGTGTATGATTTCTTGCTTGCATACTGCTCCATGTGTTTTGTTTTTTTCAATGTTGTACCTTTGAAAATGGCCACTTTCATGTTCGTCTGTGCATTCGATCGTACTCAACCTCAATCGTTCGGCCACTTATAATACGAGGTTTGGTGAAGTTTTTAGTGAAAGGAAGTTTGTTCTCAAAAGAGATGTCATCAAGAATGTAAAGCAAATTTAGTCAATGTAAAGGAGAGGTCACTCAGTAGCTGTTTACCCATCTGGACTCTAGAGCACTAGTGCTGGGACACCCAAACGCCCTTTTTTTATGCTGATCCACACATGTGCCCCAGTGGATACTAGAGGGGTGTACCAAAAAGGTAGTAAGTTTAGCACCTTTACAAAGTGACTACATTCATGTTGTTGTAATTTGTAACTGGCCAACCCAAAATATTGTCCCTCACTTTCAAGCAATGTTTGACATTTCCTATTTCTGCCCTCAATAGATTGTGGTGCTAAATCTTCCTTTTGTACATTCTCATAGGGGAGCGAAAACTCGGGACGTCTGAGGAAACCAGAAAAGCCACACCTCCCAAAGAAGGGGAACGACCAGAAGCAGAGGAGGAGGAAGGAGAGATCATCGAACTTGGAGAACTTGTCACCACAACAGGTGAGTGTGGGAGAACACAGCTACTGGTAAGCTAATCAATGTATGCCTGCCTCATTTCCAAGAGACATTTTTTTTTTTGGTGTTTTTAGGTGACGTGGATGTTGTGGAAGAAGAATCGCACTTTACCACTGAAAGTGCACACGTACTCATCGGGGAGATAATGGTCTGCAATCGAGATCTAGATGAGATAAAGAAAAACATCAATGATGTTCAACAAAAATTGAAGAACATCATTGATGTTTTAGGTAAAATCTGAAAACGCACCAAGTAATTAACACACATTTGTGGCTGTTTGTGACAACATTTGCAACTTAAGAACTGTGGCAAATTTGGAACATGCACACATTGTGTCCACATGTGCTAGCTCCCATCATGGTGGATGAATGACAACGTTTTGGGGGTGCAACCACTTTACTAACTACTAAAGTGGGTGTGGTGAAGGGGTTGCACCCCCAAAACACGTCCATTGATCCCCATGATGGGAAATTGCACTTTTGAACATTCTAGGCATGTGTTTTACCATCTAATGTCCATTTTGAGACCCAAATTGTGTGCATGTTCTAAATTACCTTTGTCAAGGGGTGCCCCCCCATGTGATGAAGGCAAGATCAAACACACTTTGAACATATAGTCATGTCTGATCTTGTCTTCACTTTAGAAAGTTGAACTTTGCAAGTTCCTATGTTCTGTCTGTTCTGTTTTGCTCTATGCCTGGTTTTAACAAATGCGTAATGTTAGTAAACAATGTTCCAAAGAACCAAGATCTTGTCAGTTTTGCCACGAAGTTTAGAAAGGCACTTGTGAATGTGTTGTAAGTAAACTTTTTTAATCTAAATTAAATGTGTGGCTTCCTTCTTTAAAAACACCAAAGCATTATTTATGTCAAAAGTTAATGATTTGGGGGGCAATGGGTGTTATTTACTAAAGGCTTTTCCAGTTTGCACTGCAAGTGTATTTTCCAGGGCACTTTTGCAGTGCACTTGTAGTGCATAGTGGATTTGGCTTAGGTAAATGGTGGACCCATTGGTGGACACTGGAACTACAACCTTCAGGTCTGAGAACCACAGCAGGAAAACCAGCTCCTGACATATGGTGACTGGCCTGACAAAATCTTTGGCCCTTCTAACTGTTTTGTTCAGCGATATCCTATTGAGGAAAATTTCCTTCAGGGGTGGCCAGTTCCTGTGGCTGACACAGCTATTCCTTGCCTTAACAAGACCTTGATATTCCTGTGGAAGATAACTGCAATTTCAAGGACCTGGTAGACAAGAAGTTAGAAGCTTTCTTTCCTCTAACCATGTTACCTGTTGGGCCTCACCATGCAGTCTTGATTGCATTCATGGCTGTCTACCAGACCCTTGCTGACTGGCTGCCTTTTAATATGGATCCCTATGTTCACCACCATGTGAAGCTTTTACTTGTGGCCTTATGTAGATACTCTTTGTCAGTATTCAGGATGTGCCTCCTTTCCATTCACATGAGAAGGATTCTTTTTCTCAAATGCTGGTTGGCACAGCTCCCATGCAAGAAGCATCTCAATAGAATGCCTTTTGTGAGCGAGAGCACCAATTTGGTACCTGTTTGGACAAGTCCAATAAGGAAATCACTGGAGGTAAGAATGCCCTTGTCCCCAAGAAAAAGAAGGCTTTCATTCCTTCCTGCAGGTAGGCCTTTAGCTCCTGAGTCTAGAAAAAGTTATTTTTGCCCTAGCGCATAAAGTCACTAACCCGTCTCGCCACCTTGTCCAATCAGAGAAGGGTTCGTGTTAATCGAGAAAATGCAATGTGATCTCTGAATGGCCCCCTGTGCCGAGCAGGTGAACTCCTATGTTTACAATGCAGCAAGGAAGCCCCTCAGTGTGGGGCCTGGAAGTAAACTGCGATCACTGTAGTCATAGTGTCTACTACAGTGATTTCCAGCTTCTATAGGGATCCTAAAGGTATGATAGATGTATAGTTACAGTTTTAGTTAAACAGTTATAGTTCCAAGATGGACCATTTCAATTATGCAAAAATATCCATACTTGGAATTATTCTTTAAATGAACAACACCCACTGCCAACTAAACCCATGCAGAGTGCCACTCCACCATTTTCCTAGGTTTACATCTCTGACATTGCTTCAATGTGGCTGACACATGAAGCATGGAATACAAAATCCTATCAGTTAATAGGAACCAAGCAGTAAGCATTATTTCACAGAAACTATTGTTTTTCTTACATTTTTGCAAACTTATCTTATGTGATCAGTTAAACCTCAAACAGTGCTTAACAGAGCTCTTTAATGAACTCATATTGATGCAGTGGGAATACTGCATTGACAAAACATGGGCTGGACAGTGTTTATAGAGCATTATGCTTGTTTGTCTTTTTTTTTATTTTTTTTTTACATACTGATGATGTCTCACATCAGGAATGGGTGAAACACTCAAACATTTTGCAAAATTAGTCTTTTGGGAAGCAGTTGCCAAAGAGTTGATATAACTTTAATAAAGAACATGAGTCCAGTGAACACTGGGGTGAAAATTTGATTTAGCATTTTAAAGGATTAAGAGATTTACTTAGTTACTGAACTTTGAGCAATTAGGAGGTGCATTGTGCAGGGCGATTTGTTGTAGCTTATTGAACTTGACAGAACACGTGTACAACTGTGCCGACCAAAGAAGCTGTTTTCAGGGAGAAATTAAAAAGCCAATGTCATCATTTTTACCTTATTACTAAGTTGCAAGTCATGTCAGATGTTGTTCAAGTGAAAGATTTCATAAAAGCCAATTCCTAATTATACTTAAACCTTTAACTTCATAATTGTTTTTGTTCCTGCGTTAAAAGCCGGTTATGCATTTATTCTTAAATGAGTGCATTCTTAAAGCTGAACTCTGGGCAGATATAGATATAGAGACCCTGCCCTAAGTGGTGATGTCCCTAGCTTAAGTTTATTGTTATAACTAGGCTGTAGCCAGCCTAAGTTTAGATTGTTATGGATCTGTTTCTGTTAGATTTTCCCCAAGCCCAGAGTGTCAATGGCAATCAGGTCTGGGTCTATCCTGTCTGATCTGGGGGTGCACTAAAATAAAAATAGTAGGTATGGCAAGATTGAGCAGAACTATGGAAGTGGCTTAAACATGATGGTTAAGCAGAACATGTGCTTATTCACTGTATACACTGCACAAATATACCAGTCTTTGTAACTTTACAATGCTGCTAATTACTGACCAACACAGATTTCCATCCCCGGAGCAGTGACCAGTATAGAGCTCAGTGTCCCCAGCAGTAACCAGTACAAATATCAGTGCCCCCCAGCTGCAAATCACTGTAACTGTTCATCCAGACTTCTAACTTCTGCAAGAGTATACAGACCAGCCTAGGCACCACCTCTTCTTACCTCTGCTGCTCATCTCCAGCAGGACAGTAAGTTTGAGGCAGGCAG
This sequence comes from Lithobates sylvaticus, assembly GCA_028564925.1. Taxonomy (NCBI): domain Eukaryota; kingdom Metazoa; phylum Chordata; class Amphibia; order Anura; family Ranidae; genus Lithobates; species Lithobates sylvaticus. The sequence continues at coordinate 65,684,837 of CM053028.1, forward strand.
AGCAGCCAGGGTGGAAAGACAGATCAGCCAGACCCCATCCACTAACAGACGGTCTGCACCAGACACTCTGCCCTCCCACCTCCCATCAGATACAGGCCTCAAGCTGAATATTGCACTGGCAGTGGCTGCTGTGAATCAGCTGTGTTGGGCTGGTCTTTAGTGCCATATTACCTCTCTCCATGCTGCACTGCCGGAGAATACTGCAATTGTCCCGATCCCAGTGTTATAGACACACTATCTTGGGCACATCTCCATCCATCATAGCATAGAGCAGCAGCCCTGAAGAAGGGGGAGTCTTTGTTTCCCCCGAAACGCGTTGGTTTTATCATGCTCTACTTTTTCCAATAAAAACGACCATTCACCTTTTATTTACTTCTGATTGGATACTGGGCGCTCCTTTTACCTATCCTCACAAGTTTATCTGGAAACGACCTTGAGGCCATACCCAGAGGTAGCAGCCCAAGCCCTCAAAAGGGGCCCACCGCCACCTTTCTGTCAAGTTGGGCTGGATTCACCGGGAGCGAAGTTCCTCAATGTGCCCCCACCATCACTCACTCACAGACCCTAAACTGAGCAAGTCAGTCCAGCGCGGTCTTCCACCTCTAAGATATTATGAGGATGGCCCAGCTATAGCCATTGATCCTGGCAGGGCATGACTAAAATCTTGGGGGCCTACTCCAGCTCTGGCCCTGCTGAAAATATGACAATAGACCAAGAATATACAATAATTATGAATATTTCTGTCTCCCTGGCCAACCACTAGGAGGTTTACTGACAGTGGTGCATGTTGGGAGAGGGTGTAAATATTTTGGGTGACCTTCCAAAAAGGTATTTTGTTCTCGCCTCCTGGGCTGCTGCCAGGAATGGAGGGTGTGTCAGGGGTCTCTGTCTCTTAGGCCTGCTGCCTGAGGAGGGGGGAGAAATCAAGAGTGAGCCTGACTCTGATCCCTGAAGGGCTTGCACTGCCTTGATGAAGGATACATCCAGGAGGAGTGAAGCTACCTTGTTGGTACACCAGGGAAAGAAACTTTGCTGCTGTAGAGTGTGCTGGAGAGCTGGGTAGAAGCTGCTGCTGTGGATATTGCAGGAAGTCTGGTGGTTAAGCTGGCTAAGGTATTTCTGCTGCCTGTTCAACAGTCTGAAGAATACAGATTGTCAGTCTCAGTTTAAGGCTACTTTAAAATTGGGGCGTTGTGGGCGTCGGCGGTAAAGCAGCGCTATATTTAGCGCCACTTTACCGTCGTTTTAGCGGCGCTATTCGGCCGCTAGCGGGGCAGTTTTAACCCCGCTATCGGCTGAAAAAGGGTTAAAACCGCCGGCATAGTGCCACTGCAGTGGCGCTATGCCGGCGGTTTAGCGGCGCACGCCCATTGTTTTCAATGGTAAGGGGCGCTTTAGGAGCAGTGAATACACCGCTCCTACAGCGCTCTAAAGATGCAGCTTGCAGGACTTTTTGTACCGTCCTGCTAGCGCACCACTCCAGTGTGAAAGCCTGAGGACTTTCACACTGGAGTGGTGCGCTAGCAGGACGACACAGGAGAGGCGCTTTACAGGCACTATTTTTAGTGCTGTATCGCCTGTAAAGCGCCTCAGTGTGAAAGTAGCCTAAAGGTTCCTATTTCTGCATTAGCTGTTGCTAGTGGAGCTGCGAAGAGTCGTTTTGGTCACCTTTTGAGTATCCTGTGCTCTAACCCTCTATCCTTATTGTACCTAATAAACTAATTTTGGTGAGAACAAGGGACTCTTCCTCACAACCCTGTCCCTGTGATTGTTGGGGTCTGCAGGGGCTTATCAGGGGGGCTTTGTACAAAGTACAGAGATCTTCTTCTCTGTTTCGACTTCTGATTGATTATTCTTAGCCTATAATGTTCGGCAATTTTCTCTATTGGTCAAACTCTTTTAAACTCTTCTGGTTGAATGTTCTTAAAGTGATTGTAAATGCTAACATTGACAGAAAGTGCAGTTAAAATCACACCTTTAATGAAATAGCAGAAAGTAACACAGTTCAGGAACGTAGTCAAAAACAGAAGCCAGGATTTAAATGCCAGAGCAGGTAATCAGACGAGCCGTGGGTCAGGAAACTAAAAGTCAGCATAGTCAGGAGAAAAATCAGGAACAGGTATCGGAAGAGAAGTCAGCCAGGCTAAGTCATATACAGGAACACAGGCTGGAGATCATAGACCAAGCAAGGGCAAGGAGGAAATGAGCTAAGCTGTTTAAATAGCAAAAGGGGGCTGGCTGTAGGCTGGACTAAAGAGGCAGGTTAATGGTAACCAGGTGAGTCACTGTGGAAAAAAGGAGTGGCTGGTAATTAACCGACAGCTGAGCAGCTTCTGTGCACTGAAAGAAAAGAGCTGCTTGTAAATAGCAGGAGCCCAGCCCTGACATATTAAAATAATAAACATATCATACTTACCTACTCCGTGCAATGGTTGTACATAGAGCAGCCCTGAACCTCTTTTTCTCGGGGTCCCCTGCCGGTGCTCCAGGTCATCCACTTCTCAATGTGCCCCAATAGCATCTATAGACACACACAGTGATCTCTCTGTATATATTTTAAAGCCATTCATAAGATGAAAAGTCACTAATGGAGGTGTGTGTTCTAGCCAAGCTTTGCTACTACTATCCTGGAGGCTGATGACCTGGCTGTGCTGTCTGGAGATGCCATGATCACAGAACTAGCTGAACAGAATTACAAATTGTTTGCCAGATTAAACAGTTAAAGCTGTTTGCCTAAAGTCCAACTTTAAAAAGGATGTTACATTTCTTTTTTAAAAGCATACAGATATTCTAAACATTAACAACACAAAACAGTCATGGTGGCCTGCGGTGGTGATATCACCATATGAGCTAGAACACATCTCTGGCCAGATAAATCATTTAAAAGCTTTAATATGATACATTCCCTATTTGACCCAGAGCAAATGACTGGATATCAAATGTCCCGAGAACAGCAGACCAGCCCTATTAGAATAGATCTTTATTAGGCTTTACTTACCGAGTTTGGTAACAACACGTGCAAAAATATTTCTAGCTACATTTCAGTCTCATTTTATCTAACCTCCCCAGAGTCAATTTTATATTAAACAACAGTAAATGGGTGTAGGAATACTTATAACACTGTTTTATTACATTATAAGTAGCTTAAAGCAGAACTTTAGGCAAATTAAAAAAAAAAAAAACTTAGTCCAATTATGTATTATAATATAAAAACTCATAAAATATATTTTACAATACTGTCATCACAAATGCCTAAATGCAATTTTTCTCACAAACCATTGCATAGCAAAAATCAGACTAGAGGCCTGCTCATAAAAATAGTATTTTTTCCCCTTTTCCTGGTGCACTCTGCCACTGTTGTACCTTATGCAACAAGTCTGGACTACAGTTACTTATAAAGCACTAGAATGAAAATTCCCAATCCACAGCTATGCTCCATGCCAATGGCTGCTACCAAATATCTGCTGCCAACACATAAACATAGCTCCCAACTGTCCCTGATTCTGAGGGACTGTCCCTGGTTTGGAACAATTTGTCCCTCATTTTGTTCTGATTTATATAGTTGTATATAAAATGCACTATTTATCATTCAAAAACGTGTTTCCCAGTGCTAAACCTTTCATCCAATTTCTAAATTGTTGAATTTGTAAATTTCAAAAGCCAGTATAAAGGAATAAGGAATTGCAGGTTTAACTAATCTTTTTTTGTATAATTTTTTTTTTAGTGTGCTTGGCAGGGGGTGTGTCCTATGCCTACATATTTTTGCTAATAGGTGTCCCTCGTTCCCATCTCAAAAAGTTGGGAGGTATGCATAAAGGTTTGTCATATGGTGCTTATGTAGGACTTAAAAGTATATGCCTGGGCAAAAAAGAAAAATATATGTAGCACATTTTTGTATATTTTGTGTCTTTAAAAACACTGCAAGTATAGAAAAATCAATGTTAATCTGCCAGAAATCCAGTGAGCTCCTAACTTTCTGTTTTAACTGACAACACAATACCTGAAATTCATAAAGAGGGGCACAAACAGATTTTGCAAGAGTGTAATACCTAAATCTGTACCTGACTAGAACTTGTACCTGAATTTGACACATGGTGCACCGCTTTTAGAATGCATGAGAGACACTTTCACAAAAGCTGTCTGCACCAGTTTGTCTCTCTGTATGCCAAAAGAAAGTTGGTATAAATGAACTCCACATTCGTAAGATACAAACTGTTGGTATTTTATTTTGAATTTGTCCCATTCATTGCACCAATGTAAAAGGGCTGCATTGAAGAACTACCTGAATTTGGTACACAAGTCACTCCCACAACAAAAAGTGTTGCAGATGCTTCATGAATTTGGCGCAATACATGAACAAGAGGGACTAACGCTAGAAATGTGGCTCAGTAGCTTTATTGAATTCTCCCTAATGCTTCTGCTGCACTGAAATGCTAAGCAGTCGCAGCAGCAAGCTGTCGCAGCAGCAACCAGTCGCTGGCATGGTGCCTGGTTAGTTAACAGGTCCTCCTGTAGGGGTCCGGTGTTACGTCTCCCACCCTAACAGTCTGTCTCCGTTGGACACCAGAAGCGGATCAGCGTTACGGAGATCTATGGCCTGATCACTAGGTATGTAGAGGCAAGAGTTGAGCATGTATGAGGTCTGTGCTTTGTGCTCGGTAGGACCCCATTCTATTCCTTGGAGTGAGGTAACAGAGGTATGCTGACAGGTGAGCATAGGCTCTGCGTGTCCCTCCTAATTCAACACATACATCTTTTCAAGTGTGTAGGACAAGGGGCAATGTCTTATAGAAGAACTCTGCATTCAACACTACACACACGTGGCTCATCTCTGAGTTAGGGGACAACCTTAATGTTTGACTTTCACATTACCGTAGCCCTGACCTGGTCCCGGGCAATTGTGAGCACACCCATGGGCAAGGTGTAACCCTTGTGCTAGAATGAATGACCCTATTAATTGCCTGTGCATCTTAGAAGAATTGATGAAGAATGGAGAACCCCGAGGGACCAGCTGGAGAGAGGAAGAAACCCTAAAGATCACTATGAAGGACGTGATAGAACTCCGGTGCGTTTTCTAGACATGAGACGCCAGGAGTCCCCCAGGCGTCATCAGGTAGAGAATGGAACACGGAGGCCGGACAGACGGAGTCCAGACCACAAACCAAAGGAAGAAGTGAGGAGGGAAGAAAAAAACAACATCAACAGAGAGACAGGGATCAGGAAGAAAGTTCGAGGAGATCCCCAAGAAAAACTTCAGAAAATCGTTCTGGAAGAAACGCAAAACAAGGCGTGGGTGCAGAGCAGGAACAAAAAAAACAGAAGAGAGAAATAGGAGAAGGAATTATTAATATTTTTTCAAGAAAAAGTTTTATTAGCATCTTATGAACAAACAGGTCAACATTCGTCAGTTCACAGAACATTTCAACAAACATAGTAGATGAAATATTTGCAATAACAGGTTACATGAAAAGATCACCATAGCAACTACGTTATCTCAAGAAATCTTTCTCCGTCCAATATCTGGCATTTAAGGTGTTTTCCGTCATGTATCTATGTTCTGTCTTCTGGTTCGTTACTACCACCTATAATACCTGTAAATAGCCAACATGGCATTCCATAGGTGGGTTTGTGAGGCTACGTCTTACGGTTAAAGGTCGAAACCTTTTCTAACTACAAAAAAGGGTACTGCTCGTCTTGCCATTCGGTTTCTCCCTATGTGGGCTATCTCTGTGAGTGCCTATGTGATCGCAAATTTCGTGGGGAATCTTATAATAAATGTGCAGAGTGAGATTATTGGTGACCTGTCGTGGAGATAGGTATGGGAAGGATAGAAAGGAGAGGGGGGGAATTGAAGAAGGATTAAGCAGCAGTGGGGCAAGCATATCCGGGTCTAGAGGATTGGAGGTTAGGTGTAAGTGTCTCTCTGCTTTGTGAAAGCTTTTTAGATAGTGGAGGGGCGGAGACGACTAGACGTGTGTGTGGGGCGGGGGGGATGAACAGAGAGGTTGAGTGGTGTTGGGGACAAGGTGAATGTTTCCGAGTATAATGGTGACCGTCTCTTGCTTCCCTCCTCGTGGGACCATCTCCCAGGTCCCATACACATTACCTTGAAGTTGTGAGGAGAGGGCGGTGCTATTATATCAAGGATGTAAAAAGTGGTGCTGAACCATGCTTAAGGAGCATTAAGCTCCTAAAGATAAGTTGTTTGCCAACATCCCTAAATAAATATTTGAAAGGTGGAACCTCTGGTGACAAAGGACCACTAGTACCCTCCGGTACAATTGGGACTTTTCAGGCGAAACATAACAAAATAATAAATAAAGTAGAAAAAAGAAAATAGATAAGGATATATTTTAGATTATTTATTAAGAAAGGTATATAGATAAATAAATACCAAAGAAAACAAAAGTAAACATTGAAAAGATATATATGTACATACAAAATTGTTAAAAACAATTGTGATACAACCTTTTTAGTTTACAAGTGTTACATATGGATATGACACATATAAATGGAAAGGGAAAACATCCCTCGACTGCCTAACATGTTTCGGGAAAACAAAACGATCCCTTCTTCAGAGGCATTGGGTGGAGATTGGATGTGAGAAGAGGAGTCTGGGAAAACGAAAAACAAAAGCAACAAACATAAGCATTGGAAGGGAACCTAAGAGGGAGAGAAAGCCATTCCATAGACATTTAGAAAATGCATTTATACATACCAATATCCAGGGGGATAAAAGGTTAATATACGAAAGCCAAGATGGAATTCCACATGAGATGAGATTTTCAGAGAGTAGAAAAATACTACAAGAGGCTCTAGACCCAAAAATACCAGGTTTTTCGCCTCTAAAAAAAGGAGGGGGGAGAGGAAGGGGGGGGGCCCAAACGTGGTCTCCGAGGGAAAAGCCTACACAGGGATCAACCTGACAACCTGTCTCCACGTGGGGGAGGAGAATCAGCCCAGTGATCAAGATGTCTGAAAATATAAAAAATACTATGATGAGATTATAAATATGTTTAATCAAATCCAAAACAAGAAAAACTAATTGTTGCCAAATTTCAAGCAAAGAAAAAATATACTGTATTGCTTGTGGGAATATATATATCACTAGTGCATTTTATTATTATATAATGTAAATAAGTCCACATCAATGAAACACATGATGTGTTTGGATAAACCATAAAAACTCAAAATGCACATAGAAGTAATTTGCAACAAGGATTATAAATGAACTAACAGGAACTGGACTTACAATTTTGATAGGGACCCCAAGTATACTGCAGCAAAAAGAAACGCCTGTTTCATCTCAGCAGGAGCAATCGCTGCTGACATGTTGCAGGACTGAGTATTTATAAGGTGTAAAGGGTCTTATGCGCATGTGCGTGCGAGAATAATGGAAATGACGAACAGCTGAGGCCAGGGCGTCCCCTAGGGCGCATCAAGGCCTCATCACGCAAAAAGGGAAACCCCATGGCCAATAGGCGAACGGGGGCGGGACATGCAGGAGAAAGAGCAGACGTCCCACGTCCGCACAGACGAGACTCAACGGAAGCAAGCCAACGTCAGGACCCAGATAGGAACGCCACGCCCGACGTCACGCTCCATATGGGCAAAGGACGGCGCATGCGCCGGGACCAAGCGTGGCGCATGCGCAGACAAAAACCCATCACACGCAGGGCAACAAACAGACAATGGGCGGGGCACAGAAGCTAGATAGACCCAATGTTAGATGGTTGTCATGGAGATGTGGGAAAGCACAGAGGGAGACAGGAGAAGAGGAAAAATGATCCCCAGAACCAAGGCCGCACGGCGCCTCGCCAGACCGGGAACAAAATATGCTCCAAGCTGGCGGGGCGTCATGCGGTAAAGGCTCACTGACGCGGGAAGGCATTGGATCCAAGACGGGCACCCCTTAATAAAAAAGGCTGACAGTGATGAGTCCTAGCCGAAAAAAGTAGAGGGGGCATCTCCGTCTCCAAAGGGGACAAGAGGTGGTACTATATGTGGTATTATATCAAGGATATCCGGGTACGAAAATCAGCATGAGTGAGTGTCTGTGGTGCTCAATTCAGGAATTTAAGAGGGCGTATTCGGGTTTAGTTTGGAAATGTTTCCAGCAAGCCCATTTGGTATTGAATTTGCTTGAAGAGTCTCTTGCAATGTGAATTAGCTCTTCCAGCTCCGCAATTTTGTTGATTCTATGGAACCACTCCTTCAGTGACGGAATGGTTTGAGATTTCCAATGCAACGGTATGCATTGTTTTGCCGCATTTAGCATGTGCATTGCAAGAGATTTGTGGTAGGTGCGGTGTGGAAGATTGGAGTGGTGTAGGAGAGATTGGGCAGGCGACCATTCCAGTTCATATGTAGTGACGAGCGTGGTTATGCGATGTACTTCTTTCCAAAAAGATTGAATTTGTGGGCATTCCCACCAGATATGTAGTAATGTGCCCACATGTAGGTTGCACCTCCAACATGAGGCTGACGTGTTCGGGTAAAATTTATGCAACAATTTAGGTGTGCGATACCATCGGGATTGTATTTTATAACTATTTTCCTGAGTGTAGACGTTAATGGACCCCTTGTGTATGTTCAGGAATATGTTACTCCAGTTCGCTTGAGTAAAAGATAGTGACAGGTCTTTTTCCCAAGCTTTACATGTCGCTGAGTGGTCAGGGTGATAATTTGTAAATAGAAGGGCGTGTGTGGCAGAAATTAAGTGTGTTTGGGGGGACGACTGTGAACATAGGCGTTCGAAGGGTGTGAGCTGTCTGGAGCATGGAGATATGTCCAAGGCGGTATCCGGGGTCTGTCTAGTCATTGAGAGAGAAGAAGTGCTGTGCATAGTTTGCCTTGGTGGAAGAACTGATGTGCCCGAACAATATCTCCCGCCCAGTGTTGTGTTAGGAAGTCGGCTGTCATGCCTGGGGGGAAGTCTGGGTTCTGTCTTACAGGAGACATGGGTCTTGGGATTGTCGATATAGAGGATTGTTTGCATAATATTTGGAAGCATCGTGTGGTTGGCCTCAGGGCCGGTCCGTCCCGGGGTGCACGGGGTGCAGTGCACCCAGGCGCCACAGAGGTGGGGGCGCTGGAGCGCCAGAGTGCTCCGCTCCCTCCTCCTCTCCTTGTCCGTAGGCGGCGCGGCTCTCTCCGCCTGTCACAGCCGCGGCCGTGCAGTGACGCCACGGGGGGGTGGGGCGCTCCGTGGCCGAGCCTCGACTTGTTTAGAACAAGCGTGTGTGATGCTGGTGCTGGTGGGCGGGAGGCGGAAGTTAAACACAGGAGGAGTCCTGTGTTTAACTTCCGCCTTCTGCCCACCAGCACAAGCATCACACACGCTCTGTTCTCCACCCGGGCGGCGCGGCTGCACACTGTCCTCTCCAGCTGCCGCCCGGGTGGTTTTAATTAGCCTAGTGGTGGGGGGTGGTTTGTCTAGGGGGGGTGGTTTGTCTAGGGGGGGTCTATACTAATGTGTGGGGGGGGTTGTCCTGGGGGGGGTCTATACTAATGTGGGGGGGGGGGTTTTGTCCTGGGGGGTCTATACTAATGTGGGGGGGGGGTTGTCCTAGGGGGGTCTATACTAATGTGGGGGGGTGGCTTGTCCTGGGGGGGTCTATACTAATGTGGGGGGGTTTGTCCTAGGGGGTCTACTAATGTGGGGGGGTTTGTCCTGGGGGGTCTATACTAATGTGGGGGGGTTTGTCCTGGGGGGTCTATACTAATGTGGGGGGGTGGTTTGTCCTGGGGGGTCTATACCAATGTGGGGAGGGGGGGTGGTTTGTCCTGGGGGGTCTATACTAATGTGGGGGGGGGTTTGTCCTGGGGGGTCTATACTAATGTGGGGGGGTTGTCCTGGGGGGTCTATACTAATGTGGGGGGGGGTTGTCCTGGGGGGTCTATACTAATGTGGGGGGGGGGGTTTGTCCTGGGGGGTCTATACTAATGTGGGGGGGTGGTTTGTCCTGGGGGGGTCTATACTAATGTGGGGGGGGGGTTCGTCCTAGGGGGTCTACTAATGTGGGGGGGGGGTTCGTCCTAGGGGGTCTACTAATGTGGGGGGTTTGTCCTGGGGGGGTCTATACTAATGTGGGGGGGTTCGTCCTGGGGGGGTCTATACTAATGTGGGGGGGGGGGGTGGTTTGTCCTGGGGGGGGTCTATACCAATGTCGGGGTGGTTTGTCCTGGGGGGTCTATATTAATGTAGGGGTGGTTTGTCCTGGGGGGTCTATATTAATGTAGGGGGGGTTGTCCTGGGGGGTCTATATTAATGTAGGGGGGGTTGTCCTGGGGGGTCTATACTAATGTATGGGGGCTGGTTTGTCCTGGGGGGGTCTATACTAATGTGGGGAGTGGTTCGTCCTGGGGGGTCTATACTAATGTGGGGGGGGGTGGTTTGTCCTGGGGGGTCTATACTAATGTGGGGAGGTGGTTTGTCCTGGGGGTCTATACTAATGTGGGGGGTGGTTCGGCCTGGGGGGTCTATACTAATGTGGGGGGGTGGTTTGTCCTGGGGGGGTCTATACTAATGTGGGGGGTTCGTCCTGAGGGGGTCTATACTAATGTGGGGGGGGGTGGTTTGTCCTGAGGGGGTCTATACTAATGTGGGGGGGGTGGTTTGTCCTGGGGTCTATACTAATGTGGGTGGCGGGCTGGTTTGTCCTGGGGGGTTTATACTAATGTAGGGGGGGGGTTTGTCCTGGGGGGTCTATATTAATGTAGGGGGGTTCGTCCTGGGGGGGTCTATACTAATGTGGGGGGGTGGTTTGTCCTGAGGGGGGTCTATACTAATGTGGGGGGGTGGTTTGTCCTGGGGGTCTATACTAATGTGGGTGGCGGGCTGGTTTGTCCTGGGGGGTTTATACTAATGTAGGTGGGGTTTGTCCTGGGGGGTCTATATTAATGTAGGGGGGGTTGTCCTGGGGGGTCTATACTAATGTGGGGGGTGGTTTGTCCTGAGGGGGTCTATACTAATGTGGGGGGTTTGTCCTGGGGGGGTCTATACTAATGTGGGGGGGTGGTTTGTCCTGAGGGGGTCTATACTAATGTGGGGGGGTGGTTTGTCCTGGGGGTCTATACTAATGTGGGGGGGTGGTTTGTCCTAGGGGGTTTATACTAATGTAGGTGGGGTTTGTCCTGGGGGTCTATATTAATGTAGGGGGGGTTGTCCTGGGGGGTCTATACTAATGTGGGGAGTGGTTCATCCTGGGGGGGTCTATACTAATGTGGGGGGGGTGGTTTGTCCTGGGGGGGTCTATACTAATGTGGGGGGTGGTTCGGCCTAGGGGGTCTATACTAATGTGGGGGGGGGTGGTTTGTCCTGGGGGGGTCTATACTAATGTGGGGGGTTCGTCCTGGGGGGTCTATACTAATGTGGGGGGGTGGTTTGTCCTGGGGGTCTATACTAATGTGGGTGGCGGGCTGGTTTGTCCTGGGGGGTTTATACTAATGTAGGGGGGGTTTGTCCTGGGGGGTCTATACTAATGGGGGGGTTTGTCCTGGGGGGGCTATACTAATGTGGGGGGGTCTGTACTAATGTGGGGGGGTTGTCCTGGGGGGTCTATACTAATGGAGGGGGTGGTTTGTCCTGGGGGGTCTGTACTAATGGAGGGGGTGGTTTGTTCTGGGGGGGTCTGTACTAATGGAGGGGGGGTGGTTTGTTCTGGGGGGTTTGTACTAATGTAGGGGGGGAAAGGTTTGTCCTGAGGGGGGTCTATACTGATAAAGGGGGGTGTTTTGTCCTGGGGGTCTATACTGATGGGGGGGTCTGTCCTGAGGGAGGTATTTATACTTAGTGAAGGGTCTGCACTGACGGAGGGGGGGTCTATACTTAATGGAGTGGGGTCTGTACTGAGGGACGACTATAGTTGGTGGAGGGGGTGATACCATGTTTTACTGCACCAGGTGACACCAACCCTAGTGATGCCACTGCAGCCGCTGGCTCTTATTTCCCCTCTCCCTCACCTCCTCTTGCGCTGCTGTATTAATGAGCGGCACACTATGTTTCTTCCCCCGCCTTCATAACGGCCAGGGAAGAAAAAACAAAGGAGCAAAGAAAAGGATTGTGGGACATGTGGTCCCAAGGACTGGCAGCCCCACTGTAACACGGAAACTGCAGCCCAAACAGCATGCTCAGCTGAATGGAAGAGAGAAAGCCAGGAGCCTGGGAAAGCTTTCAGGGAAGGGCACCCAGGACTCCAGAGGGAGAGGGCAGTGCTGAGAGAACACCATCAGAGAGAAAAAGCCACACAGCCTGGCGCCATCCCTGGTGGAGGAAGGAATGGAGTCATTGCAGGAATACAGATCTGGGCTCTACCCAGCGGAGTCGCCACGGGCAATTCAGAGTGAACTGACTCCTGATCAGAGGAACCGTTGTTGCTGTATCGCTGGGTCAGGTGAGAGGGCCGATTGGCCATTATTTACTACCATCTCTTGTAACATGTCTGCAGTCTCTGACCATCTCCTGTATTGTGTGCAGCCTGACCATCTCCTGTACCATGATTGCAGTCTCTGACCGTCTCTAGTATCATGTCTACAGTCTCTGACCATCTCCTGTACTATGATTGCAGTCTCTGACTGTCTCTAGTATCATGTCTACAGTCTCTGACCATCTCCTGTACTATGTCTGGGGGCTCTTTCTAATAGACTCTCTAACAGAAGCCCCCTCTGTGTGCATCAGAGAGACTCCCCTCCAGGTCTCATTAGTGTACGCTCTTCCTGTATTTTATTTATTGGTAAAATATCATGGGAGGATCCCAGGGTAACGAAGACTTCTTACGGGAACATCTCTGTGTTGAAGTCGTTGTCATAGAAACATTTGTAAAGGGGAGGAGTTGGTAAGATGACCACGTCCACGTGGGGGCGCCAGAAATATTTCTGCACCCAGGCGTCTGTGACCCTAGGATCGGCCCTGGTTGGCCTAATGAGGGGGTGTGCTTTAAGCTCTGATGGGATATGTCTTTCCAGTAGCCAGGGTACTGATGCTAGTTGTAAGTCTGAGAAGGAGCCTTCTAGGCTCACCCAATCTTTTGAGGAAGCGTGTAGGTTCCAATCAAGAATTCTGGTAAGATGAACTGCCTTGTAGTAGTTCATGAGATCATGAGGTGCTTGGGCAAAGCTAAGTGAGCATATTTTATTCTGGGCTTGGTTCCTCCCCACACGAAGGTGGAACTGAGACTTCGGTATGTTTTGAAGAATGTCTGTGGTATATGTATCGGTACTGTTTGTAGGATATAAAGTAATCTCGGTAGTGCGTTCATTTTCAATATCGCCGCTCTGCCAAACCATGAGAATACAGGTCTGTTCCACTTCTTTAGATCTGCCTTTAGTCTAGTCAATATTGGAAGGTAATTTTTTGCGTATAAATCTGTCAGTTTGGTAGGTGGTTGTATTCCGAGATAGGTAATCGCGTTTGTCTGCCATTGGAAAGGGAAATTCTCTTTACACTGTGTTACAAGAGATTGGGGCAGTGAAATATTGAGAGCAAACGATTTAGAAAAGTTTATCTTGAGATTGGAAAGTATGTTGAAGCGCTTGAATTCATCTAGTAATACCGGTAGTGTCGTGTGGGGGTTGGAAAGAAATAATAAAATATCATCTGCGTAAGCAGCTAGTTTGTACTCACGGTGGTTGGCGTTGATTCCCCGAATGTCAGGGTTCTGTCTTATGGCGCACAATAGTGGCTCCAATGTGAGGACAAAGAGAATTGGGGACAGGGGACATCCCTGTCTGGTACCATTGTGTATGGAGAAGGCATTCGACAGGGTATTATTAACTCTAATCCGTGCTGAGGGTTTTGCATATAGTGACATAACGAGACTAATCATGTATTGCTTCATGCCTAATGCATGCAAGACTGCTGCCATATAGTCCCATCCTACCCTATCGAATGCCTTCTCCGCATCCAATGAGAGGAAGAAGCCTTTTTGTTTTGTAGATGTGATGTGATGGTGTAGTAGACTGATGGCCTTCAGGGTATTGTCTCTGGCTTCTCTTCCAGGGACAAATCCTACTTGGTCTCGGGATATGATGGAGGGGAGTAAAGGGAGTATTCTGTTAGCTAAAATTTTGGAGAAAATTTTAATGTCCACATTAAGAAGTGAGATTGGCCTATAGTTTGCTGCTTGTGTTGGGTCTTTGTCTGTCTTTGGTATTACCGTAACGTGAGCTTCTAGCATACCTGGGGTAAGTGGATTGGACTGGGATATGGAATTAAATGCTTTCAGGTATGGAGTACAAAGAGTGTCTGCAAATGTTTTATAATATGTGGCAGTCAGGCCATCTGGGCCAGGACTTTTTCCAGGCTTTAAGTTCTTAACTGCTTCTTTCCATTCAGCTGGTGTGATTGGGGTTTCTAGGGCCTCGGCGGATTCAGCCGAGATTCCTTTAGGGCAAAATTTGGCAAGGAATTCCGCTATTTTGTGATGTCTCGTTTCGGGGGAGGGTGCTGATATATTCGTTTTATCAATATGGTATAGAGAAGAGTAAAATTTCTCAAATTCATGTGCTATATCTAAATTTTTAGTGAAGATATCGCCTTTCGGGGAGTGTAGCTGATGGACCGTTGTTTTGGCTTTCCTCGTTTGCAGAGCTTGAGCTAATAGATGTCCACTTTTATTCCCAAATTCATAAAAGAGTTTCTGTGACAGCATATAATTCTTTTTGATCGTTTGGCTTAACTCAGCATGTTGAAGTTTACGTGTATCGGTCAATTCCTGGTATGTTTGTTGTGCTAGTGTTTTTTTGTGTAAGGCTTCTAGTGTCCTAAGTGTTTTAAACAGATCTGAGAGGTATTGTTTTCTGTCTTTCTTCAATTTGGCTGCCATCGAGATAAGCTTGCATCGTATGACACATTTGTGAGCTTCCCATTGGATTATTCTTGACGTATCTGGTGTCTCATTGTCGTGAAAGTAATCGTCCAGGCATTCAGTCAGTGTGGCTACTCGCGCCTCGTCTGTCAGTATCTTGGAGTCCAATCTCCATATTTTGGTGAATGATGTCTCCTCAGGAAAAGTGAGTTTGATCGCTATTGGGTGATGATCCGAGACTGTCATCGGTTCTATCGTCACCTTGGTAAGTAATGGGAGGTCATGTTGCGTCAGAAAGAGGTAGTCCAGTCTAGAGTATTTGTTGTGGGGGGTGGAGAAAAAGGTGAAGTCTTTGTCTTGTGGTCTAATGGTGCACCATGTGTCATGTAAGAGGAGGGTCTGTAAACTGAGTTTGATTTGACGCAAGGCTCTGTACGGTAGGCTGGAGGAGCCATTTGACGTGTCTAGCAGGGGGTCTATGGGAACATTAAAGTCTCCACCCAGGATTATCATGCCATGTTTGAAGGAGGCAAGAGCTTGCATGGTCGAGCGGAAAAATGATACTTGAGACGTGTTCGGGCTATATATGTTGGCCAGGGTTACGGGTCGGTTTTGGAAGCTTCCCTTCAGGAAGATGTATCTGCCCTGGTCATCACTGAGGGAATCTGTAATTTGAATAGGAACATTTTTGGATATGAGGATTGAGACTCCTTTTGTTTTGGAATGAGGGGAGGTTGCATGGTAAAATGTTGGAAAATCTTTGTTTGATAGCTTAGGGATATTTGTAGAGCAAAAGTGTGTTTCTTGGAGGTATATTATATCTGCTTTCATTTGTTGCATACTATTTAGTACTTTTGAGTGTTTTTCAGGAATATTAAATCCTTTCGTATTTAATGAAATTATCTTAAGCGTGACATTCCTGTTTGAGGGCTTGTGGGCGGCCATAGTGTGGTCTAGTGGGACCTGCGATAATGTCCCCCACCAGAGGGAACCAAGAGACGTGTTTCTGGCTACAGACCAGGACGGGGGGGGGGGGGGGGTCACGTTGCGTGTGAATTCGAGTTTCAGTTATGCAGGTGTTTATGTCTGTATGTAGGAGGATGGGGGAGTACTGAGAGAGGGGTAAGGGACAGTAGGGTATTGTTCAAGCTGGCTACGGACAGAAAAGGTCTAATCTGTCCGTTAGTAATTCACCAGTAAAGGTCAGCCGGGACTCTCAGAGTCCGCTGTGTGTGGAGGTGGCTGGGTGAAGTTCCTGAATGGAGTAGTACTCTGGCTCCTAGGAGGTCTATGTGCAAAAGGTTTTATTGCTAATGACGTGAATGGGGAGAGAATGTACATATATATTAGTGTTATTGCAAGTGAACAAAAGTGGTGGTGTGTGAGTTGAGGGTACAGGATCGCTTGTTTCAGCACAGTGTGGAAAAATAAGTCTTTACCTTCAGATGTCTTTAGAGAGTAAACACATGTTGCAAATCAGAGTGCTCCTGAGTGTCGTCTTTAAAGGGGTATTACCGAGCAGTCTATGGATCGAATAACAAACATCTAAGCAATAGATCAGCGATATAGGAGTTTGAATGACTAAATAGTCAGCATAGCCTAACAGTACTATAAAAAAAAAAAAAAAAAAAAAAACAGCTATCCGCATTGGTTCTATAAAACAACTTAAGAAACTGAAGACCTAAAGAACCCAGTCTTGATGTCTTAACTTGTGAGGTTGTATCCCTGTATACCCGGATCTACCCGATTGTGCTCTACAGGATAAAGCGTATTACATTCATGTGATAAGGTTCTAGGTGAGAACTATAGGCAAGCAACTCTTTTTTCTTTTTTTTTTGACCTGGAACAGGGGGAGATCCCATCCATAAAGTACTAGTTGGCTGTCTTGGTGAGAAGCTAAGGGCCTACAAAGATGGGAATTGTACAATCCTATTCTAGGCATTTCTACATTTCAGAGTTCATTGTGGGGAGTGTACATCAGTCCAGGTAAATATGTGCGACTCCCACCTGTGAGTCCAAAATTCAGTGCTAGGGGTAATGGATATACTGTCTATCTAGCGGGCTGGCATTACCTTGCTTTACTTTACCAGATGGGTGCAAAGTAGAGATTCCTAAGTGTGTAGCTATAATGCGCTGGCAAAAAAAAAACATTTTTGTCAATCCTGTACTGTAACAGAGATGTGAGACATGTCTTCCCACCATATTGAGATAGAAGGAAGACACCTCGCATATTCGCTGACAATCCTGCCCTTACCTACCCCAGATCCAGAAGTCAGATCGAGTAAAAAATTGTTACCCGTTCTAGGAGGTTGTTATAGCCAGGATAACAGACACTGGAAAATAGCTGGATGCATATACTGTAGGAAAAAAGGAAAAACATTTAATAAGCCAAGGTATGCTGTCAGTCCCACAGGTGGAGATTTCAAAAGTTCCTGATTGTTGAGACTGAATCGTTGTTGTGCAGTTTGTGCAATTCCCATCAAGACAGTTAGTCGTCTTCATCTACAGGGACTTTTAAGGGTTGAAGGTGATCCTGGGATTAAGATGTATGAGCAGCTGATATGATTGGTCGCTCCTCCTTGGTACATCCACAAGCGTTGCCAGGGGTCAGCGACTGATTGAAGTATCAGCAAATGTCATAAGGCTGGGGTTGCAAACACATTCGGTGAGGAGGAGGAGACGTGTCAAGTGTGTGCAGTAAACAGTGTTGAATGCTATAGCATGGAGTGGAACCGTGGTGACAGGGGTATCCAGGGATACAGCATTTGCGAGGTACGACAGAGGTGAGACAGAACAGTTGAATACAGTCCAGTTACCTCTTTATGAATGTCTGGCTCTGCGATGATCCGGTGAGGATGTGGGGCTTCCATTCCTCGGTATTCCCAGTGGTCTGATGGGAGATAGCGGCAAGTGAGGGCGACGGCGGCGCATGCTGAAGTTTTTGTTTCCTGCTTCGGCGACACCCTCCATGGAGACCGCCCTGCGTAGAGGCGGAAGGCGAAAATCACTGTACCAGTCCGGCAGGTCTACCAATGGTATGTTTAGGGTTATGCAAAAGTGTTCCAGATCTTCCGGAACTCTGAGATTCACAGTGTGACCATTGAGAGTAGCTGACAGGCAGAAAGGGAATTTCCACCTGTAGATTATAGCTCTCGTTCTCAGAATATCCAGTAGGGGTCTCAATTCCCGTCTTCTTTGCAGAGTTATGTTGGATAGGTCTTGAAAAATCTTGATGTCAGCTCCTTGGAATGAAAAGTGGGGTCTGCCTGGTGCTTTACGAAGTATCTCCTCTTTTAATAGAAAGTAATTTAAACAACATATAATGTCCCTAGGCGGGTCCGCGTCCCTACCTCTCGGGCGAAGTGCTCTGTGGATGCGCTCCATAGCTATTGGGGAATCTTGCGGTCTCTCTAGGAGAACATTAAAGAGGGCCGTAACTGTACGATTGATCTGCGCTGGCTCTACTGTTTCTGGGAGGCCTCTTACCCTGAGGTTGCGGCGTCTTCCGCGGTTGTCTAAGTCTTCCATATGTCGATTGATTTCTCTCAGGTGAACCGCGTGGGACTCAGTCACTTGCTGAACATGGCATAGTGAGGCATCGTGACGTGCTTGAGTCTCTTCTACCTCCTCTACCCTCAGGGCTATGGCTTGTATGTCAGATCGCAAGTCTGATATAGCAGCAGATAACGTGTTTTTTATATCTGCAGCCACTGTTCTGAGGTCTGACAGACTTAGTGCTGCTACGGGCTGTGGGTCAGGAGGAGGGGGGCTGCGACTTCTATCCCTGTGAGTGCCGCTGTTGGAGGAGCGGGACTCGTGTGGGGAGGTCTGTGAAGAAGCCTGTGAGGAGGCCTGTGGCGCCATCATGGATCCTTGTGGCCGTGTGCGGAATATCTCCGGGATATGGCGACTGAGCTGTGTTTCTTGTTCCCTCGGAGAGCGGGAACGGGTCGATGAGGTGCTCCGTGGTTTACTCCCCATTCTGTGCTGTGCTGTAGCCACTGTGAGTGAGATGCTGGACCTCGTGGAGCCGGAGCTCTGTGTCTAAGCGTCCATCTTAGAACGGGTCCAGGCCACGCCCCCGGAATTATTAATATTAGTGGAGTAGAACTAACTAAAGATGAAATCAAAGTACTAGACAAGGGCCTTAAATTTGCACCCAAAAGAAATTTGAACAAGTTTAATACGTATATAGATATCAACAAATTCGTCAGGAACCTACACATTAAGAAATATATGCTAAACAAACCAGGAGATAATACGATGAGAAAAGAAAGCGAGAAGAATGAAATAAAATTTAGTAATCTGAGAAACAAATCCTTATTTAACCCTCCAATTGGAACAGAGGGACATATTGAGGCGTTCCGTAAAATGGTTTTAAAGGAACTTCATGATCTAAAAGTAAAGAAGATGCATGGCCCTGGAGACATAAAGAATGGTATTAAGAAATTAGAAGAAAGAAAAGATGTGGTCATCAGACAAGCAGATAAAGGAGGGGCTATTGTTGTACAATCCAAGAAGGCCTATCAAGAAGAACTGACTCGACAATTAGAGGATAAGGACTCCTATCTGAGACTAGCCAGCAATCCATTAATAAGATATAAAGATGGCCTAGCGGACCTAAATGAAAGAGGGATGACCAAAGGTCTGCTTAATAAAAAAGAAGGGAAGTATTTACAGCCACTGAGTTGCAGGATTCCAGTGATTTACACCCTGCCCAAGATTCACAAAGATAAACCACCAGGAAGACCAATAGTAAATGGAATTAATTCGGTTGGAGCTAGAATTGGGGAATACATAGACTGGTTTCTGCAACCAGTAGTAAGAAAAACAAAGTCATACCTCAGAGACACCAAACATCTTATACAACTGCTTGATACAATTGAATTGAATGATAGGCCCATATATCTTGCTACAGTGGATGGTGCATCCCTATATACAATTATTAATCATGAAGAAGCCACACAAGCAACAGAATGGGCATTGAAAGAACTGAGCGACCTGAAAACCACACAGAGGAGATTCCTTGTGAATTGCCTTAAATATAGTCTCGACCACAATTATTTTTGGTACGACAGTAAATACTACAAACAGATCTGCGGAATAGCCATGGGAGCAAAATTTGCACCCAGTGTGGCCAACCTCTACATGGCAGAATGGGAGGAGGATGCTTTATACAAGAAGTGGCCACAGCAACTCCTCCTATTCAAAAGATTCATTGATGATATTATTGTGATCTGGGCGGGTGATAGGGGAAGCCTGATGGACTTTGGTTTTAATCTGAATACAAATACCAAGAACATTAAGCTCACATGGGAAATAGGCGATGAAAAAATACACTTTCTAGACCTTGAAATCTCCAAAGAGGAGGGAAGACTAATAACGCAGACGCACTTTAAACAGGTCGATAGAAATAGTTATTTACCGCTAGACAGCTGTCACTTTTCCCCTTGGCTTAACAACATACCCAAGGGACAATTGATCAGGCTAAGAAGGAACTGCATGAAACAGGAAGTCTTCACTAAACAAGCAGAGTTTATTGGTGAAAGATTTATTCAAAAAGGTTATAAACACAACTTCATGAAAGGAAAAATAGAGGATGTTATCGCCCTGGATAGAAAAAGACTAATTGAAGATAAGACCAGAGATAGAGGATATACAGATGGCGTACCTTTCGTGATGGACTATAACATCCAACACAAACAAATAGAAAAAATCTTCAAGAAGTACTGGAATATTGTGAAGGCCGATAGACATTTGGGAGCAGTACTACCAGAGAAACCGAAATTTACCTACAGACGAGCCCCTACCCTGAGGGACCTAATTGCTAAAAATGTACTAGATCCCCCCCCCCCCCCCCCCCTCCAGAAGAAGTTCTCTTTCTTCAGGGGGAAAGGTTTTTATCCTTGCAAAACATGCTATACCGGTAGGCATACAAAAGAGAGTAAAAGGAAAAAAACAAGTTTTAAATCAACAGTGACTGGACAAGAATACCAGATTAAGGACTTTATATCTTGTAGAACAGAAGGGGTAGTTTACCTCCTTGAATGTCCGTGTCAAATCCAATACATTGGGAGGACTAAAAGGGAACTATGGATGAGACTGAGGGAACATACTCAGAATATAAAAAAAGGCTACCCTAAACACAGTCTATCCAGACATTATGATCAGGTCCATAAGAGAGACCCCTCCTTGCTTATGGTATGGGGTATAGAGAAATATAAACCCCATTGGAGGGGTGATAATGAAATCAGAAAATTAAGCCAGTCTGAATCCCGCTGGATTCATGAGGTGCGGGCATTATTTCCATTAGGACGTGGAATTTGATCTTAATTGTTTTATTTCCAATTACTGATTGAGTCACATTTTTTATCTGGTTGATTTTAATAGGCTTATTGTTGCTTTTAAGTCGCTTTTAAGTAGCTAGCCTTATTAGTTCCCTATTGCTGGCCCTTCTCCAACTGATTTATTGTTATGTATTTTTATGCAGGATCTTACCTAGTTTTTACCCATTTGCTGGTTTTATAAACATTGGTTTCTTTTATCCATTTTTACCTTGGTCTGTGACTATTCTTATTGGATTAATGTTTAGTTCCTTATTTTACCCACATTCTGAGTGAGTTCTCATTTTAGATTGTTGATATCTTATAGACATGGTTTTATTCTTTTTAACCGCCAGATGGCACTGTTCATTAACTTCTGCTACTCCCTTAATATACTTTTAATCGTAATTAAAATGTAAATATTTTATGTGCATCTCATATTAGGATTATTATTACCAAGATGGATGGTATGTTGGATTTATTATTTAAACAGTTTTTGTCCTACGGTTGCCGTGACAACCGATGTGCTATATTAGTCACCGCCGCTCACCCGACTCTAAATCCTTTGATAAAGTCACGTGGACGTGACACAACGCGTCAGGAGTTTTGAGTCAGGTGACGCCGTCTTTGCAATCTCAGCCGGGATCGCATACCACTTACTACCGCTGTTTATTTCAACTTAAACTGTAAGTTTTCTACGTTTTTAAAATAAATTGTTTTTAAATACTGCACCATGGAGTCCTTCCCTCTTTCTGCCCCCATGTAATTAGTTTGGAGGTCTAAGTGAGACGCTGGTGAGGACGGCCCTACAGAGGAGCAGCGCTGAGAGGAGATCTGTAACTAAGATCTGGTATTTCTGTGTAAGGCTTTTATTCCTTACCTAGAGGTAAGAGGCTGGGGGAAACACTGGGGATTGTCACACTGGATAATGCACGGATGTGATCACCTGTAACCACCAATGGACTATATTGCATTGCCAGAAGAATTTATTACACAGAGAAAATTATCCACATAGTGATTGCACTGTGTATGGGAGCTAGTTGTCGGCACTACAATTTTGAACTTTTAGGAAATTTTCTTTGAGCACTTGTATTTTGGACTGACACTCTATATATAATTATATTTATTTGTGTTGCTTTTTGAACATTATTCAGCTTATTTGCACAGGCATATTATTTGCACTCAGCATTTTTTGCACAAGCGATTTTGCACAATAAATAATTTTTTTGCCGACCCAATTTTTTTGCTTGGCTGTTTGCTATTTTGCACAGAATATTTGTTGCATTATTTATCTTTGCACGTGTTATGGAATTTTTGCACTGTATTTATTGATTTTACCATTTCTTGCTATTAATGCACTTTTGGATTTATTTTATGTTATGTTTTTATAATTACGCACTTATTATGGACCATTTTGAAGTAATTTATTTTATGGATTGCATTTATTTATGGGTATAGCATCGATCAATCATCTGCTGCTATACATTGTTATTTTAGATATTAACTTTGAGACGCTATTTGGAGCCATCCTTGTGGAGTTTCCCCAAGCAGTGGTATCCTGTTTATACTAATTAGCAAGCGCCATATTTTTATTTTATTTTTTTCCTATTAATTGCCTGCCTTAGAGCATAAGAATCCACTACGGGGTAGGCCTTCTATGTGACCCATGCTTGGCACCCAACAAGTTAAGGGGGAACATATGGAGGAGGTGTCATCTGTCTACTGTAACACACGTCCTACCCTTAAACACTGATGATATAACATATGTGTAAAGCCCCATACACACGGTCGGATTTTTGCATGGATTCTGTCCGATCGGACAATGTTGTTGAAAAATCAGACCGTGTGTATGCACCATCGGACAGTGTACGTCGGATTGTCCGACGGACAAAGTCCTATCTCCTGCTGGATAGATTTTCCGACAACACGGTCCGATCACACCAAATCCAATCGTGTGTACGGTTGTCCGACCGGACAAAGTGCTACGCATGCTCAGATCACATTACAAGACCAAAGCTATTGGCTACTAGCCTCTACGTAGTCCCGTCGTAGGCAACAAACGTCACCACGTTCAGAATGATCGGATTTTCCGACAACTTTGTCCGACCGTGTGTACGCAAAACCAACATCAGACAAAGTATGACGGACATGGTCCGACGGACCTGGTCCTCGGATAATCCGCGCGTGTGTATGGGGCTTAAGCGTGCCTGACACCATCTTACTGATTGTCATGTACCTGGTATAGGCTGAGTTGATGATAGGGCTTTCCCTTACACTTCCTTTCCTGTTTTCCTCCAAAAAGTGATGACAAGGTATGGCAGAACACAGAGTGACACCGGCACCTGTGGTAAGTCCTGGCCAGAAGAAGACCTGGATCATGCAGCAAGGCAGGAGATGTAGAACAGGAACTCATGCCGGATGTCATCTCAGGAACTTGTTATTTTTATACAGAAGACAGAACTGTGCTCAGGTGAGCATAAGGCCCCTTTCACATGGGCACCATCAGTTTAGCCACGTTAAAAACATATCAGTTCTTATCCGTTGCTTCATCCGTCTTCTGTTCTGTTAATTTCCGTTTTCATCCATCTTGCGTTACGTTAATATCCATTTTCATCTGTTAATGTACACCTTTACATCCGTTTTTCATCCGTTTTTGTATCCGTTTTCATCTGTTTACAGCAGTTTCTGTGCATTTAAGGAAATTACCCAGAAAGCATTGCTCCTCCCATCCTACATTGCCATGCGTGAACAATTTGCCGACTACTTTCTATCTCCATCAGGAGAAGTTCCATGGCAGTACTAATATATATAAATAATGCAGTGCAAATTAAAATTTATTAATTCATTAATTTGGTTATTTCATTGTGTTTTGATAGCATAAAAAGACACAAAAGCACATGATATGTTCAAAACAGTTTTAGTTTTATTATTCTGCATAACTTGTTTAAAATAAAGTTTTTTTCACTTTGTTTTTTTATTTGTCAAAGTATGAATTATTTCTTCAAAACGGATATTAACTGATCGGACGTTGATGGACATTGTCAGTTAATTTCTGTTTTGACGGATCTGGACGTAGCCTTGTACGTTAAAAAAAACGGAAGCGGAGGTTAACGGATGGTCATCCATTTCCCCATAGGAATGCATTGTCGTCCGTTGCCAGATGGCAGAAAAATGGACAGCCGGTTCGTCCGTGTGAAAGGGGCCTAAGGTGGCAGCAATCAGACAGTGGAGATGCAAATTCAGAAGACAGCATTGCACGGGCAGGAAATGGTACTAAAACAATAAGCAAAGTGAAGAGTCAAATAGGATGCCAGAGGCCGAGTAACGGAGGAATCAAGATCAGCCAAAGTCAAAAGGCAAACTGGGTCAAGTACAGAAGTAAGCAGGGTTTGGTCATGGGTCACACTAGCTGATGACCACTCAGCAATGATCTTGAGCTTTGCAGTGTATTAAATAGGCCACTGGGCGCCAAAGTCAATTCCAAGGTGCAAGCTGATGAGTGCACGGCCCAGGTCCTGTGCACAGCTCTGTAGACCATTACGTGTGCACACACAGGTCTTCAGTCATCATCATGTACTCGGCTTTCCTGACACAGATCCTGAAAATGTACTGAAAATATTCACTACAGTATGCATGCAGTACAGGCAGTGCTTGAAGAAATTAATTTTTTGGCAGAAGAAACATACCAAGCATCTTCAAAAAACTCAACCTCAGTGCAATTTTTTTTCAACATTAGTTCCGCTTTAACATAAAAGTTCAAATAAGGGTAAGATGTCAGCAAAACTCTGCAATGCTTTTCATCGTTCCTATGACCTCTACCCACATGTTAAAAAAAAAAACTGGTACCAAAATGTCTGTTTATCTTAATGTAAGTAATCTGAGTAATATGATTAAATGCACACAAAACCGCAGTGGCAATATGGAAAAAAAGCAAAGCTTGTTTTGTGTGCTCTGAGAAAGTGCAGATCCCTGAATGTTACCCCTGTTTATATGGACACATCTTGAGCAGATATGCAGCGTAATCATTAAATACCGCTCTCCGGGGTTTTATGGACTGACATGAGATTTTTTTTCTGTAAAAGTTAGATCTCTCTTCAAACAGGCTCTGCCCCGTGAGTGTGTCAGGCATCTCTGCAGAGGTCTGCTTTAACTTTATTCCCCATCACAATGTCAACAGCTCTAAAGGATACAGGCTTGAGATTGTCCTGCGTTACAGAGAATAAAAGAAAATGGGATTTAAAGAGTGTGACTTCTATTTCTCACTTTGAACAGATCCTCAAAGGCTGTACTTTTTATTCACTGCATCTGTTAGCCCTGGATTGTAAAGAATCTTTGCTTCCAATTGAGAATTTAAAGCTCAGCTCCAGGTAAAAATACATACAGTAGATGAAATACATATGTGGGAGCGGTATTACCTTCCAAAGACTTTGTATTTCTGTCCATCCGGTTCTGAGATTTACACAGCACAGGCCTGTCTGATGAACAGTGTTGGTCATCTTACTTTAAAAAAGTAATTAGTTAAGTTACAAATTACTTCTCCCAAAAAAGTTATTGAGTTAGTAACTCAGTTACTACATTGGAAAAGTAATTAGTTACTCAGCAAAGTAACTGACTTTTTTTTATATTCTTAGGGGCGGGTCTAGTATTACTGTAAGCAAGGGGCGCGTTCCCCCCTGCACGTCTATTTCCCCTCTGTACCCCCTGCACGTCTGTTCCCCCCCCAACACATATATATATTTCCCCTCTGTACCCCACTACGCATCTGCCCCCCACACACACACATATATCTGTTCCCCCTCTGTACATCTGTCCCCCCCCAAACTCAAGAATCGGATCGTTGCTCGGATCAGAGTCACGGATCGGATCATTTTTCGGATCAGCAAATAATAATTGAATTTGCAAAAACCTTTGAAAATTCCACCACCATAAAGCCCCCACTGTAATATCCACAATCTCCCCCACTGTAATATCCACGTAATCTCCCCAACTGTAATATTGGCTGAGTATAGCTGGGTACGGCTGAGCATGGCTAGGTACGGCTGGGTATCACAGAGTATGGCTGGGTATTACCGTGTATTGCGGAGTATGGCAGAGTATGGCTGGGTATTGCAGAGTATTGGCAGGGTGTTGCAGAGTATTGGTAGGGTGTTGCAGAGTATTGGCAGGGTGTTGCAGAGTATTGGCTGGGTATTGCAGAGTATGGCTGGGTATTGCAGAGTATTGCAGAGTATGGCTGGGTATTACCGAGTATTGCAGAGTATGGCTGGGTATTACGGGGTATTGCAGAGTATTGGCAGGGTATTGCAGAGTATTGGCAAGGTATTTCAGAGTATGGCAGAGTATGGCAGAGTATGGCTGGGTATGGCTGGGTATGGCAGGGTGTTGCAGAGTATTGGCAGGGTGTTGCAGAGTATTGGCAGGGTGTTGCAGAGTATTGGCAGGGTATTGCAGAGTATGGCTGGGTATTGCAGAGTATGGCTGGGTATTACCGAGTATTGCAGAGTATGGCTGGGTATTACGGGGTATTGCAGAGTATTGGCAGGGTATTGCAGAGTATTGGCAAGGTATTGCAGAGTATTGGCAGAGTACTGGCTGGGTATTGTCTGGGTACTGCAGAGTATTGCAGAGTATTGGCAGGGTACTGGCTGGGTATTGGCAGAGTATTGGCAGGGTATTGCAGGGTGTTGCAGAGTATTGGCAGGGTATTGCAGAGTATTGGCAGGGTGTTAGAGAGTATTGGCAAGGTATTGGCTGGGTATTGCAGAGTAGTGGCAGGGTATGGAGGGATGGCTGCTGCCATCTGATCTCTCCCCTCCACTGTACAGATCTGTACACAGAGGGGAGACCGGCATCATCTTGACGCCGGTTTGTTTACAAGTGATTGCTCCGTCATTTGACGGAGCAATCACATTGTAAACGGCCGACGGGTGCACCAAGATGGCCGCCGCTCCGGAGCTAGGCCGGAGCTACGGCCATCGGGTGCACCAAGATGGCCCCCGCTCCGGAGCTAGGCGGAAGCTGCGGCCTTTCTTAAGGCCGAGGCCGCGGACGGCTCCGCGGATCGCGGCGGGTAATTGCGGTAACGCAGCCCCAGTAATGGGAACGGCGTTACCGCGAGGGGACGAGTAATCAGTTAGATTACTCGTTACCCTCTAAAGTAACGGCGTTACGCAACGCCGTTTACTTTAGCGGCGTTAGTTCCATCACTGCTGATGAAGACCTGATTTTCCCTGCTGCAGTAAGTAAAACCTACAGGTCGTGTCCCTCCCCCAACCAGTGACGTAACAGTAAAAGGAGAATCAGCAGACTGATAAACTCTCTCCCTCTCTGTCAATTTGCTCTCTGATCCTTTCAGCTTTTTTCTTGTTATCACATGAGCACTGCAGCACAGCTGATTGGCTCCTTGATCTGCATTTGTCTCCCCCAGTGTGAGCTATGCTGTATGCTGCTATATGCTTTGCTGCCCGTCTATTGCAATCTACCTATTTTGAAAAAATATATATTTTTTTAGTTTCTGCCTGTAATTTTTCTCCCTTACTGATGGGCACTGATAGGCTGCACTGATGGGCACTAATGAGGCAGCACTTATGGGCATTGATTAGGTGGCACTGAATGGCACTGATTAGGTGGCACTGATGAGGAGGCACTAATATGAGGCACTGATGAGCACTGATAGGCGGCACTGATTGACACTGATTGACACTGATAGGTGGCACTGATGAGCACTGATAGGCAGCACTTATAGGCAATGCTTGGCGGCACGGGTGGGCACTGATGGGCGGCACTGATGGGCAGCACTGATGAGCAGGCACTAATGGGCACTAAAAGACAGCACTGACTGGCATCACTGATGAGCATTAATTGGTGTCACTGATGGGCACTGATTGGTGTCACTGATGGGCACTGCTGGGGCTACATTGATAATCAGGGCACTGATGATCAGTGCCCTGATTACCTGGGCAGTCTCTGCTGTGAGGAGATGCCGCTGATTGACTCTCCTCGCCTCACACTCTGTCAATGTGAAGCGAGGAGAGACGAAAAACACACAGCTGATCACATGGTTATAGAGCTGCTTTATCGGCTCTTTACCCAGATTGGGGTTGCATGGGCACGCGAGAGCAGTAACACTAGGGCGACGTCATATGACGTTGCCCAGGAACGAGAGGGGATCCCGCCCGCCATCATTTTACTATACAGTGGGCGGGAGGTAGTTAAAGGACAAAGACGACGCGCAAACACCCCCTTTGATTTCCTCCATTTTGTTCAGTCGATCTCAACCTCTGAAAGGTTGACTGCCCCTGCTGTAATCATTTAATATTTAATGAATAGAGAGTTACATCAAAGCTGAAGTTTAGGTATGGACATGTTTATATAGTTACATAGTCCAGCTTGGATCAATGTATATAAGTATGTCCCATGGCTGTAGGATCTACAAGGTAAAATTACTGTAGCAGGCACCGCTACTCCAGTGATTGGTGCTAGCTTCCAGGTCCTGTGCCAAGCAGCTGCCCTGCTTCTTAGTGAACACAGAAGGTTGCTCACTTATCCTGGGCACCATTTAGAGAACACTTTGTATGTTCTCAATGAATGCTGTGTGTTCTCTTATTGAATGAGGTGGAGATCATGATGGCAGTGCCCACCTCTTTGCTTCATCAGAGAACACTGCATTCACTGAGAAAATGCAAAGTGTCCCACAAATGGCACCAATGCCGAGCATGTGACCTCCTATGTTCACAATGCAGCACAGCAGCTTGTCACAGGACCCAGACGACAGGGGAGATCACTGTAGTAGCAGGGCCGGATTCCCCACAAGGCCACCGAGGCCACACCTCGGGGCGGCTCCGCTCCCGCGGCCGGCGACTTCTCTGCTTTCCCCCCTCCCCCGCAGTCGCACTAACATAGCCCCCGGCGGGCGGCCTGTGTGAGTGTGGAGTGGCACTGGCTTCTAAATTGCGGGCCGCGTACTTGGCCAGGGGGCGGGAGCAATTGACGCCCTGTGAGGCTGTGACTGGCCATGCTGCGTGTATGTCCCTTGTGATAGAGGCGGAGCATAATGCTCCGCCTACCCTCCTCTGCGTGACATCTCTATTATGAAGCTTCTCCTTGGCCCGGGGGGCGGGGTCTCAGACTGTGACTGACGGTAGCCAGGCTGAGGCTGTAGGAGGGAAAGAGAGAGGAGGCTGACGGGAACCCGGGAACCCCTGCAAGTGGTGGCCAGGACATACAGTACATTGCTCAGTGTGGATTTTAAATGCAATTTTTCAGAGCATGCATATTGCAATAAAGTGCTCCATGCATGCTCTGCTCAAACTCATTAAACAGTCCACATTCAGTGAAAGTTCATATACTGCAAACTTTGCAGAACTTTCACTGAATGTGGACTGTTTAATAAGTTTGCATAGGTTCCATCATGCATGGAGCACTTTGCAGTACATGAGCTTTCACTGAATATGGACTGTCTAATAAGTTTGCATAGATTCCAGCATATGCAATAATGCAAAGTGCTCCATGCTGAAATCAATGCAAACCCAGTAAACAATCCACATTCAGTGAAAATTCATGTACTGCAAAGTGCTCCATGCTATAATCAAAGTTGTGTGAGTAATATGCACTAGTAGGCTGTAAGCAGTGATATTTTGAAACTGACGTGGCTGCACTGATTGCCACTGATGTGGCGGTACTCCTAGGTGGCATTGGTAGACTGCACTGATAGGCGGCACTGATATGCACTGATGGGCTCTGGTAGGCTGCACTGGTAGGCGGCACTGATGGGCACTGATAGGCGGCACTGGTGAGCTGCACTGATGGGCACTGGTAGGCTGGACTGATGGGCTGCACTAATGAGCAATGATAGGCGGCACTGATGATCACTGATAGGCGGCACTGGTAGGCTGCTCTGATGGGCACTGGTAGGCTGCACTAATGAGCAATGATAGGCGGCACTGATGAGCACTGATAGGCGGCACTGATAGGATGCACTGATGGGCACTGGTAGGCTGCACTGATAGGCTGCACTAATGAGCACTGATAGGCGGCACTGATAGGCTGCACTGATGAGCACTGATAGGCGGCACTGATAGGTGGCACTGGTAGGCTGCACTGATGGGCACTGGTAGGCTGCACTGATGGGCTGCACTAATGAGTAATTATAGGCGGCACTGATGAGCACTGATAGGCTGCACTGGTAGCCCCTGATCAGACTGAACTGATGGGCATTGATAAGGCTGTTATTTTCAGTGTTCTCGTGTGTGGAGATATGTTCTCAATTGATCTATTGTAGCAGTCATTGATAAAGGACGAGAATGGTGCTGTGTGTGTGTGTGTGGAGGGGGCGGGGGGGGGGGCGGCATTGAAGGACCTGGCCTTGGGGCGGCAGAGGGAGGAAATCGGGGCCTGTGTAGTAGCATTTAAATATGTAGAAAAGGGTGGGTTCCCGTATGTATCTTTGATAAATTAGGTTTCCCTGGAAGCACCATCCAAAAAGTATAACAAACAAAGAAAAGAGATAAGAGATAAGAAAAGAGTATGTGTGCTCCCAAGGAAACATGACGTGACATTGCGTATAAAATAAATATTTATTATTTAACATAAGTTTAAAAAATCCTATACTTTTTTAAAATATAGAAATATTTATAAAAACGATTGAACATAATATATTAGGTAAACAATATTTGACATGTGCCCCCAAGAGTCAATGAGTTTCGCAGTTATCCCACGGATCACCCCAGCCACCCTTATGTGAGATGATCTTTGAGATGACATCATATACATCAGTGAGAGCTATTGTCTTGAGGTATATGCTTTTGCAATCACATTATAATATCAGTAGTTGTAGTATGCTTTCTTTATATACATTATGAGTTGATTTACTAAACCTTAAGAGTGCAAAATCTGGTGCAGCTCTGGTGAATCAGCTTCCAGGTTTTTTTTTTTTTTGTCAAAGCGTCATAGAACAAGCTAAAGTTAGAAGCTGGTTGGCTACCATGTACAGCTGCACCAGATTTTGAACTCTCCAGTTTGAGTAAATCGACCCCATTGCCTTATATTGATTCAATGAAAACTACTTTAAAATGTACTGCATATCTTTCTAGATGGAAACAATCTGGTCTTAACTGAATAAAATTGTTGCTGTGTCCCAGTCCTGAAGAAGTAGGATATTCGTGAAATGCGTTGACCCTTGAAATGCATGTCAAACATTGTTCATCTATTATATTTTAATTATTTGTTTTTATGATTATTTCTATATTTAAAAGTTAAGACATTTTTAACTCATGTTAAACAATAAATATGTATTATTTTTTAATTTTTTGTCATTTATTTTTCATGTGTAATGTCATAGTTTCCGTGGGAGCACACACAGAGTCCTATACTATTTCTTATTGAATTGCCATACCCAATTTTCAGCTTTAATTTGCATTTTTTTACATCTGCCCAGAGTTCAACTTTAAATGAATGCTTAGAAAGATGAGAATAGTTGCATTTAGAGAGATTTTCTAATCACACTATCACACTATACACAGGCAATTTGTGAATGTCCCCATTCACATGCAAATAGTAACTAGCTGTGCATAGTTGAATTGAGATTTTGGGCATTTAGGAGAATAGGAGAGAGATATGTCCAGGGATAGCTTTTGCAAAAAAAATTAGGAAACATTTTGTGAAAAATTTGAAAACTGCTATGCACTCCCACACAGGGCTAGGTTTCAGGAAAAAGGACACAAAGTTTAAGTGTAGACATGTGCGATTCATTTTGTCCCAACCGAAATTCAGGCAAATTTTTCGTTATAAATCCAAATTTTTGAATTACAGTAGTAACAAATTTAAACGAATCCAAACAAACGAAACAAAATTTCAGATGAAATTCAAATTTGAATTTCCAAAGAGAATAAAATAGAATAGAAAATTAAGGAACAGAATAGAAAATAATAGAATATAATAGAATTGAAAAAAAAGAAATAATAAAATAGAGTAAAACAGAACAGAATACAAAATAAAAGAATAGAAAAAAAGTCCCTGATCTCCCCAATGGCAGCCAGCGAAGTAAACCAAGAGACCAATATTGCTGTGATTCATGCTGTGATTCACATACCTGAGAACGTAACATATTTCACCTAGCAATACCAGAATACCAGAGTTATAGCTAATGGTGGTCACAAAAAGACACATACACAAAGTGGTAATGGACAAGAAAAAGGAAGCAGTGCTGCAGGTCCTTGTAAGAAAATATGTTTTCCGCAAATGCAGGGGCTCTCCTTAACCACTTCCCTACCGGCCCATTATCATATGACATCTGCAGGAACACTCTGTCCCTCCGGGCGGGCGTCATATGATGTCCTTAGCTTCCCGATGGTATAGGGGGGGCGCGCGTGCTGACCGACCAGGAACATGGATCTGTGTTTGTAAACACACAGATCCACGTCCTCAAAGGGGAGAGGAGACAGATCATGTGTTCCTAGTATATAGGAACACCAATCGGTCTCGTCCCCTCAACAGTACCCTCCCCCCACAGTTAGAATCACTCCCTAGGTAACACAGTTAGCCCCTTGATCGCCCCCTAGTGTTAACTCCTTCCCTGCCAGTGACATTTATACAGTAATAAGTGCATATTTATAGCACTGATAGCTGTATAAGTGTCATTGGTCCCAAAATAGTGTCAAAAGTGTCCGATGTGTCGGCCGCAATGTCGCTGTCACAATAAAAATTTGCAGATCGCCGACATTACTAGTAAAAGAAAAATTACAATAAAAATGCCATAAATCTATCTCCTATTTTGTAGGTGCTATAACTTTTGCGCAAACCAATCAATATACGCTTATTGCGATTTTTCTTTTACCGAAAATATGTATAAGAATACATATCGGCCTAAACTGAGGAATAAATTAGTTTCTTTTTTTTAAAAATTGGGATATTTATTATAGCAAAAAGTAAAAATATGTTGTGTTTTTTTTCAAAATTGTCATTCTTTTTTTGTTTATAGCGCAAAAAATAAAAACCACAGAGGTGATCAAATACCACCAAAAGAAAGATATATTTGTGGGGAACAGTGTTGCATTACCGCTCAATTGTCATTCAAAATATTACAGCGCTGAAAGCTGAAAATTGGCCTGGGCAGGAAAATGCCCTGTATTGAAGTGATTAAAAAGTAACTCCAACTTTTGTTGAGAAAAAAACAATTCCCATTGTGTGATCAATGAACATTGCAGGGGTTTAACCCTTTCATGCCTACGCCTATTTCTTACAGTTGCTTACAAGTTTAGATCCATATTTTTTGCTAGAAAATTACTTAGAACCCCCAAACATTATATATATATTTTTAGCAGAGACCATAGAGAATAAAATGGCAATTGTTGCAATATTTTATGCCACACAGTATTTGTAAAATTTTGGGGGGAAAAAAAGACAATTTCATCAAAAAAAAAAGAAAACTAAAAAGTAAAGTTAGCACAATTTTTTGCATAATGTCAAAGAGGATGTTACCCTGAGTAAATTGATACCTAACATGTCATGCTTTGAAATTGTGCACACTTGTGGAATGGTGACAAACTATGGTACCTAAAAATCTGCATAGACGACACTTGAAAAAAAAATTAACGGTTACCAAGGTTAAAGTTACAGAGGAGGTCTTTTGCTAGAATTATTGCTATCACGTGTGTTATTTTAACACCGTTTACATAAGTGAGCGTGACTTATGCATGCGTTTTCTTTGCTGCGCGAGCACTCACGCTTTAAAAAATAAATTAAAAAAATCTTATTTATTTTATAAATTTCTTTTTTTACATTGTCCCTTTTTAAAAATTAATTCTGATCACTTTTATTGCTGTCACAAGGAATGTAAACATCCCTTGTGACAGTAATAAGTGGTGACAGGTACTCCTTATTGAGGGATCTGGGGTCTAAAAGATCCCAAATTCCTCCTTTGCACTTAAAGTATTCCAATCGCCAAAAACAGTGATTCTGAATACTGTAATTTTTTTTTTAATCTGCGCCATTGGCAGCCGAGTAAACTGGAAGTGACGTCGCTTCCGTGTTTTTACATAGTCGACTCGATCAAAGCCATTTCCAGCTTCGTTCCAGTCTCAGCCTAGCTGGCAGAGGTGCCGAATCGTGGATCGGGTCTCCCGGTGGAACGGGAGGCCCGGGAAGAGTAGCAGAAGGTGGCAGGTGGGGAGGACTTCCCCTCCCGCTCCTTTAGGATAACAACCGAGCAGCTTTTAGCCGCATCAGTTGTTATCACTAAAAAGTCGACCGCCCGCTCTAAAAAATGGTACCGGGTTGATGCCTGCAGCTGCAGGCATCACCCTTGTATAACCCCTTCAAGCCGAGGCCGCATATGTGCGTACGGTCGGTGCTACCTTTTGTTGCTCTGAAGAAATAGCTGTATGTTTCACAGTTATTCCTTTGCAGACTGATTCTGAATGGGAGGGTCTGGGTCATTATAATCAACTGATGCACTCTCAGTGTTCTAAGGAAGAAAGATGCAGGGCCTGCATCCCTTTAGAAGTATTTAACTCTTGGAGTGTATCTTCACTAGAACTGAAATTCCTGTTGGAGGGGGTGCCTAAAGTTTGACCTGTATCTTAGTTCAGACTTCAGGCAAATTACACGTATTGGGTGTTCTTACACCAGTGGTGTACAGAATGCCTTCAGGTTGCCATGTTGCTTTAAATTTTAAAGCAAATTACAGTGGTTGCAGGTTGAAAGGGAAAAGTAAACTGTATATGCTATATTATTTTTTATATTTGAAATATATTTTTCCATGAAAGTGCAATTCACTTTAGCTGTGAAAGTAATGTATCTTGAATCTTATAATCCTATTTTACCAATTTTGGACAATGTCATATACAAATGTAATGGTTGTTTCTAGTATTGATTGCTTGTAATTTTTCATTGGCTACTTGTATGTGAATTTTCAGAAGGATGACTTGTTACATACATTAATTGATGGTTTTGCTTTTCAGAACTGCTTTCAAAACGTCATTAGGGCCCAGCACCTGCTCCAGCATTCTACCCATTAATCTGGAAGCAGAATCACTACCTGTAGAGCATGTAGAGGAGAAAGCAGGAGGAACCTCAGCCACTGAAGCAGTCCACTAAGGTAAGCCAAATTCCTTATTACTTCATTTTACTTATATCTACAAAGAAAGAAATTTGATCATTGGTCAGATGTTCATGTAAATCACTTACATGTTGACTTTGATTGCATGTAAATAACTGAAAACAGCGAGAGCAGCAGGAGGTGCCAATAAATGAACTCATAATTCATCTTCTGAAAGAACTGAGGAGGCAACCACACAAACAGACAACAGGGCCAGAGAATTGATGAATTTGTTCTCTATGAAGGATAAGCATATGCTTTATGACCAGCGTTATCAGCCATGGTGTGTGACCTTTACACACATACCACAAGCATTTTGAGCGCTTGTTGGAAGGTAAGGTTACAACCTTGATCCATACGCTTTTCTTGGCAAACCAAGGCCCACCCGAACATTGTTCATCTGTTTCGAGCCCACAACTTTTCCAACTAATTCTACCTTCTAGTTCCCAGCCATTCATTTAGCCATTTATTCCCTTGCTTATTCCCTCCTGGTCTACCTCTACCCTGTAGAAAAGCCATGAGATTATTATGCCACATGTCCCTTATGTTTTCCACATATTTCCATGCAGAATATATTAAAGCAGTCTTTTCCTAATATTAAGGAAGTGTGAATGCCCATACTGTAGAATGCAATGACCCTGGTTAGGTGGCTGTCTAACATGAAGGGGCCTCAAGGACGCCTTGGGTGAATAAAGGTAAGTATATGGGAAGTACAAGAGTGCCACATCACAGTTTTAGGAGAGTAGAAGACCAATGTGTTTTGGAGGCTACAATGCTCTCCCTTCATCAAGGCTTCAAGTGCCGGTTTGAAAATAGTAATGGATTCATATGGGCTAAGCGATGTTGCCTTTGGTCTTACGTATTATGTCTCCAGTCTCAAACTATCTCCTGAAGCTTGTCTTCAGTCTCCAACCACATGCACAGCATGTCGTCAATCTCAAACCATCTCTTGTTGTATGCCTGCAGCCTCTTTGTCTTCTGTAGCATTGCATATATTGGATATTATGTGCAGCCTGTCAGTAGTACCAGGGGCCACAATTGAAGCCTCATATATCTGGTAAGCTGACCAATATTGCACTAGCTAGCACGCTCTGGTGGTGTTGTACTTTCTGTGTGCCATACCCATCTTTAGCATTATCTCTGGCTCTAATTTACCACATCCATAAGGATGTAGGCCACATTTAATTCTTACTTTTCCCATCAGAGACTTCTTTAGAAAGGTTTCTGAAAAGAATGAGAAAATAGTGTTTCTTTATAATGAGATGAGGAAAGATATTTATGACGCATAGGAATGTCTCGCAATGTAAAGCCCAGGAATACTTTCAACATTCTACCAGAGTTTGTGTGATCTGATTGGCATGAAAATAAATAAAGAGGGTGGTCTGTTTAAGGCTCTTGTCCAAATCCAATCACATTACATTTTCGTAGTATCAACAGTTGAAAATACTGTGGATGTTGCATTAACAAAACTGCTTGGGAATATCTCCACCACAGATGGCTGTGAGCACATGGCAGAACCTTTAGAGATTAGTATTGAACTAAGGGATACTTTTTCATTTCTGAAATTCATAAGAATCTGAGTATTTTATCAAAATTTCAGGAAACATCTGATTATTTGTAAAGGTACACTGGTAAATTTGGAAATTAAGTCTTGAATTACATAAAGAAAGCGTAGCCCACGCAATAAAACAGTGGCCTTAAAGTATATCTACACTCAAACACAAAGATCTCATCTCAGATTTAAGGGGCGAGGGTACAGAAGAAAACACATTAGTTATGTTCAGTGGTGTGTATCACGTTATCTGCGTGCTGCTGCTTCTGGTAATAATCTTCCCTGCTGTGTCTCCTTCAGAGCCGGATACTACCCTGAGCGGCTATCTTCCGATGCTATGAAGATTAACAGCAGCCTCTGCTACTGAGAAAAGTTGCGCTGTTCGCCCACCCCTTTCTGCACTCTCCACCATTCACAAAAATCTTACTATTATTGTCCCATAATACATCACATTTAAAGAATGGATGTGCAGCAGTTGAATGACAGGACTTCCACTGCCCATTCACAGAACATGATGCATTGTGGGACAATAATAGAACAAGTTTTGTTAATGGCAGAAACGGGGTTGGTAAGCGGTGCAACTTTTCTCAGTAGCAGCGGAGGCTGTTAACCTCCACAGCATTGGAAGACACCAACTCAGGGCAGTACTGGGCGGGTCTGAAGGAGGCATAGCAGTGAAGATTTTTGCCAGAGGCAGCCATCTGCAGGTAATAAGATGCACCCCATTACAAATAACTAACTGCTAACTGCTATATATCCCTTGAAAAAAAAACTAAACCTCAGCTTTAATATGTTAATTTAATTCCAAAAGACTTATTAAAAAAATTTTAAATCTGCAGTTTTCATTAAAAAAATAACTGGTGATCCTGCTATTAAGGGTAATATTCATGTTTTTCTTGTTGTAGGGGGACAAGTGTCAGGAGAACAGGGTAACCAAGTCCTGCATTGTCATTCTGCTCTCCCACCCCAAGGGTTTAAAAAATTTTACTTTTACTTACACCTATGAAAATAACAACTGTGCCGCTTGGTCAAATTACTTTTAGTTTTCAGCCCATATACAGTGCCTTGAAAAAGTATTCATACCGCTTGAAATCTTCCACATTTTGCCATGTTACAACCTAAAACTTACATGTATTTTATTGGGATTTTGTGTGATAGATGGATGAAAAATAATAAATGGTTTTTAAAATGTTTTACAAATAAATGCCGTATATACTCGAGTATAAACCAAGTTTTTTAGCACATTTTTTTGTGCTGAAAGTGTCCCCCTGGGCTTATACTCGAGTCAAGCACTTTTCTGCAGCAAAAAATTACATTTTCCAACCCGACTTTGCGGCCCCGTATCTCGGGGCCATTTGGTGCTGGGAACCCGAATTTTGGTGTGCCAACTTAGTGGAACCAACATTACAACATATCCATATCCTAGCACCAAGTGGCCCCAAGATACAGGGCCCCAAATTCGGTCAACTGTGTCCATTTGCAGCAATGTAATTTCGGGACCCTTTGGGTCCAGAGACCCCAAATGGCTGCAGCTAGGGGGCATCTAGAAACCCTTAACTACCAAGTTTGAAGTTCAGATGACCTATGGCTGCAAATGGGCACAGTGAGGCTGCAAATGGGCATTGTTGACCCTCTTTTCCACTTACAGTAGCTGCGCATTTCTCACCCTAAGCTTATACTCGAGTCAATAAGCTTTCCCATTTTTTGTGGTAAAATTAGGTGCCTCGGCTTATATTTTGGTTGGCTTATACTCGAGTATATACGGTATCTAAAAGAAGTGTTGCATTTTTACCATTATTATTGCTTTATAATGACTTTTAAAATGTACAAATGCAGCAATTTAGAAATTGGATGAAAGCTTTAACATTTAAAAAAAAAAAACTTTTTGAAAGATAATTAGTGCATTTTATATACAACTATATGGAGTAGACCAAAATGAGGGACAAATGAGGAGGAAACATTGTTACAAATCAGGAACAGTCCCTCGAAATCAGGGACAGTTGGGAGTTATGTTATAGGAATATGCACCGTTGCTCCAGATGTCCCATGGGTGAATAGAGTGTGATCTGCGCTTTTCAATAGCACATATGTAAGATATGATTTCACACCCCCTCCCTCTTGTACACATTTTTGTTAATATTTCGAACCTGTCAAGCAGATGTCTTCTTTATGCTCCTGTCCATTCAAGAAGTGGACAGACAAATCTCCAGATGTCATTAATATATATTTTGGATGTACTGAACATTTATTTATTAGGCCTTGTTTAAAATATGATGTGTGATGCCAGACATCACACGTATGGACATTTTCTGCGCATTGTCAAGCTGTGTGCATAGGGCAGCCCATTCATTTAAATGGACTGCCTTATACACAACAAATTCAGCAAAGTAGCTCATGCACCTTTTTGAGTTTCGAGCACTTTGCAGCATTTAGGGCACCAATAACAATATATGGCAATGAAATTGGGGTTGTTACTGATTAAAATTTTTGTGTTCGATTAATCAAATTTATTTTTTAATCGATTAATAGACTAATTTCGAATAATTATAACGCACAAACAAATCCAACTACTTTTAGCTGATTTCCTTGCATTGCAACTCTGCATTAGTCCGTGGTAAATGTGGTATACACTATATACAATCACCCGACACTAGTTAGTTTCCACAATCCATGACTTAACTTCAAAGTTCACACAAATACGCTTTAAATTCAAACTGTAGCACTGACGTAAGTAATTTTTTTTCATACACAGTAGCGTGACAATCCCTCCACCTCCGGTCTAACTAATCACTCTCACCTTATGGCATGGACCCCTGTGCAAACAGGTGGTCATGCAAGCGGGTATCAAAAGGGTTAACACGGACCATAAACTTCTCTCACGTCTCCTTAGATCTCAGCAAGGACGCCAGGTCATGGGTAGAAAGAAAAGATCTAAGTGCTCACCGCTTAAGTATAAGATGAAATTTTGGTGTTCAAACACAAACTACTCACATAAAGATGCTAAAAACACAGCATGTAAAGCCGACAATCGTGTTAGTTCCATAGGGCAGCAGCGGGTGAAGGCATGCGTAGCTCCTCCCCCATGCGCGTTACCTTCAATCAGAACTTCAACGTCACCAGACTCCTTCCCCCTTCCCTTCGTTAGCAGTCGGAGGCACTTGGGGAAGGGGGAGGAGTCCGGTGACGTTGATGTCCGTGGCGTCACCGGATCTCCAAGGGAACTCCCTGAAGACCCGGAAGCCGGCGGAGAGGTGAGTACCGATCAAAAGAATTTTGATCGATCAAAAAAATTAACGATTAATCGAGGAATTAATCTTTAATTTCCACAGCCCTAAATGAAAGTGTAACTTTAAAAATTTTTTTTTGCATGTTTGCTGAATGTGCGCAAAATCATATTGAGGACACTGTCCCCGGAGCCCATATGTCTTCGGATTTGTCCTCGGATTGCAGGGCAGGTGCTGAGATGGAGGGGGGGGGGTTGCCACACACTGGCGGGTGTTAGGCCAGCATCGCCTTCTGTGTCAGATTTAATTTGAATCACCGGGTGGCTGCCGTCACAAAGTCCTGCCTCCTGGTATGGGTTCCTGGGCACAGGTGAGGCTGCATTCCTGGGCACAGGTGAGGCTGCATTCCTGGGCACAGGTGAGGCTGCTTTCCTGGGCACAGGTGAGGCTGCTTTCCTGGGCACAGGTGAGGCTGAGATGTGGGCACAGGTGATGCTGTGTTCCTGGGCACAGGTGAGTCAGAATTCCTGGGCACAGGTGAGGCTGAGATGTGGGTACTGGTGAGGCTGCATTCCTGGGCACAGGTGAGGCTGAGATGTGGGCACAGGTGAGGCTGCATTTCTGGGCACTGGGGAGGCTGCATAGATGGGCACAGCTGAACCCTGCATTCTTTATTTAGCGCACTCCTGAGCCCTGTATTCTTTATGTAGCGCACTCCTGAGCCCTGCATTCTTTAACTAATGCACGCCTGAACTCTGCACTCTGTTTTTTCTTATCTTCATAACATAAGGTAGTCATATCTCAAAATATTCTAAGAAGTATCTTTTTTTTTAATCTTTATTTATGGACAAAATGTGAGAAATAATGTACAGTATATATAATACAATCATTCCATAAACACATACCACATACACTGCATATATAATTTGACAAAAATATGCCTCTAAAAAATGGGTGCAGTAACTTTCCTGGCTTGCAGTCCTGTCTTGGGCTGGCTGCTGCCACACCTCCTGGCTCACTGGCTCCTCAGTGGTTGGTTGCTATCAACCAACCAACCAAAGTTTGTCTAACTCTGCTCCCTCCCAGTGTGGAACCTTCTCATTTAGACCTGGCTGCTGCCCCGCCTCCCCCTTCACAAACGTTAGGGGGCTTATATTTAATGCTAGAGGAGGAGCAGCTCTGGGGACCCTGATGTAAGGGGGGGGGGGGGGGCTCTCTGGGGACCCTGAAGTAAGGGGAGGTTCTCTGAGGAGCCTGATGTAAGGGGGCTCTCTAGGGACCCTGATGTAAGGGGGGGGCTCTCTGAGAATCCCAATGTAATGAGGGGGGCTCTGGGGACCCTGTTGTAAGGGGGATCCACACTCAGATATCTAACAATATTATATATATATATATATATATACACACACATGTACACACCCAAGCGTATGACTTTCTTTACTTCGCTGCTCTGGGCTCTAGCCCCAGATCTTTTGTAGACCTAGCAACGCCCCTGGCACTAAGTGTAATTTCTGGCTGCTGCCTCGTTCCTCTGCTGTCTGCATGAATCACTTCTGACAAGTTTTCCTGACACCAAGAAATGGTGACAGGGGAGGGTTCTCTAGCTGATTGACAGCCTCAGCTCTGTTCCTGTGTGCTGTGTGGAGGGGAGGAGGGGGATGTCCCTTTCCCTCCCCACAAATCAACTCTCAGAGCTTTCCTCACTGAGGTCTAACAAAGTGTAATTCCAGCTTCCCTTTTTCTAAACTCTCAGACAAACTTTATATATTCTGGACTTTAAATGGTTGTAGAGGAGAGAGGACTGCAAATAAACAAGTACAACTTATGCAGGAGGACATGTTTCATCTCTGTGTATTACCTGAGGCCAGGCACTTCACTGGATATATGCAAGGGTTTACAACCACTTTCAGGCCATCTTTCCACTATTGCGTCCCCAAAGTTGCGCGATTTTGCAGCAATTTTTTGCCGCGATTGAAGCAATGCCTGTGTCTATGG
Source organism: Lithobates sylvaticus (assembly GCA_028564925.1). Classification (NCBI taxonomy): domain Eukaryota; kingdom Metazoa; phylum Chordata; class Amphibia; order Anura; family Ranidae; genus Lithobates; species Lithobates sylvaticus. The sequence continues at coordinate 65,726,833 of CM053028.1, forward strand.
ACCTCAAGTCGCATCAAAGTGGGACCAAAGTAGTGCAGGGACTACTTTGAAGTCCCTGTGACTTGAAGTCGCACAGATATGAACGGGACTCATTGAAAATCATGGGGTTTGACTTGTCATGCGACTTTTCAGTCCCAAGTCGCATGAAAAGTCACACTAGTGGAAATATAGCCTGAAGCTGGATTCACACCTATGCAGTTTTAGTGCTTTTTGCATTTTGCAGATTTGCACTACAGCCCATTTAACAATGGAACACGATCTGTAGAGCAAATCTGCAAAATGCAAAAAACACTAAAAATGCATAGGTGTGAATCCAGCCTAAGAAAATAATTATTATTTCCCATCTATGTTGCTGCTGGAAAGTTCTCCTCACTTCCTGTCTGGTAAAATGTTCTCAGTGGGACAGGAAGTGAAGGGAAATCTACCTTATGCATCCCCAGACAGCAGTAAAAAAAAACTTTACCGTGCGATCCAAAACGAATGCCCCGTACACACGGTTGGAAATTCAGACGAAAATGTCCGATCGGACCATGTTGTCGGAAAATCCGCCCGTGTGTGGGCTCCATCAGACTTTTTCCGTCTGAATTTCCGACGGAAAAAATTTGAGATCCTGCTCTCAAATTTTCCGACAACAAAATCCGATCAGACTTTTTCCCATCGTGTGTAGAGAATTCCGACAGACAAAGTGCCACGCATGCTCAGATCAAATTACGAGACCAAAGCCATTGGCTACTAGCCGTCGTACGCAACGAACGCCACCACGTTCAGAATGATCGGATTTTCCGACAACTTTGTCCGACCGTGTGTATGCAACACCAGTGTCAGACAAAATCCGTCGGAAAAAATCCAACAGATTTTGTGGTCGGAATTTCCGACCGTGTGTACAGGGGCTTAGAAAAACTATTTTGGCTGGACATACAACCAATGAAGTTCTATAAGAGAAGAAACAATGGCAGTGATCTCAATAAATGTACCACAGTCCAAGAAAGTAAGACCCAACCCTTCATAGATGAGGAAATGGCATGCTACTTGCATCAGAAAAAATAAAATCCACATGCTCTCCATCCTTACAACTTCTTCCAACATTCAATGAAATTGATGGCTTCAAAGTGACAATGTGTTTTAAGAGATTTTCCCACAAAGCAGAATTGTGAAAAATGTATAGCAACGTGGGGGGCACTAAAACATGATAATTATTTAGTTCCTTCTTGGTCCTGCTGGAAAAACATACAAATACACAAATACGCCTGGATGCCGGATGCTGGATCTTGTCAGACTGTAGAAGCCACCGTCTCCTAGCTCTCATTCTCATTAGCAGGGTAATGGAAACTTTGTCTAATTAGGGAGACTGCGGCATGGGGCTGAGCGGGTCGGATATTTCTGATAAATGTCTAAACCAGCAGGCTATAATGACTAGCTGCTCACTCACTTTGTGTTAAATGAGTAAGAATGTATTTTTAAGATATGTTTGCCTCACACAATTCTTTGCCTGGTTATATCCAGTGCAGGATAACATAACCGCTAAATAGGGGTTCATATAACTATATCAACAAAATTAAAACCCAAGTAAAATTTAATTTTAAAGTAGCGAAAAACATCCCATTTGCATTTAACCTCTAGCCGACCGCCCACTGTCTATTGACGGCGGAGCGGTGCGGCTCTTGTGGTGGGACGCCGTCATATGACGGCGTCTACATTTTGGCCACTAGGGGGCGTGCCCGTCACGGGAGGCACGCGCGCGTGCCTGCCACGTAGCTGGGGACCCAATGCGCGTGCCCGGCGGCCGCAATGTCCGCTGGGCACCCACGATTGCCCAGTAACAGAGCAGGACGTGGATCTGTGTGTTTACATACACATATGTAAACACACAGATCCACGTCCTGTCACTGGAGAGGAGACCGATGGTGTGTCCCTTGTACATAGGGACACCGATCGGTCCCCTCCCCCAGTCAGTCCCCTCCCCCCACAGTTAGAATCCCTAACATAGGGAACACATTAACCCCTGCAGCCCCCCCTAGTGTTAACCCCTTCCCTGCCAGTCACATTTATACAGTAATCAATGCATTTTTATAGCACGGATCGCTGTATAAATGTGAATGGTCCCAAAAATGTGTCAAAAGTGTCCGATATGTCCGCCGCAATGTCGCAGTCATGATAAAAATTGCAGATCGCCGCCATTACTAGTAAAAAAAAAATAATAATAAAAATGCTATAAATCTATCCCCTATTTTGTAGACGCTATAACTTTTGCGCAAACCAGACAATATACGCTTATTGCGATTTTTTTTTACCAAAAATATGTAGAAGAATAGGTATCGGCCTAAACTGAGGAAAAAATTTGTTTAAAAAAAAAAAAATTGGATATTTATTATAATAAAAAGTAAAAAATATTATGTTTTTTCAAACTTGTTGCTCTTCTTTTGTTTATAGCACAAGAAATAAAAACCGCAGAGGTGATCAAATACTACCAAAATAAAGCTCTATCTGTGGGGAAAAAATGATAAAAATTTTATTTGGGTACAGCGTTGCATGACCGCGCAATTGTCATTCAAAATGTGACAGCGCTGAAAGCTGAAAAATGGCCTGGTCAGGAAGGAGGTGTTCGTGCCTGGTAGGCAAGTGGTTAAAGAAGTTTGTTTTCTCTAGAAAGCAGCCACAGCCTTAGTAGAAAAGCCTAACCCCTGCCAGCATGCTCCAGAAAAGGACCATTGCTTTCTGGGTGGAAACAGTTGTCTCTCTGCAGAGATCTGACACACCCCCTGCTTAGTCAGACCTATAGTTTTGGAAATTGTAGCACCCTTCTAGGTAGGTGCTAGGATTAGATAAGTTAGTATTAGTTGTGTTTTGATGGCAAATTTAGTTGCCACACTGTAGTCAGTCTGGCTGTATTTGGCTTGGCAGGAAAAGCATATTCTGCTCACTGTAATCAGTGAAGCTATAATCTGCTAGTCAGGTCTGTTCAGTGTGTTTAGCTGCTGCCAGTCTTGTCTATAGCTTCCTCTGTATCCAGGAGACTGGAGACGTTTCTGGATAGTAGGTGTGAAGCTATGCAGATGGCAGCATGAATACAGGTACTGTCACTCTTGTCTCTGCCCCCTACCCACCTCTGAGCACTGTTTCTTGTCTCCGCCACCTTACCAACTCCCAGTACTGCCTATTTTAGAGAATACAAAACAAAGTATTATTTGGTGGTGATAAGTCATTTGTATAGAAGTTGTAATAATAACAAGAAAGGCAGTAAAATACATCCCCTGCAGCCAGCAATGATAGATCCCACCAACAATAATAGATCTAGCCCAACTATAATAGACCCCCCCCAGCAACAACAGATCCCCCTATTAACAACAGATCCCCCCAGACCCTCCAGCAGCGAGCAACGATAGCCCCCCCCCACAACAGTAGATCACCCCAGCAAAAATAGACCCCCCCCCAGCAATATAAGACCTCCACCAGCAACAATAGACCTCCCCCCAGCAACATTACATCCTCCAGCAACAATAGATCTCTCAGCATGCTCCAGGCACCCAGGCATCATATACATTTAGTGCTGGAGGCATCAGAACTGTGTGCTGCCACATCCCCACTGAAAAAAGCCCTGTCTATAAATATATACACTATATTACCAAAGTATTGGGATGCCTGCCTTGAAGTCTTAGCCCCTGTACACACGGTCGGAAATTCCGACCACAAAATCCGTCGGATTCTTTCCGACGGATTTTGTCCGACACTGGTGTTGCATACACACGGTCGGACAAAGTTGTCGGAAAATCCGATCATTCCGAACGTGGGGACGTTCGTTGCATACGACATAACTATGTAGAGGCTAGTAGCCAATAGCTTTGGTCTTGTAATTTGATCTGAGCATGCATGGCACATTGTCCGTCGGAATTCTCGACACACGGTCGGAAAAAAGTCAGATCGGATTTTGTTGTCGGAAAATTTGAGATCCTGCTCTCAAATTTTTTCTGTCGGAAATTCCGGCGGAAAAAGCCTGCTAGAGCCCACACACGATCGGATTTTCCGACAACATAATCCGATCTGACTTTTTCCATTGGAATATCCGACCGTGTGTACGGGGCATTAGTCCGTATTGAGTTGGCCCACCCTTTTCAGCTATAAGAGCTTCAGCTCTTCCGGGAAGGCAGCCCACAAGGTTTAGGAATGTTTCTATGGAAATGTTTGACCATTCTTCCAGAAGCGCATTTGTGAGGTCAGGCACTGTTGTTGGACAAAAAGGCCTGGCTCGTAGTCTCTGCTTTAATTCATCCCAAAGGTGTTCTATCAGGCTGAGGTCAGGACTCAGTGCAGGCCAGTCAAGTTCCTCCACCCCAAACTCGCTTATCCATATCTTTATGGACCTTGCTTTGTGCACTGGTCCAAATCATTTGGTGGAGGGGGGATTATAGTGTGGGGTTGTTTTTCAGTGGTTGGGCTTGGCCCCTTAGTTCCAGTGAAGGGAAGGGAACACTAAGTGCCGGTTCACACTGGGGCAACACGACTTACAGCGCGACTTAGCAAGGCAACTTGGACGTGACTTGGACGTGACTTTGAGTTATTTACAACACAACTTCAAGTCGTCCCCAGGCCAGGCGACTTTGGCAGTGGCCAATCACATAATAATCAGCTCTGTGGGAGGGAGGGGTTTGCCTAGAAAACTATTTATACTTCCTGGAAAGTTGCTTCAGTTAAGACAGGGGATCCGACTTGGAGGCAACTTCCATTGAAATCAATGGGTACAAGTCGCCTAGAAGTCGGATTGAAGTAGTACAGGAACCTTTTCTGAAGTCGGAGCGACTTCAGTAGCGTTCATTAAGACGGCTCTCATTCACTTGCATGTAATTTCTAATGTCAAGCGACTTGGGGCGACTTGCGTTCTGACAAGTCGCCCCCCAAGTCGCGGTAGTGTGAACGGGCTCTTAAGGCGTCAGCATACCAAGACATTTTGGATAAATTTCATGCTCCCAACTTTGTGGGAACAGTTTAGGAGTGGCCCCTTCCTGTTCCAACATGGTTGCTCACCAGAACACAAAGCAAGGTCCAGGAGCGAGTTTGGAGTCGCCTCAACCCCATAGAACACCTTTAGAGTGGAGACTGCGAGCCAGGTCTTCTCGTCCAACATCAGTGCCTGACCTGACAAATGCGCTTCTGGAAGAATGGTCAAACATTCCCATAGACACACTCCTAAACCTTGTGGACAGCTTTCCAAGAAGAGTTGAAGCTGTTATAGCTACAAAGGGTGGGCCAACTCAATATTGAACCCTACGGGCTAAGACTGGGATGCCACTAAAGTTCATGTGCGTGTAAAGGCAGGTGTCCCAATATGTTTGGTAATATAGTGTACTTATATATAGATGTTGGTATCTTCGGCATATGAAACTTCTGGGAGTGTTACGCCTGTGTACCTGATATGCACCATGGATCCTTCCTTCAGACCCTATGTCACTGTTGAATCCTATAGTGATGTAGGAGTGGAAGGAAGAAGGCACGGCATAGTGGGGGGACACAGATATCCAGCACTCCTGTAAGTGATGAATGTTGAAGACACTGATGGAGGATGCAATGGTTGATCAGGAGGTAGGACACATAGGCCACCAGAGAGGTGAGAATAAAGACTGACAAGGTCTCTCGAAGTGATTTGCCCTAACTATGAGTTCACTTTAGGGCACTAGACAGGTTTACCTAACAAAGCTGCGACTGTATAAATTATAAAGATTCCAGTAACTTACATTTTGCTAAACATTTTTTTATATATGTTACATCTACAGTACCTATTTTATTTTTTGCATGTGCAGAAGAGTTCGTCACACATGAACTACACTTTTAAGGGTTTTTCTTCTGTCTGAAAATTGGAAATGTAATGAAACGACAATTTAATAAAACCTACAGTAAAGTGGAGGAGTACTTTGCTTTACAATTGCAGCTCTATTAAATGTTTTCTTAATAATGAAATGTTATGGATTTTCTTTCTATTTTGTGTTTATTTTTATCCGAGTCATGACGAACAGTCATTTCGCCTGTGATCTTTGTATTACTCCAAACAGACTGCACCTGGGCAGTAAAACATTTATGTGCTTTATGTCAAGAGGAGCTCATGCATGTTATGTACAATAAACCTGCTTGGAGTATAATTTCAAAAGCTAAATTTTCCGTAGAACAAAAACATAAGGTAATGTCTCAGTACATATTAATGCTAGACCACTTTCAGTATATTATTTGTGAACTAAAAAAAAAAAAAAAAAAAGTTATTTTAGATTTAGATATTCATTTAAAGCAAACCTGCAAACCTAGTATTACATTTATTTTTTTTTTTTGTTGCATATGGTGGCAAATATAATCAGCCTTTTTGAATTTCAGTGACTCTTGTGGTTAAAAGCCCTGCTCTTGACTTCCCGGTAGAGATGGGCTGGGGCGTGTTCAGGATCCCGCCAGGAAACGGACACTGCACACGGCTAATCACAGGTAGTGAGACATTTCCCAGTCCTCTGCTGCACAGATCTGTGATTACCTGTGTGCAAAATAGGGGATAGATTTATTGCATTTTTGTTACGAGTAAAGGCGGCAATCTGCGGTTTTTTTTCGTGACTGCGACATTGCGGCGGACACTTCGGACACTTTTGACACATTTTTGGGACCATTCACATTTACACAGCGATCGTTGCTATAAAATTGCAGTGATTACTGTGTAAATGTGACTGGCAGGGAAGGGGTTAACACTAGGGGGCGCTGCAGGGGTTAATGTGTTCCCTAAGGTAGTGATTCTAACTGTAGGGGGAGGGGACTCACAAGGGGAGGAGACCGATCGGTGTTCCTCCATACTGGGATCACATGATCGGTCTCCTCTCCACTGACAGGACGTGGAGCTGTGTGTTTACACACACAGCTCCACGGTCCCGCATGATCCCGCTGTTTTCACAGGCAATCGCGGGTGCCCGGCGGACATCGCGGCCGCCGGGCACGCGCATCGGGTCCCAAGCGCCGCCGGCCGGGAATGGGAGGATGTCATATGACGCCCACCCAGGGTGGGAGATCCACCTTGTGGGTGTCATATGACTATAGGCGGGATGCGAAGTGGTTAAGATGGTAATTAAACTCACTTGGTGCCTTATCTGCAATAAATTAGCATCAGAACCTGTGTAATTCATATGTGTCTGGGTTTAAAGGGATGAGGTGGCAACCCTAATCGTAAGTCCTGAAGGCAAGATAGTGCAGATCCCTCATCCAGACCATTACTAAGTATGCCAAATCTAAGCCAGAGTCAAGGACTGTCATTCTAAAGGGGCTGTTGAGCCTGAAGAATTGCCACGGTTGGCCTGTTGTTCACAGGGTTAAAGGCCCTATTTCTCCTCATTTCCCCTTCACTTGTATCCTTGCAAATGAAGAAGGGAACTACTGAAACTGTCAATATTTCGTCATCTTTGCCACAGAGGATTCCTCCTGTCAAAACCAGGGGCTGCTACCTAGAGGGGGTAAACCCCTAGTTCACAGAGACACTTTGCAAAGATATTTTGCTAAGGACACTTTGTGAAAATCTTTTGGCCAAATGCCATTGTATTTGCTCAAGTGCTGTTCGGGAAAAGGAAAGAGAAAGGACACTTTGCGAAGATACTTCATTCAGCAACGACACTTTGCGAAGATTCCTTTGGGGAAGTGTAATTTGTGAGAGTTGCTACCCTGTAAAAAAAAAAAAGGGGGGGGTAGTGGCTCATTGTCTCTTGAGAGGAGAGTGCCAGAAAGAAAGGGTTCCCTTGAAGAGTTTCTACAAACACTCACAAGTAGGCCAGCTATTGCTCAGGCTCCAGCAATAACAGCAGGCCCCCAGGAGAAGGGATTCTGCAGGCACCAGTTCGGATGGACTCTGCACCTCTTAATCCTCACTTGTGGGTCTGACTAGGATAGGCAAGAGTCAGTACCCTGGTAATTGAGTGGGACTGAGTTTATTGCTAGTTATATGGTTCTCAAATGTGAAATGTGTCCAGTTAGAAAGACTAGGATGTTGTTCTGTCTTATGTTATTATGTGATGATTTGTGATAGCGATTGGTAAAGTGAGAAGGTGGCCTCGGAGGAGAGGACAGTCTCACTGTAAGTATATAGGGTGAATGATGCTATATATTTGTGTTTTATTTTCTTTCCAGGCTTGCAAGCAATCTTCATTCCTCAGCGGAGGTTGTCCTCAATCTATTTGTTTATATTTTGTACATATGTAAAAATGTTATGTGTAGCATAGTTAATTAGGTGTGTTCAGCCATTTCCCCGTCAATCAGTTTGTTTGGTGGGGGGTGCACTAACATAGTGCACCTGTCAAAAATGCTCTTTGAAAATAATGTTAATATTTGTACAGTAGATGTCTATATTTTTCTACGTAATTTAATGTGCTAATTGGCCACATATGGGGTATGCCCCATGACCCTGTACATATGTTACTTCCCTCCCCCCCCCCTTTCCAAGTTTGTGGGATATGCCTTGTATATTTTTGTACAGGTATTTTGTAGGGGCGGATGCCCAAAGCCAATGAGGACATGGCTTGTTTTTGTGGGGGGTGGATGTAGCACCCTCCTAGGTAGGTGCTAGAAGAGAGTATCGTTTTTGGTCTTTCTGCTTACTAGGAAGATGGTCAGGTAAACCTTAGAGTGCTCTCTGCCTACCAGGGAGCAGGATCTATTGGTTAGGTCTGCTCATTGTACTCAGATGGAGCTCAGCTTGTTTGACTGTCCCTCATTGGTCCAATAGGGAGGCATATTGGACAGTGGGAGGGGACCGGACAGGTGGGTGCATAGGCATTGTTACAGTCCTGGCAATTGGCAGTGGAAAAGTTCTGTATTGCATGTTGGGATACTGTATGAAAGTACATGTGCTCCGAGTTAGGTGAGCCGGGGAACAGAGTCCAGGTGGGAGGGGGCAGCTGCCCTCTTCTCCACGGAGGTGGTTGTGCGGCCTTGGGTGGTAGCGCCAAGGGCCTAGAGAGAGAGAAGCTGAACCCAGAGGTCCTGCAGAGCTGACTGGAAGGGAGACACCAGGAAGGATCTGATTCTGCCTACTGTGAGTACAGATCTGTGTCTTTGGGGCCTGTCAAGTGAGGGCCAACCCTTCAGTTAGAAGAGACAGTGGACGGGTGTCAGTTAAGGGGATGCTAGAGAGTATCCTGAAGATAATAAGTAAGCATGGGACAAGTGAAAACCCCTAGCAAACAAATGAAAACCCTTAGCAACCAGCTGCAGGTACCCAGAGAGAAGCCTATGAAGTCAACACTCAGCAAGCCCTATGGGGACAGTGCTACATATATATATATAAATATATGCTATAGGAAGGAAGGGCAATACTGTACATGTTGATGTCATGGGGGAAGTGGGGCGGGAAGGGGGGGGGGGGGGTAATAGAATTGTGTATGTAGTTGCAGTAGGAAGGTGGTAGTAGTTTAGTGTTATGACTGTGGATTTGGGGAACTCAAGACTGTGCATATGCTATATGGCCTCTGCCTGGGCATGGGGTAGGGTTAAGGGATCTGTATATGTTGATGTGGTAAAGATAGATAGTGTTTTATGGGCAGTTTTCAAGCGCCTCAGTGTAAAAGGGGCCTAACTAACAAAATAATAATCGTCTTGTCTGTACAGCTACTGTGTTTTTCTATTTATTTTAAAGTATACAAAATGGACAAGTAACAACAAGGCTATGAAAGAAGGAATTAGACTCAAAGGAAGAAAGAACAGAGCTGGAGATGATAGAAGGGAGAACCCACCACTTAAGCCAATCGCACATAAAAAATGCCTTAAGATAGCCATACACTGATCAAAATTCGATGCTGAACTGGCTGAATTTTGATCAGCGTGTTGCCATCCCAGTTCAACAGAAGTCCCATATTTGATTGACTGAATAAACAGACAAAGTATATTGATCAGCAAATGCAGTCTATCAGCTGCAGTCACTTATTAGTGTATTCTGACAGCAATTTTCCAGCGGGGCAGGATTCCTCCATCCACCTGGTTCGTGTGCAACCTTTTTTTTACTTGCGTACACCTTGGCAGTTAATTTCTGTAAATGATGCCCTTTGACAGCCCATTTCGATAAATTGTATCATTTATATTAGTATTTATGTAAATGATATAGTTCAATTTATTTCAAGTTTATATGCTGTAACTGTAAATAAATGGCCTAATAATGGGATCAAAAAGCAATGGAATAACAAGGTAAGTTACTGCCTTAAAGTGATACTAAACACACACTGTTTAATTTATATTGTCCTTTCAATTTCTATATGTGGATGATGGCATTGTAATTATTAATTAAAAAAAACAAAAAAAAAACATCTAAGTACCTTTTTTTCCTAATTGACATACAACTGTCACAGCCTGTCTGCAGGGAAACATAAGCAGGAGGAGCTTCTAGTCCTCTACTGCTGGTCACATGTTCAAAATAAGAAAAAGCCTTTGGAATACAGAGTAAAAATAAATAAATAATATCAATAAACTGTTTTAAATTTGCATACAATATATACAGTATATTTAAAATCAAATCTTTATTATTTTGTGGAAATAACATGGTGTGTGTGGATTTCCGCTAGTCTCAGGTTGTGTCACAGCTAGGGTTGCCACCTGTCCGGGATTCACCTGGACAGTTCAGGTTTGGAATCATGCGTCCGGGTTTCAGACTGCCTGAAACCTGGACACATTATTCAGACCAGACTACGACTTCTCAGTAGGGTTGCTGGCTGCAGTTTTCTAAGCCGAGAATGTCTGTTACACTCTCTTTCACACTTAGCACTAACCTAACATTCCCCCAGATCTCTCTGTGTCTGCCCACACTTCAATCTTTGGTGCTTTTTCCTCAGAAAAGGAAAGTAGAGGCCAGGAATTAAAATTTCAGCAGCCTCAGATACATCTGGATGAGAGATGCTGACGGCCAAGGGGTGAGTGAGCTCACCATCCATCCCTGTCTGTAACTGAAGTTTCCCCTCTTCTCTCTACTGTCTCTGAGAGAGTACACTAAGGTAAATCAGGGTTCTCAGAGCTCCCCTTACATCAGAGTTTCCCTTTACACCAGAGGTCACAGTGTTCCCACTTACATCAGAGTTTTTAGTGTTCCCCCTTATATTACGGTTCCTACAGCATCCCTTATGTCAGCGTCCCCAGAGTTCTCCCTTAAATCAGAGTCTGCAGAGTCCCCCCCTTACAGTGTAAGGAAACTCTGTGGATTCAGATGTAAAAGGGGAATTCTGCGGATTCAGATGCAAAGGAGGAACTCCGTGGATTCTGATGTAAAGGGGAACTCTTGTTATTAACTTTATATGAGTAGAAATTTAATTTAATAGAAAAATATATGTATAGTTTATACTATAAAAAATAATGTTGTGTGCCGCTAAAGTATTTGGGTTTGACTTAAAGAAAAGGTGGCAACCTTAGTCACAGCCCTCCAACCTGTGTCGTAGGATAACAAATTCTAACACAATGTGCACTTTCAAAAGAATATAGCAAGCTGAAGACAGCAGATATACATGTAAAACGTATGTAGGGAGATTTGTTTCATCCCTGTGCATCATCTGAGGCTGTTCACTTCACTGGGTATAGGAGAGGATTTACATCTACTTCCACTTAAGTATAATTGCCACAATTAGTTTATGGCATCATATGGTTACAGCAATCTAAGGTTACATGTAGGTCAACAAGGAAATAGCTATATGGTTACTACACACCTTCCAACTTTTTGAAAAGGGAACAAGGGACCAGTGCCGATCCTGACCTCCCTGGGGCCCTAAGCAAAATTCTGCCCTGGGGCCCTTTACCTGACCCGTGTAAACCATTTGCCATTGCCACACAGTCACACCTGACACTTCAGCGCTCCCAATACAATCCTCCCTCCTTTAACTACTTGCCTACCAGCCACGAACACCTCCTTACTGACCAAGCCATTTTTCAGCTTTCAGCGCTGTCGCATTTTGAATGACAAATGCGCGGTCATGCAACGCTGTACCCAAATAAAATTTTTATCATTTTTTCCCCACAGATAGAGCTTTATTTTGGTGGTATTTGATCACCTCTGCGGTTTTTATTTCTTGCGCTATAAACAAAAGAAGAGGGACAAGTTTGAAAAAACATAATATTTTTTACTATTTATTATAATAAATATCCAATTTTTTTTTTTTTTTTAAACAAATTTTTTCCTCAGTTTAGGCCAATACGTATTCTTCTACATATTTTTGGTAAAAAAAATCGCAATAAGCGTATATTGATTGGTTTGCGCAAAAGTTATAGCGTCTACAAAATAGGGGATAGATTTATAGCATTTTTATTATTATTTTTTTTTTTACTAGTAATGGCGGCGATTTGCGATTTTTATCGTGACTGCGACATTGCGGCGGACACTTCGGACACTTTTGACTCATTTTTGGGACCATTCACATTTATACAGCGATCCGTGCTATAAAAATGCATTGATTACTGTATAAATGTGACTGGCAGGGAAGGGGTTAACGCTAGGGGGCGCTGCAGGGGTTAATGTGTACCCTATCTTGGTGATTCTTACTGTGGGGGGAGGGGACTGACTGGGGGAGGAGACCGATCGGTGTCCCTATGTACAAGGGACACACCATCGGTCTCCTCTCCTCTGACAGGACGTGGATCTGTGTGTTTACACACACCGATCCACGTCCTGCTCGATTACCGGGCAATCGCGGGTGCCTGGCGGTCATCGCGACCGCCGGGCACGCGCACCGAGGCCCCAGCTACGCGCGCCCCCCAGTGGCCAAATTGTAGACGACGTCATTTGACAGTGGGCGGTCAGCTAGTGGTTAAACAAAACAGTCAAAGAATAAGTACAACAATATAGAACAGACATTATATATTTATCTTTACATATCTGAGTGTGGATCCCCCCCTTACATCAGGGTCCCCAGAGCGCCACCCCTTACATCAGGATCCCCCGAGAGCACCCCCTTACACCAGGGTCCCCAGAGAGCCACCCCTTACATCAGGGTCCCCAGAGAGCCACTCCTTACATCAGGATCCCCAGAGAGCACCCCCTTACACCAGGGTCCCCAGAGAGCCACCCCTTACATCAGGATCCCCAGAGAGCCACCCCTTACACCAGGGTCCCCAGAGAGCCTCCCCTTACATCAGGGTCCCCAGAGAGCCCCCCCTTACACCAGGGTCCCCAGAGAGCCTCCCCTTACACCAGGGTCCCCAGAGAGCCTCCCCTTACACCAGGGTCCCCAGAGAGCCTCCCCTTACACCAGGGTCCCCAGAGAGCCTCCCCTTACATCAGGGTCCCCAGAGAGCCCCCCCCCTTACACCAGGGTCCCCAGAGAGCCCCCCCCTTACACCAGGGACCCCAGAGAGCCTCCCCTTACATCAGGGTCCCCAGAGAGCCCCCCCTTACACCAGGGTCCCCAGAGAGCCCCCCCTTACACCAGGGACCCCAGAGAGCCCCCCCTTACACCAGGGTCCCCAGAGAGCCCCCCCTTACACCAGGGACCCCAGAGAGCCCCCCTTACACCAGGGTCCCCAGAGAGCCCCCCCTTACACCAGGGTCCCCAGAGAGCCTCCCCCTTACACCAGGGTCCCCAGAGAGCCTCCCCTTACATTAGGGTCCCCAGAGAGCACCCCCTTACATTAGGGTCCCCAGAGAGCACCCCCCTTACATTAGGGTCCCCAGAGAGCACCCCCCTTACATTAGGGTCCCCAGAGAGCACCCCCTTACATCAGGGTCCCCAGAGAGCACCCCCCTTACATTAGGGTCCCCAGAGAGCACCCCCCTTACATCAGGGTCCCCAGAGAGCATCCCTATAAAGCCCCTCCTTACATCAGGGTCCCCAGAGAGCCCCTCCTTACACCAGGGTCCCCAGAGAGACACCCCTTACATCAGGATCCCCAGAGAGCACCCCCTTACATTAGTGTCCCCAGAGAGCACCCCCCTTACATTAGGGTCCCCAGAGAGCACCCCCCTTACATCAGGGTCCCCAGAGAGCACCCCCTTACATTAGGGTCCCCAGAGAGCACCCCCCTTACATCAGGGTCCCCAGAGAGCATTCCTATAAAGCCCCTCTATATATCGGGGTCCCCAGAGAGCCCCCCATACATCCATGTCCTCAGAGAGCCTCCCTACTTACATCAGGGTCTGCAGCATTGCCCTTTACATCAGAGTTCCCACTTGCACTGTAAGGTGGAATCCTGCATACTATGATGTAAAGGGGAACTCTGGGAATGTGGGGAGGACTCGGGTGACCAGAGAAAGAAACCACTAAGATAAGGGGGTTTACTGATATAAGGGGGAAACCTTTATATCAGTGCCCCCTTACAATATTGTATTGACCCCCCCTAGACTGGCCTGGCGGTGCGGTCACTGACCTCCTCTCAGGTGCATCATGCAGGGTTCAGTCAGTCGGCTCCAGCTTGGTGGCTCTGGTTTTATCCCATAGTTTCCTCTCCGCAGTCCATACATGCCTGACTTCTCCCATGACCCTCATCCTGGCTGCACTCCCTCTCTTGACTCAGGGGAGGTCAGAGGCTGTGGATGGGACAGGGGAGGTCAGAGGCTGCAGATGGGACAACAGGAAAGGTCAGAGGCTGCGGGGGAGGGCAACAGGAGAGGTCAGAGGCTGTGGGGGAGGGCAACAGGAGAGGTCAGAGGCTGTGGGGGAGGGCAACAGGAGAGGTCAGAGGCTGTGGGGGGGGGGACAGGAGGTCAGAGGCTGCAAGGGGGGGCAGGAGGTCAGAGGCTTCAGGGGGGGACAGGAGGTCAGAGGCTGCAAGGGGGGGGACAGGAGGTCAGAGGCTGCAAGGGGGGGGCAGGAGGTCAGAGGCTGCAAGGGGGGGACAGGAGGTCAGAGGGTGCAAGGGGGGGGGGGGGGACAGGAGGTCAGAGGCTGCAAGGGGGGAGGGACAGGAGGTCAGAGGCTGCGAAGGGGGGGCAGGAGGTCAGAGGCTGCGAGGGGGGGGCAGGAGGTCAGAGGCTGCGAGGGGGGGACAGGAGGTCAGAGGCTGCGAGGGGGGGGCAGGAGGTCAGAGGCTGCGAGGGGGAGGGAAAGGAGGTCCGAGGCTGCGAGGGGGGGCAGGAGGTCCGAGGCTGCGAAGGGGGGGACAGGAGGTCAGAGGCTGCAGGGGGGGGACAGGAGGTCAGAGGCTGCAGAGGGGGGACAGGAGGTCAGAGGCTGCAGGGGGGGGACAGGAGGTCAGAGGCTGCGAGGGGGGCAGGAGGTCAGAGGCTGCGAGGGGGGGGAAGGAGGTCCGAGGCTGCGAGGGGGGGCAGGAGGTCCGAGGCTGCGAAGGGGGGGACAGGAGGTCAGAGGCTGCAGGGGGGGGACAGGAGGTCAGAGGCTGCAGGGGGGGGACAGGAGGTCAGAGGCTGCGAGGGGGGCAGGAGGTCAGAGGCTGCAGGGGGGCAGGAGGTCAGAGGCTGTGAGGGGGGGGGCAGGAGGTCAGAGGCTGCGAAGGGGGGGGCAGGTGGTCAGAGGCTGCGAAGGGGGGGGCAGGTGGTCAGAGGCTGCGAAGGGGGGGGCAGGAGGTCAGAGGCTTTGAGGGGGGACAGGAGGTCAGAGGCTGCCTGCGAGGGGGGAGGGGGCCCAGGAGGTCAGAGGCTTTGAGGGGGGACAGGAGGTCAGAGGCTGCCTGCGAGGGGGGGGGCAGGAGGTCAGAGGCTTTGAGGGGGGACAGGAGACGTTTTATTTTTTTAAAAATGGCGCCGCTCGGCGCCATCGTGTCACTGGTGCCGCTGCCGCCGCTGTGAGGGCGGCGGCGCCTGAAAAAAAGATGGCCGCGGGGCCGACATGCAACTGCGCATGCGCCAGCGCTGTTGCCGCTGCGCGGCAATTTTCGGAAAGGCGGGCGCAGGCGCAGTTGCATGTCGGTCCCGCGGCCATCTTTTTTTCAGGCTGACCTCACAGCGGCGGCAGCGGCCCCAGGGGCCCCCGAGCAGTGCCGATCCGCCGCGGGGCCCTACGCAGCTTGCGTAGTCCGCGTATAGGGCGGATCGGCTCTGCAAGGGACACCTAGTTGCCAAATGATGTAGGCATAGGGCACACCCCCTTAAACTGTTTTTTTTTACCACTATTCCTTTATGCTGGCTTTTTAAAATTACAAATGCAGCAATTTAGAAAATGAATGGAAGGTTTAGCACCGTGAAAGATAAAAAGTGCATTTTTTATACAACTATATAGATCAGACCAAAAATGAGGGACAAAGGAAGAGGGACAGAGGGACTTTGTTCCAAATCATGGACAGTCTCTCAAAATCAGGAAAAAGAAGAAATGGCTGTACCTCACGTGAGTTCCAAATGTCTTTTTTTGAGATACCCAAAGTGACACCATTGGACACCAGCAAGTAGTCTAGGTAGACACGTTTCGCACAATAAAGTTGTGCTTATTCATTACACCTGTAAGCTACAACTAGCCCTCAAATCTTTACAAGGTGGAAGTGAATTTGCACACCTTGCTCAACTTCTAAATTAAAAATTGAATCGTTTAGAGAATGAAATATTTATAAATAAAAAGGAAAGGATGCTACGTGATAAAATTGACTACAACACTAACAACGTCTATAACTGGAAATGAAGGCGCCACTGGAGTGGAGCATCCCAATTTGCCCCTGGAATAAGGAAGCATGTTAGTTTCTCATATACTGAGACGGAACATTAGGATGATACCTTGGCAGCCTGCGATTCAGATGGGTCACCTTAACACTCATCTACAGGTGGCCAACAGGTGAAATCTACCGATACGGTCCCAAAAAACGGGATTCAATAGCGCAAGCAACACAGAAGGGGTCAGAACAGAAACACAGGAGTACATGCCGGGGTACAGGAGGAGGGGCTACCGAGGCGCAGAAGAGATATCCATCCCGTTGCCAGGCTTGCAAGTTGTAAAAGACTTCTCTAATGTATTGAATCTTTCTGATAGAATTCTCACCAACAGCGAAGTGTCCTTGTTATGCAAGGGACTACATTTTTGTCCCCAGAGACACTTTAATTTGTTTGACACGATTCTGGATGTTAACAGATTTGTGAGGAATCTAACTATTAAAAGAATCATTATTCAGCAAATACTACAGAAGACTCTGAACAATCTGTGTCTGCATCTGCATCTGTGAATGCTGTGGCGGTTGGTGAGGGTTTCTTATTTAGGGAACATTGTGCAATCAAGGATTTAGAGGATCTGGCATTGGATAGTGATCCATTGGATGCATATAGTACTGGTGTTAGTACCGTAAAGTCTGTTCAGTTTAAATTTAAATTGGATTTTTATCTGGTGAATTCCATTCCATAATCCTGATGTGACAACATTTTAAAAAGCTATTGAACGAGACTTAATGGCCCTAGCACATCGAGCAATATGTGGGGACACTGTGTGGCATGACAATTTAATAAGCAATGAAAGGTCTGCTCTTAATAATCTGAGGGAAGATAAAACTATTGTTATCCATAATTTGGATAAAGGGGGCCTGATTGTAGTTATGAATGAGGATACATACTGTATAAAAATGAGGCTATTATCAGATCTTTTTTTTTTTTTTTTTTCACTGTCCAGCCCCATTAGACACAGATTTTTGTACATAACAGGCACCATACTCACTTTTACCATTATTTCTTATGGAGTTGCACCAGGTTCACTATTTAATTCCACTCCACCACACCAAGCACATTATTTTTACAACCACACATAAATCTAAAACATTTTGTTCCTAGATACCCTCACTTCATGAAATACACACCACTCCCTGGCCTATGGAGTCGTACCCTGCACGTTCCACACTGTCCGATGCTGTCTTCCTGTATTATGCCGCCTCAGCTCCCGCGATGGGGTCATGTTCTCGGCTGGCCCTGCCCCATTGTCCCTGCGCTGCACTTGCTGTCTGGGTTGGTGAGTGTGGTGGGTTAACCATCGATATATACAATAATATTACTTTTGACAAATTCCTTCTAGAGCATGGCTCAATATATAAATATATTTTTTACAATAAATATATATTTTTTTACAGATATTTTATAGGAAGGTCTGTCGCATCCGCTCCTGATGAATGGGAATTACCCATGAAACGCGTTGAGCTTTATTTGATGCCACAGCAATATTTTTACGGATCAATTTTACTCCTCTAGTACTACTAGACTCCATGACACTGTCAATACAGCATCCGGTGGATACATATGTACCATGTGGGCACATGTGCCAGTGCTTGGGCATGCTGCCAGTGGCACTAGTAGGCCATATATATTCATATACCTACTTCATGGAATGTGTTATTATGCATGTATTCCTTTAGTTATCATGTTCAGGCCCTATGTACAGTCCATGTATATTTAAGAAATTAACAATGGGTCTAAGTCTTTGGATCAATGTTATTAAATAAACTTTTTACTTTGTAACCCATTCCCACTATTCAGATGCTTCAATTAAAGTCCCAAACTCCCTTTCTTGTATTATCCAGTAACCGGGATGGAAGCACCCCCGGGTGCTTCATTTAAAGTCCCAACCCCTTTTCTATTTTTATCAGATCATTTGACCTACATCAAACTCAGAGATCCAAGTAAAGAATACAGATTAGCAGTCACCAATCTGGTTCAGAGGGGTTAAAATAGGTATCTTTAATCAAAAAGAAGTAAATCCTTAATACTGGACCATCCTGTTCTCCCCACCTTTTATCATTTACCCAAAACCCATAAAGGGTTAAATCCCCTACAGGGTAGACCCATCATTTCGGGTATCAACTCCCTCAATGAGATCTGGGTCAATGGCTGGACAGGCAGTTACAGCCATTGGTCAAAGAGCTTCCTGGTTACCTCAAGGATATAAACCACCTCCTCAATATCATGAAAGAATTCGAATGGGAAGATGTTTTTTCTTGGATCACCAGTGACGTTACCAGCTTATATTACTCTATACTTCATCATCTTGCAGTAACGGCTGTTTTGTTCTATTTAGAGATTTTAACTAATCTATCGATTGAGCATAGGCTTTTCATTGCAGACATCCTTGAGTACTTGTTGTCCCATAATTATTTTGTGTTTGATGGGGAGTTCTACCTCCAGAGATGTGGGGCTACGATGGGGGCCAAGTTTACGCCCCCTCTCTGGCAAACCTCTATATGGGTCGGTGGGAGCTGTCCCACTTTGGAGGGGAGAACCCCTTTAGGTGATCAATCAAGGTATATTTAAGATTCATCGATGACCTACTGTTTGTGGTCCAGAATGGTGTTGAATACCTTCCATCACTTTTGGAATATCTTAACTGTAACAACAAGAATCTCTCCTTTACTGGACACGCAGACAATAGAGAAATGTGTAATTTGGATGTTCGCCTTACTGGAGCCAGGGGGATAGTAACTTCGACATTGTATAGGAAGCCCCTGTCGGGTAATTCCCTTCTACTTGCCCAGTCAGGCCATCCCAGACACACGATTAAAGGCATCCCTGTGGGCCAGTTCCTGCGAGTCAAACGCATTTGCAGTAGCGATGAACACATTGAACAGGAAGTCATGTCCCTTTATGAGAAATTTTTAGACTGGAGATACTATTGGTGGATGCTGGACACGGCTCTGTCCATAGCCATACGGGGTGAGGTTTTAGAGAAAAGAGACTGCTATAGGAATGAACAACAAAATAAATTAACACTCTCTACCCCATTTAGCAGTGAGTTTAATGAAATTAGGAGAATTTTCAACAGACATCTAGGTAAGGGAATGAAGGGAGCTCTGGATAACAGAATCTGGCCAGAGAGGATGTCTGCTATGGGAGGTGAATGCAGGTCAGGCAGGCAGATGTCTCTCGACCAGTAGAGGGAGGCCGCAGGAGAAAAGACCAGGAAGGACGACCACGATGTATCAGTTGGACATGTCTGTGTAATGAATAAGCACAACTTTATTGTATGAAACATGTCTACCTAGACTACTTGCTGGTGTCCCATGGTGTCACTTTGGGTATCTCAATAAATGGAATTTGGAACTCACATGAGGTGCAGCTGTTTCTTCTTATTTCGCTATTAACCATGGAGGCGAGCCGGGGCTGGCACTCACCTGAGAGCCCCATCAGGCTCATTCAGTTCACCTGGAGCAGTGAGTTCTCTTTACTTTCCCTCAAAATCAGGGACAGTTGATAGCTATGGTTAGTATATATTATATGGGAACAAAGAATAGAGAGGTTCAGTACGTAATGTTGTCCTGTTACAAGATGGTAGTACTGGATGAGACCTCCTCCCTACCGAATACACATAATAGAAAAAAAGTCCAAAGAGGGTTAGGAAGAATGCAAGACCAAATGTAGATCATTCAAGATACTGCTTAGGCTCAATTGGTACTTCAATACGTTCCTTGTATGTTTGAAAACCTTCACTTTTTTTAGTTCAGGAAACATTTTACTGGCCTTGTAATGTTTTCAAAGATGTGTGGCATTTCAAACCCACACTGCAATTTTTATGAAATTATATTCAGTAATCCTTGTACACTCTGGGGTGAACGTCCTACCAACTTTCTTAAACTGAGAGAAATAAGAAGGTAAAATGTGAAATTGTATCCACCTACCACCCCAAAAAAATTCTTGTTAAATATTTGCTCGCTATTACAGTAAAAATAAATTCTCCGGG
Source organism: Lithobates sylvaticus (assembly GCA_028564925.1). Taxonomy (NCBI): domain Eukaryota; kingdom Metazoa; phylum Chordata; class Amphibia; order Anura; family Ranidae; genus Lithobates; species Lithobates sylvaticus. The sequence continues at coordinate 65,747,388 of CM053028.1, forward strand.
TGGTTTTTCTCCAGAAAATGCTAAGCTCCAAGATATAATATTTAACGCAAAGTCATCCTAAAACCAATTTAGTAGGCTCAATCAAAATTGGAGAATCAAAACAGCATTACACTTGGCCGAAACACATGACCTCAAGAACAGGTCCTGTTCAGACGTCTTCCAATTTTCCGTAAATAGCCTAATCGCTTTCCTTTTTTTTCCTGGAGAATGTTTGTCATTGTGTCAGATGTTCTCCCCTAAACAGGTTTAATTCTCATTGAACATATTTCCCCAGAGCCATTTCCCTTATTAAGTTAAAATGAAGTATTTAAATATGGCTGTCAAAGTTCAAACGTCATAATAATTCTGGGCCCTTGACAAATTCCATTGTAACAACATAATTCTGACCTAAGGTAGTAAAATTTCTTCTGATTTACATTACATTTGGCAGCTTGGTAGAACGCTTTTCCAAAGCAAAGTTGCTTTCCTCTTATACAATATTGGATTGCTACATTTAATTATTAACCACATGAGCTCTGGAAGATTTTCATGACCAGGTCATTTTTTACTATTTGGCACTTTGCTACTTTAACCGGTAATTGTGCAGTCATGCAACGCAGCACCCAAAGAAAATGTATAACCTTTTTTGTACACAAATAGCGCTTTCTTTTGGTGGCATTTGATCACCACTGGTTTTTTTATTTTTATTATATAATCGAAAAAATACCAAACTGACACTGACATCTCCAGTGACATTAATAGAGTTGTCAGTGATAATACTATACACTGGGGGGTCAACAACCTGTAGATCATGATCTACCAGTAGATCGTGGCCAGGTGACTGGTAGATCGCGGTCTGGGCTTGCTGACCCACCATCCCAGAGCATCACACAGAGTGCAATGCAGAGGGACTACTTGTAAAATTTGAGCTGTAGTAGGGAGCAAGAGCCACATAAGCCGATGCCTCCTCTGCAGTGCCGACACCTGTCCCATGTATATTGATACAAACTGCACTCCACCTCTTATCCCGGCTAGCGGTCTCCAGAGTTGTGCCAGCAGCAGGAAAGAAGAGCTCTTCAGGTTAGTGTAAAGCAATACACTGGGTATAATAGTATACGGCTGCTTTCACACTGATGTGCTGTGGTTTACCCACACCACAGGTGCAGTATATCTGCAGCTTTCCTGCGGGTTTGCTGTGTTTAGCCATAGACTTCTATTATATCCTGGGGGTTTGGTGCACTTTCTGAATACATGAGTTTTGGTATGCTTTCAGAAAGTGTACCACACCTGTGGGATATAATATAAGTCTATGGCAAAGTACAGCTAACCCAGGATGGTCGCAGATGCACTGCACTGCACCCGTGGTACAGGTAAACTGGAGCACATCAGTGTGAAAGCAGCCTTATAGGGGGCTCAGAACAGTAAGGGTTAATTTGCATTTGCAGTTTATGGGGTGGTAAAACCCCATAGTTAAGTTTTTTTCTCTTCCATCCCCACCCCAATCGCACCTTCTTTAGCTGCAATGGCCAGAGGTGTACATGTGTCACAGCCACAGCAGGAGTTATATGCCCTATCACGGTTGGTGGTAGACAATTCGTTTCGTTTTCCAAATTCGTTTTTTTGCCGAAATTCGACAAATTCATTAATTTGGAAAAAATTTGAATCAACGAAAACCCACTTAATCAATTTCTCCAAAATTTGAAAATTGGAAAATTTGGAAATTCGAAAATCTAAAAATTGAAAATTCGGAAATATCCGAAAATAAGTACGAAAAGCCAAACATTAGAAAACCCGAAAATTTGAAAATCTCATATAATAACTAACTAATAATAACTATTACTAACTATTAAATTATAGGTATTGGAATTTCATTTCAAATTTGGCTGTTAGTGAACGTAATGAATACAAATTTATCCGAAGTTACAAATTATCCAAAATAACGAATGCCACATCTAAAAGAATGGAACATAACGAATTAATAATAATAAAAACTTTTTATTATTATTATTTATTATTCATTTGTTACGTTCCATTTGTTTAGATGCAGCATTCATTATTTTGGATAATTCGTAACTTTGGATAAATTCGTATTCGTTACGTTCACTAACAGACAAATTTGAAAGAAATTTCCAATACCTATAATTTAATAGTTATGCCGCGTACACACGACCGGTCTTTCTGTCGGACCGAAGTCTGACGATCTTTCCAACGGAGTTCCGACGGACTTCCGCCGAAATGGACTTGCCTACACACGATCACACCAAAGTCCATTCATTTAGAACATGATGACGTACGACGGGACTAGATAAAGGAAGTTCAATAGCCAGTAGCCAATAGCTGCCCTTGTGTCGTTCTTGGTCCGTCGGACTAGCATACAGACAAGCGGTTTTCCTGATAGGAACTGAGTCCGTCAGAAAGATTTGAAACTTGTTCTATTTCTAGGTCCGTCTGAATTTTTGGAAAAAATGCTCCGATGAAGCCCACACACGATCGGAATGTCCGACGGAATGGTTCCGTCTGACCTTTTCTGACAGAAAGTCCGGTCGTGTGTATGCGGCATTAGTTATTATTAGTTAGTTAGTTATTATTTCAGATTTTCAAATTTTCAGGTATTCATTCTTATTTTCAGATTTTCGTTCTTTCGAATTTTCTAATTTATTCGAAATAACAAATTTCGATCATAGCGAATGACCCGAAAAACAAACAAACAAAAAAAAAGAATGAAACAAAACAAACAAATTTTTTGGCAGTGCAAATGTCTAGTTGGTGGGTGTAGAAACTGCCAAGCAGGACCCATTCTCTGTGAAGGTGAACTTACCCTTAGGGCCAGTTCACACCACAAGAACGCACTCCAGATCCGTTCGGGATGCGTTTTTGCATGCGTTTTTGACGCGTTTCCAAATGCATTCCAGGTGCTTGTTTTCTGGGTTTTTTTTTCACTATACTAGGTTCCAGTGCATTCCAGTGCATTTTTGATGCGTTTTACTGCGTTCCAGTACAGTCCAGTGCAGGAAAAATGCAGCATGTTCTACTTTTTTTCTGGAACTGAAAAGCCCTGGAACTGACTGCACTAGTGTGAACTATGCCATTGGAAACCATATAACCTACTTTTCATGCGTTTTTGATGCAGAACAAAAATGCACTGGACTGCATGTGGTGTGACATTTTCAGTCTGCAACCTCTGTAATTATCTGTAAAATTGAGCACCTTTGGTGTACAGAATGCACACAGAAAAGTAATTTCCTGTTTGTGTGATTGGCTCACCAATTTCCTCAGAAGTCTGAACTAAGATGCAAGTCAAATTTAAGGTACCCCGATCATAGTAATTTCATTTTTGGTGAGATACTCATCAAGGGTTAAATAACTTCTAAAGGGATGCAGACCCTGCTGTTTTTCTCATCAGAATACTTAAGCCCCATACACACGCGCGGATTATCCGAGGACCAGGTCCGTCAGACCATGTCCGTCATACTTTGTCTGATGTTGGTTTTGCGTACACACGGTCGGACAAAGTTGTCGGAAAATCCGATCATTCTGAACGTGGTGACGTTTGTTGCCTACGACGGGACTACGTAGAGGCTAGTAGCCAATAGCTTTGGTCTTGTAATGTGATCTGAGCATGCGTAGCACTTTGTCCGGTCGGAATTCGCTACACACGATCGGATTTGGTGTGATCGGACTTTGTTGTCAAAAAATCTATCCAGCAGGAGATAGGACTTTGTCCGTCAGACAATCTGATGGAAACTGTCCGATGGTGCCTACACATGGTCTGATTTTCCGACAACATTGTCCGATAGGACAGAATCCATCGGAAAATCCTACCGTGTGTATGGGGCTTTAGAGTGTACCGGGTGATTATAAAGAACCTGACTCCCCCATTCAGAATTGGTATTTAAAGGACATGGTCAAAGAAACACAGAGCAAACATCACAGCAAGAAAAGGTAGGACTCTGCAACAAAGTTTGTTAAAATCTCTGGAATGTACATTGAGCACCCAGAGGGGATTTTTTTTTTTTTTTCCTAAACAAAAGTAGTTACCGTACTCTTTAAGGCTTCGTTTCCACTAGTGCGACTTGTCATGCAACTTTGGACACATAAAGTCACATAACAAGTCACAGCCCATTGATTTCAATGGCACCTATTCCCATCTATGGGACTTTGCAAATCAGTGACTTTGAAAAGGTACCTGCACCACCCGATTCGGCACTGCGTCGCTTTAACTGACAATTTCACGGTCGTGCGACATTGCACCCAAACAAAACTGACGTCCTTTTTTTCCCCACAAATAGAGCTTTCTTTTGGTGGTATTTGATCTCTCTCTACTTCCCTGACAGAATGCGGATCTGTTTACATTGACAGGTCTCGGTTCTAGTTCTCTGTGGAGCGATCGCGGGTAGCCGGCGGACATCGCGGCCGATGGCCACGTGCATCAGCTCCCCTGGCATGCAGCGGGCGTACGTGCCTGCTATAGTTTTTAAAGGGACCTCCGTACAAGTACGGCGATTTGCAGGAACGAGCTGAGCTGCTGCCATAGAATGACGACGGCTGGTCGGCAAGTGGTTAATAAAATAGATAAAAATAATTAAACAAAATTGTAAAAGCAACTCGATTTCATGCACATTTTATTATAGGTCCCGATTGCATCACACATGTGAGCTATTTTTTGCGAATATCAGACTGAGAGCAATAATTCTAGGGCCATCATTCATCAACACTGATAACCTGTAAAGGATTTTAAATAGGGCTGCGGAAATTAAAGATTAATTCCTTGATTAATCTTTAATTTTTTTGATCAATCAAAATTCTTTTGATCGATCAAAATTATTTTGTTCGGTACTCCCCTCTTCCCCAAGTGCCTCCATCTGCTAACGAAGGGAAGAGGGGAGGAGTCCCGTGACATTGAAGTTCTGATTGAACGTAAGGCGTACGGGGGAGGAGCTATGCATGACGTCACCCGCTGCTGCCCTATGGAACTAACACGATTGTCGGCTTTACATGCTGTGTTTTTATCATCTTTATGTGAGTAGTTTGTGTTTGAACACAAAAATTAAATCTTATACTTAAGCGTGAGCTTTTCTTTCTACCCATGACCTGGTGCCTTGCTGAGATCTAAGGAGACGTGAGTGAAGTTTATGGTCCGTGTTAACCCTTTTGATACCCGCTTGCATGACCACTAGACATGTGCACAATAGAAAAATTTGTTTAGTTTCGTTTCGTTTCTGTTCGTATCCGTTGATTCGTAACGATTCGTAATTTCGTAAGTCGTCGGTGTTCGTATTCGGACTCGTTCGTATTTTCGTAAGAGTTATTTTTTCGTTGATTCGCTTTTCCGTTAGTCAAATTTTTGTTTATTCGAAATTCGTATTTTCGTTATATTTTGTATTCGGACGCATTCGTATTTTCATAGATTTATTTGCTTTCTTACTTTCGTAAGATTGATTTATTCTTACTTTCGTAACATTGTTTTCGTAGATTCGTAATCGGAGCATAATTCATAATTTTATGTAATGTGTATGCTATTACATGTTTACGAAACAAAGAATTTCTCTCTCACAAGTCAGAACTTAACTCAAAAATCCACCAAAACAGTGCCTCCGACCCAACCACGTTTATCAACTAACAAAAAAAAGTAACGAATTTACGAATCCATTCGAAGCACGTTAAGCAGCGCCATTGTAAGAGACACGGAAAATTACGAATCAACAAAACAAAAAAAAAAAGTTACGAATGTACGAATTTTTTCGTTCATTTTGATTTTCGTTATTTTTGAATCTTTGTTCGGTATTTTCGTTGTTTCTGTTTTCGTTTTCGGATTTTCATTCATTCGTAGTTTCATTGTTTCTAATTTAATTATTTCGTATTTTCGTTGTTTTTCATATTCGTTTGTTTCGATAATTCGTTATTCGTTAAAATTTTTACTAAATCATTCGTTCATTCGTACGATACGAATGAACGAATATAACGAATTTAAACGGAAAACTAATTCGTAACTAAACGAATTGCACATGTCTAATGACCACCTGTTTGCACAGGGCTCCATGCCATAAGGTGAGAGTGATTAGTTAGACCGGAGGTGGAGGGATTGTCACGCTACTGTGGAAAAAAAAATTACTTACGTCAGTGCTACAGTTTGAATTTAAAACGTATTTGTGTGAACTGGGAAGTTAAGTCATGGATTGTTGAAACTAACTAGTGTTGGGTGATTGTATATAGTAGTGTATACCACATTTACCACTGACTAATGCAGAGTTGCAATGCAAGGAGATCAGCTAAAAGTAGTTGGATCTGTATGTGCGTTATAATTAATCGAAAATTAGTAGATTAATCGATTAAAAAAAAAAATCGATTAATCGAACACGAAAATTTGAATCAGTAACAGCCCTAATTTTAAAGTGTTACCTATGAAACATTTCAGATACCGTAGTTTGTCACCATTTCATGGGCAATACTGAGTCTTGACATGTTTGGTATCTATTTACTAGAAGAAACATCATTTTTATATTTTACCCAAAAAAATGTGTATTATATTGTGTTTGTGTGCACTAATATTAAGTGTATTTCTTCCTGAAAATATGTGTTTCTTGTTCAATAATTTTTATTGTAGGTCTATCAAAAATGTATAACAATACAAACGTGCCTGGTCTGCCCGCACAAAGGCTGCGACTGGCAACATAGAGAACATAGATGTATACATACACAGCATAAGCAAAGGGGGAAGGGCCTCCTTCTCAAACAGGTATAACCAACTTAAACAAAACATATATGCATTTTGGGGGAAAACTCCATTATTGCCAAGGTGGTTAGGACCTTTATGTCAACATCTCCTTAGTGGACAATCCTGACATCGATAGGCAGCCAAAGAAGGCTGAAAAATCCATTAAAAGGAGAAAACCAGAGTGGAGAGCAAGACAGGGGAGAGAGGGAAAAGTAAGGTAGAAAATAAAGTAGAAAAGAAAGAAGAGGGGTAGGTACCCAGGGTCGTCCAAGACATCAATTAGAGCCGACTTACGCTTGTCAGGGGGAGATCAGGGAAGGCATACACCAACCATGGTTCCTAGACCTTGAGAAACTTGGCGTGTGTGTCATGGAGAATACTAGACATTCGTTTATTTAGCATCATGACCGTAAGACGGTCCTTCACTCCCTGAAAGGGGACTGTGGTTTTTTTTCTTGGCCTGTGCAATCATCCTTTTGGCTGCTATAAACAAGTAAAGCCCCATACACACGCTCGGACAATCCGCGGACCAGGTCGGTCGGACTTTGTCCGACGTACTTTGTCCGATGTTGGCGTTGCGTACACACGGTCGGACTACGTTGTCGGAATATCCGGTCCGGAAGAACGTCGTGACGTAAGTCGTCGTCCACGAGATTACAAAAGGGAAGTTCAGCACCACGTCAGGCACCCGTTGGGCTCCTTCTGCTGATCCCGTGTTTATCGAGAGTTAGTGGAAGTTTGGTGACTTAAGATTCGCGCTTCTCAGTTTTCTGACTCAGATCGTTACTGCTCTTCAGTTTGTGCTTGTCGTGCGTATCTGTTTATTAGTGCGTGTAGTCAGTTCGCATTTGTTGGTCATTGCGGCCTATATCTTGATATAGGACGCTTTGATTTGCACTGCTTATTGTCTGCTCGTTGCTGCTATTCACTTCGTTCTTTCAGGCCTTGCTGTTTATCGGTGCTTTCTGTTTGTCCGTTCTGACCAGCCGACCTTTTGTGACCTTCTGAGCGATGTTTCCCGTGCGTACTCGTCGCCGAGTTCGTGCTGTACGCGGAATTGGTGTCGGGCTTTTAGCTTTGACCCAAGACCCGTCCATGAACAGAGTGATGAGGAGTATGTGGACCAAGAATTGGTTGCTTCAGCGTGACCAGTTCTCGCACATGCCTTTGCTTCGTGAGATCCGGGAGAATAATCCTGATGATTTCAGGAACTTTCTCAGGATGACGGACCCCGATTTTCACCGTCTTTTGGCTTTGCTGACCCCCTTTATCAGCCGGCAGGATACCTGCATGAGACAAGCCATTACTCCGGAGCAGAGGCTTGTTGCCACGTTGAGGTACTTGGCGACAGGGAGAAGTCTTCAGGATTTGAAGTTCTCTTCAGGTATCTCTCCCCAGGCCCTGGGAATCATTATTCCAGAGACCTGTTCTGCCATCATTCAGGTCCTGCAGGAGGACTATATTAAGGTAACATTTCTACTTTACTATTCCCTTCTATGTATGCTCTGTTTGCTAATGACTTGTATTTTTGACCTCCTTCCCTAATTACCATGATTGCAATATGTTCGAATATGCTGTGCCCCTTTTCTCCTTCATGCATTTTTCCCTTCACTTACCTCACCAGCATGCTCTTCTGCCCCAATAGACACCTATGGCCTACTCACTTAAGCAATGTCTTTTGTCTGCTGCATAGTATTGTTTGCCCCAAAACACCCCCTAAAATATGCACAAATGTTTGCTGTGTGGTTTACTTCATGTAGAGCCCCCTTTTTTTGTTCTTTTGGTGGGGGGGGGGGGGCAAACTCATTAGGAACCCCCTCCCCCAACTGCTCTGTCAGATGGTACCAATCCTTTATCTGCTGGCTTTCCCAAGGTCCATACACACTATATACCTACCTCTTTATAGTGCGCATCTTTAGGGATGAATTCAGCAAAGCATGTAGTGCAAGGGACTGCCTCCATACATTCCATTTCCTATTTTTTTTTGTCTTCTTTCCCTCCTATTAGCTTGCTTGGTAATTTAATAATGTCACACTGTGCCTGCCTTTTTTGGGGGGGGGGGGAAATGTTATTTGATCTTTCCTGTGGCCTGCCAATAGTGTTAAGTACAGAGGGTCTGGCCAAACTAGCACACATTATTGAGCCATTTGCCAATCAATGAAGTGCAGAGGGTTACCTGTCCACCACCCCACCCCCCCCCCAAAACCATAGTTATTGCCAATGTCCCAACAGAAGTGGGGGGATTGATGGGGGGGTGAGTAATCTGTGAAGGGGAGCCTCTACTTTTCTGTGTAAATACTTTCCAGCCTCCAATTTTATACAATGCTCTTGTTCCAAGATGTTGATTGTCTAATCTGCTTGCAATGTTTAGGTGCAAAGTGACTAATTTTTTTTTCTTGTTTCACTCCACAGTTCCCTTCCACGCCACAGGAATGGCAGACTGTGGCCTCCCACTTTGCCAGCCGTTGGGACTTTCCTAACTGCGGAGGGGCAATTGATGGGAAACACGTCCGCATCGTCCCACCGCCCAACTCGGGGTCCTACTATTATAATTATAAAGGGTTTAATAGTGTAGTGATGTTGGCGGTGGTGTCGGCAACATACGAGTTTATGTATGTGGACGTGGGGATGAACGGCCGGATATCGGATGGTGGGGCCATTACGCACACGGAGTTCTACTGGCGTCTCCAAAGTGGCAGTCTGTGCTTGCCACCTCCAGAGGAGAATGCCGAAGGACTCCCCTTCGTCTTTGTCGCAGATGAAGCGTTTGCGCTGACTCCCCATGTGATGAGGCCGTTCCCGATGAGGACCCTCACCCCGGACCAGAGAGTCTTCAACTACAGGCTGTCCAGAGCCAGAAGAGTGGTGGAGAACGCTTTTGGCATCCTGGCCAGCCGCTTCCGCCTGTTCCTGACGGCATTTAACTTGGCGGAATACAAACTGAACCACATAGTTCTTGCCTGTTGCATATTGCACAACTTCCTCAAAAGACATAACAGGAACTATGTGGTGCCCGTTGGCCCAGATGTGGAGGGCCCTCCAAATGCGGACCTCACAGCCCTTCGAGTGGCACGTCCAGGCTTGCCCCCTCTCAATGCCCGCATGGTCCGGGACCAATATATGGAATACTTTGTGGGTAGGGGGGCCATTGCTCTGCCTGACGATGTGTGAGAGGCATTTTTTATTAAATCTGATATTTTAACCAACCTCTGATTTCTTGTCATTTCAGTCTTCTTTTTAGCTTATTTTACTTTGACATTTTTTCCCTTTGCCTTCGACAGTGGTAATGCACTTTCTGGGCAAAAGGAGGTAACAGTCTCTTCTTCCCAAAAAGATTATTCTCATGTGTGTTTGCTACCTAATCTTTGGTCTAGAGAAGGTTTGTCCTGCATAACTGACACCCAAAATACTCCTTTTCAGCACCAGGTGTGACATGTGTGTATTCTCCAAAATGCTGTGCTCCGTGTTTTCGTACAAAGCACTGTGGGTGTCATTTACATAAGTCAAATCCGCTATGCTCTATAAGTGCATTGAAAAAGTTCCCTGGGAAAGGAAATTGCAGTGCAAAGTGGATTTGCCTTTAGTAAATAACACCCATTGCCCCCCATATCCTTTACATTTTACATACATAATGCATTGTTTTCTTTAAATAAGGAAGCCACACATTTGGAAAATTAAAAAAGTTTACTTGGAAAACATTCACAAGTGCGTTTACAATCTTCACGCCAAAACTGACAACATCTTGGTTATTTACAACATTATTTACAAAGATTACGCAATTTGTAAAACCAGGCATGGAGCTAAGCAGAACCTATGAAGTAGGAAAGTTCAACTTTGTAAAGTGAAGACAAGATCAGACATGACTATATGTTCAAAGTGTGTTTGATCTTGCCTTCATCACATGGGGGGGGGGGGCACCCCCGAAAAGTGGAAATTTGGAACATGCACACAATTTGGTTCTGAAAATGGTCATTAGATCGTAAAACACATGCCTAGAAGCTTCAAAAGTGCCATTTTCCATCATGGGGATGAATGGACGTTTTTTGGGGGTGCAACCCCTTCACCACAACCACTTTCGTAGTTCGTAAAGTGTTTGCACCCCCAAAAAAACGTTGCCATTCATCCACCATGATGGGAGCTAGCACATGTGGACACAATGTGTGCATGTTCCAAATTTCACACAGTTTTTAAGTTGCAAATGTGTTCAGAAGCTGGCACAAATGTGTGTAAATTACTTGGTGCTTTTTCATATTTTTCCTAAAACATCAATGATGTTCTTCAATTTTTGTTGAACATCATTGATGTTTTGCTTTATGTAATCTAGATCTCGATTGCAGACCATTATCTCTCCGATGAGTACGTGGGCACTCTCTGTGGTAAAGTGCGATTTTTCTTCCACAACATCCACGTCACCTAAAAACCACAAACAAAAAAAATGGGGTGTTGGAAATGAGGCAGCCATACATGGATTAGCTTACCAGTAGCTGTGTTCTCCCACACTCACCTGTTGTGGTGACAATTTCTCCAAGTTCGATGATCTCTCCTTCCTCCTCCTCCTCCTCTGCTTCTGCTCTTTCCCCTTTTTTGGGAGGTGTTGGTTTGGGGGTTTCCTCAGACGGCCCAAGTTTTCGCTCCCCTATGAGAATGTCCAAAAGGAAGATTTAGCAACACAAACTATTGAGGGCAGAAATAGGAAAGGACAAACATTGCTTGAAAGTGACGGACACTATTTTAGTTTGGCCAGTTACAAATGTCAACTACATGAATGTAGTCACTTTGTAAAGGTGCTAAACTGACTAGCTTTTTGGTAGAAGTTTGTGTGATGGAGACCCCCCTCTAGTATCCACTGGAGCACATGTGTGGAAAAGGCTAATAAAAAGGGGGTTTGGGTGTCCCAGCACTAGTGCTCTCGAGTCCAGATGGGTAAACACCTACTGGGTGACCTCTCCTTTACATTGAATAAATTGCCTTTACATTCTGGATGACATTTCTAGGGAGAACAAACTTCCTTTCCCCCAAAAAAAAACCAAACATCGTATTATAAGTGGCCGCACGATCGAGGTTGCGTACGATCGAATGGACACACACGACCATGACAGTGGCAGAAAGATCGAGGCTGAGTACGATCGAATGCACAGACGAACATGAAAGTGGCCATTTTGGAATGTACAACTTTGTAAAAATCAAACCACATGGAGCAGTATGCAAGCAAGAAATCAAACACAAAACACAACTACTTACTTTTTTGAAGAATTCTCTTGATCTTTCTGTACTGATCGGCCTCCCTCAGTTTCAGGTCTGACCAGCGTTTCCTCAGTTGCTCCTTGGATCGTTGTACCCCAAAATGATTGTACAGCCTCCTCACAACTTTAGACATGATCTTGGCCTTGCGGACATTGGGGTTGAGGTAAGGCCCATACTTCCCATCATAGTCGCTCCTCTTTAATATGTCCACCATCTCCAACATTTCTCCAAATGACATATTGGAGGCCTTGAATTTCAGGCTCCGGGATCGGGACGTTTCTGCCTCCGGCCTTTCCTCGTCCTCCTCCTCGTTGGGGGGATATTTGGGGCGCACCTGCTGTGTCCCCGCCATGTGCTCTCCCCACTGCGCCGTAAAGAGAAGGGGTGGGGAATAGACGAGAAAGATCGTCAGGGGGCGGGCGGAGTTTGACGCATGCGCACTGTATATAAAACGTCACACGCCTGTGTCGTAGCCACGATCTGGGAGACGAGGGGAGAGAAAGCTCACGCACGAGACGATCGCTACAAACGAAGGTACAATTTGACGTTGGTACATAACTAGCCTAGACTGATTAGAACTTGAGGCTTCTTTATGGAGAAGATTAGGAGTGTTTAGGCTGACATTATTTATATTGTTTTGTGTGGCGTTGTGTCTTGCAGAGGTGATGGAGGCGTTCTACAACGTGAGCTTTCTCCCACACTTCATTGATAAATACCGGCAATTCCCCCTCTTATGGCAGGCAAAACACAGGGATTATAGCAACAGACCAAAGAGGTACGCAGCCCTGCTGAAACTGGTGGCATTTGTAAAGCCTACCCTGCCCATGGCAACCGTCGCAAACTTAAAAGTGAAGATAAACAACATGAAGACTACCTATTTCCGGGAGCGCAATAAGGTCCTGAAGTCACAAGCATCTGGAGCTGCAGCAGCTGATGTCCATGTCCCCACGCTCTGGTACTATGACAGGCTCCACTTTCTCAAAGACCAGGCTACTGTCAGGAAGTCACTCTCGACTCTTCCTTGCACGCGTCCTTCCACGCACGCCACCCCTGATGAGGCTTCCGAGGACCAACCTGGGCCTTCCAGTCAGGAATATGTGCAGGTGCCCAGCTTGTTCCAGGTATAGTAGTTTTGGAACCAGTTTGTTGAATAATGAATGATGTTCAGTTAATTCAGGATCCCCAATTGCTTATTTCCTAACGTGATTGACATATCAACAGACAGTGGTGTGGGAGACATTTTTGGGAAGAATCTAAACTGCAGGGCTGAGAATTGTATGGTTTTGTATTTGAAAACATTTTGCAACAGTCACTAGATGAGAATTGTGTGTGTTTGATGAACAAATAACTGAAACTATGTCCCTTTTTCAGACACAGGAAGACCTCAGCCAGGAGGTGGCTGTGGAAGGTGGCAGTCAGGAGGAGGCAGGGGGTAGTGGCAGCCAAGAGGGGGGTAGGCGTAGGAGCCTGACTGTCTCCCAAGTCTCTCCCCTCCGCCTTCCCTACAGAAGGGCGAAAAACATGGGGGAGGTGGGAGAGTCAGCGCTCCAGCTGATAAAAGATGCCTCAGCCTCCCTCTATGCCACACCCACCTACGAGGAGGCCTTTGCCTCCTTGGTTACAAGTAAATTTACGGGTATGGAGGCGGGGCAACGCAGCATGTGTGAGGAGGTCATCCTCAAAATCCTAAATGAGGGGATGGCTGGGGAGATGACTCCCCTCACACATGTTTGCGAGAGTGACCTTGCTCCGCCTCCTCCTCCTCCTTCTGCCACCCCACCAGCACCAGCACCACGGCGTGGAAGGAAGCGTACAAGGAAGACAAGAGAGTGACAACCTGGACTCAGTCTGGTCTGAGAGAAGATGGAGCCTCTCGTAGTACCAGAGCCTGGGGACCTAGATGGCATCTGCTGCAGTTCCGGATGTTTTGGACTTCAGGACCAGATTGCGCTCCCTTATTATTTAGATAGGTAGTCTTCATGCCCCCAATTGTTTACGTCTGTAAAATGATGGTTGCCATGGGTGTCCAAGGCTTTGCAAATTCCCCAAGTTTCACCATGGCTGCGTTCCTCTTTGGTCTGTTGCTGAGACCTAAATAAAGTTTTTTTTGCTTAGAAATAATCATTGACTATTGTGTTTTACTTTTCTACAATGACAGTTTTTCTTTGAGTAGGCAGGTACATTTCACTAATCCTAGAATTAACAAGGGGCACCAACAACCAACAAACTCCTAGTAAATGTAAGCAAGAAATACAAATGTTAATAATGTGGTTTTGCTAAGTTGAGACATACAAACCCCCTCCAAAAAAAAAAAACCTCCTTCAAATATGTATTCCCCCCAAAAAAAAAAATCTGGGTCAAAAAATAAGAAAGATTGTCTTACGATCTGAGTAAAAATAAACATGTAGTGTATAAATGGTGCAAAGTAATAAAGAAGTTAAGTTTGTGAGAAGTGCGGGTGAATAGGAGCAGCTAAAAGATGTCATTCTTGTTGCATTGTAAAGAAAAAGAGAATGCGCTGCATTAAAGACATTTTAACATTGCAGCGTGACGAATGTGCTGTGTCGATTAGGAAAGGTAGTTTTACCTGACCGAGCGCTTCCGTCACAGAATTTCTTCTGAGCATGCGTAGCACTTTGTCCGTCGGACAAGCGTACACACGCTCGGATTTGGTGTGATCGGACCGGGTTGACGGGAAATCTTTCCAGCAGGAGATAAGACTTTGTCCGACGGACAAACCGACGAACACTGTCCGATGGTGCATACACACGGTCTGATTTTTCAACAACCTTGTCCGATCGGACCAAATTGATGAAAAAGTCCGACCGTGTGTATGGGGCTTTAGATGCCAATTTTTGCTGACGAGCAAATAGGCCCGGAATGGGGCAATGCGACAAAGCAAATTTAGCCTCCTTCCGAGTATTTAAATGGAACAAGGAATACAGCAGACCAAACTAGGCGACGAGAGGCCCACTAGTCGAGGGCAGGTCCACGAGATATGTAGAGCATCCCCACGATGGCCACACCCCCGGAGGAAACGATCACTATAAGACACCTTTCACACTGGGGCGCTTTGCAGGCAATACATCGCTAAAAATAGCGCCTGCAAAGCGCCCTGTAACTGCTGTCTCTCCAGTGTGAAAGCCCAGAGGGAGCGGTGCACTGGCAGGACGGTAAAAAAAGTCCTGCTAGCAGCATCTTTGGAGCGCTGTATACACCGCTCCTGCCCATTGAAATCAATGGGGCAGCGCGGCTATACCGCCGGCATAGCACTGCTGAAGCAGCGGTTTGCGGTGGTTTGACCCATTCACAGCTGTTTTTTTAACCCTTTCTAGGTCGCTAAAAATAGCGGAGCTTTACTGCCGACGCACCCACCGCCCCAGTGTGAAAGGGGCCTTAGTCGGATTAGCATGGGCAATACGGGCTGGAACCCAATACCACTGCAATAAAGTTTTATATGCTGCCTCTAAAGTGGCTGTATTAAACGAACATTTAGCAATCGAAGACCAGGCCTTGCTCCAATCCGCCGGATAGATCTCCGTATCCAGATCTCGCTCCCACTGAGCCACATAAGAAAGTGAAGTTAAAGATGATCAACCATTCAAAGACGCAAGATAAGACCCGAAGAACCTGAAGAGTGCTGGCAGATATGCTCAAAAGTGTTTTTTTTTTTTTTAAATAGATAAGAGGAAGCACGTTGGAGAGAAGCTATCCAATGTTGGAACTGGAGAAAACTAAAAAACTCTGACTGGGGAGCATCATAGGATTCCCGAAAAGTGCTCCCGGTCGGATGGGACAGGGTAGTCACAAAATGGCGTACATGGGTAAAACCATATGATATCCACTAAGCAAATGCCTGGGGCTGTTCCAGACCGGGAGGAAATAAGGGGTTGTTGGTAATAGGTAACAAGGACAGAAAGATGGACAGAAGGGAGCTTGAGTACCTCACTGAGTCCCATAGTTTCAGACTATGCTACATTAATGGGCTCAAGGCCCCAGGACATAGTTTCTGCGGAGGCCATAGAAGTGCCTGTATAGAAAGAGGGGCACAATTAGGAAGAACACCCACAATGGAACATCGGAGGAGGCCTGGAGAAGAGTCGGTTGGGAGATTTGGGCAACCAGATAATATTTGGAGATATGGGAAACCCCCAGGCCCCCTGTAATCTATGTATAAAGAGAGTGGCCCTAGAGATTCTAGGGTGTTTATTAGCCCAGATAAAGCTTAGGATCCTGCTCTGGAGCAGGCGGAGGAAGTGTGGAGGGACTCACACAGGTAGGGTACGGAAATAGTATAGAAGCTTAGGTAAAATCATCATTTTTACCGAATTGATACGGCCTATCCAAGACAGGTGTGGGAATCGCCAAGACTGCATGAGAGTGGTCATGAAAATTAGAGTTTCAAGGACGGATGGCTATGCAAATCTAATGTGGCATAAAAAAATTCCAAAAGTCACCATTTTATTCTCTGCTTTCAGTAAATATATATTGTTTGGGGGTTCTAAGTTATTTTCTAGCCAAAAAAACACTGATTTTAACATGTGAAAAATTTAAAAATTGTCTCATATACCTTTTTTGTACTGTGATGTACCACTTCTGTACTCATTACCTTTTGTGAAAAATCAATGAAAAACGATTGAAATCGAAAACGATAGACGAGATCGGGCGCTTTCAGGCTGATATGGCCGTAGGCCGTAACTCTTGGTTTGGGAGATGTAATATCCTGAAAATGAATATAGTGCCAAAATGTCTTTATTTGTTCCAGGCGTTAACTATCTTGATCCCTCTTGCTTTCTTTAGGCCCCTTTCACACGGGACGGATCCGTATTGATCCGCCCAATGAAGATCCGCTGCTCAGCGGGGATCGCTCAGCTGATCCCCGCTGAGCCGGCTGATGACAGGGCGGTCCCTGTACACTGTGCAGGGACCGCCCTGTCAGTTCTCCGCTCTCCTCTATGGGGGATCGGATGAACACGGACCGTCTGTCCGTGTTCATCCGATCAGCTCTGCAGATGGATGGAAAAATAGGGTTTTCCTCCGTCTGCAGAATCGGACAATAGCGGAGGCGGACGAAAGTGGGTGTCAGCGGATGCTCATCCGCTGACACCCGCTATCCCATAGACATGCATGTATGTCCGTTTTTCATCCAAAAACGGATGGAGGAAAAACGGACATACGGTCCGCATGTGTGAAAGGGGCCTTAGTAAAACTCGAACAGTGTTTACTAAATTTATTTGGGCAAGTAAACGTCCAAGGATAAATAGGAATTTGTTAACATTATCTAAAGAGGCGGATCTATATAAATACTACCAGGCTAGTCAGCTCGGAAGGATTATCGACTGGTGCCGCCATAGAGACAGTAAAAGGTGGATCGCCTTGGAACAACAAGTATGTTCAATTCCTCTAGGTAGAGCCATGTGGTGTTATGCAGATATACCTTCTACACTAAAAGCACATCCTTTAATAGGACCTACCCTTCGTATGGGCGCTAAGTCCACTCGGATCCCTAGACTTTCACCCTGTTTCCTATTTTGGGGAACCCAAATTTTCCACCTGGATTGGAGCCAGGGATTTTTAGGAAATTAAAAGAGAATGGATGTTTCCAGGCCTCACATTTTCTGAGGTTTAATAAATGGCCATCAATTGAAATGTTAACGCAAATAGGAGGACAGTATGAAATACCTTTCTGGCAAGCGCTATAGGTTAAACATTTTTTAGAAACATTGGGACCGACCGAAGGGTACGGTCGACCACTTACTAAGTTTGAGAAGTATTGCGAGGAGAATGAACTTCTCTCCCACATTATTTCTAAGATATACGCTCTTTTAACATCACCTTCGGAGGACTTTAGCATATTGAGCTTAGATAAGTGGGAGAGGGATCTTGAACAAACTTTTACATCCGGTCAATGGCAGAAAATAATACATTTAATTTTTAAGTCATCTAGATGCACTAAGATACAGGAATTAAATTATAAAGTATTAATGCGTTGGTATTACACCCCGTCACGAATGAATACATTTTCTTCAGAAATGCCGGATAGGTGTTGGAGGTGCTGTAAGGAGAGAGGTACTATAGCCCATATTTTCTGGTTCTGTTCAGCAATTAGACAGTTTTGGCAAGAAGTTCAGAGAATTACTCAACTATTTACTGAACACCAGATCCCAGAAGACCCAGCTTTCTTCTTACTACAATGCTCACAAATCCCAATAGAGAGATACAAGAACTCAATGGTATGCCACTTGGTAAATGCAGCTAAAAGTTGCATCACCACATGTTGGAAAGAGACAGGGCCACCGAATTTCTAAATGGCTAAATAAAGTAAGAAGAATTGGGATCATGGAAAAATTGATCCCTATGTCTTTGGAGGAAAGGGAATGTATATCGCAAATTTGGGCCCCTTGGGAGTTATTTCTACAATCAGATGAAGGTAAAAGGTTGATTGGAGAGGAACTAGAGGAATAGACTGGCTAGTAAGTGATTTGAGACGTGTGCCTCTGCTGGCAGGGGCGACGTGCTTATTAAATAGTTTTTTTATTTATTTTTTATTCTTACCCCCACCCCCTTTTTTTATTCATTTATTTATTCTCTCTCGGTTCTATAAGCCCCTAATGGGGCTCGGGGCTTTGAAACGGAGGGTTGTTGTGGGGAATTGATATTGGAATATTGTTATTTGTTTATAAAAAATGGCAGGAATACACCATGTTTTGTTTTCTAAAAGAATAAGCTATGTTTTGAAAGTGGATTTAATAAGTTGTCTTATGTAATTATTAATAATGATTTATTTTATGTATTCGTGCAAAGAAATAAAGAATTAAAAAAAAAATAGAAAACGATAGACATGTGCAATTCGTTTAGTTCCGAATTCGTATTTTTTTACGAATTTTGCCAAATTCGTTAATTCCGAATTTCCGAAATTCCACATTTTTCCATTTCGGAATTTCAAAATTTGCGAAATTGTGAAATTCCGAAATTTCCGAAATTCGAATTTTCTGATTTCCTAATTTTCTAATTTTCAAATTTCCGAATTTCGCATTTTCGGATTTCCGAATTTCCGGATTTCCGAATTTTCGAATTTCTGAATTTCGGATTTTCGGAATTCGGATTTTCGGAATTCGGAAATTCAAAAATTTGAAAATTTGAAAATCAGAAAGAAAATCTGTTTAATTCTAAATAATAACTAACTATTAAATTATAGGTATGGGAATTCCCTTTCAAATTTGTCTGTTAGTGAACGCAAAGAGTACAAATTATCTGAAATAACGAATGCCGCATCTAACCAAATGGAACGTAATGATCTAATAATAATAATAAATAACAATAATAATAAAACCTTTTTTATTATTATTATTAATTATTTATTATTAATTTGTTCCGTTCCATTTGTTTAGATGCGGCATTCGTTATTTCAGATAATTCGTAACTTCAGATAAATTTGTACTCGTTAATTTAATAGTTAGTTATTAATTAAACAGATTTTCTTTCTTTTTTTCAGATTTTCAAATTTTGGGATTTTCAAATCTTTGAATTCTCGAATTCCGAAAATCCGAAAATTCAGAAAAATTCGGAGTTCCGAAAGTCCGCAAATTCGGAATTCCGAAAGTCCGAAATTCGGAATTCCGAAAGTCCGAAATTCGGAGTTCCGAAAGTCCGGAAATTTGGATTTCCGAAAGTCCCGAAATTCGGAGTTCCGAAAGTCCGAAAATTCGGAATTCCGAAAAACCGAAAATCCAAAATTCGGAAATTAGATAATTTCGGAAATCCGAAAATTCAAAATTCGTAAATTCGAAAATTCAAAATTCGGAAATCGGAAAATCCGAAAATTCGGAATTTCGGAAGTCCGAAAATTCGAAATTCGGAAATCCGAAAATTCGGAAATCCGAAAAATAGAAATGTGAAAATTCCCGAAATTTCTGAATTTTCGAATTTCCAAATTTCCGAATTTTAGATTTTCCGAATTTCCGAAAAAAGCAAAAAAACGAATGAAACGAAAACGAAAATGAACGAATTTTTTGTCAGTGCACATGTCTAGAGAACAATAGGCCGGGACAGCAAGTGGTTAATAAGGCTGATGGACCAATCACAGGCACACATAAGAAGTGCTGAATATGCCCACCATTTCCACCCCCCTCCTCCAATCCAAGTGCTATATGAATGGAGGAGGCGGACCTTTAAATCTTCTGACTGTCCTCCATTCATAGAACATGTTGCATTTGTGAAAGTTGTAAAGTTGTAATACATCTTCTATTAGTAGAGGAGAATGGAGGAAAGGGCTGGCACACCACCTTAAACATTCGCAGCACTTGGTACACTGTCCAGTCGCAGCACCCTTCAGGACTGAACACCAGAACTGCACAGGAACAGGGTGTGTGTTCCTGTGTGGTCCCCTGCAATGCGATTTTGCGCGTTTCCAGTACCACATTCTGGCATGAACTGGCCCTCACTGAGTTTTACAGGATGTTAGCAGCAAGGCTGGACAGTGTGCCCGCAGCAAAATGCCAGGGTCTCTTACGCACCAGGCTAAAGGCCCACTGCTCATGAGGACTTTTTTCTTAGGCGACTACCGAGAGCCATTTTGTTTTTTTTCAGCCAGTTCTGAACCTGCTCTGGCCCATCTTCAGAAGTGAAATCCAGAAGGCCAACACAAACAATACCATCATTTCCCCATCACCCTACATTCACATCTCTGCTCTGTGGAAACGCGTTTATTCTGAATGGCACCCCGGCGCATGTGAAATTGCAGTGCGTGTGTGGGAAGCGCAGGGAAATCGCATGGTCAAAAAAAATGCAATTTCCCTGCGGCTGCATTTTGGAAAAGATGCAGGCACGGCCCACACTAACGCAGCCTGCACAGAAAGCAGATATGGGAACCTAAGATCAATGCTGATTTACTCATACAAGAGACCAGGAAAACCTCAATAATTCCTTTACTGTCACTTTCCTCTCATGACCAGTGAAGAGGCATTGCATTACGCATGCGCGATGTGTATTACCGCAGTTGGCGTCCTGGCAGGGCGCATACACACTGTATGGATTGAAGCCGCACATGTCCTGGCAGGGCGCATGCGCAGTGTGTGGTCTGACGCAGGCGAGGCTATGGCAAGGTGATTGAATTGACGCTGCCAGGTCCTGGCAGGACGCATGCGTAGTGTGTGGACTGAAGCCGGAGCGGTGTCATGGCGGCGTCCTGTTCTCTGTCTCGCTGTGTGGTGTCTCCAGCCGGGAAACACACGGCTTCTGTGATCTTCCTGCACGGATCAGGTGCTGTCTTCTTCTTCCTCTGTACGCAGTGTATAGTGGCTGGGCTGCTGCTGTCATGGCTGCCAGAAGCCTGGATACTAGTTTGCTATACAGGTGTTTGTATCTTGCAACCATGACAGGGCGCCCTGCTACTTGTAGTTCCCCAGCAGCTGCAGTTATGGCAATGTTCTATGGTGACTGAACCTTCCATGGAATTAGAACCCAGTCCCTGTGTCCCTCCTCTGGAACTATATATATAGTAAGGTTCTATTAACCACCTGATTACTTTGCACTTAAACCCCCCTCGTGACCAGACCAATTTTCAGCTTTCGGCGCTGACGCACTTTGAATGACAATTGCGCGGTCATACAACACTGTACCCAAATGAAATTTTTATCATTTTTTTCCCCACAAATAGAGCTTTCTTTTGGTGGTATTTAATCACAGCTGGGGTTTTTATTTTTTGCTAAACAAACAAAAAAAGATGGAAAATTAAAAAAAAAATAAAAATCATGTTTAATAGTTTGTTATAAAATTTTGCAAACAGGTAATTTTTCTTCTTCATTGATATGCGCTGATGTGGCGGCACTGGTGGGCACTGATAGGCTGCACTGGTGGGCACTGATAGGCTGCACTGGTGGGGACAGCAAAGATGGCACGGATGGGTGGCACTGATGGGCGGCACTGATGAGCACTGGTAGGTGACACAGATGAGGACTGGCAGGTGACACTGATGTGCAGCACTGGCACTGTGGGCACTGACAGATGGCACTGTGGGCACTGGTAGGCGGCACTTTAATTGGGCAAAGGTGGGCACCATGTATTGGGCACATTGCTGGGCACATTGCAGTGAGAGGGACTGATGTCCTTCTCACTGCCGCCGGTGATCGGCTTTTTTTTTTTTTTCTCCTCGCGCTGTTAGCGAGAGGAGGAAAAAAAGCCGATTACCGGCTCTGTTATTATCACATGATCAGCTGTCATTGGCTGACAGCTGATCACGTGGTAAGGGGTCGGGAGACTCGTTGATCACAGAGCGCGCCGCGCGCGCCCTTCAGGGGGGCGCGCAGGCAGCTCGTGGCCGGGACGGCGTCAATAGACGTCGTCCCGGCATATTAGATCCGCGCTGTAGCCGTCATTCGGCTATAGCGCGGATCTCAGGTAGTTAAAGGGGAACTAAACCCTCCTATCCTTTGCATCCAAGGAAGCTGCTTTTGTTTGATCTGCAGTTGCTATGGTGCTACACATGTGATTAGTTATGACACCAGACATTGGGTGACTTGACAGTTTAGATGAGTGCACAAGCAACTGTGACAGTAACTGTTTTGGAAAATCGGTAGTAAGTGGTATTAACCTCTTCCCGCCCAAGGTAGGTCCTATGACGTCCTTGACTTTGAGCGGGGATGTCTGAATGATCCCTGCATCTACAGGCATCATTCAGATATCGTCTTTTTCAGCCGGCGATTCCCTACACCATAAGAATGATTATAGCTGCTGTTCCGCCGCTTGATCGTTCTTGCAGGTGGCGGGAGGACGCCTCCCCCCTTTCGCCACCCTCCAGTGCTTCTACCGACTCACCGCTTCATCAGTGAGTTGGAGAATGGATCCTCCGGCCCCAGATGTTTACCATAGAGATTTCCAGCAGACCACATGGTCTGCTGGAGTCTCTATGGTCGTTCGGAGGCCAGGCACGATGTTATGACATCACGCCCGGCCTCTGCATTCAAACAAAAGTGTCAAACTAAAAAAATAAAAGTCAAATGAACAATAAAAAAAAAAAAAAAAATGTAAAGTGCCCCTGTCCCCGTGAGCTCGCACTCAGAAGCGAATGCATACATAAGTCCCGCCCACATATGAAAACGGTGTTCAAACCACACATGTGAGGTATCGCCACGAACATTGGAGCGAGAGCAATAATTCTAGCCCTAGACCTCCTTTGTAACTCAAAACATGCAACCGGTAAAAAAATTTCAAGCGTCGCTTATGGGGATTTTTAAGTACCGAAGTTTGGCGCCATTCCATAAGCGTGTGCAATTTTGAAGCGTGAAATGTTAGGTATCTATTTTCTCGGTGTAACTTCATCTTTCACATTATGAAAAAAATTGGGCTAAGGCCCCTTTCACACTGGGCCATTGGCGGTAAAGCGTTGCTATTGCGGTGCTATTTTTAGCGGTGCTTTACCGTTGTTTTTGTGGGGGTTTTCAGCCGCTAGCAGGGCGTTTTTAACCCCCGCTATCGAACGAAAAAGGATTAAAATCGACCCGCAAAGCGCCGCTGCAGGTTAATTTCAATGGTTCCAAAGATGCTGCTTGCAGGAGTTTTTTTAATGTCCTGCCAGGCCGATACCCATTCACATGGGGGGGGGGGGGCTGGGATCTGGGTAGCGGGGCACCGGGCAAGGGTTGTGGGGATGAGGCTTTTACCTGGATTTCCTTGATTTTTATCTATATTACCGGGAGCCGGCAATACATTACAGCCGCAATCAAGTTTAAATGAGATTTTTCCTTTAGACTGCAGGACTGTAAAACACATCGGACAGATGCACTTTACAAGCAGACTAAGGGGACCACCTAGGCATGATATTTAAAGGAATATTTCATTTTTATTGTTTCACTTTAAAGCAGAGTTCCACCCAAAAGTGGAACTTACGCTCGTTGTACTCCTTCTCCCTTCTGGTGCCACATTTGGCACCCTTCGAGGGGGAGGGGGGACAGGATAACTGTCTTTCACAGGTATCCTGTGCCCACTTCCTGGAGCCTTAGCCACGAGTATTTGCGTTGTTGCTGGGGCTTCCTCATCCTCCCTCCTCCTCCATCCTTCTTCCCCTGCCGCCGGGCCAGTAGGAGAGAGGAGTGGAGCCTCACGCATGCGCAGTAGGGTTCCTGGCGTGAAGCCGTAAGGCTACACTGCCGGGTTCCCTTACTTGCAATGGAGGCAACATGCACCCGACAGCTAATGGAAACATCAGCTGCGGTGCCGACATCGCTGGACTCCAGGACAGGTAAGTGTCTGATTATTAAAAGTCAGCAGGTGCAGTATATGCAGCTGCTGGCTTTTAATTTTTGCAGCGGTGGGCGGACCTCCGCTTTAAGCATTCTTAAAATCACTGTTCCTGAAAAAACGGTTGTTTTTGTACCCGGGTTCCCATACACTTTTAATGGTAACTTGCATATAAGCCTTTAAAATTAACACTTTTGATTTATCATGTCCGTGTCCCATAGACTTTAATAGGCATCGCATGTTCGCACAAATTTTTTGCCTGTTCGCAACTTCGCATGTTCTGGTGCGAACCGAGCCAGGGGGTGTTCGGCCCATCCCTATCAACCATTATCAGCACCTTTATCACAAGAAAAGCATCCCCTTTACATTCTATGTATGTTTTCACACTGGACCCTTACGTTTCCATTGTGATGTTAAAAATCTTGCTTGCTGCATTTTTGGTCAGTTAAAAAATCTGCAGCAAAAACACACATCCCTGTTGAAATGCATTGAAAAAGCAGAAAAAATATCACACCCGTGTTATGTTTTTGATGTGTTTTCTGAGTCGCATGACCATACCACCATGACCATAAGCACAGTAAAATCGTGTGCGTTTTCGGTACCATTATCTGCACCTTTTTTCTTTTTTGGCAAGATGCCAATTCACAATTTTCGGCCACCAAAATTTTGGTGCGTCTCTAGATCTCAAAATACATTAACTGCTTGCCGCTCGCCCACCATAAAATGACGGCAGGGCGGTGCTGCTCTCGTTCTGGGATGTCATCCTATGACAGCATCCCAGAACGGCTGCGCTGTGTTGCTAGGACACGGCGCGACCCTGATCTCTGTAAAGAGCCGCGTCCGCGTCTCTTTAACCATGTGATTGGTTGTGTCCAATCACAGCCGGTCACATGTAAACAAGGAAGTGCCGGTAATCGGCTCTCCTTGCCTCACAGTGTGTGACAGTGTGTGTGGCGAGGAGAGCCGATCAGCGGCATCTCCACACAGAGGGACATTTAGGAATGTAATCAGGGCACTGATCATCAGTGCCCTGATTACAATATTGAAATATAGTGCAGCAATCAGTGCCCACAAGTGCCACCAATCAGTGCCCATTAGCGATGCCAGTCAGTGCTGGCAATCAGTGCCTCCTAACAGTGCTGTCCATCAGTGCCACCCATCAATGCCCATCAGTACTGCCTATCCGTGCCGCCTATTAGTGCCTACCAGTGCCACCTATTAGTGCCTATCAGTGCGGCATATTAGTGCCTCCTCATCAGTGCCCATAAGGGCCACCTCATCAATGCCCACCAGTTCAGCCTATCAGTGCCCATTAGTGAAGGCGAAAAATTACTTAGTTACTAAATTTACTGACAGAAAAAAAGTAAAAAACATTTTTCTTTCAAAAAATTTTTGTAAAAAAATAAAAAACCCAGCAGTGATTAAATACCACCAAAATAAAGCTCTATTTGTGTGAAGAAAATTATAACAAATTTGTTTGGTTAAACATGGAAAGGCCTTATTGAAACTGTCTTCTAAAATTCTAAAAACCTACACTTTTAAAACTCTCATATATATATATATATATATATATATATATATATATATATATATATATATATATATATATAATTTATATTTCTTTTTCTTTTATATGTTATAATATTAGGGCACATAGTCATAGACACTCTTTGAAGCACACAGGGGAACCTCTAGTGCTATCACTGCCAGCAGCACCACCTGACAGCATCCTCCAGAGAAAAAGCAGATCTCCATGTGGTATGCCACTGTCAATCCTCAATTATCAGCAGGTCATCCCTTATTATCAAGCTGTCTATTCCCAGGTTTGCACTTCCCTCCACCCCCTGATCCTGCATTGTTCTGTCCCTAAATTCCAATGATTCCCGGCCTTCTGTCTGCTCTCTCCTGCAGTGTCAGTATATGCTCAACTGAAAGCACTGATTATAAAGTTGTTGGATGTGATTGTTGTGTGTCTAGTGACAGCCCTACTTGTAGCTAGAGTGTAAACTTAGTGAAATTATTGGGCAATGAGGAAATTGGGAGAGGTTTAGGGTGATACCATTTATTGGCTGGCCTCTTTTTCAGACAGGTTTCTTCTGATAGAAGAGGCCAGAATGGTTCAAAAGCTTTCACTACAATCAAATAAAATAAATAGTCAATAAATGGTATCAAACAAAAACAAAGAAATTCCCAGCCTGCAACAAACCAAATTTTTCTGTCTAACAATTCACGTTAAAGTGGTTGTTAAGCCACAATTATAAAATCACCCCATCCCCTCTGTGACTTAACGATGTGTCCCTGTGCCTGAGTTATATAAAAAAATATGCTGATCTGTACCTAATATCAGAGCGGCTCCCGGCGATCACGTGACTCCTCGGCTCTCTCCTGTGCCCGGCTGACAGCTCTAGCAGGCGGGGCTGAGCACTCCTGCTGACGTCAGCCGGGGAAGAGAGGAGAGAGAGAGAGCCGAGGAGTCATGTGATCGCCCGGAAGCCGCTCTGATATAGGTACAGATCAGCATATTTTTTATATAACACAGACTCAGGGACACATATTGTTATTTTATAGAGGGGATGGGAGGATTTTATATTAATATATGAGAACAGCAGGAGCGGAGGGGGTGGGCACTGACACGAGCAGACAGGCAGGGAGGGGAGGGGGGAGAGGACAGAGCAGGGCAAAGGATGACGCAGGTGTTCTATCAGCTACCCATCAGAAAGCCGCTACCCGGCCTACTGTGCATGCGCAAAGCGCAGCCGAAGTGACGTTGCCTCGAGGCCATCTTGGTACACCCCCACTCGTCCGAAGTAAGCCTAGAGTTAGACGTCGGCAAGCAGACATCTTTATACACCCACCGGAGTCTTGCTTTTCACAGTTATTTTTAACAGTAAACTCAGCTTAGGGAAGTGCAAACCTGGGAATAGACAGCTTGATAATAAGGGATGACCTGCTGATAATTGAGGATTGACAGTGGCATACCACATGGAGATCTGCTTTTTCTCTGGAGGATGCTGTCAGGTGGTGCTGCTGGCAGTGACAACACTAGAGGTTCCCCTGTGTGCTTCAAAGAATGTCTATGAATATGTGCCCTTATAGTATAACATATATATATATATATATATATATATATATATACATACAGTATAAGAGTTTGAAAAGTGTCGGCCTTTCCATGTTTAACCAAACAAATTTTTTATAATTGTCTTCACGAAAATAGAGCTTTATTTTGGTGTTATTTAATCACTGCTGGGTTTTTTATTTTTTACAAAAAAAAAAAAGGATCAAAATTTTGGAAGAAAAATTATAGCCCTACCATTTTACAATAAAAGTGTCAAAATGTTAAAAACGACAAGACACAGCTTGGGGACAAGTCCTTTATTGAAAAATAAAAAAATAAAAATGTCCCACAATGTCCATTCATCTTCTTCTTCACCCCGCGACGGACAGAAAAAAAAAAATCCGCAACCGATCCTCCTCTATGGGAGGCTCCCGCCGTGTGACGCTTCATCGCCTTTAATAGTTCTATATAACTGATGGCGGGGCCACCCGGTGATGTACCTGGGTGACCCTGCCCTCTCTGACTCCACTGGGACTTTTCCATGGCTGCCCTGTGGCATCAGAGGGGGGTGGAGCCACACGGTTATGTAAATGGGTGACCCCGCCCCCTCTAATGCATAGATTGCATTAACCACTTGCTTACTGGGCGCCTAAACCCCCCCTCCTGCTCAGACCAATTTTCAGCTTTTAGCGCTGTCACAATTTGAACGAAAATCACGCGGGCAACACTGTACCCAAATGAAATTGTTATCATTTTTTTCCCACAAACAGAGCTTTCTTTTGGTGGTATTTGATCACCTCTGGGTTTTTTATTTTTTGTTAAAAAAAAAACATATATATACACACACACACACACACACACACACACACACACACACACACACACACACACACACACACACACACACACACACACACACACACACACACACACACACACACACTTACCGATCTTCTGTTCACATCGTGTGATCAGCTGTCATTGGCTGACAGCTGATCACGTGGTAAGGAACTGGGATCGGCCCCTTACTCAGATCTGTGATCACCCGAGTCTCATTGACTCGGGTGATCACAGCGTATGCCCCCTTCAAGTTAAGATAAAAAACCTTCTGCCTTTACAACTCCTTTCATGCAGTCCGTGTGCAGATCCACTATAAACAATGGAAATATAGGCGGACTGTTGTAGGTACCCCTGGCAGTCTTAAAGATTGTCCTATTTCCTTTAAGGCCCCTTTCACACTGGGGCGTTTTTTTCAGGCGGTACAGCGCTAAAAATAGCGCCTGTACAGCGCCTGAAAAAATCCAGCCCCATTCACTCCAGTGTGAAAGCCGGCGGGCTTTCACACTGGAGCGGTGCGCTAGCAGGACGGTCAAAAATGTCCTGCTAGCAGTATCTTTGGAGCGGTATAGGAGCGGTGTGTTCACCGCTCCTATACCGCTCCTTCCCATTGATTTACAGCGGCGCTCTGCGGGGGATTTTAACCCTTTTTCGGCTGCTCGCGGGGGGTAAAACCGAACCGCGAGCGGTCGAATACCGCGACTAAAACGACGGTAAAGCAGCGCTAAATATAGCGCTGCTTTACCGTCACCGTGGCTCCCGCCCCAGTGTGAAAGGGGCCTAACTGGTATTTTTGATGCTTATATGTGTACATTTAGAAAATATATTAAGGCATGTGAAATAAAAAAAATAAAGGAATCAATAGACCAAATACTATCACTACATACAGTATATTAGCCAAGTACAGTTATCGGAATAGTACCATACTTTTCAGAAACTGGTGATTGGCAAAAATCTGCACTTGAAATGGTCACCTTTAAAACATGCATGGTGTGTCTTTTTCCTTTTATCGTGTTCCACTTGGTTGGCTATTCTGTAAAGCCAAATTACCGCTTATGTTTTGCAGTCTTGCACTTTAAAGGCCCCGTGCCCTGCGTACCTCGCACAGACTACAGTCATAACGTACAGTAATTCCTGTGTTAACGAGTTAGGCGCCACTAATGGGCATGAGGTCATTCGCTTGCCATTATGGGGAACTGCTTGTGAGTCACTGACCAACGGCCAACGCTCCAATCATTTTAACTTCACAAGTTTGTTTTCTTATTAAGCATGAAACATTTTTGATGTGAGCATTATGTTACATCTGTTGCGGCCTGTCACTTTCTGACCCGTGATTAATCTGGAATTAGTCATGCCAATGAAACTGTTTGAACGGGCAGACTTTATGGATGGCAGATCTTCTAAACATTCACGTGAATTTGTATGGATGGCTGTTTGTTGCTTTCTAGTACATGGACTGTGACAGAATTGTACTTCAACTACAACTTTTCTTTGTAGGTAAAAGTGGAAAAATTCAAGTTAACACAGGAGCCAATCAGTCCAGCTGTGGCAAGCGGTAGCTTTTAGAGTCCAGTTGTACCCAAAAAGACATGTCTTAGGTAAAGCAGGGAAGGCTGGCAAGTTTGCAGGGTTTTATTGTGTACTAATTGTGAGATTTTACCTACCGTATATACTCGAGTATAAGCCGAGGCACCTAATTTTACCACAAAAAATGGGAAAACGTATTGACTCGAGTATAAGCCTAGGGTGAGAATTTAAATGCGCAGCTACTGTAAGTGGAAAAGAGGGTCAACAATGCCCATTTGTAGCCTCACTGTGCCCATTTGCAGCCATATGTCTTCCAAACTTCAAACTCGGTAGTTAAGGGTTCCTAGATGCCCCCTAGCTGCAGACAAAACTTGGGGTCTCTGGACCCAAAGGGTCCTGAAATGACATTGCTGCAGATGGACACAATTGACTGACTTTGGGGCCCCGTATGGAACCAGCAATATAACATATCCAAAGCTGGGGTTTCTAGCCCCGAGATACAGGGCCCCAAAGTCGGTTTGGAAAATGTCAAGCACTTTTCTGCAGCAGAGAATGACATTTTCCAAACCGATTTTGGGGCCCCGTATCTCGGGGCCACTTGGTGCTAGGAACCCAAGCTTGGGTATATTGTAGTGCTGGTTCCACTGGGTTTGCACACCAAATTTGGGGTTCCTAGCCCCAAGTGGCCCCGAGATAAGGGGCCCCAAATTCGGTTCGGAAAATGTCATTCTCTGCTGCAGAAAAGTGCTTGACTCCAGTATAAGCCGAGGGGGGCATTTTCAGCGCACGAAAAATGTGCTGAAAAACTTGGCTTATACTCGAGTATATACGGTACCTTCCTGTTTGGCACAACAGGAAGTGAGGGGAAAATCGAACCAATGGGAGAATATACAGTAAAGCATTTTTTATAGACTATAAAATCTGACAGAAGAGCTAAACCAGGGATCTCCAACCTTTCTAAACAAAAGGCCAGTTTACTGTCCTTCAGACTTGGTGTTACTAAACTTAGGATCCTGCGTTCACTATATTTGGTCTCCCATAGTACACAGAACATGGAAATGCAACAGTTTTAGTAAATATAAACTGCTAAATACCCTTTCTCATCAGCAGTTAGAGCAGTCTTGTGACTTCTATCAGTGTCTGGTTAAAGCTTGTAGGATTGTCCTATGAGGCTGCAGAACCCCTGACCCTCTGTCTGGACAGTGCTGATTGACTCTTTGCTGATCCATATGCAGATAAGTTCAGTGTTAGGACAGATGAGAAGGTGGTTCAGTGGTGAGACAGAAGAGCATTGGGGTACGGCAGGAGAGCAGATGTGCAGGGAGGTACAGTGGTGGGGCAGATGAGAAAGGGGGTTACAGTGGTGGGGGCAGATTTGCAGGGGGGACAGTGATCTGAGGTGTGGAGTTTCAGGAATTGGGGCTGATCTGAGGCGTGAGATTGCAGGATGTTAATTTCTCATTAATACTATTTTTTTTTTTCCCCCAAACTTGGTATTTAAGGGTTCCTAGATGCCCCCTAGAAGACCAAATTTGGGGTCTCTGGACCCAAATGGTCCCGAAATGACATTGCTGCAGATGGACACAGTTGACCTATTTTGGGGCCCCGTATCTCGGGGCCACTTGGTGCTAGCAAATTTGGTGTGCAAACCCAGTGGAACTAGCACTACAACATATCCAAAGAAGGGGTTCCTATCACAAAGTGGCCCCGAGAAACGGAGCCCCAAAGTCAGTTTGGAAAATGTCAAGCAGCAGAGAATGACATTTTCCGAACCGACTTTGGGGGCCCCATACCTCGGGGGCCACTTGGTGCTTGGTACTAGGATATGTTGTAGTGCTAGTTCCACTGGGTTTGCACACTGAATTTGGGGTTCCTAGCACCAAGTGGCCCTGAGATACGGGGGCCCAAAGTCAGGTCGGAAAATGTCATTCTCTGCTGCAGAAAAGTGCTTGACTCGAGTATAAGCCGAGGGGGGCATTTTCAGCACAAAAAAATGTGCTGAAAAACTCGGCTTATACTGGAGTATATACGGTAATTTGACTACCTATTACACTTTTGCGAGGCACTGTAATGGCATGTATGTGGCATGGATGAGCCTGGATGGGTATGGCTGAGTATGGATGGAATGACTTAGCATGAATGAGTACGGCTGGGTATGGATTGGATGGCTGAGCATGGATGGATGAGTATTGCTGATTATGGATGGCTGAGGATAGATGGGATGGATGGATGGCTGGATGAGGCAAGAATTGTCAGATCAGCGCTGTAGGCTCTACACATCCAGCCCACACCGCTGCTGCATCTGATCTCTCCCCTCTCCATTCACACTGTACCGATCTGTACAGAGAGGGGAGAGATGAACCGGATATGACGCCGGTTTGTTTACAAGTGATCGCTCCATCATTTGACGGAGTGATTATGTGGTAAACGGCCGCTGTCAGTGGCCATTTACTGTGATCCATGATGCGCCGGGTCCTGTGGACCCTGCGGTCACGGATATTTCCGGGTGCGTGCCATAATGGGAGGACATCAATGTATGCCCTCCCAGAGTCATCGAGCCGCGCTGTAGCCATCATTCGGCTATAGCGCGGTTGGCAAGTGATTAATGGCCTACCCTTACGCAGGCTATCTCCCTTCAATCTACTATGAATGTTGCTGCTAATACACCTCACTAACCGATCCGTGACTACTGTTCCTCTCTGCCAATCTCTTCATTGGCTTCCCCTACCACACCGTATAGAATTCAAAATGCTAACCACAACATCGCCTCCAGCTACATCACCAACCTCATCTGTAGATATCGCCCAAATCGTCCCCTCCGCTCCTCCCAGGACCTCCTGCTCTCTAGTTCCCTTGTTACCTCCTCCCATGCTCGCCTACAGGACTTCTCCAAAGCCTCTTCTATCCTCTGGAACTCTCTGCCCCGGTATGTCCAATAAGCTCCTAACCTGTCCACCTTTAGGAGATCCCTGAAAACGCACTTTATTCAGGTAAGCCTATCCCACACCCACCTAACAACTGTCCCTGAGCCACCCCCATCAAATCATTCCCTGAATCTATTACCTTTTGTATCAGCACCCCCTCCCTTTAGAATGTAAGCTCTACAAGCAGGGCCCTCCTGTCCCTTCTGTATTGAACTGTACTGTAATTGTGCTGTCCCCACTCTACAATGTAAAGCGCAGCGTAAACTGTTGGCGCTAAATAAATCGTGTATAGTAATAATAGTGTGTTTTCCATTTGGCAGAAACACACTACAGTCCATTTAACTTGGTTTCCTATGGATGTAGTTCAGATCTGTGCATTTTATGGAAAGGGCCAGGGACTTTTTTCTGATTTTTGGTTCCATAGATTTCAATGGATCAAAAATGTGGATTGAAAAACGCAAAATGCTCCTGGAATATGCAAATGGCAACCTGCATAGGTGTGAACCAGGCCTTAAAGGATCTATATGCAGGTGTCTCCACAATGGGAAATCCGCTGTTGATGATCACTTGCTGGAACTCAGGCTGAACACCGACTCCACCTGCTGCTGAAGAAATCTCAATAGTATCCTTGTGTGTCCCCACCAGGGTAATTCAGCTAGTTATGATCAATTGCTGGGATTCACATTAGACACCGACTTGAAGTGCTCACAAATACGCCTGTTGGAGAGGTAGAAAGAAAGCTCAAAATTTGATAAAATAGCACAATAGTGTGAGCATGACCGCCTGCAGTACGGGTCTGTGCTCTAAAAGGCCACACTGTTAGCTCCTTGTCCGTCGTGGTTCCCCTGCATAGGCGTCAACTGGGATTGGAGGCTAGCTTGCGGTGTTAATCCCATTTCCTTTAAAGAGAGAAACGCTTGCCGATTGCCGCTTGGTGAATCAAAAATGTCCCAAATGTATAGCAACCCCAATAGCATTGCAATTTTGCCGCAAACAAACTTCTTTTGGGCGAGACGTGCCCTGCGATTTTGTTTGCACAATTTCTGTTGCTGAGAATCGTGGCAAAATTGCACGCGATTGAGGTGACATTAAGAAGTAATGGCATCGCAAACGCATCCCACGTTTTGCCATGATTTGGAATTGCTGGCAAAATCACGGCAATTCCATATGCCTAGGTGAGACTGGAGCCTTACAGTTCGTTCTCATACCCTGAGTAGAAAGCCTGTCCCCTTCCAACATGCTGCAAAGAAAGACCCTTGTCCTTTTTTGAGTCCGATCTAGAACTCTTCAATCGGCAAGAAGCTTTACTGATCACAAAGCTTTAGCTTTGACTTAGCAGGGGGTGTGTTAGACCTCTGTATAGAGACCACTGTGTCCACCGACTCCATCTTTACATGATGCTGGCAGGCTTTTCTGCTTAGGCTCTGGCTGCTCTCTTAAAGCAGAACTAAATGGCACCTAAGCGCCAGAAACCAAAAATGCTATTTCATTTTTTTTTTTAAATCAAAGCAAACTCTCCCATCTGACCATGACTCCATGCTTTATTTTGCTGAGAAATCACTTTGAAAAACAACTCCTAGCATTTCTGTCCGTGGCCACCTTGAATAAGAGCTGATTATTCATGTAGCAATTACTGGACTCCCATCTAGCCTTAGCTCAGGCATGCAGGCAGGAAGGTGTGCTTAGCTTAGAGAGCCCCTCCCTGAAGACTCCTGGGATGTATGACATCATTTGCCTAGGCCTGAGAACCAGGAAGTAACTGATGAAATGTTATTAAAAAAAAATTATAAAACAAGTAAATATGATATACTCTCTCCTCTGTTTACTAATGCTAGCAGCAGGTGGATTAAAAATAGTCAATGTTGATTGAGAAAATTTAAGTTCCGCTTTAAGAAAAGAGCTACACCAGTAAAAAAAACATTCAGGATCTGAAACACTCCTGGGTGTGCCTGATGCAAGATTTACACCCGTTGGCTGCTATGTCACTAGAATGATATATAGCTGCGTGATGCCATTGCCTTATCCAGGTGCTCAGCTATAAAACCCCTTTCACACCAAGCCGCCTAGGGCGTCAGCGGTAAAGGAGGCTCGGTTTTATCGGCGCTATTCGCCCGCTAGCGGCCGAAAAGGGGTTAAATCTGCCCGCAAAATACCGCTGGAGTGGCGTTTTACTATTGATTTCAATGGGGAGGAGCGGTGAGTTCACCTCTCCAAAGAAGCTGCTGGCAGGACTTTTTCTGACGCCCTGCCAGCGCCGCTCCAGTGTGAAAGCCCTCGGGCTTTCACACTGGAGTGAATGGAGCCGCTTTATTCAGGCACTATGCAGGAGCTATTTTTAGCGCTGTAGCGCCTGAAAAACGCACCAGTGTTAAAGGGGTCTAACATTACAGCATACTGCGCATGCACCTCAGGAAGTTATATATTTTTTAAAAGGTGTGCCAGTATAAAGAGAAAATTGTATTTTTTTTTTTTAGGTAGGAGAGATATACAATGTTACAAAGTCAAAATACTTGATTCTTTTTTTATTTTTTTTTTATTTTTTTGGACTTCTGCTTTCACTTTAACGCAGAAGCACTATCCAATTTACAACCCAGTCTATCTTTATCTATTTTAATTTGCCAAAATCACATTGTAAAGACAGAGACGTGACACAGCCTTTGGCAGAGTTACAAAACGGGCTGAAGAAAACTATCAAAGGTCTCTGAATGCTCAGCAGAAAAAAAGAGAGGTCTTTAAAAGGTACGAACAGAGTCCTGACTAATGGTGGTGGAGGTCTAATGGTGGTGGAGGTGTCCAATGGAGGGCGCCTGGAGCCAGTGACCCGCGGTGCAGTCTGTGGGCCTCCCGCTGGCAGCTGTATGCATTCCCTTGTTCTGAGCCACCATAATGTAATCCCTGTGTGGATAAATGCTGATGGGTGCACTTGCTAGATAATCTTTTTTGGAACAAGCAATTATGAACATCTGTACTAAGGCCCCTTTCACACCGGAGCGTTTTTCATGCGGTGCAGCGCTAAAAATAGCGCCTGTTCACCGCATGAAAAAATCCGGCCCCTTTAACTCCAGTGTAAAAGGCCCCTTTAACTCCAGTGTGAAAATCCGGCCCCTTTAACTCCAGTGTCAAAGGATGACAAAAAAAGTCCTGCTAGCAGCATCTTTGGAGCGGGATAGGAGCGGTGTGTTCACCGCTCCTATACCGCTCCTTCCCATTGAATAGAATGGGAGACCGCGGTAAAACCGCGGCGTCACCGCGGCAATACCGCGGCTACGGCGGGGCTCTGCGGGGGGTGTTTAACCCTTTTTCGGCCGCTCGCGGGGGGGAAAACCGCACCGCGAGCGGCCGAAAACCGCGGTGAAAACAACGGTAAAGCAGCGCTAAATATAGCGCTGCTTTACCGTCACCGCGGCTCACCGCCCCAGTGTGAAAGGGGCCTAAGTGTTTTTTGAAAAGACATTAGATAAAATATGCACAGTGGGAGCTCATATGTTCTTAAAGGTGTAGGCTGCAGGGCATTTATCCTTAAAGTGGTAGTAAAGTCCACTTTTTTATTTATACCTACTGGTAGACCTATATTAAGGCTGACGTGCTTAACCCCTTCAAGCCAACATAATATATATGGGCTTTTTGCCATGGGGCTGCATATATGTGTATCTGTCTTTGTGCTGGGAGGGCGCCACACAGCGTGCTGCCATCAGAGAGCCCTGGGTCCCATACTAGCAAACTTCCGATTCTGGGTCACCTGATTGCTGTGGTAGCCTCTGATTTGGCTATCACAGTAATATCAGTTACTGTTAAGCCTGCCCCTGTGTTTCTCTCTGTGAATGGAGAGGAAAGATGCATTGTCTCTCTCTCGGCCGCGCTGTGAGTGTGAAAGGGGTCTCAATATTTATTTCTGGGCTGTACTACAGGTACATAAACGAATAACATACACATACTGTATGTTGGATCGCTGCAATTGTCAAGCAGGAGAACTAAATTATTTTTTGGATTCTGTGTTATGCATTTGAATGCCGTGCACGTTTAAACACCTATGTGAATGTCTCCATTGAAAACAGTGCAGTTGTGTTCAGATCCATAAATAAAAATGCTTGTTAAAAAAAAAAAAAAAAAAAAAAAAACAATGCATTAACAGCCATTTGAATGAGTCTGAAATCTTCCAGTGGGGATGTGTTTTGTAACATGTAAAGCCCCATACACACGGTCGGACTTTTTCATCAATTTGGTCCGATCGGACAAGGTTGTTGAAAAATCAGACCGTGTGTATGCACCATCGGACAGTGTTCGTCGGTTTGTCCGTCGGACAAAGTCTTATCTCCTGCTGGAAAGATTTGCCGTCAACCCGGTCCGATCACACCAAATCCGAGCGTGTGTACGCTTGTCCGACGGACAAAGTGCTACGCATGCTCAGAAGAAATTCTGTGACGGAAGCGCTCGGTCAGGTAAAACTACCTTTCCTAATCGACACAGCACATTCGTCACGCTGCAATGTTAAAATGTCTTTAATGCAGCGCATTCTCTTTTTCTTTACAATGCAACAAGAATGACATGTTTTAGCTGCTCCTATTCACCCGCACTTCTCACAAACTTACTTCTTTATTACTTTGCAGCATTTATACACTACATGTTTATTTTTACTCTGAACGGAAAAGAATCTTTGTTATTTTTTTACCATGATTTGTCTTTTTTTTTTTTTTTTTTGGGGAATACATATTTGAATGTTTTTTTTTTTGGAGGGGGGTTGTGTGTCTCAAATTACCAAAAACACATTATTAACATTTGTATTTCTTGCTTAAATTTACTAGGAGGTTGTTTGTTGTTGTTGCCCCTTGTTAATTCTACTTTAGGATTAGTGAAATGTACCTGCCTACTCAAAGAAAAACTGTCATTGTAGCAAAGTAAAACACAATAGTCAATGATTATTTCAAATAAAAAAAACCTTTATTTAGGTCACACCAACAAACCAAAGAGGAACGCAGCCATGGTGAAACTTGGGGAATTTGCAAAGTCTTGGCCCCCCACGGCAACCATCATTGTCCAAGCGTAGAAAATTGGGGGCCTGAGGAGTACGTATATTAAGGGGAGTGCAATCTGGTCGTGAAGTCCAAAGTATCCGGAACTGCAGCAGATGCCATCTAGGTCCCCAGGCTCTGGTACTACAAGAGGCTCCATCTTCTCTCACACCAGACTGATTGCAGGTCGTCACTCTCAGGTCTTCCTTCCACGCTTCCTTCCACGCTGTGGCTGTCGTGCTGGTGGGGTGGCAGAAGGAGGAGGAGGAGGCGGAGCATGGTAGCTATGGCAAACATGTGTGACTGGGGTCATCTCCCCAGCCCTACCCTTATTTAGGACATGGAGGATGAGCCCCTCACACATGTTGCGTTGCCCCACCTCCATACACATCATTTTTGTGACAACCACCGAGCCAAAGGTCTCCTCGTCGGCGGGTGTGGCATGTAGGGAGTCTGAAGCCTCTCTGATCATCCGGAGCGCTGACTGTGCCGCATAACCCCCCCTTCTCGCCCTTTTGTACGGAGGGCGGAGGGGAGGGGTTTGGGTGTCAGTCAGGCTCCGAGGCCTAGCCCCCTCTTGGCTGCCACTACCCAGCTGGTGGCTGCCACTAACCCCTGCCTCCTCCTGACTGCCACCTTCCACAGCCACCTCCTGGCTGAGGTCTTCCTGTGTATGAAAAAGGGACATAGTTTCAGTTATTTGTTCATCAAACACACACAATTCTCATCTAGTGACTGGTGCAAAATGTTTACAAATAGAAAACCATACAATTCTCAGCCCTGCAGTTTAGATTCTGGCCCCAAATGTCTCCCACACCACTGTCTGTTGATATGTCAAACACGTTAGGAACTAAGCAATTGGCGATCCTGAATTAAGTGAACATCATTCATTATTCCCATAAATGGTAACAAAACTACTATACCTGGAACAAGCTGGGCTCCTCCACCTCTTCCAGACTGGAAGGCCCAGGTTGCTCCTCGGAAGCCTCATCAGGGGTGGGCTGCGCGCAAGGAAGCGTGGAAGGAGGAGTTGAGGTTGGCTCCGTGACATCAGCCTGGTCCTTCAGAAAATGGAGACTCTGATAGTACCAGAGCTTGGGGACATAGACCTCATCTGCTGAAGTTGCAGTTTCCTCAGACTTCACGACCTTCTTCCGCTCCCTGATATACGCACTCCTCAGGCTGCCAATTTTCTTTCTAATATCATCAACAGTTGCCGTGGGGAACCTTGGCTTGACAAATTCCACAAGTTCCTCCAGGGCTGCGTGCCTCTTTGGTTTGTTGGT
Source organism: Lithobates sylvaticus (assembly GCA_028564925.1). NCBI lineage: Eukaryota > Metazoa > Chordata > Amphibia > Anura > Ranidae > Lithobates > Lithobates sylvaticus. The sequence goes on from CM053028.1 coordinate 65,786,204, forward strand.
GTAATGTGGGTGTATACCCTGCCACAATATGGGAAAATCCCTGTATTTGGCAATGAAGAGGGGGAGAAAACTCATGTCGTTGAATCCCTTCATATCAATCTCTGCAAGACACAACAACACACCAAACCCTATAAATTATGTCAGGCTAAACTCTCCTAATCTTCTCCATAAAGAAGCCTCAAGTTCAAATCAGTCTAGGCTAGTTATGTACCAACGTTAAATTGTACCTTCGTTTGTAGCGATCGTCTCGTGTGAGTTTTCTCTCCCCTCGTCTCCCAGATCGTGGCTACGACACAGGCGTGTGACGTTTTATATACACTGCGCATGCTTCAAAACTCCGCCCGCCCCTGACGATCTTTCTCGTCTATTCCCCACCCCTTCTCTTTACGGCGTAGTGGGGAGAGCACATGGCGGGGACACAGCAGGTGCGCCACAAATATCCCACCAACGAGGAGGAGGACGAGGAAAGTCCGGAGGCAGAAACGTCCGATCCCGGAGCCTGAAATTCAAGGCCTCCAATATGTCATTTGGAGAAATGTTGGAGATGGTGGACATATTAAAGAGGAGCGACTATGATGGGAAGTATGGGCCTTACCTCAACCCCAATGTCCGCAAGGCCAAGATCATGTCTAAAGTTGTGAGGAGGCTGTACAATCAGTTTGGGGTACAACGATCCAAGGAACAACTGAGGAAACGCTGGTCAGACCTGAAACTGAGGGAGGCCGATCAGTACAGAAAGATCAAGAGAATTCTTCAAAAAAGTAAGTAGTTGTGTTTTGTGTTTGATTTCTTGCTTGCATGCTGCTCCATTGTGTTTTGATTTTTACCAAGTTGTACATTCCAAAATGGCCACTTTCAGGTTCGTCTGTGCATTCGATCGTACTCAGCCTCGATCTTTCTGCCACTGTCATGATCGTGTGTGTGCATTCGATCGTACGCAACCTCGATCGTTCGGCCACTTATAATACGATGTTTGGTGTTTTTTTGGGGGAAAGGAAGTTTGTTCTCACTAGAAATGTCATCAAGAATGTAAAGCCAATTTATTCAATGTAAAGGAGAGGTCACTCAGTAGCTGTTTACCCATCTGGACTCTAGAGCACTAGTGCTGGGACACCCAAACCCCTTTTTATTATGCTTTTCCACACATGTGCTCCAGTGGATACTAGAGGGGGGTCTCCATCACACAAACTTCTACCAAAAAGCTAGTCAGTTTAGCACCTTTACAAAGTGACTACATTCATGTAGTTGACATTTGTAACTGGCCAAACTAAAATAGTGTCCGTCACTTTCAAGCAATGTTTGTCATTTCCTATTTCTGCCCTCAATAGCTTGTGTTGCTAAATCTTCCTTTTGGAAATTCTCATAGGGGAGCGAAAACTTGGGCCGTCTGAGGAAACCCCCAAACCAACACCTCCCAAAAAAGGGGAAAGAGCAGAAGCAGAGGAGGAGGAGGAGGAGGAAGGAGAGATCATCGAACTTGGAGAAATTGTCACCACAACAGGTGAGTGTGGGAGAACACAGCTACTGGTAAGCTAATCCATGTATGGCTGCCTCATTTCCAACACCCCATTTTTGTTTGTTTGTGGTTTTTAGGTGACGTGGATGTTGTGGAAGAAAAATCGCACTTTACCACAGAGAGTGCCCACATACTCATCGGAGAGATAATGGTCTGCAATCGAGATCTAGATTACATAAAGCAAAACATCAATGATGTTCAACAAAAATTGAAGAACATCATTGATGTTTTAGGAAAAATATGAAAACGCACCAAGTAATTAACACACATTTGTGCCAGCTTCTGAACACATTTGCAACTTAAAAACTGTGTGAAATTTGGAACATGCACACATTGTGTCCACATGTGCTAGCTCCCACCATGGTGGATGAATGGCAACGTTTTTTTGGGGGTGCAAACACTTTACGAACTACGAAAGTGGTTGTGGTGAAGGGGTTGCACCCCCAAAAAACGTCCATTCATCCCCATGATGGAAAATGGCACTTTTGAAGCTTCTAGGCATGTGTTTTCCCATCTAATGACCATTTTCAGACCCAAATTGTGTGCATGTTCCAAATTTCCACTTTTCGGGGGTGACCCCCCCATGTGATGAAGGCAAGATCAAACACACTTTGAACATATAGTCATGTCTGATCTTGTCTTCACTTTACAAAGTTGAACTTTCCAAGTTCCTAGGTTCTGTTTTGCTCCATGCCTGGTTTTACCAATTGCGGAATGTTTGTAAACAATGTTGTAAATAACCAAGATGTTGTCAGTTTTGGCGTGAAGATTGTAAACGCACTTGTGAATGTTTTCCTAGTAAACTTTTATTTTTCTAAATGTGTGGCTTCCTTATTTAAAAAACACAATGCATTATGTATGTAAAATGAAAAGGATATGGGGGGCAATGGGTGTTATTTACTAAAGGCAAATCCACTTTGCACTCCAATTTTCTTTCCCAGGGAACTTTTTCAATGCACTTGTAGAGCATAGCGGATTTGACTTATGTAAATGACACCCACAGTGCTTTGTACGAAAACACGGAGCACAGCATTTTGGAGAATACACACATGTCAGACCTGGTGATGAAAAGGAGTATTTTGGGTGTCAGTTATGCAGTACAAACCTTCTCTAGACCAAAGATTAGGTAGCAAACACACAACATGAGAATAATCTTTTTGGGAAGAAGAGACTGTTACCTCCTTTTGCCCAGAAAGTGCATTCCCACTGTCGAAGGCAAAGGGAAAAAATGTCAAAGTAAAATAAGCTAAAAAGAAGACTGAAATGACAAGAAATCATAGGTTGGTTAAAATATCAGATTTATTAAAAAATGCCTCTCGCACATCGTCAGGCAGAGCAATGGCCCCCCTACCCACAAAGTACTCCATATATTGGTCCCGGACCACACGGGCATTTAGAGGGGGCAAGCCTGGACGTGCCACTCGAAGGGCTGTGAGTTCCGCATTTGGAGGGCCCTCCACATCTGGGCCAACGGGCACCACATAGTTCCTGTTATGTCTTTTGAGGAAGTTGTGCAATATGCAACAGGCAAGAACTATGTGGTTCAGTTTGTATTCCGCCAAGTTAAATGCCGTCAGGAACAGGCGGAAGCGGCTGGCCAGGATGCCAAAAGCGTTCTCCACAACTCTTCTGGCTCTGGACAGCCTGTAGTTGAAGACCCTCTGGTCCGGGGTGAGGGTCCTCATCGGGAACGGCCTCATCACATGGGGAGTCAACGCAAACGCTTCATCTGCGACAAAGACGAAGGGGAGTCCTTCGGCATTCTCCTCTGGAGGTGGCAAGCACAGACTGCCACTTTGGAGACGCCAGTAGAACTCCGTGTGCGTAATGGCCCCACCATCCGATATCCGGCCGTTCATCCCCACGTCCACATACATAAACTCGTATGTTGCCGACACCACCGCCAACATCACTACACTATTAAACCCTTTATAATTATAATAGTAGGACCCCGAGTTGGGCGGTGGGACGATGCGGACGTGTTTCCCATCAATTGCCCCTCCGCAGTTAGGAAAGTCCCAACGGCTGGCAAAGTGGGAGGCCACAGTCTGCCATTCCTGTGGCGTGGAAGGGAACTGTGGAGTGAAACAAGAAAAAAAAATTAGTCACTTTGCACCTAAACATTGCAAGCAGATTAGACAATCAACATCTTGGAACAAGAGCATTGTATAAAATTGGAGGCTGGAAAGTATTTGCACAGAAAAGTAGAGGCTCCCCTTCACAGATTACTCACCCCCCCCATCAATCCCCCCACTTCTGATGGGACATTGGCAATAACTAGGGTTTTGGGGGGGGGGGGGGGTGGTGGACAGCTAACCCTCTGCACTTCATTGATTGGCAAATGGCTCAATAATGTGGGCTAGTTTGGCCAGACCCTCTGTACTTAACACTATTGGCAGGCCACAGGAAAGATCAAATAACATTTCAACCCCCCCCCCCCCCCCCCCCCCACAAAAAGGCAGGCACAGTGTGACATTATTAAATTACCAAGCAAGCTAATAGGAGGGAAAGAAGACAAAAAAATAGGAAATGGAATGTATGGAGGCAGCCCCTTGCACTACATGCTTTGCTGAATTCATCCCTAAAGATGCCCACTATAAAGAGGTAGGTATATAGTGTGTATGGACCTTGGGAAAGCCAGCAGATAAAGGATTGGTACCATCTGACAGAGCAGTTGGGGGAGGGGGTTCCTAATGAGTTTGCCCCCCCCCCCCCACCAAAAGAAAAAAAAAAGGGGGCTCTACATGAAGTAAACCACACAGCAAACATTTGTGCATATTTTAGGGGGTGTTTTGGGGCAAACAATACTATGCAGCAGACAAAAGACATTGCTTAAGTGACTAGGCCATAGGTGTCTATTGGGGCAGAAGAGCATGCTGGGGAGGTAAGTGAAGGGAAAAATGCATGAAGGAGAAAAGGGGCACAGCATATTAGAACATATTGCAATCATGGTAATTAGGAAAGGAGGTCAAAAATACAAGTCATTAGCAAACAGAGCATACATAGAAGGGAATAGTAAAGTAGAAATGTTACCTTAATATAGTCCTCCTGCAGGACCTGAATGATGGCAGAACAGGTCTCTGGAATAATGATTCCAGGGCCTGGGGAGAGATACCTGAAGAGAACTTCAAATCCTGAAGACTTCTCCCTGTCGCCAAGTACCTCAACGTGGCAACAAGCCTCTGCTCCGGAGTAATGGCTTGTCTCATGCAGGTATCCTGCCGGCTGATAAAGGGGGTCAGCAAAGCCAAAAGACGGTGAAAATCGGGGTCCGTCATCCTGAGAAAGTTCCTGAAATCATCAGGATTATTCTCCCGGATCTCACGAAGCAAAGGCATGTGCGAGAACTGGTCACGCTGAAGCAACCAATTCTTGGTCCACATACTCCTCGTCACTCTGTTCATGGACGGGTCTTGGCTCAAAGCTAAAAGCCCGACACCAATTCCGCGTACAGCACGAACTCGGCGACGAGTACGCACGGGAAACATCGCTCAGAAGGTCACAAAAGGTCGGCTGGTCAGAACGGACAAACAGAAAGCACCGATAAACAGCAAGGCCTGAAAGAACGAAGTGAATAGCAGCAACGAGCAGACAATAAGCAGTGCAAATCAAAGCGTCCTATATCAAGATATAGGCCGCAATGACCAACAAATGCGAACTGACTACACGCACTAATAAACAGATACGCACGACAAGCACAAACTGAAGAGCAGTAACGATCTGAGTCAGAAAACTGAGAAGCGCGAATCTTAAGTCACCAAACTTCCACTAACTCTCGATAAACACGGGATCAGCAGAAGGAGCCCAACGGGTGCCTGACGTGGTGCTGAACTTCCCTTTTGTAATCTCGTGGACGACGACTTACGTCACGACGTTCTTCCGGACCGGATATTCCGACAACGTAGTCCGACCGTGTGTACGCAACGCCAACATCGGACAAAGTACGTCGGACAAAGTCCGACCGACCTGGTCCGCGGTTTGTCCGAGCGTGTGTATGGGGCTTAACTCGTGTCTAAGACCCCTTTCTCACTATGGCATTTTTCAGGCGCTTTAGCGTTAAAATAAGCGCCTGTAAAGCGCCTGAAAGAAGCTGCAACTGCAATCCCAATGTGAAAGCCCGAGTGCTTTCACACTGAGGCGCTGCGCTGGCAGGGCGTCAGAAAAAGTCCTGCAAGCAGCTTCTTTGCAGCGCTTTTGGAGCGGTGAATACACCGCTCCTAAAGCGCCTCTTCCAATTGAAATCAATGGGAAGAGCCTGAAAAACGCCTGAAAATCACTTGTAGCAGCAGCGCTTTGTGGGCACTTTTAACCATTTTTTGGCCACTAGCAGGGGTTAAAAGCACCTGAAAAACGCCCCAGTGTGAAAGGGGCCTTAGAGAGCCTTTTCCTAATTTTGGAGAGTGTTAGACCACTTTCACACTGAGGCTCTTTTCAGGCGCTTTCACGCTAAAAACAGCGCCTAAAAAGCTCACGAAAACGTATTTCCATTAAAATCAATGAACGCTTTCACACTGGGGCAGTGTGCTGGCAGGGCTGTGTAAAACTCCCCTCCTCATTGAAATGAATGGAAAGCTCTTCAAAAGCGCCTGAAAAGCTCTTCAAAAGCGCTCAGTGTTTTTACTGGCAGTTTTTAGAAGCGCCTCAGTGTGAAAGTGGCCTTACTCTCACCTCTCATTGTGTCTACAAGGCAGGAACTGAAGGAAAATCTCTCCAAACTTGAAAAAAAAATATTCCCCACTATATGCATGATGGAAAAAAAGTTTTCCTTTTAGATATACTTTAAAGTGGTTGTAAACCCACAAACAAAACAAAACAAAAAAAAAACCTGCAAGACAAAGGCATTATGAGCTAGTATGCATAGCATACTAGCTCATTATGTTTTACTTACCTTAGATTGAAGCCCCCACATCGGTCCTCGTACAACGCTCTGGCCGGCGACATCGCTCCCAGAGTTACTTCCGGGTATCGCGTGCTCTGGTGCTGGGATTGGCCGGAGCCGCGATGACGTCACTTGTGCGCGGGAGCCACCGGTAACGACACAGTCTAACTGAAGCAATGGCACGTACGTGCCACTGCTTCAGTGCGTATGTGCCGATGACGACACATGCAGATACAGGGGATATCTACTAAACCGGTTTAGGAGATATCCAGGGTAGCTACAGGTAAGCCTTATAGACTTGACCTGTAGCAAAAAGTGGTTGTAAAGGGTTTACAACCACTTTAATCCCCATTTCAGTTTTTCCTTTTAAATAATAATAGAACCTCATGCAGCTCCTGCAGCGTAGCCCCAGCTGCTATACTGATCCAGTCTTCAGAGATGTCCCCTAATGACTTGCCTAGTCAGCAGTGTGGCACAACTTCGCTTCCAGGTTAAACGATGCCCCCTGTGCCACTCAACCCACTTTCACATTCTAGTTACCCTTCACCCACTAACATCTTACACTTACCTGCTCTGTGCAATGTTTTTGCACAGAGCAGCCCCAATTCTCACCTTTTCGAGTCTTCCGCCGGAACTGTATGCTCCTCCCCCCTTCTAAGTGCCTCCATAGCAAGATGCTTGCCCCTGAGACACACACAGTGTTGCTAAGCCCCACCTCCCTACACCTCATTGGCTGTGATTGAGAGCAGCAGTAGCCAATGACTACCACTGCTGCCTCCCTGTCCAATGAGGAGGGAGAGAGCTGCTGCGCTCATGTATATAGCTGGATCGAGATCGGGCTCGGGTAAGTATGGGGGGGCTGGGGGGGAGCGTTCGATTCACCCAAAAGGGGAAGCTCCGCTTGTTTGCTTATCCCCCCCACCCCCCGCTGCCACATTTTGCACCTTTCGGGGTAAGATCGCCGCAATCATTGTGCCGGCGATGTATGACATTTTGCTTGTGTGCAAAGGTGAACGCACACGTTGGTCCCGTACACATACGTAAACAATGATCACACCACACGTGTGGTATCATTGCGAGCGACAGCAATAATTCTATCACCAGACCTCCTGTGTAACTCTCTAAACTGATAACCAATAAAGACTTATAAAGCGTCGACTGTGGAAGTGTTTAAATACCAAGGTTTGGCGCCATTTCACAAGCGTGCACAATTTTAAAGCGTGACTTGTTTGGTATCCGTTTACCCAGCGCAACACCATACTTTATATTTTACCAAGAATTTGGGAATTATTTTGTCTATAATGTATTTGTGTTAGTGTGTAAAATTACGTTAGAAAAACTGCTGTGCAAATACCGTGTGATGTAAAAATTTGCAAAACCCACCATTTTATTCTGTAGGGCCTCTGCTACAAAAAAATATAATGTTTGAGGGTTTTATGTAATTTTCTAGCAAAAATACAGAATAAGTGTCGGAATAAAGTCTGGTCTCAAAGTAGATAATGATTGAAGGTGCTCCTTGGATGTTGTGCCTCTCTATGTGGCTGGGCTGTGAAACAGTCTCATACATGTGGTATTGCCATACTTAGGAGGAGTTGCAGAATGTGTTATGGCATGTAGTTGAAAGTAGGCCTATGCCGTGTGTGAGAAATTACTTGTTAATATGACATTTTTTGAGGGGGAAAAAATGTATTTCTGAATTTTTCATAGAATTGTAGGAAAAAATTACAACTTCAAAAAACTCATCATGCCTCTTGCTTTAAAATACTTTGGACTGTCTACTTTCCAAAAAGGGGTAATTTGGAGAATATTTGCACTGTCTTGGCATGTTAAGGCCTCAAGAATTGAGATAGGCCATCAGTACATCAGGTGCGATCAATGATTGTAGCTTGTAGACACTATAACTTTCACACAGACCAAATAATATAAACTGATTTGGATTATTTATTTTTACCAAAGAAATGTAGCAATATAAATTTTGGTCAAAATTTATGAAGAAAAATTGCTTATTTGCAAAATTTTATAACCGAAACTAAGAAAAATGCATTTTCTTTCAAAATTTTCAGTCTCTTCATTTGTAGTGCAAAAAATTAATTCCAACCGTGTATTGTATCTATACGGCGCAGGATCATGTACCTAGTATGCAATCCTGCACTTTAGGAGCACGCACGTGTAGCGCTGGCGACCCGCTTCCACTGTGATTGGACACATCAGAAGGCAATCAGCGCGTCTGGCAGACTTGATGTCCACTGGGACCTGCCGATCATTTGGGATACAAGCAGAACAGCGGTCTGCCTAGGGCCCCTTTTACACATGCGGACCGTATGTCCGTATTTCATCCATCCGTTTTCGGATGAAAAACGGACATACATGCATGCCTATGGGATAGCGGGTGTCAGCGGATGAACATCCGCTGACACCCGCTATCGTCCGCCTCCGCTGTGGTCCAATTCTGCAGACGGTGGAAAACCCTATTTTTCCATCCGTCTGCAGAGCGGATCGGATGAACACGGACAGATGGTCCGTGTTCATCCGATCCTCCATAGAGGAGAGCGGAGATCTGACAGGCATGCAGGGACCGCCCTATCATCCGCCGGCTCAGCGGGGATCAGCGGAGCGATCCCCACTGAGCAGCGGATGTTCACGGGGCGGATCATTACGGATCCGCCCTGTGTGAAAGGGGCATTTGTAAACAAGGCAGACTGCCGTGCTGTCAGTAGGGAAGGTATTGATCCTGTATTTCTGCAAAGCAGGAACACATATCTCTGCCTTCCCATAGTACAAGGACCTCTCCCACAGTAACTAAGCACAGGTTAGGCACACAGTTAACCCTTTTATTGCCCCTGATTTTAACCCCTTTCCAGCCAGTGTCAATAGTACAGTGACAGTGCATATTTTTAGCACTGTTAACTGTATTGGTGTCTCTGGTTCCCAAAAAGTGTCACTTAGTGTCTGATTTGTCTGCCGCAATGTTGCTGTCCCGCTGTAAGCCGCTGATCACCTCCATTACTAATAAAAAAAAAAAAAGAATAAATACAAATTCCATAAAACTATCCCATAGTTTGTAGATGCTATAACTTTTGCGCGAACCAAACTATACGCTTATTGGGATTTGTTTTACCAAAAATATGTAGCAAAATACATATTGGACTAAATTTATGAAGAAATTCGATTTTTTTACATTTTTTTTTTTTTTTTTATTGGGTGTGTTTTATAGCAGAAAGTTAAATTTATTTATATATATATATATATATATATATATATATATATATATATATATATATATATATATAAATTTTATTTTATTATTTTTTTCAAAATTGACGGCCTTTTTTTGTTCATAGCGCAAAAAATAAAAAACGCAGAGGTGATCAAATACCACCAAAATAAAGCTCTATTTGTGTGAAAAAAAAAATGATAAAAATGTCATTCTCATTCAAAATGTGACAGCACTGAAAGCTAAAAATTGGCCTGGGCAGGAAGGGGGTGAAAGTGCCCGGTATTGAGGTGGATAAAGCACTCACCTGGAGATGGATACAGATCTAGAATGTTTGAGAACAGAAGCCTTTATCTGCATGCTCTGTCTGCAATTGCAAGCAAATGGTACGACATCCTGGAAACTAACATTTTCAGCAGAGGTCAGAGATGGCAACCTCCAGGTTTTACTTTTTAAAGCTAATGAAAAAAAAACGAAACTAAATTGCAGCCCATGTGAGTCATTTTGTAATTAGGAATCCTGCAGCTTTTTATTGCGTCGGACAGCCAAACACGTTTTCGCCCCCTCGAAGATTTAAATGTAAGTTTCAAGAATTTGTCATTTCACTCTGACTGTGATTAGTACAAATGCTTTAAATTCTAGGGTAATCTCTTTGTATATGTTTAAAATGATCTGGCAAGCTGTAATTTCCCAGAAAAGAGAAATAGACCCTCTCTTTGACTAATCCCCCAAATCAGAAACACTCCCCTGTTGCTGGTTTTTAAATTACATTTTTAATTTATCTTTGTGTATGATGTTGTCTCATGCAAGGGGAATCGTATACTCCAAGTTTTATTATGTTAGTTAGAGGCCGGGGGTTTGGCACCAGAGTGGCTCCTCTTCGGTCTTGTGTTTTTTTTTGTTTTTTTGTGCACATTTTTGCAATTTACTAAACTCACAATAAACAAAAGTTTGTTTAGCTCATATCCTTTCCAGGTCGCTTTCCAATTTTTAAAATAAGTACCAACTACAGCCGTTTTTAGGGTTTCATTTGTATTTAAAGAGCAACTATAACGCAAATCATTCAACGCAAAGGCTTTTCCCTTCCGATTTAACATTGTAAGGCATTGTTTACAACACATTGTACATTACACTGCACTTTGCCACAACGTATGGCAGGGGTAGGCAACCTTTTGAGCACAGTGTGCCGAAAAATATTTTCAAAGAAATTGAGCGTTCCGATTTTATAACCAAAAATGTCAACTTCACACTCTCAATCACGAAAAGGATTTTTTATAAAGTAAATGCTGTAGTAGTGAGAAATTAACATCCTGCATTCTCACTGTAACCCCCCCTGCACATCTGCCCCACCACTGTAACCCCCCTGCACATCTGCCCCACCACTGTAACCCCCCTGCACATCTGCCCCACCACTGTAACCTCCTGCACATCTGCCAGACCACTGTAACCCCCTGCTCATGTGCTCCACTACCGTATCCCCATGCTCTTCTGTCTCACCACTGAACCACCATCTCATCTGTCCTAACACTGTACCTCCTGCACATCTGTCCCCCCTGCTCATCTTGTCCCACCAATGTACCTCCTTTCTCCTCTGCCCCGCCACTGTACCCCCCCCTGCACAGCTGCCCCACCTCTGTACCCCCTGCACTTCTTCCCAACCATTGTAACCCCCTTCTCATCTGTCCCACCAATGCACCTCCTTTCACATCTGCCCCACCGCTGTACTCCCCTGCTCTTCTGTCTCACCGTTGTACCCCCCTTCTCATCTGCCCCAACACTGAACCCCCCCTGCTCATCCTTCCCACCACTGTAACCCCCCCTTCTCATCCTTCCCACCACTGTAACCCCCCCTTCTCATCTGCCCCATCACTGTACCCCCCTGCTTTTCTGTCCCACCACTGAACCCACTTCTGATCCCTCCCACTACTGTACCTCCCTGCTCATCTGTCCCACCACTGTAACCCTGCTGCTCATCTGCCCCATCAATGTACCCCTTTTCTCATCTGCCCCACCACTGTACCTCCCTGCACATCCACCGACGTATCCCCATGCTCTTCTGTCTCACTACTGAATCACCTTCTCATCTGTCCTAACACTGAACCCATCTACTCATCTGCCCCACCACTGTAACCTGCTTTCTCATCTGCCCCACCAATGTACCTCCGGCACATCTGTCTCACCACTGTACCCACCTGCTCTTCTTCCCCACCTCTGTTCCCCCTGCCCCTCTGTCCCACCAATACACCTCCTCTCACATCTGCCACACTGCTCTACCCCCCCTTTGCTTTTCTATCCCGCCACTGAACCTCCTTCTCATCTGCCCCAATACTGAACCCCCTGCTCATCTGTCCCACCACTGTAACCCCCTTCTCATTTGGCCCAACACTGAACCCCCCTGCTCATCTGCCCCTTCACTGCACCTCCCTGCTCTTCTGTCTCACTGCTGAAGCACCTTCTCATCTCTTCCACCACTGTACCTCCCTGCACATCTGCCCCACCGCTGTACCTCCTGCTCTTCTGTCCCACCTCTGAACCCCTTCTGCTCATTTTCCCCACCACTGTACCCTCTTCTCATCTATGATATGCAGAGTGGTGAATGGAAGCAGAGATGAGACACTTCTACCTATCCTGGCACACTCCTCCTGCTGATCCAACTCTCGCATCCAGTCCATGTGCTTGTATGTAATGTATGTGACGTATGTGATGTCACATACAAGCATCTGGAATGGATGATCTCAGGTCAGGAGCATTTTCTGAAAGCAGTGGGCCTGTGTGCAGGATCATAAGTTGGGCCCTCGCAGCTGAGAAAAAGTGTGGCACAGCAAAAGTTGGGTGTGATTTTCATTGCACTGAATACTGGCTGTGGCTTAAGGGGACACAGAGTGCCGGGGTTCAGGAATAATTTCAACAAAGTTCCCAGAAGCTCAACAGTAATTCCACAAACTGTCACCTGATTGAGGTTTTCTCAATCACAGTAAAATCCCTTCTTTCTGAGATTGGTAGTGGCAACCAAGCGAGTCATCTTCCTCCAAATGGAAGACAGGGCTAGTAGGACTGTGATTGGCTTTAGCAGTGGCCAATGACAGTCTTCCTCCTGGAAACAGTCCCGGGGGTTGCCTACCCCTGACGTATGGTAATGCTCTGTAAATCTACATTTATATGCCTCTTACGTTGCATTTGGTTTAAAAAATGCAGCAGGGGATGTTTTTTTTTTTGTGTTAAGATGGCTTAACAGCCTATTTAATTTAAATGGGCTATCAAACACAGCTTGCCTCAAAGCATGAAACGCGTGCATTGTATTGCACTGTGCTGTGGCGTGCACGAGCCCTAATTCACATTACAGACATCATAAGCAAATTCAGTGTTGGCCAACCTTTCTGCCTTGTGGCACATGGTCCTCCCTTCGCTAGTGTTCCAGTTGATGTGTATGTGCCAGACCTAGCTATAGAGCCAGCCAGACACCCAACACCAGGCTTGGTGCAGGTGCCATGGCTTCCTATTGTTGCCCAGCATATAGGCTGCTGGCAGACTTGATGACAGAAGATTGGAAGATACAGACAAAAAAAAGAAAAAAACAATAAGAAAATTGCAGGGCTCGAACAGTTCTGATACAATCATGCCTGACAGTGTGCACTCACCTAGAAAATATGCAACACACGTATGTCATCCACCATAGCCAGGTAAGTGTCCCATGAGCCGATGGTAACTGAACATAGGAACTGTCAGGAGTAATCCAAGAAAAAGCCCCTTTGGGAGATGCGGAAGGAGGGCAGTATGTCTCAATGGGGAGGCGGAGTCCGCACACACAAGCCCCCAGGAGCTGTTGACTGCAGGCTGAAGGCTTGTATGGGCTCAGAAGGCGAGCAGCGCTATACACGGCCAGACAGGGAAAACAACTGAAGCTGCCTGCCAGAAAGCACAGATGTTGGGCTGCGTGGTGGAGCGATGCTAATGGCATTGCTATGATTCTGCGTTTTGGAGGTGGAGTTCTCCTTTGTCAAGTCCTTCTCCATCTCCTGAAGGGACTTCATCCTCGGATTACTCCTGTTGGTTCCTATGTTCAGTTACCATCGGCTAAGGTGGATGACATACATGTGCGTTGCATCTTTTCTATGTAAGTGCATTTATTTTATTATTTATTATTATTATTATTATACAGAATTTATATAGTGCCGACAGTTTATGCAGCACTTTACAATACAAAGGGGGACAGTACAAATACAATACACAAGGAATAAGAGAGCCCTAGCTGCTCATGGAGCTTACAATCTAAAGGGAGGGGGAGGTAGTACAAAAGGTGATAGCTGCAGGGGATGATCTGATGGAGGTGACTCAAGTACAGTTCTTAGGTGGAGGTGGGGTAGGCTTCCCTGAATAAATTAGTTTTCAAAGCTCGACTAATGTCGGATAGGGTAGGAGCTGACCGGACATACTGGGACAAGGAGTTCCAGAGGAAGGGAGAGATTCTGGAGAAGTCCTGGAGGCAAGCGTGGGAGAAGGTGACAAGAGAGCTAGAGAGCAGGAGGTCTTGGGAGGAGCAGAGAGGATGATTTGGGCGATATCTGCAGGTGAGGTTGGCGATGTAGCTGGGGACGATGTTGTGAATGGCTTTTTGACATTTTTTTTTTTTTCATTCATTAACTGGTTGCCGCCCGCCCACCGTCAAATGACAGCGGGGCAGGGCGGTGCAGTGCAGCCAGAATGGCCGCGCCATGTTGCTAGGACACAGGGCGACCCCGATCTGTGGAAAGAGCTGCGTCCGCGGCTCTTTAAACATGTGTTCGGCTGTGTCCACAAGGTAAACAAGGAAGTGCTGGTAATCGGCGATCCTCGCCTCACACTGACAGAGTGTGTGGCGAGGAGAGCCGATCAGCGGCATCTCCATGCAGGGGGACATTTAGGAATGTAATCAGTGCCCTGATTACAATAGTGAAAAACAGTGTCATAAATCAGTGCCCACCAGTGGCAGCAATCAGTGCCTATTAGCGATACCAGCCAGTGCTGGCAATCAGTGCTACCCATTACTGCTGTCAATCAATGCCTATCAGTACCGCCTATCCGTGCCGCCTATCAGTGGCCACCAGTGCCGCCCACCAGTGCCGCCTATTAGTAACCACCAGTGCCGCCTAACAGTGCTCATCAGTGCGGCATATTAGTGCCTCCTCATCAGTGCCGCTTTCAGCACGCATCAGTGAAGGCGAAAAATTACTTAGTTAAAACATTTACTGACAGAAAAAAAAAGTGAAAATACCACCAAAAGAAAGCTCGATTTGTGTGCAGAAAATTATAAACAATTTGTTTGGGTACAGTGTAGCACGACCGCGCAATTGTCATTCAAAATGTGACAGCGCTAAAAAGCTGAAAAATGGCCTGGGCAGGAAGGGGGTGTAAGTGCCTGGTAGGCAAGTGGTTAAAAGGTTAACTGCGCTTTGGGATTGCGCTTTGTTTTTTGTTTATTCTGCTAACGATACAGACAAGCCTGCGCCATATCTTGGCCAGAGTCTGGTTAGTCAAATCCTCTACCAGTTCGCTACTGCTCACCTCTATATTGCTGGTTTACTAATCTGAATGTGTAAAGATATTGATTATGCCTACATATGGTGCTATGTTAATAGTGGCTGATGTCCTTGTGACTAATGGTTCATTGTCCATACCTACATGTTCCCTGATCTGTATTTTGAAATACTTTTACTAAAAATTCATTAAACGTGAAAGATGCAGTCTTCTGTAACGCTATGTACATTTTTATTCAGGAGAGCAGAGTGGATGTGATAGGTTGGTAGATAAAACCATTCCGGAGCCCTACACCACTTCCCTTTTCACCAGCAAACTTTACTGTACAAGCAGCTGAGACACCTGACCCATATCTTCTTCTGAAGTATTTTACCTCTGATTTATATCCAATGGTTATGAAGATTTGATGGAGAATGAAGGGGGGCCTACACCTACAGCTGAACGTATGTGTAAAATGTATTACCGGCCAAATGGGCAGTTAAAGGTGGATGATTGAAAGACATCGTTTTCTGCTGGGTGTTCCCACCAGAAATTGCTTCTAGTGTGTTTCAATGACTTTGGTTGGTGTTAAACTGATGTGACCTCTATTCTTATATTTATACGTGCGCTTTTTATTTTCCTACTTTAGGTGATTCTGGTCAGGGACTCAGATCATGGATACGGGAAGTCTTGAAGAAAGATCTGGCCTTTAAGCACATAAAAGTCATTTTTCCAACAGCTCCGGCCCGGTAAGTTTTATTTTGTTGTAGCATAGTTTTTTTTTTTTTTTTTTAATATCTATTCTATGCATTAAAGTGATTGTGAAGTCTCGTAAATTTTTTTTTTTCAATCAAAATAACCTGTCATACTTACCTGCTCTGTTGCAGTGTATTTGCACAGAGCAGCCCAGATCCTCCTCTTCTCAGGTCCCTCTTGTGTGCTCCTTGCCCCTCCTTCCTGTTGAGTGCCCCCAAGGCAAGCAGCTTGCTATGGGGGCACCGAAGCCGAGTTACAGCTCCCTGTGTCCATTCCACCCCGCTCTCTCCTGATTGGTTGACTGACTTTGACAGCAACGGGAGCCAACGGTGCCTCTGCTGTGTCTCAGCCAATCAGGAGGGAGAGTCTTGCATGGCCAAGATACTCATGGACATCGCTGGAGAGAGAAGGGGCTCAGGTAAGTATTAGGGGGGCCGCTGCACAGAGGAGGCTTTTGATCTTAATGCATAAAATGCATTAAGATAAAAAACTTTCTGAATTGACAACTCCTTTAACCCCTTCCTGACCAGCCACCACAGTTATACTGCGGCAGGTTGGCACAGCTGCGCGAGCCGTCGTAGCTGTACTTCGGCTCTTTAAGATGCTGTAGCAGGCGCGCGCGTCCCCGGAGCCGATGAGTGCACCCAGCGGGCGCCAGCTGGGCACCCATGATCGCTCGTGACCGAGCGAGAACCGGGATCTGTGTGTGTAAACATACAAATCCCAGTTCTGTCAAGAAAGAGGAGAGAGATCGTGTGTTCCTACTAAGTAGGAACAATGATCTCTCTCCTTCTCTAGTCAGCCACATTCCCCCCACAGTTAGAAACACACACAGGGAACACAGTTAACCCCTTGATCGCCCCCTAGTGTTAACCCCTGCCCTGCCAGTGACATTTATACAGTTATCAGTGGCTATTTTTAGCTCTGATCGCTGTATAAATGTCACTGGTCCCAAAAAAGTGTCTGATCTGTCTGTCACAATATTGCAGTCCCGATTTAAAAATCGCAGATCACCGCCAGTACCAGTTAAAAAAAAATTAAAAAAAAATAAATGCCATAAATCTATCCCCTATTTTGTAGACACTATAACATTTGCGCAAACCAATCAATATACACTTATTATTTTTTTACCAAAGTTATGTAGAATACATATCGGCCTAAACTGATGAAGAAATTTTTATTTAAAAAAATTTTTTTTTTTGTTGGATATTATAGCAGAAAAGCACAAAATATTGTATTTTTTTCAAAACTGTCGCTCTTTTTTTTGTTTATAGAAAGCTCTATTTGTGGGAAAAAAGAACATACATTTTGTTTGGGTACAACGTCGCACGACCGCACAATTTAAAGCCACGCAGTGCCCCATCGCAAAAAATGGCCTGGTCAGGAAGGGGGCTAATCCTTCCGGGGCTGAAGTGGTAAAAAAAGGTAGAAAACCTTCTGTGTTCCTCTGCCTCCCCCCCCCCCTCCCAGCCACCTTTATACTTACCTGAGCCCAATAATCTCGATCCAGTGCTGTGCACAAGAGCAGTGACTCTCTCCCTTCTGTCTCCCCTCATAGGCGTAGACACATCGGTGGAAGCCATTGTCTTCTGCTGCTGTCAATTACAGGAAATAAGGAGAGGTGGGTGACAGGTCTTAGCCATGCTCTGTGTGTTAAAGAGGAAGTAAACCCTGATGGGTTTACTTCCTCTTTGTTTCACTGCAAAGGTAAAGCATAATGGACTACTATGCATACGGCATGCGCCGTAGACAGCGGTGCCTGTCTTTTGGCAAATATCTCCTAAACCATGTAGGTTTACGAGATATTTCTTTGACCTACAGGTAAGCCTTAATCTAAGCTTACATGTAGGTCAAAGTGGTTTGTAAGGGTTTACAACCACTTTAATGGACACACAGAGCACAGCTCGGGAGTAAGCCTGCATGAGTGCCCCCATAGTAAGCGACTTGCTATGGGGGGCACTCAGCAGGGGGAGGAGCAATGAGCGCTGGCGGGGGACCTGAGAAGAGGAGGACCTTGGCTGCTATGTGCAAAACCAATGCATAGAGCAGGTAAGTATAACATGTTTGTTATTTAAAAAAAAAACTAAAAACTGTAGGTTTACAATTAATTTAAAAGCTTTTGAGCTCAGTTTACACTGCTGAGATGCGAATTTCAGTGCGATCATATAGTGTGTCTTTGGATGGTAGCATATTCTGTGGAGCCAAATTGCACTGAAATCGCACCAGAGCAGCACAGGAGTCTTTTACAAAATTGCACTGCACAGTCACATTGATGTGAAGGGGCACCATTGAAAATAATGTGATTTCCCTTGTCATGCAATTTTATGTCACATTAGAAATCGCACCAGTGTGAACCAGCACTGCCTCTATACTCAATAGTCTTTCTGAATCCCCAGCCTGGATAAAAATGATTTTATACTGGCCCATAAATATTAATTTGTATTTTTAACTTTTTTGTATAATTTTGAATAAAGTAGGGAAGTCCCCGCCGGTCTGCAGTCCTTGGAAGAGGCTTTGTTTTTTAAATTTGTGAATTGGGGGGGGGGGGGGGCTTTAAAATAGCTTGGAAAGGGGCTTGAAGCACATATATGTAAAATAAATTATTTCTAATTATTGATTTTAAAAAAATAGCAAGAAGCTTTCAGAGCAACTCCAGGAAAAGTTTAGTTGATGAATCATTTGTCATTGCAGGACCCTTTTTTTTTGGTTTGGTGTATTGCTGTTCAGTCTTGGATCACACTAATGTGATTCATGCAGTTACTTCCCATAAGTGAGGAAACACAACCCAGTCTACTGGTGTTTCCCCGACATGCTGTCTTTCCTAATATTAACAAGTGCAATACCCCTGCGTAATGACATTCTCTTCTTTTGTGTCCAAATGTCCGAGAGGTTCTAGAGCAGACCGAATAACTGGCTGGAACACCAAATGGACCTCAGCCATGGGCTTCCCCCTCTGTCTTGTATTACTGGTAAAAAGTCAGAAGGCCATAAAAGTGTGCATTGCAAGCCAAAACCTGCCGGTAACTGACAAACATTTTTTATGCCAAATTCCTCCATGCAGTTACCAGCAAGAGAGATATTAATCATTCGGTTTACTATAAAGAATGCAGGATAGTGTCATTACACTGTGTCAATCACTCCAAGATCCCAAGCCCATGCAATTTTAAAATAAAATGGAAACTTAAATTTTAAGAGCTGGCATTGCTGTAGATGGTTATATAGTTAACTAAGTTTAAAAAAAACCCACATCCGAAATTCGACCTCACGAATTCCAGCAGTTTTGGTCATAAGGAAGACAAACTAAACTCCCTTCTCCGAGTAATTGTTGCTGATCTTGACTACTAAAGAGGAAAAAAATCCTTCCCATCACCACAAAGGCAGTTGGACCGATTCCCTGGAATTAAATCTTACTGTGTCATTCCTGAGTATATGTAAATCCAATCACTAAAATCTTGCATCTGCTTTATAGTGGTTGGTAAACCCTAAGGCTGCTTTCACACTGAGACGCTTTACAGGCGATATAGTGCTAAAAATAGCGCCTGTAAAGAGCCTCTCCTCTCACTCCAGTGTGAAAGCCCGAGGGTTTTCAGACTGGAACGGTGCGCTTGCAGGACGGTAAAAAAAGCCCTGCAAGCAGAATCTTTGCAGCGCTGTAGGGGCCAAATAGGCCTGCTAGTGGCCAAATAGCACCGCTAAAACGATGGTAAAGGGCCGCTAAAAATAGCAGCCCTTTACGGTTCATGCCCCCAACGCCTCAGTGTGAAAGCACTCTTAGTGCCTTGAAAAAGTATTCACACCCCTTGAAATTTGACATATTTTGTCACGTTGCAACCAAAAATTTTATTTTATGTGATAAACCAACACAAAGCGGCACAATATTGTGAAGTGGAAGGAAAATGATAAATGATTTTCAAAAGTATTTACAAATGGGCCCAGATGGACTAACAGATTACTATTATAAATTATTTGGACACTTCCTCTCTACAATCAATCTACTCCAAAGCTATGTACTCTGCCTCCTTTCCCTCTGAAATGCTTAAAGCGTATGTGGTCACCATCCCCAAACCAGGCAAAGAACCTACCACACCACCCAACTTTAGACCCATGTCGCTACTAAATACAGACGTTAAACTCTCTATGCTAAGATCCTCGCTCATAGACTCCTTCCTATCCTCCCAACGCTGATCAACCCTGATCAAACTGGCTTTACCTCAGGGAGACAAGCATCAGATGCTACACGCAGAGATATCAACATCATCCATTATGCAAGGTCCTGTCGTATTCCTTCTCTGCTCCTATCTCTGGACGCGGAGAAGGCGTTCCACAGGGTCCACTGGGTATATATGACACAGAATCTAAATTTTTTGGGGGTTTGATGGTCCCATCCTCTCCACCATCCTAGCCCTTCATTTGTCTCCCTGTGCACAGGTGTACACATCTAATACTATATCCCAAACATTTTCCATATCTAATGGAACAAGACAAGGGTGTCCCTTGTCCCCCTCGATCTTCAATCACCTCATAGAGCCCTTAGCTGAGAAAGTCAGAGCACATCCCCACATCAGGTTTCTCCATTCAAAGCAAATCTCATAACATAAATGTATTTGCTGACGATATCATTCTGTTTATAATATCTCCCCCATGACCAGGACATCCTCACAAACTTCAGCCAGATTTCATACTATAAGTTCAATTTTACAAAATCACTTATTCCAGGGATAGGATTACCTCCCTGCCTCCAATCCCAACTTCAATCCTCCTTCCCCTACACCTGGAGCAAATTTAATATACCCTAGGATTACAATTAACAGCAGATCCCTTGAAACTAGCAGATGCCAACTACCTACCCCTG
This sequence comes from Lithobates sylvaticus, assembly GCA_028564925.1. Taxonomy (NCBI): domain Eukaryota; kingdom Metazoa; phylum Chordata; class Amphibia; order Anura; family Ranidae; genus Lithobates; species Lithobates sylvaticus. The sequence continues at coordinate 65,806,914 of CM053028.1, forward strand.
TTAGATAACGTAACTAAAGAAACTAAAAGATTAGCCAGAGTTGAATTATCCTGGTGCGGACGTCGTTTAAAAAGCTGCTACTTCCCCAAATCCTGTATATCTTTCGTACACTCCCCATTCTGCTTAAAACCACCCATCTCAGATCGCTGAATTCCTTCCTTCAGCAATTCATCTGGCGCGCCAAACGTCCCAGATGCTCCAAAGTCCTTTTGACTAAACATGGACTTGCAGGAGGTATGGGGTTTACTGATCTACACAACTATTACCGTGCCTCCTTACTTACCCAACTTTAAAACATGGCTCACACCCTCCCCTGACGTCCCCTGAGCAAGTTGAGCAAGCTTTAAGCCCAACTTCAGATTTACGCTCCCTTATTTTCGTAGACATTTGGAGACCATTCCCTTACATCATCTCCCCCTCACCATACAAGCCTCCTTAACCTCCCTGGCGGTACGATTATGTCAGATTTTTGCATCTCAAAGCGCTACAATTATTTTGCAAAGAAATTTGGCATTTTATATTGTAGGCCTGTAACACACTTAAATCTGTCCAAACAAAAGTCTAGTAGACATCCCGGGTATGATAAAGTTTGAAACACAAAATCATAAATTATTATATATAATAAATATAAATAATTATAAAAAAGTATTACAGCCCGGGTATGATAAAGTTTGAAAAACTTTACCCTCAAAAATCTCCATAAGCGACATTTAAAAAATTCTACAGGTTGCATTTTTTGAGTTATAAAATTATAAATAATTACATAAAAAACCGTTTTCATATGCGGGCGCTGCTCACGTATGCGTTCGCTTCTGCGCGCGAGCTCGTCGGGACGGGGTGTTTTGAAAAAAAAAAAATTTTTATTATTTATTTACTTAATTGTATTATTATTTACGCTTTAAAAAAAAAAAAAAAAAAAAATGTAAACATCCCTTGTAATAGAAAAAAGCATGACAGGTCCTCTTAAATATGAGATCTGGGGTCAAAAAGCTTTAAACCTTTCTTTCAACATCCAAACAACAATCCTCCCATCCTCATAAAAACCCCCAAACACCACCCCCCTCAAAACAACCAACAAACCCTCAACAACTCATCCTCAAACTCCATTCCACACAACCTCCCCAACAACCAAAACCCAAATTCCAACCAAACCAAACAATCTTCATTCAACCACCTTCTCCCCATCCCCAAATCAACAACACCCACATCAACACTCCACACTTCAACCCCCATTCATCTTCCCCCAAATCCTCAGCCCCCAACACAAAAACAACTTCAAACTCTCCCCAAAATCCCCCAAATCACATCCACACCCATCCCTCCCCACCCACCCCCCAACCCCTCAAACCCCCCCACCCAAAATCCCTCACAAACCCTCACCACACAATCAAACTCCCCTCCCCACCACATTAATATAATAAATATAATTTCCCCACGATTCACTATCGCTCAATTCTGCAAGTGATTCTAATTTACTATCGCTGTTTTCTAGCTGGTCTAAAACCACTTTTGACATAAAGGGACCCTTTTTGGTTGCTATGGACAATCTCCAGTTTCCAGACAGAAAGAACAGTATATATCATATAAAACTACATGCAGGGCACTGGACAAAGCACTAGGGACAAAAGGGATGTGAAATAATTTCATACAGTAATGGAATCTGTAAGATTACAGTGTACTGTATGTGTTTTTATGATTTTTCACTTTTTTTAAATTTGCCGCAGGGCTCTGCCCCCGTGCATCGCGACGCTCGCAGGGAACGGAGCCCGGCACAGAGAGGCATCGGGCAGAGGACACAGCCCGCAGACACAGCAGGGGGATATTGCAGGATCCTGGGGACAAGGTAAGTACACTGCACCAGGATCCTGCAATGCAATCCAGAGTGTGGCTCGGGGTTACCGCTAATGGTGCTGAAATTTAACCCAGAGCCACACTCGGGAAAACCGCCAGGGAAATTAATAGAACGTAGTGGAAAATATGAAGAGAGTGGCTTAACATGGTATAGTAATTTGTTCACCTTTATAAAAATGTATTGCTGATAATCATATCTCATGATATCTAATTGATAGCCTAATTGTCCATCTCCCTATTTTCTTTATTTTTTATTTCCATTTTATTTTCGCCTTTATTCTCCTTCATTTTCATTTGTATTTCCACTTCTACCTGCATTTTAAATATTCAATCTTGTACTATTATCTCTGTATGTTATTATGGTTGGATTGCTCCCTGCATACCTATGTGTACACGAATAACTCTGGTATTTCATGCTCTTTGGAGTCTACTCCTTCTTTCCGTATTCTTGGTACAGTTTTGTACTCTGTTTTGTATTATGAAAACCTTTTTAATAAAAACAATAAAAAAATATATTTTCAAATAAATATCTAAAAAGTGTGGCATGCATTTGTATTCAGCCCCCTTTACTCTGCTATCCCTAACTAAAATCTGGTAGAACCAATTGCCTTTAGAAGTCACCTAATTAGTGAATAGAGTCCACCTGTGCGTGATTTAATCTCAATATAAATACAGCTGTTCTGTGAAGCCCTCAGAGGTTTGTTAGAGAACCTTGATGAACAAACGGCATCATGAATGCCAAGGAACACACCAGACAGGTCAGCGATAAAGTTGTGGAGAAGTTTAAAGCCGGATTAGGTTATAAAAAAAAAAAAAAAAAAATCCCAAACTTTGAACGTCTCACAGAGCACTGTTCAATCCATCATCCAAAAATGGAAAGCGTATGGCACAACTGCAAACCTACTAAGACATGGCCGTCCACCTAAACTGAAGGCTGGGCAAGGAGAGCATTAATCGGAGAAAGCCAAGAGGCCCATGGTAACTCTGGAGGAGCTGCAGAGATCCACAGCTCAGGTGAGAGAATCTGTCCACATGACAACTATAATGCCGCGTACACACGGTCGGAATTCTCGTCGGAAAAAGCTTTGATGGTTTTCCCGTCGGAATTCCGATGGAATTTCGCTCAAACTGTCTTGCCTACACACGGTCAAACCAAATTCCGACGGTCAATAACACCACGCCTTAAACGTTCGACTGCACTATAAAAGGGAAGTTTAATGCTTCTGAGCATGCGTCGAATTGTTTCCGAGCATGCGTCGGAATTTTGCGCGTCGGAATTGCATACACACGATCAGAAAATCCGATAGAAAGGTTTTCTGTCTGAAAAATTAAGAACAGGTTCTCAATCCAAAGTCCGTTGGAAAATCCGACAGAAAAAGACCGATGGGCATACACACGGTCGGAAAATCCGATGAAAAGCTCCCATCAGACTGTTTCCATCGGAAATTCCGACCGTGTGTACGCGGCATTAGTTGTGCACTCAACAAATCTGGACTTTATGAAGAGCGTCAAGAAGAAAGCCACTGTTGAAAGAAAGCAGTGAGATGTCCTGTTTTGCAGTTTGCGATAAGCCATGTGGGAGACACAGAAAACATCTGGAAGAAGGTGCTCTGGTCAGATGAGATCAAAATTTTACTTTTTAGCCTAAAAGCAAAGCGCTATGTGTGGTGGAAAACTAACACTGCACATCACTCTGAACACACCATCCCCACCGTGAAACATGGTGGTGGCAGCATCATTTTGTGGGGATGCTTTTCTTCAGCAGGGACAGGGAAGCTGGTCAGAGTTGATGGGAAGATGGATGGAGCCAAATACAAAGCAATCATAGAAGAAAACCTGTTAGTCTGCAAAAGACTAGAGACTGGGGCAGAGGTTCACCTTCCAGCAAGACAACGACCCTAAACATACAGCCAGAGCTACAATGGAATAGTCATGTGTTAGAATGGCCCAGTCAAAGTCCAGATCTAAATCCAATTGAAAATTTGTGGCAAGACTTAAAAATTGCTGTTCATGGGCGCTCTCCATCCAATCTGACAGAGCTTGAGCTGGTTTGCAAAGAAGAATTGGCAAAAATGTCACTCTCTAGATGTGCAAAGCTGGTAGAGACATCCCCAAAAAGACTTGCAACTGTAATTGCAGTGAAAGGTGGTTCTACAAAGTATTGACTCGGGGGCTGAATACAAATGTACACCACACTTTTTACATATTTATTTGTAAAAAAAAAATTGAAAACCATTTATCATTTTCCCTCCACAATTATGTGCCACTTTGTGTTGGTCTATCACATAAAATCCTAATAAAATATATTTACATTTTTGATTGTAACATGACAAAATATGGAAAGTTCCTAGAGGTATGATTACTTCAAGGCACTGTATACCCAGTGAAGTGACTGGCCTCAGGTGATACACAGAGATGAAACAAATCCTCCTACATAAGTTGTATCTGTTTATCTGTTGTCTTCCTTCTCTACACCCATTCAAAGTCCAGAATTTATAATGCTTGCCTGAGTTGTCAGAAAGAAATGGGCAGAGAGCCGAAATTACACACTGCAGAGCTCAGTGAGGAAAGCTCAGAGAGCTGATTGGAGGGAAGCGACACACCCTCTTCATCCTCAGCTGGAGCTCCCTCCTGTCACCTTTTTTTTATTTTATTTTTCTTGGTGTCAGGAAAATTTGTCAGTGATTCATACTGATAGCAGACAAACGAAGCAGTAGACAGAAATAATACTTATTGCTCTGGATTGAGACAAGCACACATTATATAAGGTCATTCTTTGTTCATATTTCATGTCTGAGGTTTACACCCACTTTAAGGTGTTAATGTAATTTGAAAAGTCATTTTCAGTTTTTTTATTTTTTTAAATCTATTCCTTTATTTAACCACTTTCAGACCGGACCATTTTGCTGGCTTCAGACCAGACCACTTTTCACGATTCGGCACTGCGTCGTTTTAACGGACAATTGCGCGGTCGTGCGACGTGGCTCCCAAAGAAAATTGATGTCCTTTTTCCCCCCACAAGTAGAGCTTTCTTTTGGTGGTATTTGATCGCCCCTGCGGTTTTTTTTATTTTTTTTTTTAAACAAAAAAAGTGTCAATTTTGAAAAAAACGCATTATTTTTTAATTTTTGCTATAATAAATATCCCCCAAAAATATATAAAAAAACATTTTTTTCACTACAAATGACTGTTAAGCAAACATTATGTAGGCATTCGAATCCGGTGGACTTTTGGAGTGATCGTGTGTGGCCAAGTCCGTTATTTGAAAGTCCGGCGGACCACAGCTGCAAAGTCCGATCGTGTGTACCGGCATTAAGAGCATAATTGTTCTCTAAAACGTTTGATTTCTACACATGCACTTTCCAAGGGCTACCATGCTCTATGGCAGCCTTTCTCAACCTTTTTCCCGAGGAAAACCCATGAAATCATTTTCTGGTGTTGGGAAACCCCTGCTAAAAGTAATTAATGGGAATCAATGGGAAGAATTTCCCTTATGTTGGCAATCAGTGGGAAATTGCTCCCCTTACAGTGGTGTTTAGAATGCCGATTAAAAGAGCATCGGTGCCATGTGGCTGGCTCTGTCAAGTTGCGTTGGACCAAAAACATGTGTAATTGGCCACAGCTCAAGGATCCCCTAGCAACCTCTGGTTGAGAATGGCTCCACTATAGTATTAAACTTTTGCTTTGTATGATTAAACAAAGCATGAATCAGTGCCTCCTACCTACACCTTTTGGAATTACTGATTTATCAATCCAAAACATATGATAAGTAGCTCTCAACTGCTCTTATTTTTCTTTCAACCTCTAGCAAGAGTGGTAGAACTGCTTGGCCATCAGTGTTTTTTATTCTGGCACTGCAAGAAGTAGCGCCAGTGATGTCAATTGTATGGATAGTTGGTATCATGCCTTCAGTTCATGCACCTGATATCTCATGCTCCTTCCTCTTGCCATGACGATAAGATCTTCAGCATGGCTCTTTTATGTGAAACCCCTGACGCCATTATGTTTTTCCTTTAGTAGCTCATCACCACTGGTAATCATATTTGAATATAATGGTTAAAAAGATTTTCAAAATGCCATTGATAATCATTCTGTGCTTTTTATAAAAAGGGACTGAACCTTTCACCTCATGTCTGTTGAAGGTAAACCTCACCTGAGTCTCATCGTGTGACGTTTAGGTTGGCATGTGGAGATTTCATTGCAAATGGGCAAATCTACCTGCAATTGTTGTCAGTTGACATCACAGAGACAGTCTAGGCTGGGGAAAGATCAGGACCACATGGTCGGGATCCACCCAGGAGCCCGGACAGGAACCTGGCTCAGCCTCTCAGCGAGCCGATTGAGAGCCTGAGCCAGCTACTCCCTTCTCCTCCACAGCCCAGCGCTCCAGTGAGCCGGGGGAGAGAGCAGCTTTATTTTGGTGATATTTGATCACCTCTGCGGTTTTTATTTTTTGCGCAATAAACAAAATAGTCCGCCAATTTTGAAAAAAAAAAAAACAATATTTTTTACTTTCTGCTTCAAAACATATCCAATCATTTTCTTTAAATTTATGCCAATATGTATTCTGCTACATATTTCTGGAAAAAAAAAATCCCAAGTGTATATTGATTGGTTTTCATAAAAGTTATAGTGTCTACAACCTATGGGATATTTTTATTTATTTTTTTAGTAATAATGGTGGCCATTTATAGTGGGACTGCGATATTGTTGTGGACATTCTGACAATGACACTTTTTGTGGACCAGTGACATTAATACAGTGATCAGGGCTAAAAGAAAATACAGTATGCACTGTCACTTTTCAGGCGTTTTAGCCCTACACCGCTCCCAAAAAGCCCTGTCTATTGAAATGAACGGGCAGCACTGCTGAAGCCCTGCAACACGGGTGCTTTTAAACCTTTCTTCGGCCGCTAGCAGGGGTTAAGTGCCTCACTAGCAGCCGAAAAAGCCCTGCTAAAAAAAACGGTAAACGTCAGTGTGAAAGTAGCCTTACTGAGGGAACGCTGATCTGTCTTGTTTACATGCCTGTGTGCTGAATGAGCGGCGGGTGCTGGCCGTAATCAAATCCGCAGTACCTGCAGATCAGCTCGCACTGTGTAGAACCACAGCGGGGGTGGGTAGCCAGCGGCGCATTTGCGCACCAGTCCCGGAGGTGTCGGATTGTGTATCTAGTAGCAGTGCCACCGTATAAGTTATACCAGCGGCAAGTGGTTAATAATTTCATAATGAATGGGCAGCCTGTGGGCCTGCTGATGGCAGTACATATATTTTGAGTTGGCGGGGGTTAGTGGGTTTTTTTTTTTTTTTTGGTAAATATGTTGCGTTTAAATCCCAACTCTAGTGAAAGCTCGTTTTGGGTAGAGTGAGGACAATCTGGTTTAAATGGGTATGTATGTTCATATTACTGGGATGTTTTCCAGTTACTTGATGTTCCGGGTACTGAAATGGCATCACAATACTTTTCTTTTAGCACAGTGGGGAAAAAGGTATTTTCTTCTCCTGGTAACAGTGATGGCTATGAATCGGCTTGTTCACATATATAGGGACACCAAGCGGCTTTGCCAGGGTTGCCACCTTTTCTTCAAGCCAAACTCAAACACTTTAGCGACGCATGCCAATTTCTTTTTTTTTTTTTTCTTTTTTTGTAGTATACACTATAGCAGTGATGGCGAACCTTGGCGCCCCAGATGTTTTGGAACTACATTTCCCATGATACTCATGCACTCTGCAGTGTAGTTGAACATCATGGTAAATGTAGTTCCTAAACATCTGGGGTGCCAAGGTTCACCATCACTGCACTATAGGATTGTAAAAGACCTGGGACACCTTAGGGTGCCCCAAGGAGAGTAGTAATTCAGCACGCTATAGACACTGCAGCAAACATTGCATGTGGCCAAATTGCATTAACAGTGGGAGGAGCTTAAAGGGGCATGGTTAAATTAAAAAAAAAAAAAAAAAGCATTCTTGTGCCCATAAAATATGCTTAGATTGCTATGCCCTTCTCTGTGATCAGCCCCACGTTGTAAAGGGAGAAGAAAGGACTCTGTACACTATACTGGCCACTTCCTGTCATACCCATCCCTCTGCAATAGACTGGCTCTTCCAGAAGCCTGCATAGAGGGAGACACAGTCCGGTCTGAGTGCGTCCGTGTTTCAGGCGGACTGAAACCTGGACACAAGATCCAAAACCCGGACTGTCCGGTTGAATTCCCAGGCATGTGGAAAACGCTAGGCTTTGCAAATGAAAACCCCTTTGCTCTTCCTTTTCTTTCTTTGTTACATAGGAAATGTCATTGCATACACAGGCCAGCATTACCATTGGTTTGTTTGGGTTTGCATTACAAGATCAAGAGCAGCAAAAAAGGCATCAAGGTGTCTTTGAGCTTTTAAATTCTACTTTTGCAAGGCATGTCACCACGTTTTTAGTTTTCCAGCTTTATAAATTGCAGCTTCATAAATAATTGAAAAGACTGCTGGTGGAATCGGTTACCAGAAAACCAGCAAACCAAGAAGCTGACAACCTCGACCACTGTGCAGCGTCTTGATAAATAGACTCCCTAGCATGCAGGCCCTTGGAGCCCAGAAATGCACAACTTTCTCACATAGTGCAGTGTGAACAATCTCCACTGTGCAGTAAATTGTTGCTTTACCGCCCTCCTTGTTCAGTTTACATTTGAGGTTTGTAGAGGAATGTTTGGCTTTACAATCTCCTGGCTTGTACACAGAATTTTTTATTTTTTTTTGCTTTTACTTCTTTTTGATCGGCATAACATTGAACGATGCACAGAACCAAGAAGAAACTCTCCTTTCAGCTGCTGCTTTTCTAGGTTTGCAAAATGTTGTTGACCTGCTAAATATAGTATTATTGATGCCACCGGTTCTGGGTACTTGATATTGCTAGGCTTTCATATGCGTGTATTTTAAGTCTTAAAAGTGAGGTTATTGAGTTTTTAGCACAGCAGGAAGTTAAAACCACTTGTCCTCATTGAACGGTCAAGGTAACGTAATAGGGCAGTAAACAGTGTTCCAGTAATGACTTCACAAGTGCTTTCTTCATTCTCTAAATCAGCAATACCATCTAGTGGTTGCTTTAAAATATGTCTAAAAGGGAGTCCATGGTCTCTTTAAAGTTATACTCAGGGCAGTGTGTTGTTTTTTTTTTTTTTTTTTCCGTTCATTGCATTTTGTAATCACTTTTAGAGAATAACATACTTTGCTATCTTTAATAATTTTTTTTTTTAACTTAACGGCAATAGGGATGTCAGTTGTTTATAACATTGATACAGTGCATCTGGAAAGTATTCACAGCACCTCACTTTTTCCACATTTTGTTATGTTACAGCCTTATTCTAAAATGGATTAAATTCATTATTTTCCTCAAAATTCTACAAACAGTACCCCATAATGACAACTTGAAAGAAATTTGTTTGAAATCTTTGCAAATTTATTAAACATAAAAAAAACGCAAACAAAAAAAAAATCACACGTTCATAAGTGTTCACAGCCTTTGTCATGACAATAAAAATTGAGCTCAGGTGCATCCTGTTTCCACTGATCGTCCTTGAGATGTTTCTACAACTTGATTGGAGTCCACCTGTGGTAAATTCAGTTGATTGGACATGATTTCGAAAGACACACACCTGTATATATAAGGTTCCACAG